>OX381717.1:66645395-67289309 GCA_947462335.1 Harmothoe impar | reverse complement strand
CATTGTCAGACCTTAACTAATATTCCCTCTTCCTATCATCGTGTCATATTGTCAGACCTACTTAACTAAGACTCCCTCTCTCAATCAACGTGTGACATTGTCAGTCCTCCTTGATTTAGATTCCCTCTTTCCATCATTCTGTGACCTCCTTGACTAAGATTCCCTTTACCCATCACTGTGTCTCATTGTCAGTCCTCCTTAACTAAGATTCCCTCTACCCAATCATTGTGTCAAATTGTCAGATCTCTTTTACCAAGATTCTCTCTCCCCATTAATGTGTCCCATTGTCTGTCCTAACCTAAGATTCCCTCTTTCCCTCGTCCTGTCACATTGTCTGTCCTTGACTAGAATTCCCTCTCCCAGTCATTGTGTCACATTGTGAGTCCTCCTTAACTAAGATTCCCTCTACCCATCACTGTGTCTCATTGTCAGTCCTCCTTAACTAAGGTTCCCTCTTTCCAATTATTGTGTCACATTGTCATTCATGAACTAAGATTCCTTCTTCCCATCATTGTTTCACATTGTCAGTTCTCTTTAACTAAGACTCTCTCTACCCATCACTGTGTCACATTGTCAGTCCTCATTGACTAAGATTCTCTCTCCCCATCAATGTGTCACATTGTCTGTCCTTAACTAAGATTCCCTCTTCCAATCATTGTGTCACGTTGTCAGTCCTTTACTTAGTTTCCCTCTCCCAATCATTGTGTCACATTGTCAGTCCTCCTTAACTAAGATACCCTCTCCCAATCGTTGTGTCACATTGTCAATCCCTAACAAGGATTCCCTCTTCCCATGACGGTGTCACATTGTCAGTCCTTAACCAAGCTTCCCCCTTCCCAATCATTTTGTCACATTGCCAGTCCTCCTTGAATAAGATTCCCTCTTCCCAACCATTGTGTAGCATTGTCAGTCCTCCTTAACTAAGATTCCCTCTTCCCATCACTGTGTCACATTGTCAGTCCTTTACTAAGATTCCCCCTTCCCAATCATAGTGTCACATTGTCAGTCCTCCTTAACTAAGATACCCTCTTCCCATCACTGTGTCACATTGTCATTCCTTTACTAAGATTCCCCCTTCCCAATCATAGTGTCACATTGTCAGTCCTCCTTAACTAAGATTCCCTCTTCCCATCACTGTGTCACATTGTCATTCCTTTAATAAGATTCCCCCTTCCCAATCATAGTGTCACATTGTCAGTCCTCCTTAACTAAGATACCCTCTTCCGAATCATTGTGTCACATTGTCATTCATGAACTAAGATTCCTTCTTCCCATCATTGTTTCAGATTTCCAGTTCTCTTTAACTAAGACTCTCTCTACCCATCACTGTGTCAAATTGTCAGTCCTCTTTAACTACTATTCTCTCTCCCCATCAATGTGTCACATTGTCTTTCCTTAACTAAGATTCCCTCTTTCCCTCGTCCTGTCACATTGTCTGTCCTTGACTAGAATTCCCTCTTCCAAGCATTGTGTCACATTGTCAGTCCCTAACTAAGATTCCCTCTTCCCATCACTGTGTCACATTTTCAGTCCTTAACCAAGCTTCCCTCTTCCCAATCATTTTGTCACATTGCCAGTCCTCCTTGAACAAGATTCCCTCTTCCCAATCATTGTGTAACATTTCCAGTCCTCCTTAAGGTTGATCGCTACTCTTAACTTTGTATCCATGAAATGTCCTGTGTTTCACCCCAAAGGTAGCTTTCAACATTAAGAAATGGAAAATGTAAAAAAAATGGGGGGGTCCCGAGCTACTTTTTTTATTACAGATTTTTGAAAAAAAAAAGTATTCTCTATTTTTGCCAAAAAATACAAAAAGAAGGGAAATTTTCATGATTTTTTTTCTTAGTGAACCAATGCCCACAATAATTTTGTATTGCACATGAATAATGCTAGGTTATGTCCTTTGATGGGAAAAATAGAATGATGGTAAAAAAATGTACCTTTGTATGAAAAAACGTGATGGTTTTATGACGATTATTCAAATTTAATGCATAATTCTTCAGCAATATCTAAATATCACTGAAAAAAATCCATGAACTTTTTTTTTTATTTTTTCAAAAAATTGTTCAGGTCAATAGCTAGCATTTTAAAGGACTTTTGATAGGTGGTCCCGGGCATATTTTTAGGGTTTTGGGCCTTTGAAGTTAAAAAATAGTGCAAAATCGGTCTAAATCTCATATTCAGAGCCTAAAAAAATGGGTAAATGGGCAAAATTGGGGGTGTAGAATGGCTGTCTCTTCTACCCTTGGTTATTTCAAAGAACCTGATGAGATCTTTATATATCTAGATAATGATTTATTGATTAAAAAGTCCAATGTTCTAACTTATAGAAAAAATAGCAAATATTTCTGGCTATAAATACATCAAAATATTCAAAGTCCAATAAAACGCTCAATTTTGATCGAAATTGTCCGATCTTTTTCTATAGCTTAGTCAGCATATATATGTTTCTAGTTTATTAATATTAGCTCAATCTGAGACATATAAGCTATATGCGCAGAGACCTGCGCAGTGGTCCCTTTTCAATGAGTATTGTCAGGTGTACATATGTATTGTATAATATCATTATATGTGTAAACCACTTTCATCATTATTAAAAGCTTTACAAGTACACTTGTAATCCTATACCAGTGGTATGTGCACTCCATACAATAACAACATAGATGGGACTGCTCCGGCCTGGGTGGACTGGCAGCTACCAGCACTGTCCAGTCCTATCCGGTCCTGTCCAGTCCTATCTGGTCTCAGCCTCTTTAGGGCACACCAGTAACTTCTGGTCGGGTCCAGTTCTGTCCAGCCTCATCCAGCCTCTGGGTGGAATGGGCTGGGTTGGACTGGATGTATCCAGATACATATGCCCATATACAATAGCATGCAGTCTTTCCCAGGCAGGCATTCCCAGCCAGTCCTAGTGCAACCCTAGTACAATCATGAAGTTACATGATCACAAACAGGTATCTATAGTTTCTCCATAGAATAGTATTATTATGACACAGAAGTGCACCATGTATCCACTGCCACAATAGATTGCTCAACTCTCACTGTATTATTATTATATTCATCCTGTGAACTACTGTTATACAAATTGTAATAAAGATATCATAACTATAATCAAATGGAGTCTTCCGTTCATTTTATCTATGTCAGTCACCTGACATTTGGTGGAGAACGGCTTGATCCTTGTTTAAAAAAATGAGCAGTTCTTGTGATGGTACAGGATACAACTTTAGACGTACTACAATTGTCAAGGGCTTTTTGGCTAAATGTGAGAGAGATAAAAAGATTAGAGAACAAAAATTGAAGTTACTTAGATTAAAAAGGGCCTCCCGCCAGCAACAGGGAGAAGCACTTAGGAGGATCATCCAGAAGACACAGTTTGCTATCAACAAAGATGACCGGCCGGACATGTCTCTACACAGCCAGTTAAGTATACTTTCCCCTAGTACTAATAATATCAGCCCCATACAAAATAGAATTGATATTAACACTAGTCCCATAGAGTTTGGTGAAAGCATAGATAACCCATTAGAGGGGTCACAGATAGTTGAAATACCAACAAACACCCCTCCTTCTCTAGCTAGAAATAATTATCCAGCTACTTTGAACTTCAAATATATACCACCTTATACCTCTACACCAAGACGTAGATCCTCTTCAGTGGTTTCTAGGTTTACCTATACTTCCCCAGAGAGTTTCTTTTTGCCACAAGATGCAAACTGCCAAACAGATAATCTATGTACTAAGGAGAGACAAAGCCAAACACCAATAGTAACATTGGTAGAGGGAATATCACAAACACCATTAATTACTTTAGTTGAGAGTAATTCACAAACTCCTATACTAGACTACACAGATACACTCATTCAAACAGACACTCCCATTCACACTGATAAGAAAACCCAAACAGACCATATATACCGTCATCACAGGAGAATACAGTGTAATCCTCCCACGGTGGAAACAGATACCCAAACAGTACATAAAACAAATGACAAACTAGTGCAGACAGAGTCAAAGGTTAATAGCAGTTATAGTTCAGACAGTTTAGATGTTTCAACGGACAGCTTAGACTGCATAGAAATGGAGGAGAAGTTGGCTTTACTCAGTACTGAAATTCATAAGAGCATTAGTGATAGTTGTAATGATTTGGGAGGTAAAGTTTCTAAGGATATGAGGGCATTAAATGAGGCTATAGTTGAACAGCGTGATAATTTTGCCAATTTGAGAAGTGTAGTTGAGTACAACAAAGAGACCTCAGATAACAACTTCTATTTGCAGGATAAATTAAATAGGGAGTCTAAAGAATCTACACTAAAGGAAATCAGGGCAGAATGTAATCGTATAACATTAGCTCATGGTGAGGTGCAAAATAGACATGAGCATGATATCTCACAATTGCAAGGTAGGCTCTCTAGTATTGACAAGCAGATAAATGAAGTATTAGGAATATTAAAGGATAATAAAGGTGAACAGGCCCCCCATGAGATGTATTACAATGAGGGCCCTGGCGCGACACATCAGGACCTTTTCGGTGTAAATGATACGGTTAGACAATATAACAAGGGCGCTACGGTGAATGACACTTATATTTCCACGCCAAATAGTGGCATTAAATCGAACCAAAAAGGTTCCCAACCTCCGCATGTGCCCAATAATCCACCACAGTATGGTGCAGGGCATCAATCCTCAAATAATGGACAACCAAAGCTTTATGATGAGGAAGGAAATAGGGTTATTATCCAGCATGTAAGGTCGGATAATAACAGATTAGCCAGTAGTTATAAACCACCAGATAAATTCGAAATGCCAACACCAAGCATGTCAGCTTCTAGATTCATAGAGCAGTTTAGATTTTTCGTGGAATCGGCACACCCGGAAAGCCATGGGCAACATGGTAGGCTATTATGGGGATATTTGAAGGGAAAAGCCTCATCTTGGTTTTCTAATAATATATTAGATAAGCCTATCATGGAGGATTCAGCAGCAGTCTATGCTAATTTCTTAAATTACTTCAGCAAGGAAAGCCCTGACTGCATAATAAATGGTTATAGAAACAGAAAGATTAAGGAAGGTGAGACATATAGTCAATACATAAATGAGATGTCTGAGTTATTGGCAAATAGTAGATTGGAGTTAAATGCAAAAATCGAGTTTTTGATTAATGGTTTACCACAAGAGGTGCAAAATATTGTAAGGTTTGATTGCCCTAAGACATTAGAGGATGTAGAAACATCAGCCTTAAAGTGTGAAATGACTATTGCTGCAGCTAGGAAGGCATCATTACCAAAATTATCTGAGTTATCGGAATGCGGGAATGCTGACCCCGTACTTAGTTATATGAACCCAAGTAACGGTCAGAGACAGAACCAAAGTAGTGGAAGTGACTATGACCCTAATAGAAGGGGGGATGATAGACGAAGCAGAAGAGATGACTGGAACAGCCGCAGACCTGATAACAGACGGCCTCAGCAATATGATAACTCTAGGCCCAGGCAGTCAAATGACCCGCGCCGGAGTAGGCAACATTTTGATGGGCGTTATCCTAATAATTACCAGGGATATTCAAACTCACAGGGTAACAATATGGGCAACAGACCTAGAACGCCTTCTGGTAATAGAAATGACAGGGGTGGAAGCCGGGCTCCGTCAGGGGAGAGGTATGGACGAAGTAGTTCCAGGGGTAGAAGCAATTCTAGAGGAAGGTATCCAGATAATGGTTATCAGTCATTCTACCCACCTCCCTTTTATCCACCTCCATTTTACCCAAGATCAAAGTCTCAGGAGGATTATTATAGATCAAATATGCAAGGCAGTTGGGGATATCCCAGCTATAATGGTAGTTATGATTATTATAACAATAGAGGATATGAAAATAATGGCAGGTCTGGCAATAACAGTAATTATCCTAAAGGCAGAGGTAACCAGGGAAATGGCAAGTATCAGAGATCTGGGCCAAATAATGGTAGGCAAAACACTTGCAATAACATTGATACTGATACAGCCAATGACACGCCGGAAGAGGAACCCTCAGAATAGGGATCAGGGATAGTCGGTAAAAATAGGCCCACCGATGATTCCCATTCAGGCATTGACTTTATTAGCAATATTTCAGATTCTGAGTCTGATGATGCTGTTGGCAGCATCGTCTTAAGCCTATATAGCAAAGAAAAGTATGAGCATCAATCCATTGTTACCGATGTACCTATAGTTGACAGTACTATCGGCATGGCTTTGTATAATACGCATGTAAGGGCATTAGTAGACACTGGATCTACCCTGAGTTTCATCAGTGAAGCTCTTTATAAAACATTGTTGTCTAAAAATTCGAATCTGTTTACGCGACCTTCAAACACAAGAATAGCCTTAGCTGACAAATCAAGGGTCACGGCTAGGAGAATGATAAAGTTAGAATTTAATATAAACGATAGGCCTTTTGAATTTAGTTTTTATGTACTTAAGACCCTTAACCATGAGGCTATATTGGGAGTAAATTTCTTACGTAAGTACAAAGGAAATATCAAGTTTGAGGACAACACTGAACACATTAATAATTCTATAATACTAAAGAAAAATATTACGATCCCACCTAACTCTGAGACTTTCACAAAGGGTTTTATTAACACCTACGCTAACTTGTGTGGAATAGATGGTATTACAGAGAGTTCAGTCGAATCTACGAATTATCTTTTGAAACATATTTTGGTAAAGGTACATGGCAGACAGAACAGTGTACAAGTTGTATTGGCCAACATAACAGATAAGCCTATCAAGATACCCAAATTCACAGAAATAGGGCATTTTAACCCTTTATCTGATCAAACATTGATTCCACTGAATGATGATTCTGAGACAGAAACAGAGTTAAATAATATTGGTTTTGGAGAATTCACACCTATAAATTGTGGCGAAAGCATACTGAAGACGATACCAAAGTCTACAGATAACTTAAAATATAAAATAAATGAAAAGTTAAGTGACCTACAGAAAAGCCAGTTAAAGAATGTTTTAGAAAATAACAAAGACGTTTTTGTCACGGATGAAAATGTAATTGGTAGGAAAACAGATGCTACAGTAACTTTAGAATTAAAGGAGGGTTCAAAACCTACAGCTAGGCCAGCTTACAGGTCTTCGCTTAAAAAGGAAATATTCATGAAAAAGCTCTTAGAACAGCAGGAACGACAAGGTGTCATATCTGTGCTGACATATCCTAGTGAATTTAATTCTAGCGCATTTTTGGTACCCAAGCCTGGCGCCGATTTGACTAAAGCAGAGGGTTATAGAATTGTGATAGATTACAGAGCAGTGAACCAATGCTTAAAGACTTTTTCTTACAGTTTCCCGAGGGCAGAGGATCTAATTAGTACGGTGGGTCAATCAGACGCGAAATATTACAGCAAGGTAGATTTATTCTCGGCGTATCACACCATCCCCGTCTCGGAGGAATCTAAATATATTACAGCCTTTTCTGCTAATGGTAGACGTTATGTAATGAATTCTATACCTATGGGTATGAATATAAGCGGGTTACGATATCAGGACATTATGGAACGGCTTATCGCCAAGTGCCGTTACAAAAATGCCTTAGCGTATGTGGATGACGTCTGCATTTACAGCCCGACTTGGGAAAGGCATTTAGAGGACCTGGACGAAGTATTTAAGATATTTCTAAATGGGAATTTGAAATTTAAATCTGAAAAATGTGAATTTGGGTTTACAGAATTAGATTATCTGGGGTTTCGGATTACAAAAGAGGGTTTGTCACCTTCCCCAGACAAGTTGTGGCCACTAAAAACGTTTCCCCCACCTGCGAATAAAACTGAAGTTAAAAGTTTTGCTGGAATGGCACAGTTTTATAAAAAGTTTATCCGTAATTTCCGTTCAATTATGACACCTCTCTATCACCTTACAAAGGATGAGACACCTTTTAAATGGGACACAGAGTGTCATCAGGCTTTTGAATCAATTAAGAAGGCTATATGCTCTGACGCAGTCCTTAAATTCCCAGACCCAAGAAAGGAGTTCACCGTTTTCACAGACGCATCTGGGTACAGTTTGGGGGCGGTTTTGAGTCAAATTGACGAAAATGGTTTTTATAGGCCCATAGAATTTGCGGGCACGGCTCTTACGGATCAACAGAAACGCTACTCGACCACGGACAGAGAGCTTTTGGGCATTGTTTATGCAATTAGTAAGTTCCATCATTATACTGAGGGTACCCATTTCACAATCTATTCCGACCACACGGCACTGGTCTCAATATTTAATAAAAGGGAAACAATAACTAGTGGAAGGTTAGCCAGGTGGTTAGACTTAATTATGTCATATGATTTTACTGTAAAATATATTCGTGGGAAAGCTAATGTAGTAGCAGATCTCCTATCGAGGAGGGAGTACCCTCCACAGCCAGACGCCCCATTACCCATTAAATTACAAGGGAAAATTACATTACCACCAAAACAAACCCAATTTTCTGATATAGTTATAACTAAGTATTTTCGTAAGGATGACATTACACCAATATCCCCTGTGCTTATCTATAAACCACGGTCAATTTTAAAGGATGGCGTGTCATGGGACGAAAAGGCTAAAATTGCAGGCTATGTCCCAAAAGGCAAATATGCTAAAATCAAAAGGAAATCAAAAATCAAGGAAGCAAAATTAAATGCAATTACTAGAGCAAAGGCCTTAGTGCAGGGAGATCCTAAATTCTCATACAATGATTTATCTAAACCCACAGAGGTGGTAAGCAAACCCAAAAGACGGGGCAGACCCCCAAATAAGCATAAGCCTGTTGTGTCACGTGCGTTAGCGGTAAAGAAACGTTCAAAAATAGCAATAAAGGTAATGCCTTTAGCGGAAAGAGCGTTGTACCTTTTATCAAAGCACAATAAGTTAACACCCAGTAGAAATCAATTGATAGTTGCTCAGTCTAAGGACTATTTTTGTTCCTGTATGAAAGCCTACATCAATAATGGCAAACTACCAGGTGACAATTTTATAAGTAGACAAATACTTCTAAGTCATGATAATTTCATTATTGTCGATGACATATTATTCCGAATTAGCAGCTCAATTTTTGGAAATAACAAAGGCTTGTCTCTACAAATAGTTGTCCCTACCAAATGGGTTAATTCCTTGTTAGAAAGCACACATTGTTCACCTTTAGGGGGACATTTAGGTATCACAAAAATACACAATCTGCTGAAGGTGAATTACTATTGGACCAACATGTTTAAGAACATAGTCGATTACATTGGTACTTGTCATATATGCCTCACAACCAAGAAAAAACCGAAATGTTTGAAAACCCCAATGAAATTGCGCGAACCAATATCCACCACTTATTCGAGCGTGACGGTGGATAGTATAGGTCCTTTCAATATGTCATCGAATGGGAGCCGGTATATTCAGGTTGTAATTGACCACAGTTCAAGGCACATAACAGCATGGGACTGTAAGGATTTGACTAGTGCATCATTTATTTTAGATTATATTGACAAGGTCATCTGTGTGCATGGTGTCACAGGTACTTTGAATTCTGATAATGGGTCAATTTTCCGGAACAACTTAATGAAACATTTCTGCGCCAAATTTGGAATTAAACAGGTATTCGGTTCCGCATTTCATAGTAAAAGCCAATCAATTGTGGAGAGATATAACCAGGCAATAGAGAGTTCTTTGAGAGCATTTGTATCTAATAACCAAAAGGATTGGAATATATATTTGCAGTCTGTAATATTTGGGTTGAATAATACAGTATGCTCATCAACCGGTTATTCACCTAACTTTATCGTCTTCGGCAAACATGTAATGTTGCCAACAGAAGCAGCTTTAGGGGTCTCTTCCAAAATTAAGTTCAAGGATGAGAAAGAAATGGTAATACATTTTATCAACCAGCGTCAAGCTGCACAGAAGGCGGCAGCAGATAATCTAAGGAAAACCCATAAGATAATGAAAGAACGATATGATAAGACCATAACTTCTACTACTAAATACAATGTAGGTGAAATTGTGTATCTATATATTCCAAATTTGTTGGCCCCTAAAACCAGTAAAAAGTTACAACCTACTTATTCAGGCCCTTATATGATTACAGAGCTCTGCTCTCCACATACAGTTCACATTCGTCGTCTTATTGATGGCAAGGTAACGACTAGGTCAGTGCACATAGAACGTTTAAGACGTCCAGCATCTGCAGCATCTCAGGAGGCAATTCTTAAAAGACTAGAAAGACCAGGGAGTTTAGGAAAATTACTAGACCCAGATGTAATAGGGCAGACTCAGTTAAACAGTAAAGATACACCAATTATTAAAGAAAGAACAAAAATTTTAAAGGCCAAGAGGAAAGCTAGGCACATGTAAATTATTCCATCATGCAGGCAAATATAGAACCAGACATGGGAAAAGTACTTGTAAATACAGTAAATTAACATAATTTGCATGTTACTATACTAACATTCTAATGTACCTTTCCACTCACACCCAAATACATTTTATGGCAGGCCATTAGGACACAAGTGACTATAATTCATGTGTTTTCTGCCCAAGATTGGCAGTGGAGATATAATGGCAGAGGCTGCCTCACATATCTGGTTTTAACCAACAATGGATGGTAGCTATGGTTAAGTTCTACCACCTAACTATATTCATGATTACAGTAAGACTGAAATAAATCTATCTCCCCTTCTTTAATAGAAGGCTCTCATACATTTAGCTGTATGACGGTTAGTATGAAGATGGACATGTATACCTATATACGTATATGATAGCAATTGTATTGTCACTTAAAGACACATTATCAATATATGTATAAGAAAATATTTTATTAACCTTCAATGGAGGCTATAGAGCTCATGGCTTCCCATAATTAAAGGGATGTTGCTCGGCCAAGTGACAAACCACAACAATAGCTATATAATTATGAAAACATTCTGCAGCCCTAGGGATGGGTGGAAAGTTAGGAGGAATTAGCCACTCCTCCCATATCACACCACCCGGCAGATGTTTACGTTGAAATCTTATCAAGAATATAAATAGTGTGAGTGCCTCATTGGCATCCATTACCCTCTAGCCCATCTGTCATACTCTAACTCAGCGCTAAAATGGAGCAGCACTTCTTGTGGTCAAATGACGGAAGGTAAGAGATAGTGTCTTTTATGGTTGTATCATGTTGTGGTTTTGAGCCCTAGTAGCTTAGCATCATGCCATATGTGGCCCCAGATGAAGCAGTAAGACCTCCTAAGTACCATGCCCCTAACCCCCTCCCTGCCAATGGCAGCCATATAGAATGTAGTTATCTATTATCACTTGGACCTATTGGCCCATGCCTATAAATTGCTATGCAAACTAGCTATTTAGTAGTATTCAATTTACCAGTCTTTATATTAACAGTTTTATCTCATTTTAACTAACATCCAACCACCATAGTGATTAACTATTACTAAGACATATTTATCCTACATATTTCCCACAGGGTGGCCATGGCAGAGAGAGTTCTGTATAGATATCCAGGGATTAACCTTAATATCCCCTGGACACTAGTATCATTAGTAGGGCCAGAAGGCATCCGAAATTACAATGGGGTGATTGCAAGAAAATTGATATTTCAAGAAAAATCGAAGTTCCAGAATCTGAGAGAGGGGGAGTTAGACTACATATGGTCTGATAGGGCTTTGCACGAGGACTTGGATCTGTCCTCGGATCATCAACGATCAGTGATAGGTTCTGAAATTCAGAAACTTATGTCTTCGACACCCAGTAGGATGTCCCTAACTGGATACAAGGAGGAGTTTGCGAAATGTATATCCTTCTTGTCGGCAAGATCGTTAGTGCGATTGTATGACAGGCAGAGAAGCATTCCCCCCTGGGCCCCTTCTGCTGTCCTAGATCATCAGGCAGAGGATAGTATACAATTAGAACTCTCACTGTGGGCCAGGCAGCAGCATTACTGGCAAGAACGGTGTGGGTTCCTAAGGACCGGCACCAGCGTTTCTACTGTGTATGTATTTTGCTACAAAATTTAATATGCATCTCATTTGGCATGCCTTAGATTATTGCACATTTGAATCATATATTAGATTTAAAGGTTACTAAAGCAGCACGTTATGACTGGTCAGAACAGGTCGTGACCAGACAGAGCATTGCAAAGAAACAAAACAAAATAAAACAACCAGTCAGGTCTAGCCTATTGCAGTTAGGGCCAGTCTGAGTAACCAATATATACCAGACAGGACAGGTTAAAACTAGTTAGATCCGGTCCACCTGATATACCTGGTAAGCTATAGGCATTTAGTCAGTTGACTTGGGGACAGCACAGGAGCACACCCACCCTAAGGCCTTGACCATGGAAACATTACATTGGTTAGTATTGCTTAACATATTTTGCCTTTCTCCAGGACTAGATACAATAGTTAGGCAAAATTATGGAACACGTTTTATAGAATTAGATAGGAAGCTAATTCATGGAGTCACGTTTGTGGATTTCCAGTTTGCCATAAACTTCACTTTACACAAACCCTTGGTATATCAGGGGGATTTGAGCTTGTTCATGAGGGGTAAACATCTCCTACGCCAGGCAGTGGAGATTGATAGGTTGCTATTATCAGAATATGACACTATGGATAAATTGCACAATACATTAGCCATTCATTTTAGTAAGAGGCAGAGGAGAAATGCCCCCCTCCAGCCAATTGCGGATATTCTAAAGGCCATAATTGGCAGTAGCACAGAGCCAGAGGTGGCATCCCTGTTTGAGCAACTAAGTAATGTCAAAAACGAAATTAATGCAGATCTTTCTGTGCTCCATGAGGCCACTAAACTTATATATGAAATGTCTGATTTTAACTACAACTCCATGTTGGACCATCTAGACAGCCATAACTTAACATTGTCAAGTTTGACTGAATTGGAGGGATCATTGAACTCCATAGAGTATAATATGACAGCTATATTTAACAGACTATTTGACAAGGTATTCACTGTAGAACATGACCAACTTTTATTACATATAGGATTTGTCCAACTATTCTGTATCAACCGCTATAATGACAAACTCTCTGAGTTAATAAAGGAGATAGAATATCTATCTACCGGATACTTTTCACCATACCTTTTACCAATAGACAGACTTAGGTCTACTATAGAAACATTGAACAAAACATTAGCAGCTCATAATACAAGCCTCAGAGTAGCTGGAGTCCCATTAGACTACTACTACAAACAGAAAACACAGTTCTACCACATAAATAGTAGGGCAGTTCATATCAAAATCAGTATCCCATTACAAACATCACCAAGCCTCTATACAGTGTATCAAGTATCTGTCAATGCTGTGCCCATTGAACCACACAGAATAGCAGACACGGGTCTGACTAGATTAAACAATGGTGCCCCATATATTGCCTTATCAACTAGGGTAGGTCAGTACATAGAACTCAGTCATGAGACTCTAAGCATGTGTTTAGGCACAGGAATGTATATTTGTCCACTGGCATTTGCCATTAGAAACATAAGTACACCAAGCTGCACTATGGCCATATTTCTTGACAAATTTCACATAATTCATGACATCTGTAATTTTGTTGTTGAAACTACTCCATACCGTCAATTAACAGTAGCCTTACCAGTTAGTCTAGACTCATACCTAATTAGAACCATAAGCCCAGTATCCAGGGTGGAATGTAAGGCAATCACCCATGTAGTACAACATGAGGTGTCTTATTTCATAACACAAGTTCCATGTCAATGTAAAGTTATAATAGATGGGTTAACCTTGTCTAACAAAAACATATCATGTAATGCAGCTGTTTTCAATACCCATTTGATTTCGTATACATATAATTTGCCTCTATTATATCATTTTGGTAAATTACCATATAACATCTCAGGGTCTGCAGTATCCATAGAGAGGCACACTTATAAATCTGTTAGCATTGAACGTTTGAGCAAGCACCTTTCGCACACTAAACTAACACTGGTAAGACAAGCTTTAGATTTAAGGCATAGTGCTAAGATGTTAAATTTGGAATCCCAATCTGTAACTAAGTATAAGAATGCTATGTCCAGCCTCGGTGGCATTACTTCACACCCTGTATTGGAGCTATTGAGCCTGATTTTATCATGTGTTTCCTTAGTAATTTGTATCTATTTGTGGAGACGTCTAGGTAGTATGTGGACTCTCATGCTATTTTCTGGCAGCAGTAGAGCTGTTAATATAACTGTATGGAATAATCTCTTAAGATCAACTAAATCATTGATTGAACAGGACATTGTGACCAATGACATTAAACACCATGACATATCACGGGTTGAAAGTAGGTATAATGAATTCACTGTGGTTGTAATATTCATATTGTGTGTATATCTAATCAGGAAATGCATTAGGTGTAAAAGCAGTAACATTTCTTTTAGAAAGCAAACTGAAAACAAAATGCCATATTTAGCCCTCAAAATATACAGGCAGTGGGATGGCATCATAATCCCACTAAGGTCGATAAGGCATGAACCAAATATATTCAAAGTCATTTCTGGTGCTCCAACCCCGATAATTGGTATCAGAGGATGTTTTTTGCATACACTTAAAATGCAATGGCAAGGCAAACTTTTAATAGCAGTAAATAATGAGATAGAAACTGTTCAATTGCCTGTGAAGGTTCATATACCACTATTGCAGCGTTATTCAGTCTGGAAATCACTAAGAAATCCACAGTCTCCTGTGTATGGAGTGGTGATTGTCCATAGGGATAAGCACCATCAAATACCATTCTGTAAGGAGATTGAATCAAATGTCTAATGTTTACCTTACTTTAAGGATTTGAGTCCGGTAAGTGGTAAGTTGTTACTGTGTATATTCTTATCTAGTTTGGATTAAGTCAAGAATTAGACTTAGGGGCATGTAAATTTTAAAATTTTGCAATGTCTATAATGCTATTTCATTTCTATTATGAAGGGTGGACGAGGTTGACTTTAGCACTGATGGCTTTGACTGGGCGAACGAGTTGGAGGACCACGAGCGCCAGCGGGTGCCAGCAGTGGCGCGCCATAGGAGGTCACGGTTTAGGTTGGATCCTCTGAGTCAGGCGGCCAGTCTCAGGCGGGCACGACGCCTGGCTATGGGACTCACCGCGACCTACACACGGACCGAAGTCCAGTCTCCCCTTCCACGACCTGTGAGCCCGGTCGTGATAAAACCCTTGGCTGACTTTTCATCGGTTACCCTGACCGGGATGCCCGGGTTACCTTTAGACTTCAGCTTGGATCCTATGGACATAAGCCCAGAGGCCAGGCCCAGTTCTCCACCCAACTCACCACCTGTGAAACTGACCTGTTTTGTGGCTCCAGTGCAACGCTGCACAGGGCAGGGCGGCCCTATGAGCCCGTACATGGGGGTATCTGGTTTCACCCCAGTTGCCCCAGTCGATATCCCATTGTCACGTACGGCTGCAGCCTCACCGTCGCTGGACGACCCGTGGGCGTCGATCCGGCAGCCACCGTCGTTCAACTCCGAGGGGAGCGATGCCACGGCAGCCACACCTGCTTCCGTGGAGCGGGAGTCTTCCTACGAGGGAACCTACGAGGATCTGCCCTCCTGGGCAGACCAGCTGGACGACATTGCCTAGGAATAATTAACATTACAATTGACTATTGCAACGAACAATGCTAGTTTTACTTGGATGGACTTGTTTCCAGTGGTAATGAGCTATGTTGTGGTTTTGTAATGTCTTATAGACTCCTAAGTAATCGAGTTGTTGGTACGATGGATATCTCTGATATTAACTCTAGACCAACAGACTATCTTGGCTGTATTAATAACTTACCTGACTTTATTGTCAACCAAATGTAAAGGTTTCTTGCATTGTCTACAGTGGCCAACGGGTTCTAATTGACGTAGCTCATGTTGTCTACATGATTGGCTGTATTAATAACTTACCTGACTTGATTGTCAAGCAAATGTAAAGGTTTCTTGCATTGTCTACAGTAATCAACGGGCTCTAATTGATATAGCTCATGTTGTCTACATAAGTGGACCTATAGTTGTATGGATGTATTACGCATGGTCATGTATTACTCATTTACATATTTTAAGAGTATCAGAATTTTAGATTATACATCTTTTGTCAATTGCTATATTACGTACCTTTTTGTATGGTATGTCCTCTTGCATATCACGGTGCTTTAGGACAAGGCTGTGGATTGGTGGGACATCTCCTTTAGTGAGCCTCCATACTGATATCCTTTGTGTCACATTGGTCCCTACGTATCTGGGGAGCTTAAGTTGAATGGGGAGCCCAGCATGCATCTCTAGCTTACCTTCCCAGTACAGCTTCAATGTACCTGAACACACACTATAGTCCATTTTGAGTACATGGGGGTCACCCTCTATAGAGGTCACAGCACCCACACTGTTGTTTATAGGCAGCAGTGGTATAATTAGCATGTCCCACTTGTCATACAGCACCAGCCCTATGTAGGGTGCCTTACTCCACCTTATACTGGGACTGGTGGAGGTGATTTTCTTGCACTTATTTAGGCCTTTCCATAATAATGTTAGGCCCAGTACTATTATTACTAGTAGCATAAAGTCATTATATCTCGTGTATGTATCACCTAAGGTACCATAGGTATAGTTACCACTAGTTCTGGGCAGGGCAAGCTTTTTCCCTAGAGCTGTCCATGTATGGTTCATTGTGTGTTGGTAGCAGTGTGTGCAGTGTGTGCTATAATTATAGCACGACCTACTAAGCAGCCCCTTTGGTCTGCTGGTGCCCAGTGTACTCTGGTCATTGTGGCTCCCTCTCTGGCCCATTATGGCAATTATATTCCTAAATAAATCTCTTGTACCAAGGGGGCACAACCTCTTTTTGCTATTGTCAAGGGGGTCCTACCTATTTGTGTCTCCAAGTCCGTTTTTGGGCCCCAGTGCAGCATGCAATACATATCCAGTTTGCTCCTTTGTCTGTCTAGGATGTGGGAGGCTGGTATGAAACTATTGCTCTAGTTATGGTATAGTCATGTGACCTGGGTGCTTGGCAGTGGGTCACACTGGTTTAGTTTCTATATGGCACTATATGGGACATGTTTAGTTTCGTGGTGTAGCCCATCATATAGGGCCTTATTATGTGGTAGCTGTTTTTAGGGCTTGGCAGACACCTATATATCTGTCAAGTTTCCAATTATGGATTCCTTCCCGTCATATAGGGATAGGGATATTTTATGTGTGAGCATTTCATGAAGTTTCATATATCTCGCGTGGTGGACTATAACCATACAAGATCAATTATAACCATATACTCAGATCTGACACGACCCACCCCGAGGACTTTATGTTATGCAAATTGCACACATCATATATAAATTCATAATTGCAAACATGCTGTTAGCCCTTTTGACAGGTTGTCACGTTTTCTTATACCACGTCTTGGAAACCACCCTAGTTGCCTGTACATATGAGTATACATGTATATTTCTGTGTAATCCGCCTGCAGCATGCTGGCTAGGTGTGCGGCAGCCAATCATTGGGTCACATCTCTATTGTTTCTGTATTGTCATTATGCTGTGACGTCCGAACGGAGTCAGACACTTAAGGGGGGATATTGTCAGGTGTACATATGTATTGTATAATATCATTATATGTGTAAACCACTTTCATCATTATTAAAAGCTTTACAAGTACACTTGTAATCCTATACCAGTGGTATGTGCACTCCATACAATAACAACATAGATGGGACTGCTCCGGCCTGGGTGGACTGGCAGCTACCAGCACTGTCCAGTCCTATCCGGTCCTGTCCAGTCCTATCTGGTCTCAGCCTCTTTAGGGCACACCAGTAACTTCTGGTCGGGTCCAGTTCTGTCCAGCCTCATCCAGCCTCTGGGTGGAATGGGCTGGGTTGGACTGGATGTATCCAGATACATATGCCCATATACAATAGCATGCAGTCTTTCCCAGGCAGGCATTCCCAGCCAGTCCTAGTGCAACCCTAGTACAATCATGAAGTTACATGATCACAAACAGGTATCTATAGTTTCTCCATAGAATAGTATTATTATGACACAGAAGTGCACCATGTATCCACTGCCACAATAGATTGCTCAACTCTCACTGTATTATTATTATATTCATCCTGTGAACTACTGTTATACAAATTGTAATAAAGATATCATAACTATAATCAAATGGAGTCTTCCGTTCATTTTATCTATGTCAGTCACCTGACAGTAGCGATCAACCTTAACTAAGATTCCCTCTCCCCATCACTGTGTCACATTGTCAGTCCTTTACTAATTCCAGCTTTCCCTCGTCCTGTCACATTGTCAGTCCTCTTTAACTAAGGTCCCCTCTTGCCATCACCGTGTCACATTGTCTGTCCTCCTTAACTCAGATTCCCTTTTCCAATTATTGTGTCACATTGTCAGTCCTTCACCAAGATTCCCTCTTTCCAATTATTGCGTCACATTGTCAGTCCTTCACTCAGTTTCCTTCTTCCCATGACTGTGTCACATTGTGGGTCCTTAATTAAGATTCCCTCTTTCCAAACATTGTGTCACATTGTCTGTCCTCCTTAACTAAAATTCCCTTTTCCAAGTATTAGGTCACATTGTCAGTCCTTAACTAAGATCCCCTCTTCCCATGACTGTGTCACATTTTCGGTCCTTAACTAAGATTCCCTCTTTCCAATCATTGTGTCACAGTGTCTGTCCTCATTAACTAAATTTCCCTTTTCCAATCATTAGGGCACATTGTCAGTCCTTAACCAAGATTACCTCTTTCCAATCATTGTGTCACATTGTCTGTCCTCCTTAACTAAGATTCCCTCTTCCCGATCATTGTGTCACATTGTTCATCCTTAACCAAGATTCCCTCTTCCGAATCATTGTGTCACATTGTCAGTCCTTAATTAGGAATCCCTCTCCCCATCACTGTGTCAAATTGTCAGTCCTCCTTAACTAAGATCCCCTCTTACCAATTATTGTGTCACATTGTCAGTCCTTTACTAAAATTCCGTCTTTCCAACATTGAGTCACATTGTCAGTCCTAAACTAAGATCCCCTCTTCCCCATCATTTTGTCACATTGTCAGTCCTCTTTAACTAAGATCCCCTCTTCCCAATCATTGTGTCACATTTTCTGTCCTCCTTAACTAAGATTCCCTCTTCCCATTCATTGTGTCACATTGTCAGTCCTTTATTAAGATGCTCTCTTCCCAACATTGCGTCACATTGTCAGTCCTCTTTAACTAAGATCCCCTCTTCCCAAGCATTGTGTCACATTGTCCGCCCTTAACTAAGATCCCCTCTTCCCATCACTGTGTCACATTGTCCGTCCTTAACTAAGATTCAGTCTTCCCAATTCTAGTGTCACATTGTAAGTCCTCTTTAACTAAGATTCTCTCTCCCCATCAATGTGTCACATTGTCAGTCCTTAACTAAGATTACCTCTTTCCCTCATCCTGTCACATTGTCTGTCCTTAACTAGGATTCCCTCTCCCAATCATTGTGTCCCATAGTCAGTCCTTTACTTAGATTCCCTCTACCCAATTATTGTGTCACATTGTCAGTCCTCCTCAACTAAGATACCCTCTTCCCATCACTGTGTCACATTGTCAGTCCTTAACTAAGATTCCCTCTTCCCAATCTTTGTGTCACATTGTCAGTCCTTTACTAAGATTCCCTCTTCCCATGACTGTGTCACATTGTCAGTCCTTTACTAAGATTACCCCTTTCCAATCATAGTGTCACATTGTGTGTCCTCCTAAACTAAGATCCCCTCTTCCAAATCATTTTGTCACATTGTCAGCCTTATTTAACTAAGATTCCCCCTTCCCAATCACAGTGTCACATTGTCAGTCTTCTTTAACTAAGATCCCCTCTTCCCAATCATAGTGTCACATTGACAGTCTTTAACTAAGATTCCCTCTACCTTATCATTGTGTCATATTGTCAGTCCTCCTTAACTAAGATTCCCTCTCGAAATCACTGTGTCACATTGTCCGTCCTCCTTAACTAAGATTCCCTTTTCCAATCATTGTGTCACATTGTCAGTCTTTAACTAAGACTCCCTCTACCCAATCATTTCGTCACATTGTCAGTCCTCCTCAACAAGATACCGTCTTCCCATCACTGTGTCACATTGTCAGCCCTTAACTAAGATTCCCTCTTCCCAATCATTGTGTCATATTTTCAGTCCTTAACTAAGATCCCCTCTTCCCAATTATAGTGTCACATTGTCAGTCCTCCTCTACTTAGATTCCCTCTTCCCATCACTGTGTCACATTGTCAGTCCTTTACTAAGATTCCCTCTTCCCAATCATTGTGTCAAATGTCAGTCCTCCTTAACTAAGATACCCTTTTCCAATCACTGTGTCACATTGTCCCTCCTTTACTAAGATTCTCCCTTCCCAACCAAAGTGTCACATTGTCTGTCTTCCTTAACTAAGATCCCCTTTTCCCAATCATAGTGTCACATTGTCAGTCTTCTTTAACTAAGATCCCCTCTTCCCAATCATTGTGTCACATTGTCAGTCCTTTACTAAGATGCTCTCTTCCCAACATTGCGTCACATTGTCAGTCCTCTTTAACTAAGATCCCCTCTTCCCAAGCATTGTGTCACATTGTCCGCCCTTAACTAAGATCCCCTCTTCCCATCACTGTGTCACATTGTCCGTCCTTAACTAAGATTCAGTCTTCCCAATTCTAGTGTCACATTGTAAGTCCTCTCTAACTAAGATTCTCTCTCCCCATCAATGTGTCACATTGTCAGTCCTTAACTAAGATAACCTCTTTCCCTCGTCCTGTCACATTGTCTGTCCTTAACTAGGATTCCCTCTCCCAATCATTGTGTCCCATTGTCAGTCCTTTACTTAGATTCCCTCTACCCAATTATTGTGTCACATTGTCAGTCCTCCTCAACTAAGATACCCTCTTCCCATCACTGTGTCACATTGTCAGTCCTTAACTAAGATTCCCTCTTCCCAATCTTTGTGTCACATTGTCAGTCCTTTACTAAGATTCCCTCTTCCAATGACTGTGTCACATTGTCAGTCCTTTACTAAGATTACCCCTTTTCAATCATAGTGTCACATTGTCTGTCCTCCTAAACTAAGATCCCCTTTTCCAAATCATTTTGTCACATTGTCAGCCTTATTTAACTAAGATTCCCCCTTCCCAATCACAGTGTCACATTGTCAGTCTTCTTTAACTAAGATCCCCTCTTCCCAATCATAGTGTCACATTGACAGTCTTTAACTAAGATTCCCTCTACCTTATCATTGTGTCATATTGTCAGTCCTCCTTAACTAAGATTCCCTCTCGAAATCACTGTGTCACATTGTCCGTCCTCCTTAACTAAGATTCCCTTTTCCAATCATTGTGTCACATTGTCAGTCTTTAACTAAGACTCCCTCTACCCAATCATTTCGTCACATTGTCAGTCCTCCTCAACAAGATACCGTCTTCCCATCACTGTGTCACATTGTCAGCCCTTAACTAAGATTCCCTCTTCCCAATCATTGTGTCATATTTTCAGTCCTTAACTAAGATCCCCTCTTCCCAATTATAGTGTCACATTGTCAGTCCTCCTCTACTTAGATTCCCTCTTCCCATCACTGTGTCACATTGTCAGTCCTTTACTAAGATTCCCTCTTCCCAATCATTGTGTCAAATGTCAGTCCTCCTTAACTAAGATACCCTTTTCCAATCACTGTGTCACATTGTCCCTCCTTTACTAAGATTCTCCCTTCCCAACCAAAGTGTCACATTGTCTGTCTTCCTTAACTAAGATCCCCTTTTCCCAATCATAGTGTCACATTGTCAGTCTTCTTTAACTAAGATCCCCTCTTCCCAATCATTGTGTCACATTGTCAGTCCTTTACTAAGATGCTCTCTTCCCAACATTGCGTCACATTGTCAGTCCTCTTTAACTAAGATCCCCTCTTCCCAAGCATTGTGTCACATTGTCCGCCCTTAACTAAGATCCCCTCTTCCCATCACTGTGTCACATTGTCCGTCCTTAACTAAGATTCAGTCTTCCCAATTCTAGTGTCACATTGTAAGTCCTCTCTAACTAAGATTCTCTCTCCCCATCAATGTGTCACATTGTCAGTCCTTAACTAAGATAACCTCTTTCCCTCGTCCTGTCACATTGTCTGTCCTTAACTAGGATTCCCTCTCCCAATCATTGTGTCCCATTGTCAGTCCTTTACTTAGATTCCCTCTACCCAATTATTGTGTCACATTGTCAGTCCTCCTCAACTAAGATACCCTCTTCCCATCACTGTGTCACATTGTCAGTCCTTAACTAAGATTCCCTCTTCCCAATCTTTGTGTCACATTGTCAGTCCTTTACTAAGATTCCCTCTTCCAATGACTGTGTCACATTGTCAGTCCTTTACTAAGATTACCCCTTTTCAATCATAGTGTCACATTGTCTGTCCTCCTAAACTAAGATCCCCTTTTCCAAATCATTTTGTCACATTGTCAGCCTTATTTAACTAAGATTCCCCCTTCCCAATCACAGTGTCACATTGTCAGTCTTCTTTAACTAAGATCCCCTCTTCCCAATCATAGTGTCACATTGACAGTCTTTAACTAAGATTCCCTCTACCTTATCATTGTGTCATATTGTCAGTCCTCCTTAACTAAGATTCCCTCTCGAAATCACTGTTCACATTGTCCGTCCTCCTTAACTAAGATTCCCTTTTCCAATCATTGTGTCACATTGTCAGTCTTTAACTAAGATTCCCTCTACCCAATCATTTCGTCACATTGTCAGTCCTCCTCAACAAGATACCGTCTTCCCATCACTGTGTCACATTGTCAGCCCTTAACTAAGATTCCCTCTTCCCAATCATTGTGTCATATTTTCAGTCCTTAACTAAGATCCCCTCTTCCCAATTATAGTGTAGTTGGTCTCTTACTACGTATGTAACACTTGAGTACAAAAACCAGACAAGGTAAATTAGACTTTAATATACGGCGACTTTATTGTAAAGGTAACTCTTGTGTATTATAGTACAAGTATAACCAGCGGATATACAAGATCAGAACAGATATATAATACAGTGGGGCAACCCTACAGCATAGAGTTAAGCCCGTGAGCACAGGGTGGTCATGTCACGACAGTCCCAAACCTGACTGACTTCCAATGGAGAAGTAGCCGTCTTATATACAGCGCTGCATAGCCACGTGACCGTACTAGCAGCGCCACCTGTTAGATTTAGTTATGTAAAATGCTTATGTAACAACTACCGACGGTAACCGAAGGTGGTACCGGTACACTACCGTATAGATAACCGAACTAGAGGAGTCGGTGTATGTAACGAACCGACGACACTAGTTAGATGAATAAAACAGTTATTAAACACAATAGAACCGTGTTGTCTTACATCATACAACATACAATAGATATACAACAATAACAGTTAGACTTATAGTCAACCCGTTACACTACCCCCCTTAAGAATGTAGGAAGGGTTGGTTTTATAATAATAATACCTCTTGGATACATTATATACCACGTATATCTATTTATCAACAAGTAACATTTCTACTCATAGTAACAACAGGCATACATACATGAACAACCAAGTTAACATGTATATAACAGTTTATATCAACAGTATAGTCTTTGGTATCAAACCATAGTCCCGTAGGCACATGATATAAAAACTGTCCAACTGATAGTCCTAGACTAGTATCAGTTAATAGTAAAGGCACCAATTACCACCTTGGAAACTCAACACATCACCTACTACATTCAGCAATGGTGCGAATCCGTGTGGAGTTAGTGTCCTTATATATAAATAATAGAACTATAATAGTTCTCACTTCCTTTGGCGAAGAAAAGTTTTATAATTGGAACTATAGTAGTTCCCACTTCCTTTGGCGTAGAAAAGTTATATATAAAAATCCATAGTAGCGTATCCTAAATAAGGTGGGATAGATCGTCATCCTTATTAGGGGCGGTACTCCAGTACCTAGCAGTTTATGGTGGTAGAGATGGATAGAGTCCAGCACCGGTATAGTGCTTCCATCTCTTGTGAAATATAAATATAAAAAGGTAGGTCCGTGCCTCCCTATAAATAAGTATCACAGGAGGATGATCCATATAATAGTTTATAGGTCACACAGTAATATAGTGACCACAGGATCAGGAGCCCTGGACAGTAGTAGAGCACCGACGGTTGTGGCTTAGGTGTAAACCACGGTTGAAGACATCAGGCTGCTTCCAGTTTGGTGGCAGTAGAGACTACGTTAAGTCACGACAGCACTGTCGGTCTGCTTCGGTTGTCCAGGGGCGTGTAGCTGCGTCGATGGTTTAGTTTTACCTCCGAGGGGCGGAACAGTGCACCCCAGAGGGCCTGACAGGGGACCATCCTTAGGTGTCCATAGGGACACCCCCGGATGGCTTTCCTTCCCCATCAGGACTTCCTCCAGGAGGGGCCTCCGTGGTGCAAACCACAGCAGCCTCCACCTGGAGAGGAAGGGCTCCACCTGGAGCTACCGAGAGGGTACTCGGCGCCACAGTAGGCTCCCCGCCGCTGACCACCCGGGTAGAGTGTGCCATGAAAGAGAATGGCATCTCATACCTAGGTGGGTGTACTGACAGTACTGGGGTCACAGGAGGAGCAGGCCTTGCGGCAAGCCCCAACCTGGACTGGAGATCTGGAAAACCAGTTCTCTCCCACTCTGTCAGCTTCAGCCCGAATTGTCGGAAGAACTTGGCGTCACAAGTTGTCAACCTTGATTCAAGCTGCTCGATCGTAGCCCTCCAGAGGGCATGATCTTGCTCCAGATTCGCCTCACGCTCGGCAAGGACTCTGGTGCGTTCAGCAACCCAAGCTTTTCCCTCCCGGATAGCCTGTTCTCTGAGCAACTTGTACTGCTCAAAGTAGGACTTCTCCAAGAAAGAAACCTGAAACTGGAGTAGCTTACTTGCGTTTTCAGCCATTTTCGCCCTGTAGCACTCAAATCCGGGGACTAGAGTGTCAGAGAATCCAGTGTCATAAGCAGGTCCGTCTCCAGGCAACACAGGTAACCCTGCTAGCCCTTCGTCAACAGCCCTGTGCTCAGGTACTGGAGTCACCTCGTCATCCCTTGCGGGGTCAGAGGTTGCTCCGTGCTGGGGTGGAGCAGTCGGCTGGGCTGACGCCCCATCCGGCTGTTGTACCTCTACCTGTTCAGCGTCACTGACAGGTGAGATACCCTCCTGTGTAGCCAAAGCTTTCTTTTGCTTCTGGCTCCACTTGTACTGCTTGACATAGTCAGCAGCAACCTGACCCGCCTGCTCGTCACCCAAAGAGTTCTGAACAATAGCCAGTGCATCACCCAGTTTCTGTCTTTCCTGCCGGGGCAGTTGGTCAGCAACCGGGGGCAATGCAACCGAAGATACCGTGACGGTACCGACGGTTTGGCTACGGTCGACCTCAGATGTTACCGTGGCGGTGGCGACACGTTTCTTCGCAGGTTCACTGCGGGAACGGTCACGCCCACCTTTGGTATCATCCTTGGATGACTGGCGGCCCCTTTTCAGATCTTTCTTCTTAGGAGGGGTATCCTTTTTGACAGTGGGCATCGGAGTTTCTGTATCTGGCCCGAGATCGGTTTGTTCGCACTTGGCGCCCTTACACAATCTCTCCCAGTCAGCTTCTGTGAGGTAATTCCACTGTTTAAGTTTGTTGGTACGCCACTTATACTGTAGATTTCCTACACGTTTGTGGCACCCCCAAACCTTCAGTGCAGCCTCAACTCCACGACTTATAGTGCGCTTGTGAACGCCCTTATTGTCGCAAAGATGCCTTACCAAACCAGCCCTCAGTTGGCAACGGAATAGCTCGCCGTCACTGTACTCAGGGCAGGAGGTCGAAGAACTCCCACTCACACAGTACAAGTAGGGACGCACATTCATGTGCTTTTCTACTAAATGACGGGCAAACTTGAACAGGTCTGGCCACCGTTTTGCGGCTGTCGCAGTCCCTTTCAGGCGCTGACAGCGAACATACGGGCAGGGATCCCCTGGCACGTAGTTCTTCCAAGCATATTTCAGCTTGGAGCGGCATGACTTGTGGATGTTAGGTTTATTCCCGTCCAACACTGCCCTGAGGTACACGAGGTACCAGTCAATGGGGTGGGAGTCACCTGTCAACCAGTCTTCGTCATCCGAACCCTCGGTCGTGTGAGGTGCAGGAAGAGCCATTTTGCCATTTTCCTGAACTAAGTCAGAAAGGCGGCGATTGGCCCTGCTCTCTGCGACAGACCATCCTTCGGCTTCCGCCTTGGATACTCTATCAGCAATAGCTTTGAGCCTTTCTGCCTCAGTCGGTGCGACCTCTTCGGTAGCAGGAGTTTCAGGGGAAGATACAATCCTCCTCTTAGGCTTCCGCTTCCGTTTGGTCTTGACACGAACCGTGGACCCGTCTGATGAATCACCATCAGGGACCGTCCGTTCTTTTGCCACTACACCGGCGGGTTTCGGAGAAGATCCCCCAGCAGGGTTCTTCTCCTGGTTGGTATTACTACCACCCAGACCAGGTTCTGTTTTCGGAACAACATCACCCGACCCCTCAGGGTTAGGTTCTGCTGGTACCGAAGCCGAGCCTTGACCGACGGTTGGAGCACTGGTAGTGTCCATTTCCGTGTCAGACTCGAGAACTCGGTCTTCCCCGTCGGAGGCCTCAGCCTTCTCCGGGGCCGTGCATTTGCCATCTACACGGGCTGCCATACCGTTAGCTCAGGCGTAGGTGAACCTCACGGTTCACTCACCCGAGCCTTTAGTAGGACAGCAAGCAAACAATAGTGTAGGTACTGCCGGGCAGACCTAGGCACCACTGATCAACACGTTACCCTACGGGCAAACGTGCTGATCTGAAGAAGCCTGGCTGCCTGTGGGGCTTATATACCCCACCCGTCCCCCGTGACCCCGCCCCTTGACCGGCTTCTCAGCCAATCAGGGGTCGCGTCTCCAAGACGCGCCGAGGTGACCCAATTTCTCACGGCTCATTTGGCGGGAGAAATCGATCAGGTGACGCGGGCAGCGCCCTTCCCACGCCTGGCATATCCGACGGTGGGAACACTCACTGTTGTTTACAATTTTCGTGGCGGAGCCACCGGAAAACCCGGGAATGATGTACCGGCGTTAGAGGACATACACAGCAGCGTGTTACTAAGCAATATGTGGTCAAAACTAATCCCATACTTAGAATTAATCGGCAAAGCCAGCCACCCGCCCTGAACACGTGCTTTTCTACCTCCAACGGATAACCACACCGGATAACCCGTCTCTTCTCGTTGTGTTTTGGTGATCGAGTACCGGGCCAATGACCACCGGCCCAGTACGGAACTGTCCATGGAAATTTAATCAAGCCAGCAGCTAAATGTCGTCAACAAGGTAAGAAAAAAATGTTTACACAATTTTATCTCGCTCTCTGACACGTGTACTCCTCCGTAGACCTTTTACCGGTATGTCCAGCAATGATGACACCGGAGGTATCACCCTGCTTTGTTTACCGGTGTCTACGGTTAGTCCTTTACGCACAGCTGACCCTTTTTTACGAGGCCTACCGCGCTTGGGCTTGGTAACACACGACTGTGGTTCAATCGGTAATTTCCTAGGACGACCCCTTCGGCGTGTTACCGTCGGTACCGACGGTATGACCGTTGGTCCTGCCTTCGGTATCTTCGGTAGCACAGGGTCGGTTGGTGCTGGTACTCGACCAGCACCGAGGGAATCATCACCGTCATCTATATATGGAACTCCATACCAAGGTCGGAGTCTAGCCACATGTGATTTAGTAAGAGTCCCTTTTTGCAACCGTATTACTACAGTAGTTTCACTCACCACCATAGTAACCGTATGCGGACCATCCCAGGAGTACAGGGTCTTGACTTTGGAATTTGGTGTGCTAAATCTCGCGACCTTATCCCCCACCTTGAATTGGCGGAGTTTAAGGCCCGTGTCATAGCCCACTTTCTGCAAACTAGCAGATTTTTCCAAGTTGTCCCTTACTACTCCATAGGACTCGCGTAATGATTGTCGAAGTGATTCAACAAACATCACTGTGCAGGGTTGCTCGAGCTGGTGTCCCTGCACTCCATAGACCATGTCACTAGGCATGACTATGTCTTCACCCATTACGAGCATATTAGGCGTACAGCCCGTCGACGCATGTTCGGTAGCATTGTATGCATGGGAGGTATAGCGAGCGTGCTCATCCCAATCATCCCGGTGCTCATTAACCATTGTCGTGAGACATTGGATCAACGTCCGATTGAAACGTTCCACCATACCATCCGATTGAGGTCGGTAGGGGTTCGTATGCGTCTTGCAGATGTGTATTTTACTACACAGTTCTGCCCACAGTCGAGATTCAAACTCGCGACCCTGGTCGGAGTGAAGCATTAAAGGACCTCCCCACGTGAGGATCCAATTCTCGAAAAGTGCTTCTGCGCAGGTAACAGCTGTATGATTTACCATTGGATATACCTGGACATACTTGGTATAGTAGTCCTGTACCACCATCATACAGGTATTCCCACGGGGGGTCGTGTTGAAACCACTAATGATATCAACAGCGATCCGGGCAAATCGAACACCGAATAGCTCTTGACTTAGAGGTAGTTTACCAATACCAGGTCCAGGCTTTGATAAACAGCATTGGGGACATTGTTTCACCCAACGCCGTATGTCCAAAGTCATACCAGGCCAGTAATATCTACTCTTAATCTTTGCCTCAGTTCGTTGTCTGCCAAAGTGTGCTGAAGTTCGGTGGCCATGACAGTAATTGAGCAACTGTAGTCTGAGTGACAAAGGCACTACAGACTGAGCTGTTCTCTTCCTGCCAGGTTGCACCCTCCAGCGGCACAATACACTGTTCCGTATAAAAAGATTATCCCACTGAGCTAACAGTTGTCTAACTTCTTTACATTCCAGCGAAAGTGCGGGGCGAACAGGCTTGGACAGGCCCAACAACTTCAAGGAGTACACCCTCGAAAAAGCCGGATCTGCAAGCTGCTCATCCTTCAAGTGATTTAACGTCCAGTTAGGAACTTTCGCACCCACAGACGCAATCACTGCATTGTGAGACCCACAGTCTCGGCAGTCTACACGGTGACAGTTCCGGATAGGATAGCGGGACAAGCTGTCCGCATTCACATGATCTACTCCACTCCTGTGTATGATATGCTCATTTGTCATGCCAAACTCAGAGAGGTGGTTCAACCATCTACCCATCATCCCCTCAGCGTCCTTGAAGTTAAGGAGCCACTGCAGAGATGAATGATCCGTCCGTACGAGATAATTCCCACCATATAGGAAATGTCTGTACTTTTTTGTGTAAACCACCACTGCCAAGAGTTCACGCTTGGTTGTGCAGTAGTTACGTTGTGTTTTGCTTAGACTGTTGGATGAAAATGCCAGCGGCACTTCTCGTCCATCCTGGATCTGCGACAAGGCAGCACCAATACTTGTATTAGAAGCATCAGTGTCCAAGATGAACTTACCAACAGGTGCAGGGTAGTGCAAAACAGGTGTTTCTAAGAAGAGTCTCTTTAACTCACTGAAAGACTGTTCTGCGGCTGGAGACCAGACTATCTTAGCCTTAGCCTTCTTCTCTCCAATCATCAGCTCTTGTAAGGGAGCTGCGACTCTCGAGAATCCAGGTATAAAATCTCTGTAGTATGAACAAAACCCGATGAAAGAGCGTATCTCCTTCGTGTCCATCGGACGAGGCCAGTTCTGTACCACTTCGATCTTATGAGGATCAGCCATGATGCCATGTTCAGAAACAATTCTACCTAGGTATTCAACTGATTTCCTAAAAAGCTTGCACTTTGAAGGTTTCAATTTCAGACCATATGATAAGATGCGTTTCAGCACAGCTTGGAGGTTCTGTAGAGTTTCCTCCACAGAACCACCGAAGACGATGATGTCGTCCAAGTATACTAGGCACTTCTTCCAAAGTAAACCCCGTAACATGGTTTCCATCATTGTCTCGAAGGTTGCCGGGGCATTGCATAGCCCAAATGGCATGACGTTGAACTCAAATAGTGCCATATGGGTAGAAAATGCGGTTTTTTCTCGGTCCCGGGGGTCCATGCCGATCTGCCAATAACCAGATTGTAAATCTAGTGTACAGAACCATTTCGCCCCACCCAGAGATTCCACACATTCATCTATCCGAGGTAGAGGATATGCATTCTTCCTAGTGAGTCCGTTCAACTTCCTATAGTCGATGCAAAATCGACAGGAACCATCCTTCTTGGTGACCATCACCACAGGACTTGACCATGGACTCTCACTAGGTTGAATCACATCTTCATCCAACATCTTTTCTACCTCAGCCTCCATAGCACTTTTTTTAGCCATGGGTAACCGACGGTAGGGGATTCTACTGGGAAGCGCGTCCCCAATGTCAACCCGGTGTTGTACCGTATTGGTACGCCCTAGAGGATCTCCTGGTTGCGCAAAGGCGTCAGATAACTCCGACAGCTCATTTGCCACCATTTCGCTCTCTAGGGTTGTGAGGTGTGACTCACACAACAGGGACCTTAAATGTTTCGGTAGGTTGGATTTAGCTAGAGCCTCTTCGTGGGAAGAGTCCCCCGCCACCACACCTACTTCCACAAAGTCCGTAGTTAGTGAGTCTACCCCATATGCTCGCGTGGTGTTACCAATACCTCTAATAGTGATTTCTCTACTACTCGAGTTACAAATCGGTATCACCCCCCAACGAGCGTTGGCCAGGTAAGTATGATAGCCAGCAAGACCTAACTCAGAGAGCTTTTGATCTTCTGGTTCAAACATTCCCGGCCGTTTGGCCTGCACTCCCACGCAGCTGACTAGGACATCTGATACATGTCCTGCTGCCAACTTTGTGTCTTGTGCCACTGACGCCACAGAAGAACCATTCCTTAAAACGCACTGTACAGATTGTTTATAAGGATGTTTAATCTGAAGTCGGCCTGTTGCGGTGTTCATTGTTACCCCGTAAAGAGCAGCAAAGTCTATCCCCAGTATGCCATCATCAGTGATGTCGGTGATGGTTGGACATATCCAGTATGTCTTGCCATCGACCAACATAGGTTTTACAGTTCTGCCATAAGTCTGCATACTATCTCCCGTAGCAGTCCGAGCCTTTACTCCCAGTAGCGGAGCTTCGGGCTGGTTGCAAAGACGGGCCATGAATTTACGATCGACCAAGGTGTGAGATGCACCCGTGTCGACCAAAAATTCACCACGCGTCCCGGAAATAACCAGACTCAGGTACCAACGCTGTCCCCGTAAAGGGACACACTCAGAGGTCAGCATCGGGCTTCCCCCTCCATCCATAGCAACCCCTTTTGTCAGGAGATAATCCCAACACGGGTCGCTCGGGGAGTCTTGAATCACACTGCTCTGGGCAATTGATTCTAACCAAGACTCCTCTAAGCCAGCGACTACAGAATCCTCCGGATTCCGTTCGTCCTTGCCAGCCCCGCCTTGCCAGACGCTTACAGGTTGTACAGACCCTTCTGCCTCTGCGCGGCCTTGGTTCATGGAAGAGTTAACACCGTCTACTAATCCCTTACAGGCATGGCTAACTGTGGGGGCGCCATCCTTGCCAAGAGGATGGGCCCCATTCAGTTTTCCGTCTCCTTTTCGGTTTTAGCAGCGACGGGTGCAGGGGCTTTGCATTCGCTAGCCCAATGACCCATCTTTTGACAGCGTCTACATGGCTGAGGTTTCGTGTCCTTTTTCTTCTTTTTCCTTCTCTTTCCAGATCCAGTTTCAGAAGTGGACGCAGAGCTCTTTTCTAAGTGCTTCCGCAACAAACCCTCAATCATCTTTTCCATGTCCCTGTCAGGCATTACTGCCGCCACCTCCTCGGAGGCGGGCTGTTTTTTCTTAGGTTGTTTTGTGGCGGCCTCTACCACCTGAGCTCCTTTCGGGGCTACAGATGGAGCTGCCGACACTCCTCCACTAGGAAAAACAGCCTGTTTGGTGTCATACACATCTGCATGGTCAAAAAGGTCAGCTAGAGATAAGTCCGGCTGCCATTTCTCCCGCAGATATGCTTGGAGATTGGTGTCTCTGACTCCATTGACAAACCTGGAGGTTAACTCCTGGATGACAGTGGGGGTGTCAGGTCTACATCCCTGATAACACTCGGATATCAGTTCCTGTAGAGCAAATCCGTAGGATCTCAGATGCTCGTCCTTGCGTTGGACACGTTTGAGCAGCTGAGTCCTTGGGTCATGCTCACCAATCTTCCCAATCGCCCATTCAGCTGTTTCTTCAAGTGAGCTCAATGTCTTGATCTTCACTCTCTCGAATGCCAAAAGGGCTGGTTCACCTGGCCCGTTGCAGAGTGCCTGCTTCAGAGCAACCAGCGCTTGCTGATTGTTCCAGTGATTGCTCTCCACAATAGCCTTGAACTGAACTTTGTACTTTCTCCAGGGTGGCGACCCTGTGAAAGGCGGAATATCGATGGCCTTTTGACGGGCTGCATCAGGATGTTTGATCTCCCCAAAGTTGAAAGGAGCATACCGTTCATCCAGTTCATCGATGTCCCGCGGGACGATGTCTGTCCCCAGCTTCTCAATAGCCGGGTTCCGGTCGTACTTAGCCCGCTGGACAGGAGTTAAGCCCTGTCTAGCTCTGGGTTTCGGTACTGGAACTGAGACCAAGGTCTGCTGTTGGTTCAACATCGTTGAACCAGTAGATGGGTGGGTGTACCCTGGAGGTGTTGCCGTGCCCCCAAAGGCGCCACCACAGACCGGAGTCTGTAGATAGCTAGCCCCCATCTGAGGTGTCATACCTGTTACCGTGGTGTGTACTAGCGGCGGGACACTTGTAGGTGTCACTGTCGTGTACACATTGGGTACGGGTATGACTGGAGGTACCACCGTGGTAGGTGGTGGTACTTGCTCCGACTTCGTCTTCAGGTCATGATTGACTTGCCTTAAGCTTGCGAGGTCTTGTCTGGCTAAGTGGAGCTGCGTGCTCAAATCCTTTCCCAAGGAATTTAAGCTTGCAACCTCACATTCGCCAGACACCCTCTGGTGCAAAAGTTTGTCAACCTCCACCTTGTGGGAAGCCATCTCGTTCTGGAGTTCCAGCAGGAACTTTTTCTTCTCATCAACCTCCCTTAGGAATAACTTCCTAGTTTGATTGATGGAAGCAAGTTCCTTCCGGGCTTCCGCGAGCTCATGCAACTCAGTTTTCCTGGTGGGGATACCCATGGCAGCTAGTAGGTCCCCATCCAGTGGTAAACTGGATGGCTCATCTACTGCTGGCGTATACCCCTTACCAGGAACTTCTGTTGCCACATTAGTCTTCTTTGATAGCACGCCACCCCCCATACCGTTCGGTGTAGGAGTGGCACCATCAGTGAAAACCGACGTGTCTGGATCCAATGAAGGATCTGCTACCGTTGGTGTAGAACCGAAGGCAGCTGGGCCGAGAGTTTTAGGCTCTCTACCCGGTATCTTCTGACCCTCAGGACAGAAAAGATTCGTGGAAAGGGAGTCCAACGATCTCCTGGAGCTTATATCAAAGGGTCCCGGGATTGGAGATTGCTCCCCATCCTCTCCTCTGGTAAAGGCTTCCACAATAGGATCACCTATTGCTTCTTGGGAGAGGTCGTCACCGGGCACCTCCAAGGCTGCCCGGCTCTCCCCCCTATTGGATTTGCCTGTGAAGAAGCGTACATTCTGTACGGCTTCTTCACGTTCCTCAGCAGGGGTTTTAGTCCTGCCGCTGAACGAGCTGACAAAATCGTATAGGTAATCCATATACTGTAAGTCTATTTAATACCCTATCAATGGTCGGTTCGATCAAGTGGTCACGGCACCAATGTAGTTGGTCTCTTACTACGTATGTAACACTTGAGTACAAAAACCAGACAAGGTAAATTAGACTTTAATATACGGCGACTTTATTGTAAAGGTAACTCTTGTGTATTATAGTACAAGTATAACCAGCGGATATACAAGATCAGAACAGATATATAATACAGTGGGGCAACCCTACAGCATAGAGTTAAGCCCGTGAGCACAGGGTGGTCATGTCACGACAGTCCCAAACCTGACTGACTTCCAATGGAGAAGTAGCCGTCTTATATACAGCGCTGCATAGCCACGTGACCGTACTAGCAGCGCCACCTGTTAGATTTAGTTATGTAAAATGCTTATGTAACAACTACCGACGGTAACCGAAGGTGGTACCGGTACACTACCGTATAGATAACCGAACTAGAGGAGTCGGTGTATGAAACGAACCGACGACACTAGTTAGATGAATAAAACAGTTATTAAACACAATAGAACCGTGTTGTCTTACATCATACAACATACAATAGATATACAACAATAACAGTTAGACTTATAGTCAACCCGTTACAATAGTGTCACATTGTCAGTCCTCCTTTACTTAGATTCCCTCTTCCCATCACTGTGTCACATTGTCAGTCCTTTACTAAGATTCCCTCTTCCCAATCATTGTGTCAAATGTCAGTCCTCCTTAACTAAGATACCCTCTTCCAATCACTGTGTCACATTGTCCCTCCTTTACTAAGATTCTCCCTTCCCAACCAAAGTGTCACATTGTCTGTCTTCCTTAACTAAGATCCCCTTTTCCCAATCATAGTGTCACATTGTCAGTCTTCTTTAACTAAGATCCCCTCTTCCCAATCATTGTGTCACATTGTCAGTCCTTTACTAAGATGCTCTCTTCCCAACATTACGTCACATTGTCAGTCCTCTTTAACTAACGTCCCCTCTTCCCAAGCATTGTGTCACATTGACAGTCTTTAACTAAGATTCCCTCTACCTAATCATTGTGTCATATTGTCAGTCCTCCTTAACTAAGATTCCCTCTCCAAATCACTGTGTCACATTGTCCGTCCTCCTTAACTAAGATTCCCTTTTCCAATCATTGTGTCACATTGTCAGTCTTTAACTAAGATTCCCTCTACCCAATCATTTCGTCACATTGTCAGTCCTCCTCAACAAGATACCGTCTTCCCATCACTGTGTCACATTGTCAGCCCTTAACTAAGATTCCCTCTTCCCAATCATTGTGTCATATTTTCAGTCCTTAACTAAGATCCCCTCTTCCCAATTATAGTGTCACATTGTCAGTCCTCCTTTACTTAGATTCCCTCTTCCCATCACTGTGTCACATTGTCAGTCCTTAACTAAGATACCCTCTTCCAATCACTGTGTCACATTGTCCCTCCTTTACTAAGATTCTCCCTTCCCAACCAAAGTGTCACATTGTCTGTCTTCCTTAACTAAGATCCCCTTTTCCCAATCATAGTGTCACATTGTCAGTCTTCTTTAACTAAGATCCCCTCTTCCCAATCATTGTGTCACATTGTCAGTCCTTTACTAAGATGCTCTCTTCCCAACATTGCGTCACATTGTCAGTCCTCTTTAACTAAGATCCCCTCTTTCCAAGCATTGTGTCACATTGTCCGCCCTTAACTAAGATCCCCTCTTCCCATCACTGTGTCACATTGTCCGTCCTTAACTAAGATTCAGTCTTCCCAATTCTAGTGTCACATTGTAAGTCCTCTCTAACTAAGATTCTCTCTCCCCATCAATGTGTCACATTGTCAGTCCTTAACTAAGATTACCTCTTTCCCTCGTCCTGTCACATTGTCTGTCCTTAACTAGGATTCCCTCTCCCAATCTTTGTGTCCCATTGTCAGTCCTTTACTTAGATTCCCTCTTCCCAATTATTGTGTCACATTGTCAGTCCTCCTCAACTAAGATACCCTCTTCCCATCACTGTGTCACATTGTCAGTCCTTAACTAAGATTCCCTCTTCCCAATCTTTGTGTCACATTGTCAGTCCTTTACTAAGATTCCCTCTTCCCATGACTGTGTCGTATTGTCAGTCCTTTACTTAGATTACCCCTTTCCAATCATAGTGTCACATTGTCTGTCCTCCTAAACTAAGATCCCCTCTTCCAAATCATTTTGTCACATTGTCAGCCTTATTTAACTAAGATTCCCCCTTCCCAATCACAGTGTCACATTGTCAGTCTTCTTTAACTAAGATCCCCTCTTCCCAACCATAGTGTCACATTGACAGTCTTTAACTAAGATTCCCTCTACCTAATCATTGTGTCATATTGTCAGTCCTCCTTAACTAAGATTCCCTCTCGAAATCACTGTGTCACATTGTCCGTCCTCCTTAACTAAGATTCCCTTTTCCAATCATTGTGTCACATTGTCAGTCTTTAACTAAGATTCCCTCTACCCAATCATTTCGTCACATTGTCAGTCCTCCTCAACAAGATACCGTCTTCCCATCACTGTGTCACATTGTCAGCCCTTAACTAAGATTCCCTCTTTCCAATCATTGTGTCATATTTTCAGTCCTTAACTAAGATCCCCTCTTCCCAATTATAGTGTCACATTGTCAGTCCTCCTTAACTTAGATTCCCTCTTCCCATCACTGTGTCACATTGTCAGTCCTTTACTAAGATTCCCTCTTCCCAATCATTGTGTCAAATGTCAGTCCTCCTTAACTAAGATACAATCTTCCAATCACTGTGTCACATTGTCCCTCCTTTACTAAGATTCTCCCTTCCCAACCAAAGTGTCACATTGTCTGTCTTCCTTAACTAAGATCCCCTTTTCCCAATCATAGTGTCACATTGTCAGTCTTCTTTAACTAAGATCCCCTCTTCCCAATCATAGTGTCACATTGACAGTCTTTAACTAAGATTCCCTCTACCCTATCATTGTGTCACATTGTTAGTCCTTAACTTAGATTCCCTCTCCCAATCACTGTGTCACATTGTCTGTCCTCCTTAACAAAGATTCCCTCTTCCAAATCATTATGTCACATTGTCAGTCCTTAACTAAGATTCCCTTTACCCGATCATTGTGTCACATTGTCAGTTCTCCTTAACTAAGATTCTCTTTTCCAATAATTGTGTCACATTGTCAGTCCTTAACCAAGATCCCCTCTTCCCAATCATTGTGTCACATTGTCCGTCCTAAACTAAGGTCCCCTGTTCCCATGACTGTGTCACATTGTCGATCCTTAACTTAGATTCCCTCTTCCCAATCATAGTGTCACATTGTCATTCCTCCTTAACTAAGATTTCCTCTTCCCAATCATTTCGTCACATTGTTAGTCCTCCTCAACTAAGATACCCTCGTCCCATGACTGTGTCAGATTGTCCGTCCTTAACTAAGATTCGCTCTTCCCAATCTTTGTGTCCAATTGTCAGTCCTCCTTAACTAAGATACCCTCTTCCCATCACTGTGTCACATTTTCCGTCCTTAACTACAATTCCCTCTTTCCCATGACTGTGTCACATTGTCAGTCCTTTACTAAGATACCCTCTTCCCAATCATTGTGTCAAATTGTCAGTCCTCTTTAACTAAGCTTCTCTCTCCCCATCAATGTGTCAGATTTTCTGTCCTTAACTAACATTTCCTCTTTCCCTCGTCCTGTCACATTGTCAGTCCTCTTTGACTAAGATCCCGCCTCGCCATCACTGTGTCACATTGTCTGTCCTCCTTAACTCAGATTCCCTTTTCCAATTATTTTGTCACATTGTCAGTCCTTCACCAAGATCCCCTCATCCCAATCATTGTGTCACATTGTCAGTCCTTAACCAAGATCATCTCTTCCCAATCATTGTGTCACATGGTCTGTCCTCATTGACTAAGATTCCCTTTTCCAATCATTGTGTCACATTGTCTGTCCTTAAACAAGATTACCTCTTTCCAATCATTCTGTCACATGGTCTGTCCTTCTTAACTAAGATTCCCTCTTTCCAATCATTGTGTCACATTGTCTGTCCTCATTGACTAAGATTCCCTTTTCCCATCATTAGGTCACATTGTCCGTCCTTAACCAAGATCTCCTCTTCCAAATCATTGTGTCACAATGTCAGTCCTTAACCAGGATCCCCTCTCCCCATCACTGTGTCAAATTGTCAGTCCTCCTTAACTAAGATCCCCTCTTACCAATTATTGTGTCACATTGTCAGTCCTTTACTAAAATTCCCTCTTTCCAACATTGCGTCACATTGTCAGTCCTAAACTAAGATTCCCTCTTCCCATCACTGTGTCACATTGTCAGTCCTCTTTAACTAAGATCCCCTTTTCCCAATCATTGTGTCACATTGTCAGTCCTCTTTAACTAAGATCCCCTCTTCCCAATCATAGTGTCACATTGTCAGTCCTCCTTAACTAAGATCCCCTCTTCTGGATCATCGTGTCACATTGTCCATCCTTAACTAAGATTCCCTCTTCCCAATTATAGTGTCACATTGTCAGTCGTCTTTAACTTAGATCCCCTCTTCCCAATCCTAGTGTCACATTGTCAGTAGTAGTATATAGGAGCATATTCAGCGCGTAAGAAACGGTAGCAAGTAGGTCAGTTGACACTTGCAGAACGGAAGTGACCTTCAAGAGCCAATCAGAAGCTTCTATATGACAGGAAGTGACGTCACTGACCTAGATTAGAGGTCATGACATACTTTACAAGCTTCTGATTGGTTAATATATGTCAATATGACCTACTAACTTTGTAAACACATACACGTGCTATACACCACGTGCTATACACCACGTGGCTTTCAAATGTCAACAATGACATTTCAGTAATACCGTCACATGCAGATGGAATACTAACTTTAGTATTCGATAAATACCGTTGGTATATACACAGATACACGACACAATTTGTTTTTTTCATTCTTTTTTTATTTCACACAAAGCAAAAAGCAAAGCAGTTACAAAGTGAATGAGTTATTGGCACAGTTCAACCCACACCCTCCTCCAGTTTTAGTTTTCTCCATTTCTGCCTTGTCTTGAACTTCTTCTAGTTGCCTCACTCTGTACATGAGCTGACTGATCATATCAATTATTTTATCCATGACATCAGCGTTACTCTTCAACCCGTCGATCACGTCTAATTCTCTCTGAGTGCTGTCTGCAAGTAAGTTGTGTTTAGTACTTGCAGCTTCTTGCTCTAGAGACTTTAGTATAGACTCATGTATGGCTGGACCATTCGATCGGTCAGGTTGGTTGGCAGTTGGAGAAGGTTGTGTAGAGTGTGTTGAGGGTCTTGGGTTCGACATGTTTCTATCAAGAAGTTGATGCAATGAGCTCCACAAGTCTTAGTGTATAAACTTTGTAGTTGTTGCTTGTTGAACGTCCCACGCTTGTCTGACGATTTCTTCAAGAACGCTCTGTGATATACACTCATAGGGGGTAAACCATAAGGATCGAAATAGTACACTACTCCATCACTCTGAACATAGAAAGCTATCCAATGTTGTCCAGGTTGTGTGTGGGGGTGTGTGTTACTGACAAAGCAAGTCAGAGGTGTTGCTTCAGCAGGGCACTCATCACTAGGGAAAGTACCTAGGAAGTATCGTCGAGTGTGAGGGTGTTGGCTAAGAACAGTGTTCAGTTGTGAAGTCTTCATCTTCTCAGGCCATGTGGTAGTCTGTGACTGGTAGTCTGTCAGCTGTGAGTTGGATGTTGTTGTCGTAGAAAGCACAGATGACAGCTGAGATGGCGTGATTTGTAGGGGCGTTGAACCTCAGAGACACAGTCAACTTCCCTTGCTTCACTAAGTTGATGCGTGGGCATTCAGGAGTCCTGTCTGGAGTCAGGTCGAAAGCGAAGACTGTGTACCCTGATTGGAACTGTTCTAAACTGAGACCACAATCTTGACCTACAGCTAGTAGACCTGTCTCTCTGAACAAGTTCCTGTAAGCTTTCACACAGTTCCCTGCAGCAAAGTCAGTCTTCACTTCATATTTATGGTCATCATACTTCAGACTTACTTCTCTCACTGAGTAGTTCTGGAAGTTGAACGGGTTCTCGCTTTTAGTGCCTGACGCTGCAGTCTCTTTGACTAAAGCTAGTAGGACACGGGTCGGGATCTGGCTTGTGTCGGGTTGAGTCCAACTGTACTCTTGTGACCCTCCGTCTAGAGTGTGTTTAGTGACTCGACACCTCGTCAGAGTGTAGTTGAATGGCCCGAACTGAGGGTTCATCACTGTTTTATTGTGGACTTCAGCTACTTCGTCTCTCACAGTCACTTGGCGCACGCTCATCTCAGCTTTAGTGATCTTCACTTTGAAGTCTAAGTCTGCAGCTTGCATCATGTAGAAAGCTGGAGAGCTACGTTCATATATGAACTTGAACTCACAATGTGAAGGGAAGAGCTTGCACTGCTTGAGGAGGTCGATGTGGGGTCTGATGATGACTCCGTGAGTCCGTCTTGCACTGAACTCTTTCCGGCGAGCAACGAAACCCGTGTTAGCAGCAACTCGTCCTTCCATGTGGCCAGCTGTGTCCATCATCCACTTCTGTAGACCCTTCAACCGAGTAGTCTTGTCGTTCACTTCAGTTCCTACTAAGTCTAACAATGTCGATTTCAGTGCATAGTCTTCATTGTTCCCTGTCACTTTCTCTCCGTTGATCAACAGTTGAACAGAAGAGAAGAGGGAGTGGCCTATGTTGTTCACAGGTGCAGCTTCGTCACCTACTGCTAGACGTGTCCCAGCAGCATCTACAACTTCTATTTCCAAGTACAACTCTGCTTCACTCAAATCTGTGTACAGAGTAGTTGGCTCAAAAGTAAAGTCGAAAGAGTCAGTGTGGTCAGTCAAAGCATTGTTAGTTGTCTTAGTGACTGTCTGACTTTTCAGAATGTCTTTTTGAGTCACTCCTACTGCATGGAGATCTAACTCTCCTACAGCACATGTCTGGCCATGAGGATGTAACAGACTCATGATTAGAACAGTAGTGCTTTATTGCTAGCACGACTCTGCTTCTTCTTCTTGCGCCCTTTGCCTGTCTGCTGCTTAGTACGTCCTGCACGTCGGACTGTCGCACGGCGTTTGGCTGGAGTCGGTTGAGACACTCTGTTTATGTAGTTCTGAGCTGAAGAATGAGCTCTCTTCAATAGAGCTTGGCTTTGACCTCTGACATGTTTGTTTACACTCTTCTTGAGTGGTTTTCCAGCCATGACATCTGAAAGTACTCCTGCACCTGTAGAGAGTAGTGCTGTGCCAGCTGTCTTAGCAACTTTACGACCAATAGTGCTCAAAAGGGGGACAGCTCCTCGCAGTAATCCTGATATGATAGATCCAATACCATGACCACGTTGCCTAGCTACTCCACCGAAAGCTGGTAGAACACCGTGACCAAACTGAGATTTAGCATAGTAAGCACCATACTCCCCTCTAGGGGCTAAGTATGGAGGTGGGCCAAAGCGCTGAAGCATACTGTTACTATATGTGGTTGCTTATAGGCTTAAAAGCTAGTACTACAGTCACTGCTCCACGTTCAAATGGTATAGGACGACCTGTGCTGTCTCTTAAGTAGATCGCGATCTGTCTGAAGCTGCTCTTACTCACAGGTTGGTACATCAAAGGTTGGAAAGTGACAGTCTGTGTGTCACCTAGCAGTGGATTAATGTTTACAACTCTCAAGAGAGGTGCTCTCTTGTCTCCAACAATGTTATGTTTCACTATATCAGAGTATACATACACAGTCTGAGCTCTGAACTTCAAGTCTACTACAGCTTGACCTTCAGTTTTATTCATCAAGAAGACTCCACCTCCGAATCCTAACTGCACACCTAAGTTAACTGGTAGTTGTATCACAACATCAGGGGGTAGAGCTACAATACACTTCATTGTATACCTGTTGTATGTGAACACGTTAGATTTATTGTTCTTGTGGTGTGTCCTCAGTTTCTTGATGATACTAGGGTGTTTCCTGTTTATACACTTGTTCAGATAATTTATGAAGTCACTGTTGTCTTGTAGATATACACCTTGCAGAGAGAAAGCTGTATATGTCCGGACTGCTGGGAATTGAAAAGTGTTGACTAGTTTATCTAAATACTTCAACTTTAATTCTATTTTCACTACTCTGAGTTCTTCCTCAGTCAAAACTTCTGACTCTCTAGTAGTAAGCCCGTTTATGAATGCTGCTTTTTCTGTGTAATTTAAGTTGAGTGAATCTCTCACAGCTGAGACTGCTGCACTCGCACGGTTCTCAGGGTTCAAACCGCGTACTATTCTGTAAGTGATACTGTCTGCACCAGATGGCGGCACTTCTGCTAAAGGGTCTGGTTCAGTTTCGGTTTCGCTGTCCAATTCGACACTAGGTGGCGGCGCAGGTCGCGCTACTTCTCCAGAGCTTGGGTCTGATTCTACACTAAGTCTCGCTGTAGGTTGTCGTACTGGTACTTGTTTAGAGCGTTTGATCTCTACACCTCGCTGTAGACACTTCTTAGCTACGCTGTCGTGTATACTTGAACTTTTCCTATTCAACACAGGATCGTTCGCTGTGTAAGGAAAAAAGTCTGAGCTTCGCTTATGTAGTGCTTCTTGTAGTCTTTTAGCACTCATGACGCTCTTGGGTATAGTTGAGTCTGTTTCACCTTCTATGAACAACAATGTCTCACATTCTACGTTGTACCAACTAGTAGGACACGTTATTTCTTGCAGAGCACACTCCATTGGAGTACTAGAAGATACATACTCAGGTAACAATGTGTTGTAAGTTGTCAGAGTGTTGTCTGGGAAAACTTTCATAGACGAGTTGCTAGGTAGTGTCATTGTGAACGCCATTTTTTCACGTTCTTAGCAGGTTCCCACGTGTTGAACTTATCCCCGTAACCTTTCCACTTGACGTATGCTTGACGCTTACGACCTGAGCCTCTGTACTTCACTACTTCCTCTATGTCGTACCTCTTCCCTTGACGGACATGGACCTTTTGAACTTCAGGCTGGTAGAAAGTTCCTTTTATCTCTTCTCCTAGTTCATCTTTCAGTTGGTATCCTTTAGGTTTGACAGAATCTATAGTGTATACTTCTTCAGTCCAGTTAGGTTCGTAACCTCTGTTGAAAGCGCGCTTCTTAGCAAGCATGCGCACTTTAGAACCTTTCTTCAAAAGTAACTTGGGCACAGTCCTCTTGTCTGGTGGTTGTTCATATAGCCTGTAGAACAGAGCATCAGAGTTCTTGTCTGTGATGTCGACTGGAGCTGCACCTAGTGTCTTATGCACAGTACTATTGTAAGAGTGGACTAGATCTTGAAGTATGCCTGTCCACTTGTAGTTGTTGAAGTAAGCAAAGCAACGCCACAGCTTACCTTGCAGTGTGGCGTTAAATCGTTCAGCTATAGCACATTTCACGTCATCGTTCTCTCCAGTGAACAATTTTACACCCCTTTCTTCTAGATGACTTCTGAAAGTTTGGTTCAAAAATTCTTTTCCTTTGTCAGTCTGGATTTTAACAGGTTGTCTACTCTCAGTCATTTTCTTGTAAGCTTCTAATACATCTACAGCTTTCTTACTCTTGACAGGTTGAGCAAAGCCATATCTTGAGAAGACATCTATACCAGCTAAAATATACTGGTACCCTTTGTTCTCACGTGAAGACTCTCTCATGTCAATAAGATCTAACTGCCATTGTCTATCTATACCCCAAGTCTGAGTCTTGTGTCTTGTGAACCGTCTCTTGTAAGGTTTGTGTCTAGTGTAAGCATCCACATCTTCTAAAGCTTCAGCAATGTTTTTTAAGTCAGTCTTCTTAAAGTGATGGTGTCGCAATTTACTCACGCTAGTGAAACTTCCAGGTTCTCTGACTGAAGTATAGCGATCTACTACAGCTTTCTTCAAAGCTTTGTCCGCCATAACTTTGCTAGTTGACGAGATGTTATACCAGTACCACTCTGTGCAGTATTAGCTTTACGTTTACGCTTTGGTGTTACACTATATGAACGTCTTCTGAAGGGGGAGCCAGTCATAGAACTAACACTCTTGAAAGATTCTTTGTTTCTGACGAACTTGAGGTCTGGGTTCAACCTTTTAACAGCTGCGATGAAGTACTTTTGTCCTATGGGAGGTTGCTTCTTAGTTAGACTATTTTTCCGAGCTGCATCACCTAGTAGATCAATGATGTTACTCCCTTGTATACGCCGCCCGTGCACTACTAGTTCACCACTAGGAGTCCAGTTGATAGTACCTCTACCTTTGTCAGAGTCTGCTAAGTGTCTATACAGATTCATAGCAGTCTTCTGATAAGTAGTAGGTACACGCCTTTGAATTAAAGCATCCATCACCATGACACCTTGTCTACCTATAGGTCCTGTGTCTTCTTCTTCTCTTTCTTCTTCTTCTTGAGACTCATATTCATCGTCTCCACTAGCACCAGGTAAACTTGGAGTTGGAGTTTGATGACTAGTAGTAGAAAACATATCGTCATCATCGCCTGAAGTAGCTTCATCGTCTGCTTCTTCCCCTCTCCTACCTCTTTTGTGACGTTGTTGAGTAATATTTCTAGGGTTCATAGAAGAAGCAGCTCGACTCACAATTTTAGCTTTTTTGTATAGTATAGAAGATTTAGTCATGAGCTGGTTGTATCTACTGAGTCTCTCACTAGTGTTCAACTGAGAGTCATTCAATACTCTAGTTGCTTCTTTCTGTAAGTGACTCAATATCTCCACTAGACTACTGTGTGGGGATAGTTTTTCTCTGACTAGTTGACTCTCATAGAACTGAGTTTGAGGGTCTGGTAGCACAGCTGGAGCAGAAGACGCGAGTGTTGCACTAGGTAGCGGGTCAGTGTTAGTAGTAGAAGAAATGGGGGTGTCGCTTCTACCCACTAAATCAGGTCTCACTAAAGCCATACGTGTGTAAGACATGACTACCGTTTGACAGCTGATCCTATGAGACTAGTAATAAGTGGTAGTGCTACACCCAGTAGTGCACCTATGAAGCCACCTTTCTGCTGTAGTATTCGTCTCTTAGCTATGACAGTAATCTTAGGTTTTGTTATAGCTCTCAGCTGTTTCTTGTACGGCGATAACTTCTTGACTGCGTGAATTGAGTTCGGTGTCAAGGTTTTGTTCATTACATTGACACATATGACACTCATTAGTCTGATCACTTCTTCACTGAGACCTCTCACTAAATGTTGACAGTCTGTAGTACTACATTTAGCTATATGTTTCAACAGAGAGTAATGACGACGTAAAGAAACTAACTTTTGGTAGTAAGCACTTCTCTGACGGCGCTTAAGACTCTCAGCACGCTTACTCTTAGTACTCCCCTTCATTTCTTCTGCTTTTTCCCAGTAGGAATGAATACTACGCTGTTCCAAGGTGTTGTTATACTGTTCCTCACTCTCAAGTTGTCAGGTGTGCTCTGCTTACAGTCCAACACTATGTATGAGTGTTTAGCTGTAGTCTCTTTGTTATATACCTGAGTCAAGAAAGATGGTTGCGCTGGGAAAGCTTGTCTAGATATATAACTTATCTGACTCATATCTCGAGGGTTTTTAAAAATAACTAGATAATGACTGTTCAAACTGAGAGTCCTGAAGTCTTTGTTAGCAAAGAATAAGTTCTGAGTAATGAATATTACATTCATGTTCATATGATGAGAACCTTTGATGAAGAGGTCTTTAGCTATAGGTGCATATTCTGGGTCTAACAAGTCGTCTATGATGAGCATCGAGTGTTTACTAGTATCTCGACTAGAGTTGAAAAGTTCATCTCTTGTAATAAGACCTTCGTTGAATTTCACACCTGCACTTTTCAACTTTTCAAACTCTGCTTGCCACTGGCTGTAGCAGTAAGTTATATCGTGTACTTCAGGTGTGACGAGAGTCTTCACGTTATTTATCACTTCGAATACTAGACGACTCTTACCACACGATGTAGGTCCAGCTATTAGCATAGTGAAAGGTGACTGTAGTCTAGGATCGAATTCAACAGATTCCACAGTGCTAGAGACGTCCATCTTAGTGCAGTGATCAGACGAGAGTGGTCAACACTGGAGTGACACAGCTCACTTTTATGTCTTTGGGTACAGCTGCATACAACCCTTGAACATACATTGCGACGTCGCTGCGACCCATGTCGTCTTGCAACACTTTCATCAGAGCCATAGGCTCAGACGTCTCGTTGTACTTCCAAGCTCTCAGCACTTCATAGACAGGGTTCTTGACAGTTCTGTCAGAAGGCACAGGTTGAGAGATGAAAGCTAGTTCATGAGAAGTCAACCCTAAGTAGATCCCTATAGTCTTCCAGTCTCTAGGGCAGAGCTCAGCTAAAAGAGAGAAATATTTCTGCACTTTCCACTCCATGTCTCCACTCTCTAAGCCATCCCACATGTCATGCTTGTCCATGTACTCACGTGAGAATTGGATGAGGTCCATACGGTAAGATTCTTCCAAGGCGTCTGCTAGTTCCTTCCACCTAGTAGTACAACTTTTCTGGTACCAAGTAGTGAACATTTCTCTAGCTTGAGTTATGACACTTCTCTCACAACTGAGATATCCCATGTCCTTCAAGTTCACTTTGAGGTATGAACCTAACCGTATGTAATCTGATGTCGGCAACTTACTACTTATTTTCAGTAGCATAGCGTCTGGTAAGTATCCTAACGGCTCTCCTTTGAAGAATGATGATACAGGTACTACTAAATTGAAATCTGCCATGATGAGTGAGTGTGTGAAGGAGTAGACAGGCAGGTAGGTAGGTAGAGCGTTGTATGGGGTGTTGTAGGTTAGGGAGAGCTTTTATATAGCTCTTTAGACTAGAATACGTAGGGAAATCGTGTAAAGAGTATGCAAAACGTTCTGAGTTCGGACTCCTCGCCCCCCTATCCATTTCACACTAGAGGGGTGCCCCCACCCTATACACCCTATGCTAATACTATACACACCCCCCACCCCACCCAACTCTATACGATGCACTAACGTTTCACTTTTTTATCAGAGTGTTTACAATAACATTCTGAGCGCTAAACCACTACGATGAGGGGACGTTGTAATATCACGCTCCCACTGACTTAAATAAGTTTTAACTCTGTGTCTGTCTGCTTCAGTGTAACGTTCTAGATACGTATCTGGGATTTTGAAAATGTCTTCTACTTTCAAATCTGAACGACCTGCTAAGTTCCTTTGAAGCCGACAACCTAGCATGTCTATGATACTCTCTAACAAGTAATGTGTCGGCATGTCTTGATTAGAGTGGTACTGAGGATGATGAGGGTTGTTTGCGTAGTGATGTTTCAGCGCTGATTCCCACATTGCAAGGTGGTCAGAGTTCTTGAGAGGTTTTGAACTCTTAAGGCGGCCAAACTTCCACCCGTATCCAACAGCTTCTACAGCTGAAAACTTAGACAAGTCGTGCTTCATTATCAACTTGTCTATACATTTAGCTTCACTCTCATTGAAGCTATCACTTAGCAGAACCCAAGTGTAATACAACCATTTCCTATGCTCTAAAGTCTGTTTGAAATGATTGAAAATGTACTGTAAAGTTTTTACAGTGCATGTGACAGACTCTTTTCTTTCACACACATACTGTAATACTAACTCGTCTTCAGGGTATCTAGCTTTAACTAGCGTGTAGAGGTCGTGAGCTGTCTTCATGATGACGTTGAAAGGTCGTTTGAATGAGTTAGTGCACTTACACGACCCTATATACTCTGAGTGATTTATGACTTGACAACTAACCGTTTAAAACACAGTGTGCATGTAAAATTTTTAAGAAGTAGAGTGACAGTTTGAAGGGGGGTCTCTCAATATATGAGAGACCAGAGTTAGTTTGTTAGTACACCTATACCTTTTTTTCACTTTTTTTATTTTTTTGTGAAGCATCTAATAGACTATTGGTCAAGAGTTTTTTTCATCAGTTAGGGGAGAAGGATTGAGTTGGAAAGGCTGTCACCAGTTCATACAAGACTCCTTGGCACAGTAGAGTAGGGTTTTGACAACGTTGTACAACTACTCTTACAACGTGACAACACCCGTTTGCATTGTGTCCAATCTCAGTCTTGTATGCTCTTTCATACAAAAACCGATCTGAAGAGTATTTAGCACGTGTTATTTTGTCAGGAGCTGATACTGTGTGCTTGATTAAGCCATGTACCATACTCGTAGAGATGAACACGGAATTTCCCAGCTGGTGTGATTCGAGCTGATTAATTTTGAAGTAGGGTTTCGTCCTACATTTTTGAAAGTTGATAGCTGAAGCTACTACACTATGAGAAGTTACACTGTGTTGTAACTTAGAAACTAGCAGTAACACGTTACTCACTACTTCAGATTGAGTAGCTTTCCCAGTAGAACTAGTTATGAACTTCTTGAGAGAAGGACTACTAGCATTTATGGGAGTCGTGTTGTTATGCAGAAAACAATTTGAAAAATCTAAATTTGGAGGTATGTAACTATCTCTGATGTACTCTTCAGGACAATATCTGAACAACTGCTTTTCCTCACCAGTCTCTACTCCACTCTTGACGTCTGAAATGAACTCCCAAACTGACCGCCTGTGTTTAGTGCTGAGTGAAATCGGTAGAGGTGTACAAGCTGCACTGGACATGTTGTCTCAGAGCTGCTCAGTTTGAATCTGATCACAGCCGGTTGTTTTCAACGTACACTAATCGTTTCCCCCACCCTCTCTAGAAAAGTAGTGTTCACAAATTAACTCACTTGAACGAAAATCTTTCAAATAAACGTCAAGAAGAAAATGTAAACTTCACCTTCAAACTTGTCAATCATATAATAAGTTTAAAAAAAATTTAGACTGTATTTATATTTTTTCATCTTGAAAAGTGTAGTATAAGATACAGCATTCATGAACGTTCCTTTTATGTTGCAACGCCCCATCCAGCTGACAGCCACTGTGCTATCTGAATAGAGTTCACATTTCCAACTGTTGTTTTTCAACTTTTTTTGTTTTGCTCTCCGCAGAAGCACCAGTCTGTTATGGGTTATCCCGTGCTTATTTATGTAGTGTGGTTGATAAAGATACATTGTATCTAAACTCAGCCTAGTGCTTTACTATAGTGACATGTGCGTATAATTGTCGTACAATAACAATTAGAGATGAAATATGAAAAAAATGTCAGACGTCAAATGTTCGTCTATTGTCGTTCAACAAACGTGTGACAACGTTTGACAATCGTTCTCAGTAAAATTAGTATATATACCCCTTGATTTGCTCAGTTGAAATCAAACCGCTCCTGAGCTGCTCAACTGTGACGACTACTCTACTCTACACTTGCCACTCTACACGCTGCCTCTACTTTTCAACTTCTACAAAACTAACTGTTTTAGTTTAGGATGCGGTCTGCTGGCAACAAGAGCTCTAAGAAGAGTTCTAAAGTAGCTAAGAGCAAGAACTTAGTTCTGGACGTTTCTGTGGAGATACCTCCTACAGTGAGCAATGAAGTACAGTGGATTCATCGTCCAAGTACACCTGAAGAGCAGAGTGCAGCTATCTTGGGGTTACATCACGATCTGGACTGCATGCTGGCTCCTTCCACTGGCGTACTGGACCGTGATGTATCTACGTCAGCACCAGCTTTGAGCTCTACAAGCTTCAGCAACCCTGAACCACCCCAAGATGTCCTCACTTACCAGACCCTGTCACACGTCATGCCCGTGGGCCGAGGCAATGGAGCTCTTCCCACTGCCGCTACTCCTCCAGTCATCATCGACTTGACTGGTGATGAGATACTTCGACCCAGTACGCCAATCGTCATCGACTTGACAGAGGACGAAGTAGAAGAAGGTGAAATCATCGGGCACGACTTGAATGAAGTACTAGATGAGTGGTTCCAGAAAGCTGAAGCTGAAGGACGCTGTGCGCCACCTTCCTCACCTGTCACTACAGCTGTACCAGCCGACATTGTAGTGAGGGATAGTGCCGGGGCCGTCATCACTCCTGGCTTGACCGACACTGTCGTCGTCATCAACGGGGAAGCTACAGTAGTCACAGATGAGTACTACTCAAGAGTAGTAGGTGACACAAGTGGTGAAGTGAATCCTCCCAAGGGCGTGACGACTGCTACTAAAAGAGGTCCATCTCCACAGATTCAGCCAGAAGCAGTTGTTGAAAAAAAAAAGAAGCTAAAGTACACCAAGAGTGTGGCTACTGTAGCTGCAGCTGCTGCACGTGCTGCAAAGGCTGGTGTGGGAAGTGTTACTTCCCAATCTACGGTTGCTACTGCTGTTGTGACACCGCTTCCGCCGAGGAATGGATCCAAGAAAGTTGGGTCTAAGCTGGCTAACTTCCGCATAGTCCCTTTGACTGGTGAGAAGTGGCCTAGTCGGTTTAGTTTCCCATCTCAACAAGCCGAAGGTAGCATTGTTCCTGACCAACTCTTCTACCCACCTGGGGATACATGCACGCTGCTTGAAGTATACAAGCTCCCCTTCATCAGTGGCGTCTCAATAAGGCAATATTTGAACAAGCCTTACGAGAGGCGCGTCAACTTACGGGCAAACGACTTCAGAGGGCTCTTCTACCAGAGCAAATCTATCATAGAGAACTATGACAGGATTAAAGAAGAAGCCAAGAAAGGAGCGCCAGCAGTCCAGAACTATCTGAACTACTTAGACAACCCTGTCAAACACACAGGTGTGTTAGTCAACCTCTACAGGGGACAACCTAAGATCCACATCGGAACGTCGTCGTACGTGGAAGAAATGGATAAAGCGCTGCCGGCAGGTCGAGCAACAACAAGCCCAATACACTGTGGGTACACGGTGACTGTCAACACGATCAAAGACATACTGGAACGTGTTGGGCCGATGCTGGAGAGTGACAAGAACTTTTACAGAGGTGTTACCACTTGCGATGAGACTGATTAGGTGAGTGCTCAACAATTAAATTACATCAGTTGTAAGGTTCCTCAACACTGTATTGATAGGGCTGTAAATTCTTTGCATTATCTGTCTGTCTGTCTGTCTGTCTGTCTGTCTGTCTGCTTGTTTGTTAGTCAGTATGTTTTAGTGGAAAAAAGGAAAGAAAAAAAAGAAGGAGAGAGTGTATATCTGAAGAGTTTTTAAAATGCATAGACACGTGAATACTATCAGTTGTATTCGGTGTAATGCACCTAGAATTCCTAGACAAGTTACTATACATAACAGTAGTAAGAACTTGTGTACTTCAGAGACTTGCTTGAGAGAAGTCTTCTCTAGTGAAACAGTTTTACCTGAAGAGATTGAGAAAAACTCTCTTTTCTTAGAATATTACAAATCAAATTTCAGATCGATAGGTCAAGGTTTAGTTGTGTTAGGTTGTGTACAAGCTATATATAACGTCAGATTAACTACTTTTGAATCTGATCAAGGAGTGAGTGAGATAGTGACAGCTCTCAGAGCTATACATGAGAACCAGTTATACAGTTATAGAGTAGCTGTGTCTTTTGGTCGAATTTTGACTTGCACTGAAGACGCTGAGCAAAGAGTCATGTATTTTCATGCTTCAGCTAACAACTCTTCAGTTTTTTATGACAGTGAAGACCATCAAGACCCTTACTTCTTAGTTAAGAACTCTGAGAGCTTTGAAAGTTGCATAGATCTATTGAAAAGTAAAGTGAAAGTTGACACAAGTAGACCTGACACAAAGTGGACAGTAGTAGGTAATGTGAATGTGAATCTGACTTATATTAGACCTACAAATGTGTTCTTAGGTAAGTTAGAGAGTGTCCCTCCTAGTTTCAGGAAAAGAGGAATGTTACACTTCCACCGAGACTCTTACAGTAAGAGAGTGTACAGAGACAACTTGTGTTTCTTTAGATGCTTGTCACACCACTTGTATAAAACATTAGATAGAACTGTAGAGCTTTTCAAAGAAGCTTATCCAGACACTTGTCAGAAAAAGTTCAAAGGTATTCTCTTAAGTGATTTAGATAGATTAGAGAAAGTATTCAAAATAGACATACGAGTGTTCAAGCTGTCTCGTACTAATAAAGTGACTGTAGTGCGTAGCAAGCTTTGTAGTAGCAAGAAAGTCTTGAATCTCAACATGTACCGCAACCACTTGAGTCTGATAGTAGACATGTGTAAATATGGGCGCGTGTACAGTTGTGAAAAATGTTACAAAGCATTCTCTTCTAATTACAACTTGAAGAGACACACTGCTGTAACAAAAGACTGTACTAAAGTACGATTTATATACAAAGGGGGTGTGTACAAACCTAGTAGAACTATATTTCAGAAGTTGAGTGAGCTAGGTGTACATACACCTACTCACTTAAAGATATACCCATATAAGATTGCTTTCGACTTTGAAAGTTATTTTGTAAAGAACGGTGAGAAAAGTTGTAACACAACTTTTGAGTTAGATCATGTACCACTGTCTGCTAGTGTAGCTAGTGACTTTCCAGGGTATACAGAACCAGTGTGTTTTGTCAGAGAGAGTAACAGGGAAAATGATGACTTAGTCAGTCGTGTATTAGGGTACATAGATATGTTAGCTTGTGAAATAGGTGAATGTGTCAGAGAGCGTTTTAAAGTAGTGACAGATCAGCTAGATGCTCTGCAAGCTGAAGAGGAAAGGTTAGAGAGTGCAGCTTTGAAAGCTGCTAAGTTAGAGAAAAGTAAGTATAATTTATCACCTGTCGTCAGAGCTAAACAAGCTCTGACAGCTTATATGAACAGAGTACCTGTAGTAGGTTTTAACTCAGGTCGATATGACTTAAATCTAATAAAGAGAAGCTTCCACACTTTCTTCTCAGAAAGAGAAAAGAAACCTATGACGACTATAAAAAGGTGCAACCAGTACATTGCTGTATACACTGAGCACTTAGTCTTCTTAGACATGGTGAACTATCTAGCTCCAGGTTATAATTACGCTAGTTATTTGAAAGCTTTTTTGAAAGACACAGAGAAAGGTTTTTTTCCTTATGAGTGGATGGACAATGTCCGAAAATTAGATAACACAACTCTCCCACCTAGGAGAAGTTTCTATAGCTCTCTGACTGGGAAAGGTATAACTCAAGCTGAGTATAGAAGCTGTAAAGAAGTGTGGGTGAAAGAAAAAATGAAAACAATGAAAGACTACTTAGTGTACTATAACAATTTAGATGTAGCTCCATTTGTCAGAGCTATAAATGAACATAGCAAGTTCTTCATAGAAAGGAGTGTCGACATGTTCAAAGATGGTTTGACACTTCCAGGTTTGACTTTGAAGTTCCTCTTTCAGAACACTGAGTTGAATGCGACACCTTATGTTCTCTTTTCACATCATGAAAAAGAAGTCCACAACTTACTGAGAAAGAATTTAGTTGGTGGACCTGCTATAATATTCCACAGACACCATCGTAGTGGTATAACTAGAATAAGAGAGCGTAAGTATGGAGTTGAGAGTAAAAAGTGTGATCACATTTTAGGAGTAGATGCAAATAGTTTGTACTTGAAATGTATGGGTGAAGCTCATTGTACAGGTTTCTATGTAGTGAGACGTCACGAAGATGATTTCAAGCCTGTTCTCAGTCAGCAAATCAGTTACTCAGCTGTAGAATGGCTCCGTTACAGAGCTATAGTAGACAAAGTACCTATTTTACATCAATACAACTATGGTGAAGTCAGTGTAGGTAGTCAGCGTATAAGAGTAGATGGGATAGTCCCTGATCGTAAATTGATATATCAGTTCCACGGTTGCTATTGGCATGGTCATACATGTCAGATCAACAAGACATTGATGACTAGTACGAAGGGTCGGGAATGGATAGAAGAGCGTTCTACTAAAACAGCTGCTGTAACTCTGTATCTGAAAAGTTTAGGTTACACAGTAGTAGAACAATATGAATGTCAGTGGATCAAATTACGAAAAAACACTCAGTGTTTGAAACTGAAACCTGAATGGAGTGTTAATAGACCGTCTTCAGCTGGTAAGATGAGTCAAGCTGAGATAATAGAAGGTGTGAAAAGTGGTTCAGTGTTTGGGTTGATTCAAGTAGATATTCACACACCTGAACATCTCAAACCATATTTTGCTGAAATGACACCCGTTTTCAAGAACATTCTTGTCAGCAAAGAAGATGTAGGTGACCATATGAAAAGTTATCTAGAAAGTGTAGGGAAACTGTGCCAACCTCAGAGACAGTTGATAGGTAGTTTCCATGGATCAGGTCTTCTACTAGGTACTCCGTTACTTAAGTGGTATCTAGAGAAAGGTTTAGTAGTTAGCAAAGTGCACTTGTTAGTTCAATACACACCTGAAGAAACTTTCAGACCTTTTGTGCAAGAAGTGACAGCAGCTAGACGGAAAGGAGATGAGAATGTTGACTGCAAGATCTTGTCTGACTTGTATAAACTGTTAGGTAACAGTTCATATGGTAAGACTATATGTAACAAGCAGAATTTCTTGAATACTAAATATGTAAGTCCAGATTTTGCTAGTCGACATTGTCTGCACTGGTCAGTACAACAAGTGCATGACATCAGTGAGAACACTGTAGAAATGTCATCTCTCCCGACTAGTATCACATACGACTTACCTGTTCAGATTGGGTTCATGGTATACCAGTATGCTAAACTGAAAATGTTAGCGTTCTACTACGACTTCTTGTTGAAGTTCATTGACTCAAAAGACTTTGAAATGTGTGAAATGGACACTGACAGTTTTTATTTTGCATTGTCTAAAAAGAATTTAGACGAAGCTGTCAAACCTGATATGCGTGAGCAATACTTCAGAGAGCGCCACAAGTGGTTACCTTCTGAATCTTGTGATAATCCCGAACATAGAGAGACGTACATTCAATGCAGAACACACAACTACCCATGGGTACAACCACCGTGTTGCTATCGCCGCCTAGTGTTTGACAAGCGAACTCCAGGTCTGTTCAAGATAGAGTGGGAAGGAGACGCTATGACATCTTTGAACCCTAAATGTTACATGTGTGTCAGTGAGACAGGGAATAAGACTAGTTGCAAAGGAGTTATCCAGAGGCAGAATAATCTTACTGAGACAAATTATCAGAACGTTTTGAAAACAGAAAAGACTCATGTAGTGACAAACAGAGGTTTCAGAGTTATAGACCATCACGTCACTACATACTCTCAGAACAAGCAAGGTCTAAATTACCAGTACATTAAGAGAATAGTATGTGAAGATGGTGTCAGCACTGAACCTTTAGATATATGACTCTCTCTTTCTGTGTGTGTTTGTGTGTGTGTGTGTGTGTGTGTGTGTGTTTGTGTTTGTGTGTGATAAAGACAAGTGAGTTGTATCACTCAAAAAAAGTAAAAAAACTAACAGTATTTTCCTACAGTAAAAAAGAAAAGAGAAAATAGTTAAAGAGAAAAAGGAAAATTTTCTGTGAAGAAAAGAAAATTTCCACAAATGGAAATTAAGTAGTACTAACTATATAGTAAAAAAAAAGAAGGAGTAAAGGAAAATTTTCTGTGAAGAAAAAGAAAAAATTTCCATAATTGGAAATTAAGTAGTACTAACTATATAGTAAAAAAAAAAAAGAAGAAAAGAGAAAAATTTTCATGAAAATTTTTTATAAAAATGTAAATAATACAGCTTCTATAAAGAGAAAGAGAGAGAAATTATAGTTGAACATTCGAGGAAATTATCCAATTTCTCTCCGAATGTTTCACCTCAATTTCTCTCCTAGTGAACTATATCGCTAAAAAAAAGCTCGTAAAATAACAAAAAAAAAGTGAACTGTATCACACCAAAAAATAAAAAGCAGGCGTGAAAAGAGAGTTGTTACAAAGACGCCACTGACTGATTTCAGACTACTTTACTAAACTCTCTTTGTCCGTCAAATTCATCAGAGAAAATTATTTTTTTCTGATTAGTGTCAAGAAATATATACAATGGCTGACAGCAAGTTGACGTCAAAAATAGACGATATCCTTGACTCTGTCAGTATGTACAGTTCTATATATGGTAGTTGTAGTTCTAGACTTGATGCTTCAGCACCAACTCTCTCACCACGTGAAAGTGAGAAAAATGTTCATACACCCCCACGCATTACAACTCATGTAAAACCAGTGTCACCTCGTAACTTCGACACAGCTTTGACTTGTGGTTGTAGAGGTCATTTCTTCTGGGAGTTCATACCTGTAAATAATATTAGCTATTTTAGAGGAACCTTACCTGATGTTGTTGAGCGCTGTTTTTCCAGTATACATGTGTACAGAGATTTCCATGAAGCTTTCTGGGATGCATACACTCAGTGTATAGAGCAATCCACATTGAATCTGCCTATATTCGTTGCAGATTTCACCATTGCTGTGTATCAAATGCATAACTCTCTGACTTGCCCCAGACACTATGCTAGATACACTCTAGGGAGTTTCAAGAGCTTCATGGAGTTCAACGAAGTGTTACGTGAATCACCTATTATAGGCGCATTCTGTAGGTGTAATGTTCCGATGAACCCTTCAGATATCGCTTACAATGTGTGTTTCACGTGTCTGCAAGCTACTCTAGAGTTGAAAGCTTTGTCTCTCACAGCCGTGTTACAGCATTTCTCGTATGAAGTCAGTTTCAAAACTGATTACTTGAATGCCCTGACTCCAGGTGTGAGAAACAATCGCGAATACTTTCTAGCTCAGTCATTGTTTGATGTGAAACTATCTAAAATTGTGAAGATGGGGACTGGTTGGGTGAGTACTTGGAATACTCGAGGTGTTTCTTGGAAAGGCCAGAAAGGTTTCACAACCAATCGTTCTTTCTGCATCATGTGTAACATTGCAGGGAATGGTCATGACTTGTTTGTGTGCAAGAACTGTACAAAGTATAAAATGTGAATAAAGTAACCAAAATAATATTTCTTGCCTTGTGTTTGTCTTTAGCATGTGACGGCATTACTCAATGTCATTGTTGACATTTATTTCAACCACGTGGTCTTAAACACGTGTCATTGTTGACATTTATTATAAGCACGTGGTCTTCAACACGTGTACAAGTGAAGTAGGTCATGTTGACATTGTACTAGCCAATCAGAAGCTTGTAAAGTATGTCATGACCTCTGATGACGTCACTTCCTGTCATTTAGAAGCTTCTGATTGGTTGACAGAGGTCACTTCCGTTCTGCAAGTGTCAACTGACCTAGATGCACCCGTTTACTACGCGCTGAATATGCTCCTATATACTACTGTCAGTCTTTAACTAAGATTCTCTCTCCCCATCACTGTGTCACATTGTCAGTCTTTTACTAAGATTCCCTCTTCCCAACATTGCGTCACATTGTCTGTCCTCCTTAACTAAGATTCCCTCTTCCCAATCATTGTGTCACATCGTCAGTCTTCTTTAACTAAAATCCCCTCTTCCCAATCATATTGTCGCATTGTCAGTCCTCTTTAACTAAGATCCCCTCTTCCCAATACTAGTGTCACATTGTCAGTCTTTGACTAAGATTCTCTCTCCCCATCAATGTGTCACATTGTCCGTCCTTAACTAAGATTCCCTCTTCCCAATCATGTCACTTTGTCTGTCCTTAACTACGATTCCCTCTTCCAATCATTGTGTCACATTGTCAGTCCTTTACTAAGATTCCCTCTTCCTATCACTATGTCACATTGTCAGTCCTTAACTAAAATTCCCTCTTCCCATGACTGTGTCCTATTGTCACTCCTTAACTAAGATTCCCTCTTCACATCACTGTGTCACATTTTCAGTCCTCCTTAACTAAGATTCCCTCTTCCCAATCATGTCACTTTGTCTGTCCTTAACTACGATTCCCTCTTCCAATCATTGTGTCACATTGTCAGTCCTTTACTAAGATTCCCTCTTCATATCACTGTGTCACATTGTCCGTCCCTAACTAAGATTCCCTCTTTCCCTTGTCCTGTCACGTTGTATGTCCTTAACTACGATCCCCTCTGCCCATCATAGTGTCACATTGTCAGTCCTCGTTAACTAAGATTCCCTCTCCCAATCATTGTGTCCCATTGTCCGTCCTTAACTAAGATTCCCTCTTCTCAATCATAGTGTCACGTTGTCAGCCTTCTTTAACTAAGATCCCCTCTTCCCAATCATAGTGTCACATTGTCAGTCCTCTTTAACTAAGATCCCCTCTTCCCAATCATCGTGTCACATTGTCAGTCCTCCTTAACTAAGATCCCCTCTTCCCAATCATTTTGTCACATTGTCAGTCCTCTTTAATTAAGATTCTCTCTCCCCATCAATGTGTCACATTGTCTGTCCTTAACTAAGATTCCCTCTTTCCCTCGTCCTGTCACATTGTCCGTCCTCAAAGGTGCAGATCTTGGTACCCCTCCAGCGGCAGTCGGAGTGGAGTCGGGATAGGTACTCAGCTCTATAAATAGGGGCCCTGGGCCTTTAACTAAGATTCTCTTTTCCCTCATAATATCTGAAGGTCTGGCCTCCTTAACTAAGATTCCTTACCTTAACTTTCCCCTTTGTTTTGTCAGAATATCTGTATTCTTTAACTTAGATTCCCCTTTCCCAATGATGGTGACATGATGACAGTGCCAAGCTCAGATGGGATAGGAATGGCATGCAGCGACTTGAGTACCTGTCTGAGGCCCACTGCCCCATGTCCAGGCACCTAGCACACCCCACACACCCATACACACCTGTGTGGCAGCTGAAGGGTGGAGGGTACAGAGCTAACCTTCTCACTGGGGTGATCCCAGGAGGGGCCGTAACTAGAGCACAGGGGACTAGACATACCACAGTCCTCTATTGTATAATTTAAGATACAATTAGAGTGTAAATTATATTTTATTCATAATATAATTAGTAAAACCTTGTCTTTGTCCCACAACGTCTGCCCTTCCTAACCAACATTTACTCCCCCTATCATTTTGTCAACATGTCTGTTCTTGACTCTTTATTAAGGTTCACTTTTCTAATAGTTGTGTAACAATGTCTGTGATCCTTAACTGATATATTTTCTTTTTGTAAGAACATCTGTCCTCATTGACTTTTCCCATTTTGTGTCACAAAGTTTTAGTTTTTCCATCATCTTGTTTGTCAGCATGTGTCAGAAGTATAACCCCCATTTTTCATTGTATAAGATTGTCTGTCATCTGTATTGCAATATCTGTCTGCTTTTTAAGAACCATTTCGGCCATTATTCTTGTTGATAAAATGTCTGCCCCTCCCACCTAAGATTCACTCTTGCCATCTTACTATGTAATGTAATACATTGTACAGCCACTCATCTTTTTTTCCCTGTGTCCAAATATCATTGTACAGCCTATTTGATCTTACTCATCAAAAGACAGAAAACAAGACAACATAAATGTGTATCAAATATAAATGTTTATTAATATATACATATCATTCTTCTGTGAAGGAGCACAGTCTTCCAGATGAGTAGAGGTCTTACAGATGGCACTGTTTCATTGTCGATACTTACACCTGACTAACTTTATATAAATATGCAAAGAGGAACCAACATTTCACTGGTTTAACACAAGTTCTTTTCCTCCTAAAGTTTGATTCACAGAGACATAGGTTTTAAACAAATAGTACCACAGGGAGATGTTATTATTAAAGTATACATATGGATGGATATGTGTCGGAACATCTAAATATATACATCTTATGTAAATATTTGGATGGATATGTGTGTGAACATTTAAAGATGGAGATATATATCTTACTCAGCATGCTGGAACTGGCAGACCATTATGATGCCAGTCCAAATACATCAGTCCCATAGCCTGGTAGCCCCTTATAACCCCCCCCCCTAGTCTGCAAACTTGTACCACCAGGCATACCTCACCCCCCCCCCCCCTCACCTGTACACTCTGACACAATAAACCTAAATGTCCACTGCAGGTAAGTGGCCATGTCCCACCATCATCATAATCTACTTGTGGCTATTTAATGGACAACACCCAATAACATTGTTAAGTTAGCTTGTTGTTGAATGCTTCCATATCAACATGAAGACTTGGAAACATCAAAGGATAGGAGACTTCCTCACAATGGCCTTGCGCTCTCTGAAACAATCAGGTTAAGAACAACATTTAATAGAAGTTTGTGGAATACAGCTTGTAATTGTTTGATTTAAAACTCAAATATAAAAGCAAGCAAGTTACTTTCAATGTTGTATTTATGATGAAATATAACTAGATTATAGTAGCCTGTAGTCTCTAACACGAAAGACAACTTACTCCAAGTCAGCTATGTCATGGTATATCCGTAGATGACTCCCCTGCAGGTCTGCCACAGGCTTGTTGCAGAGGTGACACTGCCGCAGCGGTGTTCCTGTCCCCGCCTGCTGTCTCGCTATCTGACGCTCTGTGAGGGCTCCTGCCAGCAGGACCAGGTCAGCGTCTTTGAACTAACAATAACAAAATAAGAATATGTGATTAGTTTAGCTCACTGTGGGAAAACACACAAGTTATCGGTACATGGAAGTTCACCCTGGGGGTACACTTGTAGGGAGTATTTGCAGTGATGAATAAATGCTTAAGGTGGTTGCCTACCTTGTATAAAGATTATCTAGATATACCCATAAACTTTGTCTACAGTACCTTGCATCATCCTTAACCCAAAGTCTGAAAGTTATATGGATGGTGCCGAATTTAAAAGTAATTCTGTAAGGCCAAATAGGAAAATCATTGTTAATTGATTAGCAATAGTAGAAAAGATTAATAGATTTATCATTTTAGGGTTTGTATCATTTCCCATGACCCCTACGTATACAGCATTACATGAGCCCAATGCTGTGAGAGTGACTGCCTTCTCCTTCATTAGTTCACCCCTGGAAAGCCATGTGTAGAGTTTGATATGGTAGGCAAGGTAGGCAATCGCCTCAATGAGTGGTCTGTGCCTAGTGGGTAAGAAACTCAAATTCCTTTAACATTGGATGTCTCTCCAAGGGCATGATGCAAAAAAAGCAGCATGCCATCTTAAAGGATTAAACTTTGCACAATGCACAACTACTTACATTTGACCGGCATCTCTGGAAGTGGTCTTTAAGCTGGGTTTTAAACATGTGGCATTCCGGGCACTGCCTCCTGATATTTGTTGTCCCAGGGCGAGATACACGGGATCTTGGTTTGAAAGCCTGAAATATCAATAATCCATTTCAATCTCTGAGATCTTGGAATATGGTTGCGTCTAACATTCATTTTTTAAATTCCTTCCATTAAAAAACTTATCTAGTCTAAATTGGTCCTTCTAATGTATGTTATGATCATTACTGGTGTAAGCTCTCATTGTGTCCATGTATGTGTATTTTCTGAAACATCTAAATAAAGATACAGTTTAATGATAAACAAACAAACTCACTTGTCTTTGTTTGCCCATAGCCTTAGGTTTTACCACAGTGACTGGTTTTGTTGCAAAGGGTGTGGCCTGCTGAAAAGGAAGACAAGGGTGTAGTTAATTAGACTAAAAAAAGGGTAAACTATACTGTGCCTTACTCACTGTAATATGCTACAGTTGTGCACTATCATTTGAACTATTTTACACTTAAAGGACAACATGATGCACCAATGCAACCTGGCAAGTTACTTGCATTGCTGCATTGGTGTATCGTGTCTAATATTTAGGAGTGTATCAACTGTTTAAACTGGTCATGATGCATTGTCGTCATGATGCACCTATGCAGCCATGGTAAGTAGCTCCCCAAGCTTGCATCATACACTAAAAGCCCCCTATGATGCATGAATGCACTGTGCCATCCTTAAAAGGGGTTTCCTATTGTGTATACACACTCTTAGTGATGGGTAAAACTACCAGGATGTGATTCATGTGACACAAGGATACACTTATAGCCATGCACTATGTTACAGTCCTCCAGGTGGGCAGAGTACCCCAAGGAGACCTAGGTGTGAAATACATCATACTGAGGATGCTGTATTGATGTACAGCCTTTGGTGGTAGTCTGGCTACACTACAAAAATAATGTTATACATATCTTTTTGATCTCACCTTAGACAATTCTAGGTTCTTGTTGCTGTGTAGTCCATAATTCCTTAACTCCCCCCTCCTGCGTTTTGTGTCCTGTTGGACAGGCTGGTTTCTCCCTGAAGCCTTTACATCTTTACTGCAATTATTTAAACAGGATATTTGGATTCAATTGTTTTGTTAGATGGACCTTGCAATAATCATGGATTGCTATGTCTTAGGGTCAACGGTTCAAGATAATTTCAGTGTTAATGTATGGTGTAGTCTTCTAGGTCATGTACTGGTGATATGACATTAGATATTTTATATAGTCATGCAACACGCATTGTCAAAAACATGATTAACACTAGTGGTAATTTCAGTATGATAATATCATGCAGTATGAGTTTAGATTTTTTATTTGGCTATAATAAATCACAATCGTGGGGCATTTCTCAATTAAGCCAAAACATAAATACAATTCATACACAATCACAAAGTTTGTCGAGTCTGTTACCAGTATGTATACTGGTTTGTGAGGTATCCTTATTTGTTCAAGTATTCAATAGACTAGTGAGATAAAATTGGAGTAAGGATGGAGTGTCATTTACAACTACCCAACTACTATTTATATAGTGATCTAACCTATAGTGATCTAACAGTGAACTTACATAAGTTGGTTGATGGATGATGGGGTAAGACGCTGCAGACTGACTCTACACTCCCTGGTTAGCAGAGGGACCGCTGTGAAGCCGGGAAGGGTTGACACAACTTTGGAGGCTTTGCTAACGTGTCCCCTGCACAGGAAATTGATATCAATGTTTGAGAAAGCTGGTTGCCTGTCATGTTTCTGAGCTCAGACCATCATGAAACAATTAGTATAATGGTGTATTCCTTTGTTTGATATTAGGGCCATTTTTGCCTTTGATACCTTTATTTGTAACATTATGTGTAATAAAAGCAGTTACATTAATATCATATGCTGTTTAATACTAGTAGCAATGTTCATTTGATGCTCATATGTGTAACCTTATTATATGATGATTTCTGATTGAACCTCACTATGGCTAGTCACAGATTTAGAAGCATCGTTGTCATCTGTAATGTGTGTCTCCCAAAGGGGTGTGCTTGGAATAATATGGACCCCTGTGCAACTCAATATTAGTTATAAGGTTGACTCTAATTCATGATCAAACAGGCATAGATGTACTTGTACTCACAGGGCCGGTGATGGTGCACTTCTCTTTCTGGCAGGCATTCCTTGATCATCCTCAATTGTCATAGGTTCCCTGTAATAAATGTAGTAAAGACATCAATTCAGTTTCCTGAACCTCAGGTTGCAGTTCATATGAGGAACATCAAAGTACACTTGGACAAAGATCAGTAAAGCTTTAGCTGAACTGCTATTTAATGAAATCAGCTGACTGATTCATGTAATGTATTTTCCTCACAGTCCTGCTAGAAATATTAGCTGTTGATAATAGAGGTTTACAGAATAATACTACATTGTTAGATATTTGCATAATAGGTAGCTAAGATAACATTGTATATCATTTCCTAATAACATGGCTATTTTAGTGGCAGCATCAGTCAAATGCCACTATCATGTACAACTTTTATGAGGACATTGAAGTCAGTGGCTTTATTACTTAAACCTCTTACACAAATCACTTGAAGACAAGTTGGTTCCTTCAGTATGCCTCCTTTACATTTTGAAAGAAAAAAAACATGTAAGGTCTACAATCCCACTTACCGGACAGCGAGGACGGCTGGAGCCGCTCCGACCTCTCTGACCTCTCCAACCTCTCTGACCTCTCCAACCTCTCCGACCTCTCTGACCTCTACGTCCTCTACGTCCTCTACGACCTCTACGACCTCTACGACCTCTACGACCTCTACGACCTCTACGACCTCTACGACCTCTACGACCACTGTTGGTGCTGCTACAGGGTGTGGGATCAGATCTGGTAGCAGTGGAAGGGTCGGGGCTTTGGGAATGATCTGGAAGAGGCCACGAGTCCTTGCTGCAGAACCAGCTGAAGCCTGGAACTTTTTTAGTGCCCTGGTCAAGGCCTCCGTGCTGGGCTGAGTCGGTGCTCTGGAAGCAATTGTCATTATTACACAAAAACTGATATTACCCTGTACTATGGAGACCCTAAAAGGCCTATTAAATTACATTTCAGGAATTCTGGGAATTAAATTTTAACATCAATTGTAATGTGTGCTTGATGCTCACATTTACAACACTATTATATCATGATTATTGATATAACCTCACTATTACTAGCCACAGATATAACAGCATTGGCAGTATATAATGTATGTCCCTTAAAAGGTTGTAGATCTGTATATAAAAATCGATCATCTGTAGCAGGGAATGATATGAATTATTTTTTAAACTATAGATTATGGAACCTTGTGCAACACTACGTTTGCAAAACATTGATTCTAAAATGTAATCAAACAGACCTAAATGTACATGTACTCACTGGAATACTGATGGTGCACTCCTCTTTCCCTCAGGCAATCCTTGACAATCGTCCGTCACTATAGGTTCCCTATAATAAATATAGTAAAGCCATCAATTCAGTTTCCTAAACCTCAGGTTGCAGTTGATATGAGGAACATCAAAGTACGAACGGACAAAGATCAGTAAAGCTTAGCTGAACTAGGACTCCTGCCGTTTCATGAAATCAACACACTGATTCATGTAGTGCATTTTCCTTACAGTCCTGCTAGAGATATTAGCTGTTGATAATAGAGGTTTACTGAATAATACTACATTGTAAGACATTTGCATGATAGGCAGCGAAGATAACATTGTATAATACTCTCTAAAAAACATGGCTATTCCAGTGGCAGCATCGGTAGGATGCCACGAGTGCTATCATTACTCAGTGCCTAGGTAAGGCACCAGAAGGGTCTGCCGGGATCTGCAATCAGGAACCATATACATATCAGTTAATGGCCAATAACAATTGTCCTGCACCACATCTATACTGTATAGCATCCTACCTCCTACATGGTTGACACCACATCCCACATTCCTCCAGGTGCCCTTTCATGCCCTTGCCACACTCTGGATGTGGACAAACTCTACACTGCTGCAAAACATGAGTAGACATTTGTAAGGACCATGATAACCATAAAAATGTCTACCTACAAACATTTTTTAATTTTATAAGGTACAAAACATACAGCTACTTTGAAACTTAAATTGGAAAGTTGAGAACCATGAAGAACTAGCTGTTACATCTTTCCTAAATTCATTTTCCTAAATCATAATCTCTTCTGTAATTCAATTGAATGCTACATTTGTATCATAATCTGATGTACACAGTGATAATGTTATGATAGCTGATCATCAAAGTCATGAAGGTCTGAGAGTCTCTCCCCAGACTCTTTTCAGTCTGAAATATATGTAAAACTGCACAGTACACATAGAGCTGTTAATAAATGAGGTCCTCCAAGAGGTCTTTACATTACCATAAAGGTAACATGGCTAAGTGTGAGAGGTGGGAGGGGGTCAACAAGCTGCCAACACTATTCATATGTACAGCCCATGGTGATTGCAGGTGATACTCACTGTGTCCAGGGACTTGTACATGCTGAGAGCGTCCTGTAGGTCACCGGCACGTTTGGTGACGTGATCCTGGAGGGAGCCCCAGTTCTCTATGATGAGCGCCTGGGGCTGCTCAAACCTCTCTGCTTCACCAACTGGGTCATCCAGCAGCCCCTGGAGCTGCACCCAACATGAGACATGAGGCATGAGGCATGAGGTAAGATATAACACAAAGGGAACTTACTAACAGCATTTTGTTCAAGTCTGGTGTGGGTAAGTTGGTATCATCTGGGCCAACAGCATTAATATTATTAGCTCGTCCTATATATATATATATATATATATATATATATATATATATATAGAGAGAGAGAGAGAGAGAGAGAGAGAGAGAGAGAGAGAGATAGATATATATTGTAGGCTACCAGTCAATCTGTGGGAGCCATTAAGCCATTCTGAAGTTTGTGTATTTAGGATGGTCTTGCCAGGGATACTATTCTTAGTTTATCCAAAATACAATAAACTTATGGTTGTAACATTACTAGCGCACAGGCTATTATTCTAGCACTGTTCTAGTGTGGCAACAGGTGAAGCATTAGTAGTAAATATGAATCTTCAAATAAGTCATGCCTTAGTGATAAAGCATGTTGACTTTGATATTATACACTGGTGCTTTATAATGTAATTCTGTCTTACTTGAACCTCCAGGGTGATGAGTTCATTCATCAAAGTGTTGTGTTGTCTCAGGTAGCTCTGCACTTGGTTCAGGTCCCTGCCGAGGTCTTCTGGAATGGAGGTGCGCTTTTCCTGAATGAGGCTCAGCGCACCCTCCACAGCACGGTTGAAGAAATGTACACTGATAGCCTGGGACACCTTGTGCCACTTGGACCTGGGGAGTAAAGGTTTTGTTTTACTCTCATGTTATTTAATGTTACCTATAGTCTGAATTGGAAGTCCAAGAGGAGTCTAAATAAAACATATTTTTAGGCTAAGGCTGTGTCTCACGACCTTGGGCCAATGTTTTTGTCTCTGATCGGGTGCCGTCTCTGACCAGGTGCCGTCTCTGACCGGGTGCCGTCTCTGACCGGACGCAATATGGGAGTTTAGTTATCTTCTACCAACAGCAGGAAGCTAATTATAGTTACATAACAACTGCCATAACGTTTTTACAAATCCTAATATATATGAGTATATATTAAAAGATAAAAAAACACTTCCTTCTGACACCAGGTCAGAGACGGCACCCAGTCAGAGACGGCACCCGGTCAGAGACGGCACCCGGTCAGAGACGGCACCCGATCAGAGACAAAAACATTGGCCCAAGGTCGTGAGACACAGCCTAATCTTGCCATGGCAACCATTCAAGCCAGATTAGATGGAAGAAAGGCAAAACACCTATTTTAGTGACAAACTATGCTGTATTCTCTTTTACTATGATATGTTATTCTATATGGTGCCTACCTCAGTTGTTCCTCCCGTTTGAGTATTATGCTGGAGTAGTGGATCTTGTCACCCACCAGCTGCATGGCCAGGTTCTCACACCGCGTGAAGCGCTCCAATCCCGCAGCTAGCACCATCTGTAGATCATCTAAGGTCTTCTCTATTACCTGGACAGATATCAGAAAATTATATCAAACACATTTAGTTATGTTATACCAATTTAGTAATCTGACATTAGTGAGAACAAGTCATGCCATATCTGATGACTTTTTTCCAAGACCATCAAGTGAGACAAGATCAGTATTATTGGCTAGTGTATTTTTTTCTTAAGTTTAAAAGGGAATCATTCAATAAGGATATGTCACACTGACTTTTTAAAATTTGCATAAATGCACTGTTCCCCCTACAATCTTGACGTGAGAGGCACACATCAGACAGACCCCTCCCACTGCTCCAGCATTTGGACCCCAACTGACTGCTCCAGACCCAACCATTCAGCATGTGGAGATAAACTGGCCTCAAAAGGAGAGAACTACAAGGATTTGATCCCTAGAATAAAGCTACACTTACGGGTCTTTGTTCATCATCATCCGAGACGGGTAGCACCATCTGTTGCCCCAGCCACTGATGGAAGGCCAGACTATCCCAGATGTAGTCATGGAGGTGCTGGGATTCTTCAGGGCACTGAACATACTCAGCATGCTCTGTCAGCTGATGCAAGGTGTCCTCAAGGTCTGGCTGAAGAAAGACATGTGGGAAATAGGTGAAACGTAATTCCAACAGCATTAACAGTGTGATAACAACTACTGAGAAACAGAACAGAATGGGACGTGAGATAGAACTAGACTGCACCTGAACAGCACTGATTTTAGACAACAGGATTATGCTTAGCTAATTTGACTAAACATTATATCTTATGAATTATGACTAAACACTATATCTAAAAGAATATTCTAATCATCCAAAGAAAGAGTACCATCATGATGCAGTGCATGAAGGAAAATGGAAAGCAAGCCTTACTTTATTATTTAGAGCTAAATGAAGTATTTGCATTTCTGATGCTACTCACCAGGAGGGAGTTGGACAGTTGGCTTAACACCATCCTGTATGATGCAAAAGGCGTCTCACCAGTCCTAAGCCCATAGTCCCAGTAAAGCTGGTCTCCTGGGGCTATGGGCTTAGCACAGTAGAGTGCCACCCGAGGTGGCTCATCAGGGCTGACCGACAACAACCTGAAGGGTTTTAGGTTTGCCCCCCTGGCGTGGTTCACTAGACGGCCAAAGGTGCCTTCCTTCTCAGTTCCGTCCACCGCCATCTTCCGTCCCTCCCACATGCAGTGGATGACATAACTGCCCTTGTTGGCCAAGTCGTACTTGGCCTCGTTTACCAGCCACTGCTCCTCTGTGATAAAATCACCCTCATACTCGAGGCAGAACTCCCCGACAGCAAAGTGCCTGCGTGCGTGTACACAGAGACCCTTCACTGGGCACTTCTGCACCAGGAAGTCAGAGTTCTGCCTCGTCCTGTTCCAGGCACGCAGCCCCTGCTTCATGGTGTCCAAAGAGGTCAGAGCCTGGCAAAGAGTACAAGTGAAGGTCAAAGCCTGTCAAAGAGTACAAGTAAAGTTCACAGCCTGTCAAAGAGTACAAGTAAAGGTCACAGCCTGTCAAAGAGTACAAGTAAAGGTCACAGCCTGTCAAAAAGTACAAGTAAAGGTCACAGCCTGTCAAAGAGTACAAGTAAAGGTCAAAGCCTGGCAAAGAGTACAAGTGAAGGGCAAAGCCTGTCAAAGAGTACAAGTAAAGGTCACAACCTGTCAAAGAGTACAAGTAAAGGTCACAGCCTGTCAAAGAGTACAAGTAAAGGTCACAGCCTGTCAAAGAGTACAATTAAAGGTCACAGCCTGTCAAAGAGTACAAGTAAAGGTCACAGCCTGTCAAAGAGTACAAGTAAAGGTCACAGCCTGTCAAAGAGTACAAGTAAAGGTCACAGCCTGTCAAAAAGTACAAGTAAAGGCCACAGCCTGTCAAAGAGTACAAGTAAAGGTCACAGCCTGTCAAAGAGTACAAGTAAAGAGTAAGGAATGTGTCCAAAGATGTCAGAGCCTGTCAAATAGTACAAGTGAAGGGTTAGGAATGTGTCCAAAGAGCTCAGAGCTCAGAGCCTGTCAAAAAGTAAAGGGTTAGGAATAGGGGGATGGCAACATGGGGGGGGGGGGCTAGGAGGGCAGCATGGGGGGATAGCAACAGGGCAGCATGGGGGGGTAGCAGGGAAGCATTGGGGGGTAGCACGGCAGCATGGGGGGTAGCAGGGCAGAATGGGGGGGTAGCAGGACAACATGGGGGGTAGCAGGGCAGCATGGGGGGTAGAAGGGCAGCATGGGGGATAGCAGGGCAGGATGGGGGGGGGGGGGTAGCAGGGCAGCATGGGGGAGGGGGGGTAGCAGGGCAACATGGGGGGGGGGGGGGGTAGCAGGAAAACATGGGGGGAGGTAGCAGGGCAGCATGGGGAGGTAGCAGGGCAGCATTGGGGGGTAGCAAGGCAGCATGGGGGGAATAGCAGGGCAGAATGGGGGGTAGCAGGGCAGCATGGGGGGGTAGCAGGGCAGCATGGGGGGAATAGCAGGGCAGAATGGGGGGTAGCAGGGCAGAATGGGGGGTAGCAGGGCAGCATGGGGGGGTAGCAGGACAACATGGGGGGTAGCAGGGCAGAATGGGGGGTAGCAGGGCAGCATGGGGGGTAGCAGGGCAACATGGGGGGGGTAGCAGGGCAACATGGGGGGGTAGCAGGGCAGCATTGGGGGGAATAGCAGGGCAGCATGGGGGGTAGCAGGGCAGCATTGGGGGGAATAGCAGGGCAGCATGGGGGGTAGCAGGGCAGCATTGGGGGGAATAGCAGGGCAGCATGGGGGGGTAGCAGGGCAGCATGGGGGGTAGCAGGGCAGCATAGGGGTGGGGGGGTAGCAGGGCAGCATGGGGGGGGGGTAGCAGGGCAGCATGGGGGGGGGGGGGGGTAGCAGGGCATAATGGGGGGGTAGCAGGGCAACATGTAGGGGTATTAGGGCAAGTAAAGAGTAAGGAATGTGTCCAAAGATGTCAGAGCCTGTCAAAGAGTACAAGTGAAGGGTTCGGAATGTGTCCAAAGAGCTCAGAGCTCAGAGCCTGTCAAAAAGTAAAGGGTTAGGAATGGGGGGATGGCAACATGGGGGGGGGGGCTAGGAGGGCAGCATGGGGGGATAGCAACAGGGCAGCATGGGGGGGTAGCAGGGAAGCATTGGGGGGTAGCACGGCAGCATGGGGGGTAGCAGGGCAGAATGGGGGGTAGCAGGGCAGCATAGGGGGTAGCAGGGCAGCATGGGGGAGGGGGGGGGGTAACAGGGCAACATAGGGGGGGGTAGCAGGAAAACATGGGGGGGAGTAGCAGGGCAGCATGGGGGGTAGCAGGGCAGCATGGGGGGTAGCAGGAAAACATGGGGGGGAGTAGCAGGGCAGCATGGGGGGTAGCAGGGCAGCATGGGGGGGGGGAGCAGGGCAACATGGGGGGGGGAGCAGGGCAACATGGGGGGTGACAGGGCAGAATGGGGGGGGGTAGCAGGGCATAATGAGGGGGGTAGCGGGGCAACATGTAGGGGTATTAGGGCAACATGGGGGGGGGAGCAGGGCAACATGGGGGGTGACAGGGCAGAATGGGGGGGGGGGGGGTAGCAGGGCATAATGAGGGGGTAGCGGGGCAACATGTAGGGGTATTAGGGCAACATGGGGGAGTAGCAGGGCATCATGGGGGGTAGCAGTGCAGCATGGGGGGTAGCAGGGCAGCATGGGGAGTAGCAGGGCAGCATGGGGGGCAGCAGGGCAGCATGGGGGGGGGTAGCAGGGCAGCATCGGGGGTAACAGGGCAGCATGGGGGGTAGCAGGGCAGCATGGGGGGGGGGGGGGGTAGCAGGGCAGCATCGGGGGTAACAGGGCAGCATGGGGGGGGTAGCAGTGCAGCATGGGGGGTAGCAGGGCATCATGGGGGGTAGCAGGGTAGCATGGGGGGGTAGCAGTGCAGCATGGGGAGTAGCAGGGCAGCATGGGGGGTAGCAGGGCAGCATGGGGGGGGTAGCAGGGCAGCATGGGGGGTAACAGGGCAGCATGGGGGGGGGGGGGGGTAGCAGTGCAGCATGGGGGGTAGCAGGGCAGCATGGGGCGGTAGCAGTGCAGCATGGGGAGTAGCAGGGCAGCATTGGGGGTAGCAGGGCAGCATTTGGTGTAGTAGGGCAACATGGGTGCTTAGCAAGGCAATATGGAGGGGATGGCAAGGCAACACCCATAAGCCCTTTATTGGAGCTTTAGCTACCCCATTACTTAATAAAGTGAGTACAATAAATCAATCTATGAATAACACTGTATACATTTGTAAGTTTCCTCATTTCTTTACAAAACATTGACACTGTTAAACTAAATGTCAGTCACTAGAAGACAGAACTTAGAGAAAACACTGTCAGACCTATCATACATATTGCACTTCCTTCTGGACTAATGTATGAACGAGCCATCAGAAAGGTTGCTACAGCCACAGCCACATGGGGAATCCTGCAATGTTCCCTTAGAACCATGTTATGTAACCCATAGAAGTACGCATAACAGAAGTACTCACCACCTGGAGAAGGGGTGGGCCCTGCTGACGTGTCCGCATCATAGTCTCGAGCTGCAAACAGAGCATATATCTCAGCATCAGATCATCTAATATCATAATTGAAGTTTGTCAAACATTTAGACTGAAGTAAACACTGTCAACATTAAAATGTGTTTAGCCTATACATATTATCTACTATTTTCATCATAAGATATTTTCATTAATTAGGTTTTTAGAAGCCATGAAATGTAAAAACACCAAATAATGGAAATTTTACTTCAAACAGCATTATGGGATGAGAAAGCTTTCATTACCGAGTAGGGAGTGCTTTTCTGGTACCATCACCAAGGTTATCTCATAGTTGGGCCCCTCTATAGAGAGGTGCCTTTGTATATCCACATTGCATTGATGCAGGTGAAGTAGTAGTAACCACAACGTGGGAGTGGATCAGCCATGGAATGATGCATGAATGCAGCACTGGTAATGTAACCACAATGTGGGAGTGCATCAACCCTGCATGATGCATGAATGCAGCACTGGTAATGTAACCATAATGTGGGAGTGCATCAACCCTGCATGATGCATGAATGCAGCACTGGTAATGTCACCACAATGTGAGAGTGCATCAACCCTGCATGATGCATGAATGCAGCACTGGTAATGTAACCACAATGTGAGAGTGCATCAACCCTGCATGATGCATGAATGCAGCACTGGTAATGTAACCACAATGTGGGAGTGCATCAACCCTGCATGATGCATGAATGCAGCACTGGTAATGTCACCACAATGTGAGAGTGCATCAACCCTGCATGATGCATGAATGCAGCACTGGTAATGTAACCACAATATGGGAGTGCATCAACCCTGCATGATGCATGAATGCAGCACTGGTAATGTCACATTGTCGGTCCTCAACTGAGATTCCCTCTCCCCAACACTGCTTTAGCTTGTCGGTCATTAATAAAGATTCCCTCTCCCCAACACTGCATCACATTATCAGTCCTTAACTAAGATTCCCTCTCCCCATCATAGTGTCACATTATCAGTCCTTAACTAAGATTCCCTCTCCACATCATAGTGTCACATTGTCAGTCCTTAACTAAGATTCCCTCTCCCCATCATAGTGTCACATTATCAGTCCTTAACTAAGATTCCCTCTCCCCATCATAGTGTCACATTATCAGTCCTTAACTAAGACTCCCTCTCCCCATCATAGTGTCACATTGTCAGTCCTTAACTAAGATTCCCTCTCCCCATCATAGTGTCACATTATCAGTCCTTAACTAAGATTCCCTCTCCCCATCATAGTGTCACATTATCAGTCCTTAACTAAGATTCCCTCTCCCCATCATAGTGTCACATTGTCAGTCCTTAACTAAGATTCCCTCTCCCCATCATAGTGTCACATTATCAGTCCTTAACTAAGATTCCCTCTCCCCATCATAGTGTCACATTGTCAGTCCTTAAATAAGATTCCCTCTCCCCATCATTGTGTCACATTGTCGGTCCTTAACTAAGACTCCCTCTCCCCATCACTGCGTCACATTGTCAGTCATTAACCCTTAAAGTGTTACTGCAGCGGTATTAAAGTACTATGCTGTGTCTCATGCGATTGGGCCATTGTTGTCGTCTATGACTAGTTGCAATCTATGACAGGCTGCAATCTATGACCGGCTGCAATCTATGACCGGCTGCAATCTATGACCGGATGTAATCTATAACCGGCTTTATTTAAGGCAGATAAAGATATAAATGGGGGGAAATGTTAATGAGTGTTTTAAGACTTCAAGTCGCTCATTTTATTTCAATTTATATCTACATCTGCCCTTAATAAACCGCTCTCTTTCAAGCCGGTCATAGAATGCACCCGGTCATAGATTGCAAACCGGTCATAAATGAAAACATTGACCCATCTTCATGAGACACAGCCCTAATATTTAAAGCCTTTCTTTGCTGAGACCATCAACTGTATTACCATATTTTAATTATACTGCTATTTTATCAATGTCCACGGCTGAGATATATATTGAACAGTTGCAATACCCTCAAAAAAATTCTTCAAGAGCTGTTTGAAATTACCACATTAAAAAAACATATGAAAAAGATGCTAAATTTCTTTTCTTAAGATGGGTCGATCCCATTGAATCAAAGTCATCAAAATTCCACAATTTCTTTTTTGTGGGTACCCTAAATCATTTGAAAGCATAAACTGATATGAAAAGTAGGGGTTGCCGCGCTACTTTTCAAAATACGGAATTTTGAAAAATAAAGGTGATCCAATTATACACTAAAAAAACTGAAATAATGTCAAGATGTGTCCAATTTTATTTCCTATCAATCAATAACCATGGAATTTCGAAACCTTACATGATAAAAACTTATTCCCCTTTATTCTAAAAAAGATTTTGTAATTTTATCACTGTGGATTTTGGAAAAAAATGTTAGATTTAGAGCATAAATTTTCATTATTCATGATAAAGGAAAAATAGTATCAAAAGTTATCAGTTTTCCTATTTTATCTGTCCATGTAGTAGGTAGTAGAAGCTAGCAGTGACGTCATGGCATCACGGCGGGAAGGGCGATACTACCCCCTGGGGATCAATACTAGCACTAACTAGTTAGTCCTCACCGGATATATTCAAGCAATTTATTCACTGTTCTGCTTTAAAAATGTCATTCATTACTTTATAATTGAAAGCTTTTGAAAAATACCTTAAATACCTATAATTATCATATCAAAGATATACAGTGCTCTAAAATTGCCCACAATTCTTTTCTTAGTGTAGAAGATCATTCAGAGCATATCCCTACAAAAAACGTATAATTCCGACATTTGTAGGGCATATGCATAGAAAGATGCACAGTAGTCCATTGTGTACACTATTCTGTAGACCCACTTTAAGTGATAGGAGAGATTGTTTGGCCATTCATAATAGCTTGGTATTTAGTAGAAGTATGCAGTAAAAAGATACCGGCCATTGGAATGCACCACCAGCCTTTAGAAAAAACTGCAGAAAACTATGAAATATAAAGAAACAGTTTGCCTGATCTAAAAACAATAATGTGAAACTAAACAACACCCCGCTTATTTACATGAGTGTTGTACTAGGAGTACATTATTTTGGCATCTGTATATAAGATCATGGAGTGGATGGGCAAAACGGGGAAAACGTGTTGTCATTCTTTTCCTAAATTACCTTGAGAAAAGGAAAGACACACCTTGTATTATGTTTGACCTGTTATTACAGATACCAAAAATATCTGACTATATATGAAATCAGACAAGCATGAAATGTTTGGACTTTTATTTGTTGTGATAAGTGTAAACTTATTGTGCTATAAAGACTAGAGGATCTGCACCTCCCCTTGAGTTTTGAGTTTAAATAGCCTTTATTTCTCACTTCTAATTAACAACAGTTACATTTGCTTTAACATATAGCAATAAATCGAAAAAATAAGGCAGGCTGCTTTTAGGATTATTCATCCGATTTGTGGCAGCGACCTTTACACACTTATCCTGTATATTTTATTGCTGCTAATAATGAGTAAGTTTCAAAATATCTTATGACTAGACAATAAAAAATAAACTTCTCTGTGTCCTTTCCTGAGACGTCCAGGTGCACATGGCAGTATCTAAGCATTTGTTACCATGGGGAGAAAGATAGAAATTACTTCCTGATTATCATCCTGGTGGCAATTATTAAGAATTGCGACCAGGCATGACAGACCAGTTTACATGAAGAGAGGGTAGATGGATGGAGAGAGAATAAAAACCATTTCTTTCAATATCAATAGACAATGAGATGTCCAGGGCTTACATAAATGGGCACCAGAGAGAGAATTCATAGTTTCAAAGTGTCCTTATCTTATGGGATTTTAGATTCATGGGATTTTTTCATTTCTTGGGGGTACCGGTATTTTATCTCACTGAGTATTATGCTAAATAGCTAGATATATATCTCCAATATATTACAGAATACACTTAGCAAAATCTCCACAACAGTTACCCCTACTTGTTATAGAATACAATCAGCAAACTCTCCATGTCCATTACAAATCTCCATGTCCGTATCTCTATCTACAAGTCCTTTACGTATCTCATCCTTCCGCCTCTTACAGTTGTTCCTCTGCATGTTTACAAACGCCCACTCATGTGACAAATGCTCTAGTTTTATGCATTTCTTTTTGTGGCAAAGGTGCGACATTTGGTGGTCATCTTTTTCCATGTTTCCAGCAAACACATATACCAATCTATGAACCGGCTGATCTCCCTTGCCCCATCCCAGAACTGTGAGTCTCAATGAGGGGTATTTGCTGGCAGAGAGAGGCCCATCCCACATTTTGCATCCTGAGCCATCTTCTTCCAAGCTGTAACCTTCAATGCGCCTCAGAACTTTGTGTCTGTATTTATCTGACATCAGGCTGACCACTTCAGTACTCATGTCTTCTCCTGTGCCTATGTAATGGACCAAAACACATGTTTTAGCAATGTGTCTTGGCTAGTGAAAAAGACTTTAACACTTTGTACTAGTTAACAAAGGCTATCCTGTGATGAACTATGTGGGCCAAGAACTACTAGTGGCATTTAGTGAGTAAAATTACAGTAAGGACTTTTCAGGCCATTCGAGATTATTTACTCAGGATTATAATTATGCTCAAAACGTTTGTTTTCATATCTTGGAGAGCTCTACCACACTTGTCTAAATAAGAGCATGCACTATTTCTTTCATCACAACACGAATTTAAATAAAAACCTGTCTGACACTATCATACCAACGTGATGTCTGGGTGTGTCTGACACTATCTGGGGCTGTTTTTAGCATACCAGCCCCTTCGGGGACTTGGAGGGAGGGGGAGTTATTTAACCACATTTTATGCCTACTACCCCCCCCCCACAAACACACACACACAGGCACTAGGTTTAAAGCTGTCTCTCCTAGACTTAGCGCAGGAACGGACAGAGCAGCTTTTCTCTCGGAGTGGCCCCAAACTGAGAAGTTTAGAATGGTCTATCTCAGCAATTTAGAGGCGCCTTTATGTTGTATTAAAAGAATATAATTACTTGGATGTTTATTTTGGAATATGCTTGTATTTGATAAGCATGATTTTAGAATTATTTTATTCTACTGTCATACAAAAGGTAAAACTAATGGCGGATTAGAGTGGTATGCTTTGGCTTTTGTTGCCAAGCACTCTGTACGAGAGTATGTGTGCTATCACCTGTAATGTGTGTCGTTTTTCTTTTTAATAGGAATATAACTATGAGATAAGTTTGATCGAGAGGATGAATATTAAATATAAGTGCCTTAAAATATTAATCTAATTGAAATGGAATCACCAATCAAGTTAGCTGGGACATTCCTAACTGGTTTGTAGGCTGACATTTTTGCTTCATCCGGTACCCCAAGGGTACGCAAGTCTAAAGCAGGCAATAATTGAGGATGTCTAACCAGCGAAGTGGTAACCCATTTTCATATATAGGGTAACCAACATGGTGGCTGGTTTATCTGGTGCTATCTGGGACTTGTTCTAGCATACCAACATTATATCTGGGTATGTCTGACACTATCATACCTCAAGCTTATCTTTTTATGTGCTCTCAGGCCACACTCTCACCCCATTGCTTCACTCACTTCGTACTCCATATCTCCCCTCATTTCCATCATTTTGTCTGGGAGCTAATGTCCCTAAAGGTAATCATTACACTGCTTCACACTCATCATACACTCTCCCTTCCTTCCACCACTACCAACCCAGTAGAGGCTGCTGTGAGGATCACATCTGGGCTGCTCTTACATGGTAAATCTATTGTAGAGTCCAACAGACATTACCTGACGCCTGTGCCAAGATGTAGTATTTGTGTCAGTGTGACATTACCTGAGGACAGTCTGTCTAGGATGGTGTGGTAGCACTAAGGCAGTGTCTGATGTAATATCTGCCTACTTCTCTCATATCACATGGGTTCAAGGAGGGAGTTGAATTAATGAGCACCAACCTGTGCAGGTGTGGGTCTGGGCGGGTTGTGTAGTGTGTCTAGTCTGCTGGAGTAGATGCCGTGCTGCCTCAAGATGTGACGAGGTATCGTCCGGCCAGGTTCGGGGGGATGTAGGCCTCGGTTCTACAAAAGGAGGTTTTGAAGTTAAAGAAATACTTCATCAAGCTACTTTAGAGTACATCACAAATACATATTTTACAGTGACATTTCTTATCATCATGAAATCATAATCACTTGTTCCAATAGCAATTGGTAATATCCTGTACTAGAGTTATTAAAGCTAGTCAAACTAACCCAGAGTTCAGTGGCCCTTAGGGGGTGGACACATAAAGCATTTGGGGGCAAATCACAGAAATATCACAGAAAAATGATTAAACTCCACATGCATTTTGCTCAACCCAACCTTATGTTGATGTATCTGCCTCATGACCTTTGATAAAAAGTTAATCTAATATTAATTTAGTCATAAATCAGTAAGAATAATTGTCAACTAGCTGTAATTATTGCGTCCTTTAAGTTGCCATCAGTTTTTCAAAATATTATTCTTCCCATACCCGTGGCCCCATAGTTGTGAATAAAAGAATCCTCCTTTCCCTTAATATTTGTCATTGTTTTAGCATTAAAGGCAGCCTGACGGTTTTGAAAGGTGGTGGCATTTGTCTAGATATTATTTGAAAAAAAATAAAATAATGAAATGCTTAGAGCATAATGACATCATTGATTCCCAAATAATTCACATGTTAAAAAGATCCTGCAATATGCTTCTTATTGATTTTCTCTTTAGTGACTTTTCTCTTTGGTGGCTTAGTCAACCTACCCTGTCCAATAACAATAGTGTAGAGATCCTAGATTCTAGAGTGGGTCAGGGGGCATGAAACATATTCAACCCCCTCCCCGTCTCCACCATTGTGCAAGACCCCCCTCCCCCTCATTAAGTATTTACCAAACCAAAAGTTAAGCGTCATTCTACATTTGCCATTGCCACTGACACTCATGCACTGTCACTACCTGTCACCAGTTGTGTCACACAAATTTTTAAAAAACGTTCATCAGCATTGGTATGACTAATAAATAATGTTTTCAATAGAGTGTGGTCCTAAGGTCTGATTATGTTATCATTTACATTCCCTGAAAGCTCTTCTTCCCCTCTCTCTCTTGGGGCAGTGTGGATGCACTGTGACAACCGTACACTATCACTACATAGACTCAAATATCTGTCAAATCATTGTCAATTTAATGTCAATTTGACATTAATCTAATGTTTATTGAAAATACAGTAAACATTGATTAAATTACAAAGAAAATCATCATTTTGCTCAACCTTAGAATAAGTGTTGTCTAGGGCCAGCTTTAAAGGCTCACATGCCGAAGCATGTTTGATATAAACAGGGTCCTAGTTATCTATTCTCTATATTAGTAGATAACAAAATGTGTGTTTAACATCATAATGCAGGTGATTAACTATGACTTCTTTTTATTTTATTTCACAGGTATATTCTGATGCTGGGGTGCATAGAGTATTTGTATATCATTATTATGTAAAGCCTATTTCTGACAATGATCATGTTGCAATCTGAATATTATGCCACTATCAACTTACATGCCACCCACGGAGATTGATTGGAATTAAAAATAAAGTTAATTTAAAGTTATTTCAATCTTTATCTAACATATATATTCGTTTACACCGAGTATTTCTGCTGTGTGCTGCAAATATGCACCAATATAGTGGCATAAAGTATTATCCTTTATCCCTTATAGTTTGTGAGTTCCATTCCATCAAGAGATAGGTTTGCTAGTATTTTGTTTATAATCCCCATAATCATTCAACAGTGCTAATCCCCATGGAAAGATTTAAAATGGCATTATCACACAAATTGAAATACTATCTCAGGTAATTTGCTTTTCATAAGGTACCAGCTTTAAAATCATTTGACTTATAACAGAAAATAGGTTAAATGATATGGTAATTAAAGGTAAGGAAATAAATCCTTGTTTGGGCTATGATAGAGGTATTCACTTTATAGGCCAGTTCAAACAATGATTTCCTCTATTGACTAACTTCCCACCTTACCAATATCAATGCTGCATATATACGCTTAAATATACTTTTACCTTTTCTGCCGAAATATATGGTTTAAATATGCATTGTTAATCCAATTAACATAACACTAATGATATTGTAAGCATAAGGTGCCCGCAGCTTATGGTCCTATAGATATAAATGGGAGTTGGTACATTGACTATGCTCAGTCAGTCGCTCAGTGCTGCCACCTGTGGCTACATTGGAGAACTAGTAAGCTGCCCACAGCAAAGGCGTCATTGGCAACGGAGCTACTGGGGCATTACCTCGGTTATAATTTTTTTTTGTTTTCAAAGGTTATGCCGAGATTATATACACTCTAAAATTATGTCATCCTTGTATTTAGAAAACATTAGATGTATGTTAATTCGATGTTTTTCACATCACTTTGACCAAGTAACTTCTGAAATGTGTTAATCAATGATGGATTAACATGTTTTGTTATCTGGGAATACTAAATCAGACGACATTGCACGAGAAATCCCATATTCTGACAGTTTAAAAAAAGACCTACAATATTGAATTGCTTCATAGTGACTCTGTCAAGCCAACCTGTCTAATGAATTTATAATCTATCGTTTCTTCTTTAAAAGGATTAAAAAGAGATTCTCTCTTCAGCTGGGTGGGGGGCATGAAATATCTTCACCCCCCCCTTCACCTTGTGACGCCCTCCTCCAGTATTAAATAATTACCAACCTGATAGTGCCATTCTAGGTTTGCAACTGACACTGACACTGCACTGTCACTGCCAGTCACCCGCTCACAATTAAAATAAAACGTTATTCAGCAATGGATCTAATAATAGATAATTCTTTCACTAAAGTCACCATCACCGTCACTTCTATAGCTACACAAGAGTATGTTCCTGTGGTCTGATCTTCTAATAACTTTTATTTCCTGAAAGGTCTTCTCGCCCTCTTTTTCCCTGTGCAGTGTGGATGCGCTATGGCAAGCTTACGGTACCACTCAAATTTACTGTCTCTGTCAAACACATGTTATCAATCAACTATGCAAACCTTTTTTTTAATGAACCCAGATAATTTACATTGTGAACATGAGCAGTTAGGTCCTGTTCTAATAGGAATATTTCAAAAATTCAAACGGGAAAATAAAGCCAGTCACCAGCCGAACACAGTCAGCCATGTTTGCAAGTCACTGAGCGATTCCCGAGCGGTTGCCGAGCCGGTCAGCGATCAGATCTTTTTGTTTTCCTGACTTATACAAAGTTTAAACTTTTGTAAATGTTCTATCAGACATACATTTTGACCACATCAAGTCCACTTGCACTCACCTTCTTGATATCCAAAGAAATCGATCTTAAGCTCATAACTCGATTCAAAACACTGCTATCTCAAAACCGGAAGTAAGAAGAAAGAAAGTGGGTTCAGGGGTCAGTATCCAGTATTCTCGTACATCAGGACTTCATCTCCAACATAGGGGGTCTGGATGGGGGGTCCCAATTTCCCCTGTCGATTTTAAGAAATGGCCATGTCGCCCTGTCTATTTTAAGAAATGGCCATGTCACCTTGTCGATTTTAAGATAGGGTCATGTCCCATGTCACTAACTCTTAAATTCCTCATGTCGCATGTCACTAATCCCAAAAATGCCCATGTCGCCATGTCGAATTTAGTGGTCCACACCCATAACATAATGTGGAAACAACATGACCTATGGCATCTAAGGCCGGTTAACTAATATATAACCATTGGTACATGTTCTATATGTTGGTTGGCTCCTCCAAGTGCTATGCATCTATTACTAAATAAATAGTAACCATTGACTGTAGTGATACACTTAGAGACGTAGGTTTTTTGCCTGGCGCCCTTTACACCCAAAAATGCACAACTAGTGTTACTTTATCTTATTCATTTGAGATTGTATTTCTATGAAGAATTTTTTTCCGTTCCAATTTTAAAGAAAACCAGCTAGGGTTGGTTCATATTTATAAATGGTAGTTTGTGTCTTGAGTTTTAAAGACGTTCACTGCTTATAAACCAGTAGACACTATATCAAAAATTATTTTCCGTCCCTGTAAGTACTGGAAAAAGTCGTGGACCCCACAAACACCTTCCTTACACTTCCTGTCTCAGAAAAAAGTGAACCTGATACAGATTTCAGAGTCCTTTATGAAAAATTCGTTTCCATCCCAAACTATGCACAGAAATTGATTCTGAACAACGGACTGCTGCCGAGTAAAGTGACGAATTATAAGGAATCAAATTTTGTCATTTCCCTTACTTATAACAATACCATATTTAGATAATCCTAGGTAGAAATAGTCAGAGATCCCGAAAAACCACTTTTTTTTAATGTGTGATGAGTGGCTTGTTTGTTATATGAGTATTCATTATGTCAAAAACCAACAAGTAATTTCGCTCCTTCTGACTGTTTCAAACGTGAAATGGTTACACTACCAATACAATTATAGCATTGCAAAAGTCCTGTTTTTCTTCTATGGTAATTCAGCAATGGGTTTATTACATCTGCATGTTTAAAGGCTAAGAGATTAGATAAATATTAAATGGTGTTTGTAACTCTTGAATTCTAGCGGTACGAGGGTATGGAAAATATCACCTTTTTGGTCTGCCTATTGGCCATCACAACCCATGATGATATATTTTGGTTATTGTTGTGGTGGTCCACCTCCACTCTCCTAACTACACTACAGGATGTCTAGCAGTCTGTTTTTTTTTATAATTTAGATTTGCTGAAAGGTCATCAAGGCCTGTCTGCTATTTTAAAAACTTCCCATTTTAGAGGATAGGAGGTCTTCCTGGGCCACTTAAGATGCCGTTAATGTGGTTGATTAACCACAACATGGTCACCCTTGGGTGGATATTCATAAGTTACACCAGTATCTGACAATGTAGAGGGTGATAGGTTTTAAGAATCGTAATGTCCGAATTGAGGATCTCCTGCCACACATGAGGTATACATTCATCGTTCCACTCAAATATATATCCCAGAGCCCCACTCACTAAATGCCATTTGTGTATGTTCCTAAGCATGGCTGAAAAATGTTGAAAGCAATGATATTCAAATTTAGGGATGTTATATATGCGACCGTTCTTCAAAATAAGTTATCTGGCTAAATCCCATTGTTTTAGACACACTGACAACCCACACCTATCTTCTAACTAAATGTCCAGATGAATTAATCTGAAGGCTGAGCTGAGCTGATTACATATTCTAGTGGGACTACTACCAGGTAGTTTCTGACCCATTTGGGATACACTTATAAAGATGGTTTATCAACCTGTACTTGATAAACTCATATATGTTGTTGTTTTACTGATTATTATGTCGATGGATGATGATCTAAATCTATGGAACCAATGCTAAGGGGAGCATGTGCACTGGTCCTGGCTTACAGATAAATTCTAGGCAGGGGATGGATGTGATTTAAAAAAAACAACAGCAGATTACTTTGCTTAAAAAGGAGTGTGTGCCCCTCATACTCATAGTGGGAATGTTTGATGGACTAAAGAAATATCTGTTTGATTATGTGAAATAGACCAAAATAAGGTAGTATATGATTATAGACACCTTTTTGGATAAAGCTTTGACTCACTTGAGATCCATATCTCGTGTAGTGTTTTGCTAACAGACCCTCCTGTCCCCCCAGGATAGTTTGGTGTTTGAAATTATACTTCATGCTGGGTGGGCACCAAACCTGTCAACTAATGTCTGGAAAATATACATCTGTGGATAATGCACGATGGTCGTGAGCCTTTATTTGGCTCTGGACCAGAGTCTAGACATGCAGAACGTCATTTTCCATTCTCTAAGTAGAAAAGTTAAAAGCATGACATCATAGTACTTGTTGAATGTTTCTCCTTTTATTCCAACCATTTATTCTTTTTCTAGAATATATACATATCACATTTACATTCAGACACCAATCCTCCGACCAACTTTGATAGAATGTCAAATGGATTCAATTCATGTCGGCTTTAAATTGGTGACAGTCAAGCATAATTCATCAATCTTGATATTCAACAATTCAACATATCCTCCCATCATTTCGGGTGTAAACTCTAGTCTATTTCCTGGGATAACTTTCAGTAAAACAGATATTCAGTTAACAACTCTGTTCTTTTATCTTTATTGACTATTTACAATTATATCACAGGTGGATACCATGTGGGTACACTAAAACAGTTTTATAAATAAACATTTCTAACATATTAAGTGTACATTTATTAAGTATATACATGGACGGTGTTGTTTTTAGCATAATGCACTTGTATCACAATAGCTTTGGTTTTGCGTCATCTGTGACGGGTGTTGCGGTTTATAGCATAAGCCGAATACTGGTAGTGGAGGTTCCGACCACCACCTGCAAACATTTAACAATTTACAAACATAGCACACACAACATGACTGGTGCATGAGGTGATGCACACACAATTGACTTTTTAAATAGAAATAAGTTTTCAGGTTCTTTCCAAATTATGAAATCCATATCTAACTGGATTGACTTCCCTATTCAGGAATTATCTCTGAATACTAAGACGAGAGCTTCGTCCTGATGATTAGTCACCCCGGGGTGCACCTTGCCCGTCTGTGTTAGTGTGTGTACATGACACAGTGTGGGTGTTGTGTGGGGTGTGTAGTTAGGCGGTTGGCATGACGGGCTGCTGTTGGCGGGGCTGGCTGGCGCTCTGTGTCATGGGGGGCTGTGCGGGGGGCAGGATGTGGCCCCCTTTACGTGAGAGCAGCGTGATCTCCTCCTTCAGGGCCTCCACCTCCTGGGCCTGTAGGTGCACCAGCTGGATCAGCCGCTGCCGCTCGTGGACGTCCGACTTACGCACCCCCGTGAACTCTCCTCCCTGCAAGCAGCACACGGGGTCAGTTAGACACGAATACAGCATTATACAGTATTTCATGTGGAGAAACAAAGTTACTATGCTTAAGTACTAGAATAGCCATTGGCGTTCTCCACACCCCTGTGGACAAATTGATGGTCATTCTCCATGGAGTGTTTCTCCATTATGATGTCACTAGAATAGCTATGAAACCAATCTTAAACCACTCTAATCAGTGTGAATTCCTGGTTTCCCCACTTGTGGTACCTTGGATCATATCACACTCAGCTCCACCTCTTGCAATATGATCCAAGGTACCACTCGTGGAGAAACCTGTCATTCAGGCGGATCATCGTGGACCTCTGTCTATGTATCAAGGTAGTCGCTCCTTGCAGAGCCAACCACAGAGATATAGTCTACTAGTCGCTGTCCTAGTACAGATATATTAAACTGAACCTCGTTATTGCCTTTAGCATTTACTCAACAAAGTAGATTGGGAAGATTAATTGAGGAACTTTCAAACAAGTTTTTTTTCAAGACAAATATAATTGAATGAAGAGTGACTTTTAACTTTAAGACCATTATTACTTGCTTGTTTGGGTAAAAATTTGCATCGCACTATAGTTCTTTCCTTAGGATAGATTTGTGCAAATACAGAAAACGCACTTATGACTTACGTCAAAACCCATGAGACAATAGTATAAAATTGATATCTCAATCGTAAGAGACAAGATCATGCATTTTGACATTTGAATATTGAAAAGTCTGTGACGATGAAAAAACAAAACATTCAGTCAATGAAAGAGTAGAAGACAAATGTAAATATATTTCTTTAAATTTAATGAAGAGAGAAACTTAGAAGAAGAGAATAGGAATCATTTATAATTTTTGATAGAAATTGAGTACAAAATATAAAACATTTCCACATGCTGCTCATATCTATGAGTATAAAGAAGAAGACACCACGGCATGCCAGGCGGCATTCTGCAGTGTTACTTACTACTATGGGGTCTTTGGACAGAATGGGTGACTTCCACTATAGAGGGTAAGTGTTGGGTTAGTGACAGGCAGGGATGGAAGCAGGTTAGTACATGGCTAACAATCCTAACTATCATTTCATTAATCACTGCTGCACTACCATTCACTCTACATCAAGGTGTCAAGGATTAATGTGATTGAATTACATTGTGTACATTTGTAATTCATTTAGATATTAAATCATATTAAGTGGCTAGACTAATCCAATGTCAAGATCTGTGTCTCTAAGTGTCAGCTAAACCAGGATCTGTGTGTCTAAGTGTCAGCTAAACCAGGATCTGTGTCTAAGTGTCAGCTAAATCAGGATCTGTGTGTCTAAGTGTCAGCTTGACCAGGATCTGTGTGTCTCTAAGTGTCAGCTAAACCAGGATCTGTGTCTAAGTGTCAGCTAAATCAGGATCTGTGTGTCTAAGTGTCAGCTTGACCAGGATCTGTGTGTCTCGAAGTGTTAGCTAAACCAGGATCTGTGTGTCTCTAAGTGTCAGCTAAATCAGGATCTGTGTCTCCAAGTGTCAGCTAAATCAGAATCTGTGTCTCCAAGTGTCAGCTAAATCAGGATCTGTGTGTCTCTAAGTGTCAGCTAAATCAGGATCTGTGTCTCTCAGTGTCAGCTAAACCAGGATCTGTGTGTCTCTAAGTGTCAGCTAAATCAGGATCTGTGTGGCTCTAAGTGTCAGCTAAACCAGGATCTGTGTCTCTAAGTGTAATCTAAACCAGGATCTGTGTGTCTCTAAGTGTCAGCTTAACCAGGATCTGTGTGTCTCTTGGTGTCAGCTTAACCAGGATCTGTGTCTCTTGGTGTCAGCTAAACCAGGATCTGTGTGTCTCTAAGTGTCAGCTTAACCAGGATCTGTGTGTCTCTTGGTGTCAGCTTAACCAGGATCTGTGTCTCTTGGTGTCAGCTAAACCAGGATCTGTGTGTCTCTAAGTGTCAGCTTAACCAGGATCTGTGTCTCTAAGTGTCAGCTAAACCAGGATCTGTGTGTCTCTAAGTGTCAGCTAAACCTGGATGTGTGTGTCTAACTGTCAGCTAAACCAGGATCTGTGTCTAAGTGTCAGCTAAACCAGGATCTGTGTGTCTCGGTGTCAGCTAGACCAGGATCTGTGTCTCTAAGTGTCAGCTAAACCAGGATCTGTGTCTCTGAGTGTCAGCTAAACCAGGATCTGTGTGTCGCGAAGTGTCAGCTAAATCAGGATCTGTGTCTAAGTGTCAGCTAGACCAGGATCTGTGTGTCTCTAAGTGTAATCTAAACCAGGATCTGTGTGTCTCTGAGTGTCAGCTAAACCAGGATCTGTGTGTCTCTAAGTGTAATCCAAACCAGGATCTGTGTCTCTGAGTGTCAGCTAAATCAGGATCTGTGTCTCTTAGTGTCAGCTAAATCAGGATCTGTGTCTCTAAGTGTCAGCTAAATCAGGATCTGTGTGTCTCGAAGTGTCAGCTAAATCAGGATCTGTGTCTAAGTGTCAGCTAAATCAGGATCTGTGTCTCTAAGTGTCAGCTAAATCAGGATCTGTGTGTCTCGAAGTGTCAGCTAAACCAGGATCTGTGTGTCTAAGTTTCAGCTAAACCAGGATCTATGTGTCTCTAAATGTCAGCTAAGCCAGGATCTGTGTGTCTCTAAGTGTCAGCTAAATCAGGATCTGTGTGTCTCTAAGTGTCAGCTGAACCAGGATCTGTCTAAGTGTTAACTAAACCAGGATCTGTGTCTCTAAGTGTCAGCTTAACCAGGATCTGTGTCTCTAAGTGTCAGCTAAATCAGGATCTGTGTCTTAGTGTCAGCTTAACCAGGATCTGTGTGTCTCTAAGTGTAATCTAAACCAGGATCTGTGTCTAAGTGTCAGCTAAATCAGGATCTGTGTCTAAGTGTCAGCTAAACCAGGATCTGTGTGTCTCTAAGTGTAAGCTAGACCAGGATCTGTCTCTAAGTGTCAGCTAAATCAGGATCTGTGTCTCTAGGTGTCAGCTAAATCAGGATCTGTGTCTCTAAGTGTCAGCTAAATCAGTATCTGTGTCTCTCAGTGTCAGCTAAATCAGGATCATGGTCTTGGTGTCAGCTGAACAAGGATGGATTCTAATTAATGGTATTAGTGTAAAAAATTCTTAAGTACTCTAGGTTCATTAAACTGTGTTAAAATAGTTGACAACTTTCAGTTCTGGTTATCGTGGCCGTCTATAAATGATGTCATGCGGCATTTCTATGGAAAATGCATTCAATGAGGGAGGAGAGTCTAAAGTGGCATGACATCATTTATGGACATCCCCATTGGCGTGGCAGCTGATGTGGTTCATGTCAGATTCAGGGTAACTGACAGCCCATGTCAGGCAGCAGAGAGAAGTCCCACTCTCTAGGTTAGGAACTATATTCAGGTCGAATTATACTTTTCAGTTCTAGTTATGTTTTGTGCTCACAATGTCTATATAAAAGTGTGTGTAACTTTTTAAATCCTTCTAATGCATTATAAAATTGGGGACCCATCTTCATTATAGATAAGGGTCCCATGACCTATTCAGGCATAGTTTTCTCTTTATTTCATGTATTTAAAAGTATCACAAGTATTTAAAAAGTTACAAGAACACTAAAACATTGTGTAACTGAAAAGGAAATCGACCCCTAAGTGAGCTCATAAGCCATCTTTAAAATTCTACCGTTCTATGTGAGGACCCAGTACTTACCAGGTTCTTCTGCCGTGAGTCGAGAGCTGCCTCGAACTCTCGTCTCTCGCCCAGCAGCATGTTGAGCTGGTCCAGGCGCTGGGTGTTCTCACGCACCAGCTGGGTGATGTAGTCACGCGCCTCCCGCAGTCGCTCCTACAAAGCAATATTGTTCATGACTCATGTCGAAATCTATTTCTTCAAGTCATATTGTCCTGAGGAAGATATTACCTAGCTTACTTGTATCTGATTCCAAGTCTTTAAATATCTTTTCTAGATACTAAATACCTATAGTTATAAATTTAAAACGGCTATGTTTCATTTTGTTGTAATTGTTCTTTAATTGTTTAGAAAAGGTTTCCCGTAATGATTCCAAACATGTATAGGTCTTTATATACAATGTATCTGTATGAAGTAAAGAGTTTCCGAAAGATGAATATGATAATAGCACATTTCACATCTGTATGGATTCTCATGTGCAGATACACCCAAACGGACGTACCTCCCACTTCTGCAGGTCGCTGGAGCAGGCGATCTCGTTATTGCGTAGCTTCTCCTTGAGCTCCTCGATGCTGCGGTTCACGGTCACCGTCTCGAGTTTCTCGAGGTCGACGATGCGGCCAAACTTCTGCATCATCATCTTGTTACAGGCGTCCTCCATGGTGGCTATACGGGCCTCAAACACCTTCCTGTCCTTGTTTAGCTGGATGTGCTTCTTACGTGCCTCCCTGAGGGTGGGAGCATAGAGTGTAGTATACGGGGGAGCATACAGTATTATATATATACAGGGGCAGGATAGAGTGTGTAGTGTACGGGGAGCATACAGTATTATATATATATATACAGGGGCAGTATAGTGTAGTATACGGGGGAGCATACAGTATTATATATATATATATACAGGGGCGGTATAGAGTGTGTAGTGTACGGGGAGCATACAGTATTATATATACAGGGGCAGGACACAGTGTGTAGTATACGGGGGAGCATACAGTATTATATATATATATACAGGGGCAGGATAGAGTGTGTAGTGTACGGGGGAGCATACAGTATTATATATATATATACAGGGGCAGGATAGAGTGTGTAGTGTACGGGGGAGCATACAGTATTACATATATATATACAGGGGCAGGATAGAGTGTGTAGTGTACGGGGGAGCATACAGTATTACATATATACAGGGGCAGTAGAGAGTGTGTAGTGTACGGGGGAGCATACAGTATTATATATACAGGGGCAGGACACAGTGTGTAGTGTACGGGGCAGCATACACTATTATATATACAGGGGCAGTATAGAGTGTAGTACACGGGGGAGCATACAGTATTATATATACAGGGGCAGTATAGTGTGTGTAGTGTACGGGGGAGCATACAGTATTATATATATATATACAGGGGCGGTATAGAGTGTGTAGTGTACGGGGAGCATACAGTATTATATATACAGGGGCAGTATAGTGTGTGTAGTGTACGGGGGAGCATACAGTATTATATATATATATACAGGGGCAGGATAGAGTGTGTAGTGTACGGGGGAGCATACAGTATTATATATATACAGGGGCAGGATAGAGTGTGTAGTGTACGGGGGAGCATACAGTATTATATATATACAGGGGCAGGATAGAGTGTGTAGTATACGGGGAAGCATACAGTATTATATATATACAGGGGCAGTAGAGAGTGTGTAGTGTACGGGGGAGCATACAGTATTATATATATACAGGGGCAGTATAGAGTGTGTAGTATACGGGGGAGCATACAGTATTATATATATATATATATACAGGGGCAGGACACAGTGTGTAGTATACGGGGGAGCATACAGTATTATATATATACAGGGGAGTATAGAGTGTGTAGTGTACGGGGAGCATACAGTATTACATATATACAGGGGCAGTAGAGAGTGTGTAGTGTACGGGGGAGCATACAGTATTACATATACAGGGGCAGGATAGAGTGTGTAGTGTACGGGGGAGCATACAGTATTATATATATATATATACAGGGGCAGGATAGAGTGTGTAGTGTACAGGGGAGCATACACTATTACATATACATATACAGGGGCAGGATAGAGTACAGATACAGGGGGAGTTTATACATGTAGTGTTCAGGTTACAGCCTTGGACAGGTTGGGTAAACTCTCAGGTATAGACTTAGCTCTTACTGCTGTATTTTCTGTGAGGTCTATACTCAGTTCTTACGTGAGGTCTATACTCTAATAGCTCCTACTTCTGTTGTTGTTGTTTTTTCTGAGATGTATAGACTCAGCCCTTACTTCTGTTGTTTTTTCTGACAGATATAGACTCAGCCCTTACTTCTGCTGTTTTTTCTGTTAGGTCTATACTTAGTTCTTACGTGAGGTATAGACTTAGCTCTTACTTCTGCTGTTTTTTCTGAGAGGTATAGACTTAGTGCTTACTTCTGCTGTTTTTTCTAAATGGAATATAGACTTAGCCCTTACTTCTGCTGTTGTTTTCTGAGAGGTATAGACTTAGTGCTTACTTCTGCTGTTTTTTCTGAGAGGTATAGACTTAGTGCTTACTTCTGCTGTTGTTTTCTGAGAGGTATAGACTTAGTGCTTACTTCTGTTGTTTTTTCTAAATGGAATATAGACTTAGCTCTTACTTCTGTTGTTTTTTCTGTGAGGTATAGACTTAGTGCTTACTTTTGTTGTTTTTTCTGAGATGTCTATACTCAGTATTTACTTGAGGTCTATACTTTAATAGCTTTTACTTCTGTGGTTTTTCCTGAGAGGTATAGACTTTACTCTTACTTCTGTTGTTTTTTCTGTGAGGTATAGACTTAGCCCTTACTTCTGCTGTTGTTTTCTGTGAGGTAAAGACTTAGTTCTTACTTTTTCTGATAGGTCTATACTTAGTTCTTACTTGAGGTATAGACTTAGCCCTTATTTCTGCTGTTTTTTTCTGCAAGGTATAGACTTAGCTCTTACTTTTGTTGTTTTTTCTGCGAGGACTTCTCGTGTTCCAGCTCCTTGATGCGGTGTACCAGGCGGGTGACCCCGCTGGCGTCAAACACGAGGCAGGGCTGCAGGTCCTGGGGCAGCACTCCGTTCATCATGTACTGGATCTGGTGCAGCTTCAGTGTCACCACCACGTCCAGCTCGTTCAGCTTACGCTGCTTCTCCAGCTACACACCAGGGGGAGCCACACCAGTTAGACACCAATACAACTATCAAGTATTCATTGGATGTTCAATTAGAAAATCTTAATGGAGATAAAAATAGGGAATACAGAAACCCATAGCATTATTATGCTAGAAAAAATAAATCAGGTTTTACAGAAATAAATGTGGGTGAACAACGGGGTTGGACTAAAAAGGAAGTTATATTTCTGAAGAAAAACATGTGTCCTGTGAAGAATTATATGTTAGGAAGAGAATGGAGGATGTCAATAATTCGTACCTGGAATGCTTCCAGTTCGTTCTCTGCTTGTTTCAAGGCGTTGTCGATGACCTTCGTCTTCTTGTTCAAAGCATCGAGATCTTTAGTCAGAGAATCTCTGAAAAAGGAATGTTATATCATCAGAGTTATGACATAGGGCTTAATATAGTAGCTTAGATAATCAAGATAGGTATGCAAATTGTCATGCCTTATTAACTACCATAATGAACTAATATTTTGTCAATTGAAAAAGCACACAGGGGTAGCCTACTCGGGTAGTCACTGCTCCCCTCCCGTTCTGATCCAGTAAGGGGGGATGCATGTAGGTAGACAGGCACATCCCTGGTGACCTTTCTAGAGGCATGCTGGCAACTGGTTGCAGAGACCCGGGTTCGATTCCCGGTGGATCTAGGTGAAAACCTTTTCACCTGTAAGCAATCCCCACACAAGTTTAATTTTTAATTTTTCTAATTAAGGTAATACATGTAAAAAGTTCCCTGTACCTGTTCTTCTTCTCCTCTGTGAGGGCCTCCTCTATGTCGAGTCTCTTCTCCCTGAGGGTGCACGTGTTGTCATACAGGTTCTGGTCACATCCCTGGGGGCACGCGTCCAGGTCGTACCCACCCTCCTCAGACTCACTCTCCTCCTCAGACTCAGACCAGTCTGAGTCATCGTCATCACTCTCATCAGACTCCTCATCAGAACCTACCAGCACAAGGCATCATGGGGATTAATTAGATTCTGATATATAAACATATATTATACACACACTTAATCATGGGTAATTTGGTTGAAAAGTTGATTACCAAAAAAAGCTAATTCCCTTGTTGCAACTCTTCGTAAATATGATTCTTTACATCTAAATAAAACTACCCCTTTTAATATCTGTTAAATATCTGGTGCACTTTTCATAGTTTGTCAATTTTCTTTTTGTTAATTCATACATTGTACAGCGTTCTAGGGCGTGTTGACACGCTACATACATTTTTATATACGCAGACGCTATTTAAGATTAAAATCCATTCACTTCTAATTAGTGTTTGCATACTTGATTATACTTTTCTACTTTCTACTGTTCACTAAGAAAATATTCCCCACTTGTCTAATAAAAGACACTATGAGTCATCAAGTTTTATGAATGCAGTCCCCTATAACCCCCTTTAACATGACAAGGTGAGGTACATGAGTAGTGAGTTATAGTGGTGGAGGTAACAGTCAGTTCAGTCCGTTTCCGTCATTTTACGACGTGATTGACAGATGTACACGCGATGTGGATGTCACTGACGCCGTGAGCGCCATGCTAACACATAGAATATTCTCTAATTCTTGTCACAACAAAAGTTAACATCTCTCTTGATATTGATCTAATGAAGCAGTAAAATTATGTGTCTCGTCACAACATTAAGATGACCAAAACAACAGCCCAATCCATGCACATAATACTGTGGGCTGTTTTCTTTCCTCTATTGTTAACTTTGTTTTAAGCACTGGGAGACAACCATGTTTGACAATATTAACTTCACAATAATAACCCCAACATGTCAATACTCCTGTGGTTTAAGTCATATCTGTCAACATGATCATGCAGGTGAAATATCGTGAGGTAAAAAGTTTTACAATAACACCGCTCAATGAAAATATATTTACTAATACTATAAAAATCTGCCAAAGTCAATCCGAAGGAATATGAGAAATGAGAAAATTATAACACAAGATGAAATATGCAAAATGCAAAATTGTTCATACAGGGAAGGAAGAAAATAGGGAATTAGCGTAAGCTAGAATTCAAGGGAATGATACATATTGGGCTTCATTCATGGCATACTGGATGTAAAACATGGAAAGCATGACCAGCTTTATCTTGGTTTGTTCAAGTTACCCTGCATATCTATGGCCACCATAGCTACACACAATAGAAAGAGGGCAAGAGCATTTGATAAATACATAGACAGAGTTCTCTTCTCTTTTTTCTATTGAAACCTTAAATATTCTGTGATTTTCTTTAAAAACATTTATAAGATGATTCTATCTGAGAACTATGAATTGCAGAACTAAATTCAAATAAGAAGATAGACTTCTGATGGTGACAATTTTTCTCCCATTATTAAGCAGGGAAAAAGATGTTTAAAACCAGCCAATATCATTAACCTGGTTTTGATGAGGTCAGTAGTGTGTTTGGGAACTACCAACCCATGTGATGGCCTCAATTAGAATGGCCACAGTACAAAAGTCACATCAAGAAGAAACTTTAACGACCTCATGGTGTTTTAATGTGCAATACCCTTTGTTGTCATGATGCATGAACACAGCCCTGTTGAGTTTACTCGTTGGAGCTGCATTCATGATTATGCCGATTCTTCCCGACTACCTCAAACCCTGTCAGGTCAGCATGATGCATGAATAGAACCCTGGTTAGTTAGGCCAAAAGAAAAGAGGTTTGTTTCAGGTAACATGGGCCGAAAATGTAGGGTCAGTAGGTTGGTTTTTTTATAAACTTTTTTTTCCCATGAAAGTACTAGCCGGCCTCTCCGAAGACCCTAAAATTGAACAAAAAGAGGTTACCGTAAAAATACGAAAGTTTTGATAGGGTCGGTCGGGTGACCTGAAACAAACCTTTTTTTGGCGTTAGTCACCTGGGCTGCATTCATCGCATCATGACAATATAGGTGTATTGCTCCTTAAAGCACTATGCTGCCCTTAAAGGTTTAAACTGTACGCTGAATGTCTACAGTGCACACTTTATTCCACATGGGTGCAGCCCGGACCCAGGCTGTTCTGCCACATGTCAAATAAATACTAGAGATTCATTCCATTTATTTTTCTCTTTTTGGTCATCATAACATGATTTAACTTGATCAGCTTTGCCTCATCAAATCGTGTTGCATGACCAATACGTAAGAATGGACCTGTTTTGATGATTTCCATCATCCCCCATCTTTTTTGAGAGGTGTATCGTATATATATATGAAAAGCTCAATACATAGCACATATATTAAATGAATTGAGCCTTTTTTCCGGGCAATATCCATTTAAGAAAATCTAAAAATATCATATTATGAATATACTCTTGGAAGAAAATACCCAGTTTGCAATAAAACTAAGTGACATTTTAATGGATTTAAAAAAGAATCTTTGCCTCCCCCCACCCCAAGAGGGAGTTGAAATCTACCATCCCACCCATGTTGTTAAAAATGAACACTCCCTTAACCGCATTATCCAATGGATAATTACTCTATTAGTAATTGTGTAATGAGGCATGTGGACCACTTACCGTCTCCCTCGTTGGCCTTCTTCTTGGACCTCTTGATGCGCTTCTTGAAGACCCTGGTGAGGTAGTCCCCAAACTTGTTGTTGTCTCCGAGGGAGGCCACAAACTGGGCATGCAGCGTCTTCTCCCGCTCCAGCAGCTTCTCTATGTCCTTCTTCTTAGTCGTGATGTTACTCTGCACCTCGATAACCTGCCAACCAATATAGAAGTATCAACCTGTTACTCTGTACCTCGATACCCTGGACACAGAATGGAGCTACATATTGAAGTCAGTACAAAGTATGGACGACTTAGTTGTGATGCTACTCTGCACCTCTATAACCTGCAGGCAGATCAGAGAGGTCTACATATTGAACTGGAGTCACTACATATAGGGTGGGGGGGATAACTGTTTGCAGGTTTTTCTCAGCTCAATAATACCATAATTTCCTACAGGTTTTATGCAGATCAAACCCAGCTTTCTAGGTGAAATGCTGCATTTTACAATCAATTACATATTAGTAATTTCCAAATTGGCCCAAATTCTCCAGATCATTTTTTCCACAAACTTTGTGTCTTTATGTAGTCTTTATGTTGTCCTATTGACTATTGAAGACGATGACTCTTGTTGCAGTCATACAGCTTTTCCTCTATTATAATGTGTATATTACAAACAGGTTGTCCTCACCTTGGCCTGCATGTCCTGCTTCTCCTGCTGCTTGTGGTCCACCTTAGCAGCCAGCACGTTCTCACGCTTCTCAAAGTCCTTCAGCAACAGCAGCTCCTCAAACAGCGTCACCTGTCTGTGAGAAAGGACAGGACACGGTCAGAGACAGGACACGGTCAGAGACAGGACACGGTCAGAGACAGGACACGGTCAGAGACAGGACACGGTCAGAGACAGGACACGGTCAGACACAGGACACGGTCAGAGACAGGACACGGTCAGAGACAGGACACGGTCAGAGACAGGACACGGTCAGAGACAGGACACGGTCAGAGACAGGACACGGTCAGAGACAGGACACGGTCAGAGACAGGACACGGTCAGAGACAGGACACGGTCAGTGACAGAGGACACGGTCAGTGACAGGACACGGTCAGAGACAGGACACGGTCAGAGACAGGACACGGTCAGAGACAGGACACGGTCAGAGACAGGACACGGTCAGAGACAGGACACGGTCAGAGACAGGACACGGTCAGAGACAGGACACGGTCAGAGACAGGACACGGTCAGAGACAGGACACGGTCAGAGACAGGACACGGTCAGAGACAGGACACGGTCAGAGACAGGACACGGTCAGAGACAGGACACGGTCAGAGACAGGACACGGTCAGAGACAGGACACGGTCAGAGACAGGACACGGTCAGAGACAGGACACGGTCAGAGACAGGACACGGTCAGAGACAGGACACGGTCAGTGACAGGACACGGTCAGTGACAGGACACGGTCAGAGACAGGACACGGTCAGAGACAGGACACGGTCAGAGACAGGACACGGTCAGAGACAGAGGACACGGTCAGTGACAGGACACGGTCAGAGACAGGACACGGTCAGAGACAGAGGACACGGTCAGTGACAGGACACGGTCAGAGACAGGACACGGTCAGAGACAGGACACGGTCAGAGACAGGACACGGTCAGACACAGGACACGGTCAGAGACAGGACACGGTCAGTTACAGGACACGGTCAGAGACAGGACACGGTCAGAGACAGGACACGGTCAGAGACAGGACACGGTCAGAGACAGGACACGGTCAGACACAGGACACGGTCAGACACAGGAAACATGGAAAACGTGCAATACTTATAATTCATTTTCCCCAATAACCCATTTATCGAATAGAATATCAAAAATAATTTTCACCTAAAACTACAACCTAAAGATAATGGCCTTCAGTTCAACAACATTGATGGATGACTATAAAGCCACTTAAAATCGATTATCAACTTTATGGACACTTTTTAGATAAAAAAAGGGTGCGGGAGGACGCCTTTTATTTTATTTTGCTATTTCTGGAGGTGCGGGAGGGCCTTTTTTTTTTTCTAGACCATTGATGCCTTTTAAATTACGTTTCTAACCCAATTAACAGCTGAGATATTCAATATTTTGCAACTTGTATTAAAAGCTTTTTATATGCGCCCTCTTTTGCATTTTTTAAATTCAAAATATGAAAAAAAAAAGTGCAATGCAACCCTTTTTAGAGGCTGAGGGCGGTATCCGCAAAGCTGATGATCGATTTTAAGTGGCCTAATGGTAAAATCTCTACCTTAGATCTGCATTCTTGAGGTCGATGTCTGTCTTAAACTTCTCGTGTCTCAACACGCGCAGCTCAGCATCAAAGTTCTTGACGAGCTCGTCCACCCTCTGTAGCATCTGGTCCCTCACGTACAGGTTCCTGGACGCAACACGACACAGTATTTTACAAGTCACTTACCAATAGAACTTTTTCAATAAAGTTATGAAGGGCTTGTGAGGCATATTCAGAGATGCCGCTTAATAATCAACTTAAAGTAGAAAATCTACATTTTATGTAGGAAATCAACATGACCTAATACGAAAATCCCAGCCCAAAAATGAGGAATTCCTACAAAAGTAGGAAAAGTGGCATTTCTCCATATTTTAGCACAGGTCTTTAAATTAGCGCAGTTTCGCATACGGGCATGGTCTTTACATTTATAAGAATGAGATTGGCTAAATAGAAACACTGGTATGATATGTCATTTTGACTGGTCAGATAGAAATTCACCATGGGGTGACTTACTTGATTTCCTCGGCTTGCCGCATCTGCCTCTGGAGGTCTGTCTCCTGCACGTCTCCCGTGATGAAGGGCGCGTCCTCCGCTCCCTGCACCGTGCCCGGAGGGGGCGTCCGCTGGGTGGCCGACTGGACCGGTGTACCAGGCTGAAGGGGAAGGTACCACAACTATTACATACAACCCCAGTGTTTTCCGTATATTCTCGCGTATGAGCCGCGGCTTATGCGCGAGTCAGATCGTCTGTGCGGCTTATAGGATCAGCCCAGAGTCAGGGGGCGGCTTATGCGCGAGTTTTTGCCACTATACTACAGTACTAAAGTCACCATAACCAGATTGCCAGTGCGGCTTACAGGCTCGGCCCATAGTCTGGGTGCGGCTTATACAAGAGTTAGGCTTATACGCGAGAAGTTACGATGCTCATTATTATGTAGCAAATTAGTATATAATAACAGTATGTATAGGGCTGAAGGGGGAGGTAGGTAATCTAAAACATACAACCACAGTGTTTATATATAATGATGTAGCAAATGAGTATAGAATCATGTTAATAACAGTAAGCATAGGGCTACATGACCTGTGTGTGGATGCAGGGCACCTTGCCTCTAGCATACACAGGGGGTGACATGTAATGGTTAGACAGCTGTTATAGAGATTAGTGGGCGGTCGTGACCGACTCATGTATTAATATCGCATTATTGTATTGTAATTAACAATGTTGTATAAAAAAGTTATCTGGGCTTACTTTCCTCTTTCCAAATACAGAGACAAATAACAACCCAATCCCAAGCTGACTGCAGGACAGGAACACACAGAAACAGGACACTGTTAACAGATCTAGGCAGCCTCAGCAGTCTCACCAGGCCCTTAGTCTAAGGCCAACATAGGGGTTACTATAAGGCCGTATAGAGGCCTTACACATGAGGGCAACATGAGGGTTACTATGAGGCCCTATAGAGGCCCTACACCTGAGGGCAACATGGGGGTTACTATGAGGCCCTATAGAGGCCCTACACCTGAGGGCAACATGGGGGTTACTATGAGGCCCTTATAGAGGCCCTACACCTGAGGGCAACATGGGGGTTACTATGAGGCCCCTATAGAGGCCCTACACCTGAGGGCAACATGGGGGTTACTATGAGGCCCTATAGAGGCCTGACACCTGAGGGCAACATGGGGGTTACTATGAGGCCCTTATAGAGGCCCTACACCTGAGGGCAACATGGGGGTTACTATGAGGCCCTTATAGAGGCCAACATGGAGGTTAAACTGAGGGCTCTGAGTGTTACTGACAGGGCCCTTACAGGGGAATTATACCTGCCAAGACCTTCTCTTTTTAAACCCCCACCCCCCCCCCAAAAAAAACCCACCTATAATCCGAGGGGTATCATGTGTAATTTACATAGGACAGGGCCCCTCCAGAGACTAAGACCCACCACTGTTTTTTAATGCTAAAATATTTTCTCATTGGATCTGTACAAATCATAGGGGTCACCCTCTTGGCCTTAAAATAACCCGGAAATCTGGAAGAACCCAATGGCTGATATGTGTATGTTAAAAATTGATGTAATTGACAAGACCTGCCCTTGGTTGGCCTCGCACACAGTCCTAAACAAGAAGCATGGTAAACATACACTTTATTGTGAAGTCTAAATCTGAGGACGATTTACCAAAACCGCCGCTACGCGAGCACACCTATGTGACAGGTATTCACGGTGAGTATAATTACCACATATTGATGACCACAGCTGTCCGCGGTATGACCTGTGATACATAGAACCAGTACCTGACGGGTTTTACCACACGACTACACGACACACCTACTACAAGTCTGCATGGTGGAGCTACAGCTACAGCCACATATGGGGACCATGCGGCTCGTGACACGCCCTACTCTGCCGCTATAGTCACTATGGGATGTCACCTACTGCGTTATGGGTGAATACACGGATTGACAGACCGAAAGTTTGCAAGTTCTTTTTTATGCCTAGCCGCCCGACTCGGCCGACCCTGCCGGCCCAGGCCTGGGTACTAAACTGGAGGGTATCAGAGGGTGCAATGTTAGTTATATAGAATATACATAACAGGGGGTGCAATGTTAGTTATATAGAATAGACATAACAGAGGGTGCAATGTTAGTTATAACAGGCATAACACAAGTAGAATAGGTGTATAGAATAGACATAACACAAGTAGATTAGGTATATAGAATAGACATAACACAAGTAGAATAGTTATATAGAATAGACATAACACAAGTAAAGGGGAACAGGAGCTCAAAGGGAGTAAGGCTAGTGGTGGAAGGGAAACATGAGAGAAATGTAGAGAATTCATGATTAGTGTAGCAACAGTCCCTTTTTGTATTGGTATATAATTATTGATGCATTTTTTCTCAAGCCTTAGAAAGAGTATGGTTTTTAGTTTTCAAAGGATAGAACATTAGTGCATGAATGAATTCAGACCAAAAGGAATCTTTTTTGGGATTCATCCCAGAACAGGTGTCTCTATTACTCAGTAAAATCAGTACCTAATGTATGATGTAGAAATACTCACACCACTTGGTACTTGGGGGGCGTTACCGAAACCCCCAAAGCCGCCTTGGTCCTGATTTCCGCCCCCTTGTTGGTCGGGTTTCCGTTTAGCCATGCTCTTCTTAAACTTGACTAATGTGTCCCGTGTGTACTCAAACTTCCTGTAAGACGCAGACACACAAGGGGGAGTTACTAACCGGGGTTACATTGTTAGGTATGAAAGGACTGTGCCCTGGTAAAATGGGAATATTTCAATATTTTAATCAGACTAAAACTCTTACAAAACCCAGCTATAGGACGTCCTCCTTGTAACTGATTGATTGTTAATAGGTAGTTTAACATCCAGAGGGCACATTGCATTCCAGACTGTCGTTAAGTTTAAGGTTAAGTTTTTCAAAACAGATTAAAAAAAAATAATCATGAATTAAAAACCTGCCTAATAAGTCGAACCCCCAATCTCAGAAAAGAAATTGGCATATATGTAAAAAAGGCGCAAGAATAAATTTGTCTTCTAGGCATGGTTTTGCGGTATATGAGGAGTAGCCGTACTCACTTCTCGGGCAGTTCGTCTGGGTGCATCTCGGGGATGTCGGGCAGTTGTTGAATGTTCTCTGGTGACATGTCGGCTTGTACGATGCTCAGACGGCGCACAATGTCCTTGACCTCCTCTATAATCCCGATCTTCTTGTCCCGGATGGCGAGCAGACGCTGGTTGAAGTCGTACTTGTGTTGGTGAATCTAATAACACAAAGTCACCATCAGTTTAAAGTAAAATAAAACAAAACATAATCATACTCTAAGTGGCAAATTTGTAACTCCCCTGTGATATTGTCTATATTCCTTTTTCATGAAATATTGTACAAAGGAACATACATTAAAACTTCATAATTATGAACTTTAAGTTTAAGTTAAATATTTGTATCTCCCCTGTGATATTTGTTTCAATTCACTTTTAACCCTTTAAGGGCGGATGTTGCTAAAAGATGACATTTGTTTAGCCACGATGCACCAATGCAGCACTGGCGAGTAACTCGGCAGTGCTGCATCAGTGCATTATGCCTTCGCGAGTGTCTCTACCCCGCAGGGTCGGCATGATGCTTGAATGCAGCACTGGCGAGTTACTCGCCAGGGCTGCATTCATGCATCAAGATGACCAAGGGCGAGATGCATAAAGGCATCATGCCGTCCTTAAAGGGTTAATGAAATATTGCACAAAGTCTGCCTGAGTGTTTCAATTCAAAAAAAAAAATTCAATTATTCTTTTAATACAAAGCAAAACAATCATCAGGCATTTGAGGATGAGGAGTTTTTAGGTCTATCAGAGTTTTGTGTTTCAAGTTTGCAGGAACTCACCAGGTCTTTCAGCATGAGGAGTTTGGAGCGAGCCTTGTCGGTGTTCATGCGGAGGTGGTCGGGCACCACGTAGTCGTCAGCACTCTTGAGTTTGTAGTCGCCCATGTTCTCCTGGGCCTCTCTGATGGCGGCTACATCGGCAGGGTCCTCGTAGTTGTCGTCAGGTTTACTGGCCAGCAGCTCCTCCCACTGGGGGTAGGACACCAAATACATGTAGTTTAATATGGGGTAGTCCACCCAGATTAACATTAAGCCTTTAAGGATGGCATCATGCCTTAATGCTTCATGCCCTTGGTCGTCATGATGCTTGAATGCAGTCCTGGTGAGTAACTCACCAGGACTGCATTCAAGCATCATGCCAACCCTACAGGATTGAGACACCCCCGAAGGGCCGGCATGATGCACCAATGCAGCACCGGTGTGTTACTTGCTGGGGCTGCATTGGTGCATCATGATGACATCTTTTAGCGACATGCCATCCATAATGGGTTAACACTGGTTTGTGGTCGTGCACTTAATGCCATCCAGATTTACATTAACTACCGTAAAACCTCGCGTATAAGCCTAACTCGTGTATAAGCCGCACCCCGAGTTTGGTGCGATCCTATAAGCCGCAGAGGTCATCTGGGAATTGTTAATTTGGTACTGTAGTATACTTATAAAAACTCTCGTATAAGCTGCACCCTATATAGGCATGTTTGGTATCTAAAGAAAGCCGAGTCTGATTCACGTACAAGCCGCAGCTTATACGCGAGGTTTTACGGTATGTTCAGTCATGTACATTCATCTGGCCTTTTTTTGATTTTTTTCCCCTTTATTGTCTTTATTTCACCATAATTCGAGAAGTAATTGTTACACAAAGAAATCGGAGTATCCCTAAGAAATAGAATGATTACTCCATTCACTTTTTAACACTTTATTTTGATATCTGCAAAGATGTTACCTGTGCCCGTCTCTGTGCCCGTTTCCGTTTCTTGTCCTCGACCTTGACCAGCGCCTTGTTGATGCGCTCCCCCATGCTGCCCTTGAGGGTCGTCATCATCTTGACCTCTGTGGCGTCTGCGCTCATCGCGCTGCCGTCATGAGCGTCACTTGATGCTGTTTGTCCTGTACACAGAAACACACTCATTTATTATTGACATCTTGCATGGATATGTATCTTCTTCATACTTCGGCAAACTCCAAATCTAGCAGCTCCATGGCATGACGTTATGTCAAAACGACCTTCACACTGCCCTAAATCCAACTTCACGTGTATATACATATAATGTTCAGTTCTAGATGAATAGCAAATGTGTTGACTATACATTTGGGTTGACCGCATGATATAACCACTTCTTGAATCTACATTGACATGGAAGAATATAAAATATGCCAAAAATGGACCGTCTTTAAGACTTTTCCACATCAGCTGAGCTCCAAGTCACCCATGCACACTCACCACTCCTTTACTCAGTGTAGCTACTACAATGTATACAGGTCTCTATTCTCAAGGAATCTAAAGATTGGCAACAAGACTACAACGTAGGTAAGCTTTGACAGCGACAAATATAACTACCACTTGCAAAAATAGGCTATGAATTTATCACAACATATAGTTAAAATCTGATGAAGAGTTACTATGTAATCATGAACATGAATATAATATAAAGGACATTATATGAGAGATCTGGAAGGGGATATAAATCAACAGAACATAACATAATCACTGAGAACACTGTTTGAGATACATGTAAGGGTAAACCTCAGGGACGTTATGGAAGGGATTCCCTCAGTGACTAGTCAACTAGAAGCGACAGGTTAGGTAGGTAGGGTAGAGAGGTATGTCGGTCAGGTCCACTTACGGGGCTCCACAGTTATCTCAACATAGTGACGAACTGAACAGGAGACAGACTGTGAACACTTCTGTCCTTTGTGTATCATTTACCAAAGCAACAACCCTGGCTATTCTATCCATTAATTGCAACATCAGTGTAATGTATTATGATTATCATTTATTCATGTACTACCTTTCGGGTGACATAGCGTCATTTCAATGCAAATCCTTTATGAATTTATTTTTATCCCCCGTGAAAGTGTTCATTCTCACTGCACGCCCGACAATCTGTACTTCAGTTTATGTTTACATTGATGTATGGAGAGTCTCTAAGCTGCTTGTGCTGGTACTGACCTTTGAGTAGATCCTGCGTGGCTTGTCGGGATCCTAACTCGTCCTTGTTACTCATGAAGGTGGTTTTTCTGCGGTCCATATCTGCTTTTGCCATGTAGAAGTCGTCGGGTAATTTCGTCGACCGAAAACTGCTCACCTAGAAACACCAAACAAAATCTGCCAATTTTGCCATGACTCAACTCAAAATTTCTTCTGTTTAAGAGTAATAACATTATGAATGCATTACTGGGGTTTATCAGCACATTATAGAAATCAGGGGCAGCTGATTTGTCTACAAGCCGCAGATACAACGTGAAAATTAACAGTAATTTTAAATCAGCGACTGTGAGTAACGTTAATTTAAAGTTAGCATGCTCTTACCTCGTGTGGGGTGAGGAAGCACTTGACAATGATGCGTTCACATTCCACAATGTCCTTAAAGCGGGTCCGTAGTTTGTCCAGAGCGATCTTAAACTTTTCCTCCTCCCAGGCCATCTCCTTACGCACCACGTCGATCTTCTCCTGCTTCTGCTGCTCCAACTCTCGCTTAATGTCAGGGTCCATCTCAAACTCCTGTAAATAAACACGCTCAATGTAGGGTCTATCTCCAACTCCTGTAAATAAACACACTAAATGTAGGGGCCATCTCAAACTCCTGTAAATAAATATGTCTAATGTAGGGTCCATCTCAAACTCCTGTAAATAAACACGCTTAATGTAGGGGCCATCTCAAACTCCTGTAAATAAACACGCCTAATGTAGGGTCTATCTCAAACTCCTGTAAATAAACATGCCTAATGTAGGGTCTATCTCAAACTCCTGTAAATAAACACGCTAAATTACAGGGATAATCGTAATTTGCATACAAGGGCATGGGATGGACCAATCTTAAAATGTCACACAGCACACAGCTGTGCATATACACGTAGTCTAGAGCATAGTCTATCATTTGTCTGGAATGACTTAGTGGTGGAAGATAGGGTCATTGAGACCCTCGACAAATTTAAGTGTGAATTGTACAAATTTTTAGAACTAAATAAACCTAAGTTTCAAAGGTAGTTTGAAAAGAGTTCCCTATGGTCTGTATCCTCTCTGTACCCCCCTTCCCCCCCACTATTATCCCATCTGCTGGAACGAGAGGATGAAACAAGGATACATAGTATATGATACATGGATCTCCAGTAGTACAACAGTCTGTATATATATTTTGTATAATTGTTTTCTTTGTAAAATTCATCTAGCTCATTAATGTGATATCATTTGGAAAAAAGAAATAAGCTGTTGAATATTACTCATGCAGAGATGTTATCTCTACCCTTGTTAAGGTATATTTGTTGAAAAAGCTGATAGTATGTCTGAATCTGTCCGGACTATGAGGTTGAAATAAGCAAAGGTAAAGGCTGCCGCCCTCGAATTAGCTTAACAGCTAAAACGCAGCCCTTCTTGAAATTGTCGAATAATTGTAATTTAATATGTTGGTTTCTTATAAGAGCATGGACTATAGCATAACTGGTATTAGTCGATCTTGTTGTGTATGATAAGAAAGACAAAGCTACTATGGTATATTACATAATTGAAGACGAAACACAATGTATACTGGTTAATGTTTAATGGACACATAAAGAAGTGTACAGAAACTAACTTGTCATGAAAGATAAGTATATTATCGACAATAAAGAAAAATCTACTCAAAAAAAAATGTCAGGGTCCATCTCAAACTCCTGTAAATAAACACGCCTAATGTAGGGTCCATCTTAAAACTCCTGTAAATAAATATGTCTAATGTAGGGGCCATCTCAAACTCCTGTAAATAAACATGCCTAATGTAGGGTCCATCTTAAAACTCCTGTAAATAAATATGTCTAATGTAGGGGCCATCTCAAACTCCTGTAAATAAACATGCCTAATGTAGGGGCCATCTTAAAACTCCTGTAAATAAATATGTCTAATGTAGGGGCCATCTCAAACTCCTGTAAATAAACACGCTTAATGTAGGGGCCATCTCAAACTCCTGTAAATAAACACGCCTAATGTAGGGGCCATCTCAAATTCCTGTAAATAAACATGCTCAACTTCAGGGGCCATCTCAAACTCCTGCAGTTATAAATAAACACATCATGTGACGCTGTATGGCTGGTATCTTGGCTTCATGCACCCACCTTTCTGTCCAGCAGTAGATGTGATGGCAGCTCGTTATTTTTGCTCAAAAGTTTCCTGAAGGATTGCCGTAGACCGTCAATGGAACGCTTGACGCCGAGTTTCTTTTCCTCTGCTAGGCGGATCATCTTGTCATGTTCTGCCTTCTGTTTGGCGTCTTCAATACTGCAAGACAAATTCCCCTATTATTGATAGTTCTATAATACTACAAGACATGTACACCAATTTTCTTGTTTCTCCAATACTACAAGAGAGATTCACCTATTGTTATTGTTTCTTAATTACTCTTCATAGTTTGCAATAAGTCTGTAAAGTGGAGGCCGTATGTTGGCAGTGCACTGTTTGCTGCGGTGATAGATGAGTCACTAGGACCTGATGGGATATGGCGCTTCTCTTGCCACATTTACTTCCTATTTTACTTATGCTACATACAATGTCTTATGAGTTTACCTGTAAGCGTTAGGGTCGTCGATGTCGTCAATTCTACGCTCGCTGTCCGGTTTCTGAAATATGTGGGAGGTGTACCGTAAATTCTCGCGTGTAAGCCTAACCCGCGTATAAGCCGCACCCCTAACTTTGACAAATTATATAAGCCGCAGAGGGGGTCTGAACAAGGAAGGGCTTGAGGGCTAAAATGTAGTGTTCTTAGTCGAATGTCGCGGGACATAAATAATCTCGTTGAGAGTGGATCCTCTTTTTTCGACTTTTTTTCGGACTTTTATTATCCCCTCAAGCTAAAAGTAGGCCTAGCCTTATAAAAGAGGATTACGGACAGGAAAGGTCCTAATAAAGAGGAATTTGGGGAGGAAAGGGGCTAAAAAAGAGGATTTTGGGCAGGAAAGGTGCTATAAAAGAGGATCTCGGGCAGAAAAGGTGCTAAATAAGGGAGGGTTCCTTATTTATGGCAGGGGGGGGGGGTGAGCGTTTGGCAAATCGAATACGTCAAAAATAATTGGCCCCCCCCTCGGAATAGGTTGAAAAAAAAAGGCCACCCCCCCTCGGAATAGGTTAAAAAAAAAGCGCCCCCGCCCCCCTCAGTGGGCCTCACCCTGGATCGTTTTCAACTTTATTACAAAAACGATAGTGGTGTCTACTAATGCATTTAATCATGGGCACTTTTTTACCTACAATTTACTACCTTGCAACAAATACATCCATTCGTAAGGTGTTTTAGTGTAAACGTCTCATGATACTCGCTGGTGAGCGATCATAGTCAAACCTCAGACACTCGACTTACATACCGTTGAGTTTAAGGGCCCCAGTGCTTATAAATTGGAAGCTCCCATACCCTCAGTGCTTACATGAGGCCGGCACTTTTTTGAAGACTGACAAAACGGTGGGCTATTCTGAGTGTTAAAAGTGATGCAGTGAGAAATTTGCTGGGAGTTTGAGAAAAATTTTAGAAAATTTTGAAAATATTGACATAATTTGGTAAAATATAACACAGGCTGTTACCAAAATTCGCGACATTTCAACGTACTAAATTCGCGACATTTTTAGGAATACCTCTAAAAAAAAAGCCCCCCCCCCTAAGAATAGGGTAAAAAAAAAAGGCCCCCCCCCCCTTTGAATACCCCTAAAAAAAATTGCCCCCCCCTCAAATGCTCACCCCCCCCCTGCCATAAATAATGAACCCTCCCTAATTATTATTTTTTTGTGTTTTTTTTTTGGCTTCAGCGAGGGTAGGGGGGCTATAAATAAAATAGGCCAAGCTATAGTTAGTAGCACACTCGTACCCAAAGACATCAGCGAAGCCGACAGGCTGAGTGTCTCTGGGACAGGTGGATTAACATAATTTGCTGGTGCCCGACCTCTGAGTGCCTACAGGAAGGACCAGCATGCAAACGACCATGACCTTGGCCGCGCACATGGCAATTCAAACTTTTACTGAAATAAAATTCATCATGCGATGTCATGTGATTAATTGATCAGGGATGAATGTAAATATAGTAGGATGACCATCCCCACTAGTTTCTACTATCGCAACAGGCTTTTATATAAGCTAAATATGACTGAAAAGGAGGCATGCAGATCGGTGCCATGTTGATAAACAACCAAAGTGTGGCTTTGTATGAACACGACCAGGAAAGAGTCCCAAAGTAATCCAGCTCTCCTTTTCCTAATGGGCTCCGGAGGCACATGGCCTAAATTTCCCTACAATCAACAGACTTTCTCAGATATATCAAACCCATATTTGACCAGTTTTATTAAATAAAATGGCGTAGAATACAGTGGTGATTCTGATGTGAAATGTGGCATGTCCCAGTGTCACTCGCCCTGACGGGCTCGGTGAGTGATGCTGGGCTCGAGTTTGAGTTAGTAGGCCTACATTGAGAGAATTGATTATAGTCCCGGTGCCCCCCCCCCCCCCTCTTTGTTTTCAATAGCCTAGCCTAGGTCAAATTGATACATTTTAGTAGCGGCAGCAAATTGATACATTTTAGTAGCGGCAGCAAATTGATACATTTTAGTAGCGGCAGCAAATTGATACATTTTAGTAGCGGCAGCAAATTGATACATTTTAGTAGCGGCTGCAAATTGATACATCTTAGTAGCGGCTGGAAATTGATACATCTTAGTAGCGGCCAAACCCTGAAAACGAAGTAGATCCTGAGATATCGACTCGTCGCCCGGGGGGGCCACTCCCTCAGATTTGGATACATATGTGTGAACATGATTCCAAGGGAAAGGGTCCGTTTTTGGGTCCTAGGCACGGACCCGCGAGGGTCCTTGATAAGGGGTGCTTTTTAAGTATATTTTGGGAGAAAGGGGTCCATTTTCAGACCTTAATGGCTTTTTAAAGGTATTTTTCACTTTATTTTCCTACAATATTTCTTGGTCACCCTTGATTCAGATATTTTCTCAAGGACACCCTGTTATTAGGGTATTTTTTTCAGGGCCATTCGTGATAAGGGTCCGTTTTTCTGGTAAGTTTACCTTGAAAAGGGTATGCTTTTTAAAAATGTCTACCCTTGATAAGGGTACTAAACTGACTATAGAAAAGATAGGGAGTGCCCCCCCCCCCCGGGACTCGTCGGCACTGTCAAAACAACAACAATTTTCGTTTGCTTGCCGCCAAAGACGGCGGCTGTGATTCACGTGAGGACAGTAGAAATCCAACATGGCGGGCGCCAACTCGCATCGATTCGAATCGATAAATATGCTCTAATTGACCTAAATATTCATCATTTCAACCCCCCAGCACATGTTTCCGGCCTAGAATTCGAAAATAAAGAGAATGGCGCTGGTCGCAACCCTGAAAAATAAGTATTTGGTCACATATAGACTCCTCGGCGCGCCGAAAATTGTCAAAACAACAACAATTTCCGAATGTCACGTGACCACAGCCCTGACTTCTGATTGGTCGAGAGGTGAATCACGCCAGAGCCGCCATCTTTGTGGCGGCATCGATTCAAATCGATAAATATGCTCAAAATTACCTAAATAATCACCATTTCAACCCCCCAGCACATGTTTTCGGCCTAGAATTCGAAAATAAAGAGAATGGCGCTGGTCGCAACCCTGAAAACGAAGTAGATCCGGAGATATCGACTCGTCGGCACGCGGCTCGGAAAGACGGCGGCTCTGGCGTGATTCAGCTCTCGACCAATCAGAAGTCAGGCCTGGGGTCACGTGAGATTCGGAAATTGTTGTTGTTTTGACAATTTTCGGCGCGCCGAGGAGTCGATATGTGACCAAATACTTCGTTTTCAGGGTTGCGACCAGTGCCATTCTCTTTATTTTCGAATTCTGGGCCGAAAACATGTGCTGGGGGGTGGAATGGTGGCTATTTGGACCAATTTGAGCAATTTTATCGATTCGAATCGATGCGAGTTGAGGCCCGCCATGTTGGATTTCGTTCGGTCTTTCTACATTTTTCATCGATATGTGACCAAATACTTCGTTTTGGAGGCCCAGACCTGTCCCATTGTCTTTATTTTCGAATTCTAGGCCGAAAACATGTGCTGGGGGGTGGAATGGTGGCTATTTGGACCAATATCGACTCGTCGGCACGCCGAAAATTGTCAAAAAAAAAACAATTTGTGAATTACAAAACAATGAAGTACGATGAAATAAGCGTATGTAATGTATGATTGAAAGGGCAATACTGATAAAACAGGTGTTGAGGAAAGTAATGGCACTTAACATTATTAAAATAGTAATATAGGTAGGTAGATATAAGGATGGAAACAACCTGTACATTTGTCAGAAAAGTGCCATGATCCATTTTATTTAGGTCAAGTACAGTATTTACATGATTTACAATAATCCAAAGCATTTTAGTGCATCAAGTACAGATGGAAAGTTGGGAAACTGGCTTCTGCATCATATTATACCAAAACCTAAGTGATTCACTTAAAATCAAAGAAAATGGAGAACAATAACAGATAGGAAAAAGTGTGAAATATTAATCTCGGCGAGATCATGAAGTCTGTGGTAGCTTTCAGAGCTTGAAATCGTGGAATTATATCTCTCCTCGATAATATTACGATTTTGGTACTGTAGTATACTAATAAAAACTATCGTATAAGCCGCGGCTTCTACGCGAGAATTTACGGTAATTAGTATATAAGTAACCAGGATAATTAACTAAATACATAGCAACTCCTTATAGTAAAGAAGCGATTAGATTAGATCATTCTCAATGCCAGTAATGCACAAGCCCAGATATCCCGTTTTAATGCCTTTCTGGTACTGGCCCTTGAGAGGTAATAGTTAAAAGCTGCTATCAACAATGAGTAAACCCAGAGTCTTTTAACCATTTAAGGCCAGCATAATGCATTAATGCATCATTCCATTGGTCCTCGTGATGCATGAATGCAGCCCTGGTGAGTAACTCACCAGTGTTGCATTCAGTCACCATGCCGACCCTATGGGGACACTCCCGAAGGGTGGCCATGATGTGAAAGTTTTTCTCTATTATTCAGCTCCCTAAATTCAAACACAAGTATGTCTCCTAAAGTGTTGATATGTATGAACTGTGTTAAATTTTACTTGGATCAATATGATCAGAGGATGGTAATGTTGCGCGTGTCCAACTGACCTTGGCTGAGGGTATCTTGGCCTTGGCCTCGGTTACTTTCTCATCCACCTTCTCAGAGTCCATTAGGTTGAAAGTGAAAAAGTTTCCGTCGGCGCCGACCGAGAAGAGGAACTTCTGATCGAAGCTGGCAGCGAGGTGCTTGACGTGTCCGTAGTTGTTGTCGTGGACGTTGAGGACCCAGTAGGGGCCCAGCTCCCCGATGTCTCCTGAGTTGAGGGGGTGGATGCGGATAGAGCCGTCCTGCATCCCCATAATGACACGCTTACCGTCCGCACTGCAAGTGTGATTGAGTTAAACCAGATATAACATCCTACCCTATAGCAGCATGCTTACCATCCACACTCTAAGTGTTATGTGACTCCCACTATTATACCACATATAGAACATCATCAGCTAAAATCACATGTTACCCGGTAATTGCCCATGCTGAAAACTGTTATTAAACTAGACTTGTGATTTCACCTTTACCTATGAGTGGGGTTTCAGGGTAGTACAACTGTACCGCTATGTGAAAAAAAGAAAGAAAAAAATCGATGTCTCTTTAGCCTACCTATATCTCATGACGGTGACGGGCACGTCGTTAGCCTCCAACATGGGCAGGTTCCGGGTGGGCTCGTGCACCATGTCCGCCGGCATCCGGGCTTTGTCGTCCTCCGAGTAGAAGCCAGCCTCGTACAAGTAACCTGCGTCAAAGTCACCCTGAAGGAGGCACAGACACTCGGTTTTACAAGACTAGATGATATATGCATCCCTCCGTAAAACAAGACGGTTCACAATAAATGAGACCCTACATTTTGTTCTAAGAAAGACAATATCAGATGCTACATAGCGGTGCTCAATATTACAGAATACTCGATATGACAATATAGGCACAACATGTTGGTAGTCAATACTACAATCTCAGACAGACCATGTCCGAGTACTCGCTACCACAACATGAGACGCTATGTGTGGTGCTCAATATGACAAGACAGACGATGTCTGGGTTCTCAATACACCAGACGGACAATGTCCGGGTTCTCAATACACCAGACGGACAATGTCCGGGTTCTCAATACACCGGACGGACAATGTCCGGGTTCTCAATACACCGGACGGACAATGTCCGGGTTCTCAATAAACCGGACGGACAATGTCCGGGTTCTCAATACACCAGACGGACAATGTCCGGGTTCTCAATACACCAGACGGACAATGTCCGTGTTATAAATACACCAGACGGACAATGTCCGTGTTATAAATACACCAATACCACACAATGTTTGGGTACTCACCATAGACAGCCACACCTTGCCTTCGTCCAGGGAGTGCAGACCCGTCAGGATGGGGCTCGGCTCGCTCGGGATGAAGGGCACCCACTCCTCCTCTTCTTCCTCATCTTTTTTTTCCTCTACCCAACAACCAAAGCACGTGCAGGTGAGCAACAACAACAACAACAACAACAACAACAACAACAACAACAACAAACCACATCAGGGACAACAAGGGGATTTTTTGGGGGGATTTTTTTTTAGTGAAGACAAAGGTGATAAATCATCAGTTGTTTGATGATTGTTATGTCATATAATTTTTGTTTTTGTTCAGCATTCCAACATCAATATCAGTGGTAATATGAAGATAGGCATGTGAGATCATGTGTATTTATACATATAATTTCCATGCATTTTGTGAAATATTCAAGTGATATCATTTGCATTTGTAACAAGTGAATTGAATTCAAATTGAGTCATTGCCGATAATTGATTGAAACGTGAAATCAATTTAATGGAATGATCCATGGCATCATGTGGAAGTGAAATTTGGTGGGAATCAGGTTTAACCGCAGTGAAAAGTGACGGAAAGAAAAATGGGTAGACTGTGTTAGTTTCTTTGGATCCTTTGGAAACAAATATTGTCAAACTTATTTTATGAGAATTACAATATCTTTAGTTCATGTTTGCGCACAAATGTCATCCATTGTTGGACTAAATGAAAGGACCATGTTACTGAACACTGGGCCATTGAAGGAGGAGCACATTTGATGACTGATTCTTTCTATCTTTTTTTTAATAGTCCCTACTTACTATACGCTCAAATGCTTTATCAAAACACATATACCGGTAGGCATGTATGTATGGTTCCCGTATGGTTCTGATAAGATTAAAGATCTTTCCCCAGTAAAAAAAAAAGAAAAAGTGTCCAGCCCTGGGTCCTCTATAAATGACCTTGACGCTGAGGTGACCTACAAATGACCTTGACCCTGAGGTGACCTACAAATGACCATGACCCTGAGATGACCTTCAAATGACCTTGACCCTGAGATGACCTACAAGTGACCTTGACCCTGAGGTGACCTACCGTCTCCGTTCTCTGACTCTGTCTCCAGGCCGCGCTCGATGCGGATGCGGCGTTCCTCCTCCTCCTTCTGTCTCTTCTCCTCCAGCTCCTTAGACTTCCGGGCCTGCTCCTCCTCGTGCTGAAACCACAATGTACACCGTTACTGACAGAACGCCCCCCAGCCCCTCAGACCCCCTCCTCATGCTGCAACCACAATGTACATTTACCTAGTACCGTAAAACCCTTTTCATAAAGGACAGATTTCTTTACCAAAATCAAAAGGGGGGGGGGGGGGTGTTATGATAAGGCCAAAAAAAAAAAGGTGTGTTTTAGGCAACCAGACCCTAGATTTAAAAAAGTGCCGACCCTAGCATTTTTTTCCCAATTTTGGAGAATTTCTCCATTCGCGACTCATTCCTGGTTCTCTCTATGTTAAAAAAAAAAGAAAAAAAAAAGAAAGAAAAAAAATCCGACCTACCTACCCTAGAAATTCTGACCATGTTGCCTGAAACACACCTTTTTTTTTTTTGGCCTAATGCCAGGATTAACCGTGGATCTACCTGATGTAGGCTTCTTTTAAGCTCTCTTCAAATAATCAGTAAATTCTGGATGTCTTCAGTTTTGTAGACATCTATACATTATTTCGTTTTTTATTTCAGACTTTATACATTATACTGCTTACCCTGAGTCTGGACTTGATACTCTTGAACTTGTGGAAGCGATGTGTGATGCCGGTGATCTCGAAAGTCTTGGATGTGTCAAAGTTTCCGTCTTCGGGTGAGTTGTACTCGATGGCCTCTCCGTCCTCACAGCACACCAGCAGCGTGTTCCTCGACTGCAACCAACAACAAGGATGTAGGTCAGGAGAGGTGAAAAAACAGGAAGTCGCCACACCACTCTCTTGAAGCCCTCCCCGCCTCCCCTGCAGTCCCTCCCGGCCAGCAGAACGGCCCCCATGCGGTCTCTTTCGCCCTCCTGGAATCAGGAGCACTGGGGCTGCCTCCCTAGGGTATTCTGCTGGCCGGGAACACCGCAGGGAGGGCGGGAAGGGCCTCAGAAGAGTGTTGTGGCCCTTCTAGGTCCTTCTGATGGCCAGAAACAATGCAGGGAGAGCCCCATGTAAAAATAAGAGAATTTTAACATTGGTAGAACAAAGGACTACAGAAATGTAGAAGAGTTCTTTAAAAGTTAAATTCCAGGAATTCCTGGAATTCCAGGAAGAATTACATTCCTGAACAATCAACAACTACTGTCAACACATTTTATTTCACGAAAATATCTGTTTACAGTAGGAGAATATTATTGTTGGATCATGAAAATAAAAAATGTGGAATACGCAACAATATTTCATACTCGATACTATGGTCCTATGTTGGATAATGTATACTACAATCCTGTTTCGGAAGTGTGTACAGAAACCCATAGCAAATAAATGGTTATGACATAAAGAAATCCTTTTTAAAAGGACAAAACCAAAGCTCTGCTCCTTACGTGGCTGCCGGGGGACCAGGCCAGGTGCGTCACGGCTGACGGCACACGCACAAACCCGAGCGGCTCGTAACCCTTCTCCACGTTGAAGAAGAACACCGTCTTGTCCTCTCCCTGTCAACAAACAAAACAGGTCTGGTCAATAATAACTCATGCAGGGCAAAGCAAGACTCAATCAGACTCAATAAATCCACATCATCAAGGAAATATTTTGGTAGATATTCCTTTCTTTTAATCTTTAAATTTAGTTTTATATAATGATCACAACTATTACTATACATCATTATGTCTTATAGTCCCTATTAAATAGTGATATTCATTTCTGTTAACAGATGGCCTATTCACCTATTTATCCTAAATGGAGAATATGTCAATACTCTTGAAACCAGTTTCTACACCATCTATGACATGTCTTGATAAATCAGTTGGTATACCTCATTATGCTACATATACCCATGTGTATTTATCTAAATGGATAGGCATATACCACTCTATTGATGGGGGGGGGGGGGGGGGGGTGGCTAATCCGTTATATATACCTCAAAAATTCAATTAATGTTCAGTCACCCCCGACCTTATGGTATGCTGAGTAATACAATACAGACCCTGAGGCTGGGTGGAAAACAAGACACCTTTAAGGAGGTAGTTTTGGCTAGGAGAAATACAGAGTACAATAAATCACAACTCACCCCAGTGGCTAGAATCTCTCCCTTGTGGTCCATGGCCATGGTGGTGACCTTCTTGGTGTGAGGTTTGAAGGCCTGTTTGAGGACCAGCTCACTCACGTTCTCCTTCTTCCTGCCGTGGATGTCCACTCCGTCCATGGTCTGTAAGGTCATGGCACGCACCACTCCGTCCTCAAAGCCGATCAGGATGGTCGCTCCCCGCGGGTCAACCTGACAATACACAATATACAATATACCATAGATCCTGTATACCTGAGAGAACAGACACAATACTATATAGACCCGATCAGGATGGTCGCTCCCCGAGGGTCAACCTGAGAGAACAGACACAATACTATATAGACCCAATCAGGATGGTCGCCCCCCCCCCCCCCCCCCCCGGGTCAACCTGAGAGAACAGACACAATACTATATAGACCCGATCAGGATGGTCGCTCCCCGTGGGTCAACCTGAGAGATGAGACAAGACACTTAGATTACTATATAGATAAACCCCTTTTAGTGATCTTTAATTCTGGAGTACAAATAACCCAAAGGTTTTTGGTGTACAATTAAGTCCTTTACTGTTAAATAGTTTTGCTATGTTTTGCGTGTACAAGGCGTGTGTTAAGACTGTACAGCACTCACCACGCGGGGCGCCCAGAGCAGGCTGCAGCCTCCTTGTGAGAAGCGCATCTCACACAGCACATCCTTAGCCACGTAGTCATACACACGCACCGTGCCTGAAACACAATAATCACATAGTCTGAAACACACGATAACCTGTCACAGGGGTAGATTAACGTAGTCATACACACGAACAGTGCCTGAAACAGTGTACAGTATATGTAATGGTAATTGTAGATAAATCAACATAGTTTTATACACAGGCACAGTGCTTCAAACACACAACGCATTTTTTTTATTTCTGCAGTTATTGTTTCCTTTGGTGATATTAGAGCTTTGTATATGTGACATGTACTGGGATTAGGAACCTTAGTGCACCCTGCACTAAGGCCGCTTTTTACAGATCGTGCCACATATGTTGTGTTTATTATCAACGGGTGGGGGGGAGGGGGAGGGTCAAACCTCGCCGATAAGTATCCAAGCAATTATAGTTTAAATAACCAAAATATCAGCTGCTAATACCGTAAAACCCCGCCTTTAAGACGGATTTTATTTGGTGGTTTTTTCTCTCTACAAGACGGATTTTTTTCCTAGAATTAGGGGGTCGTCTTAAAGGCGGGGTTTTTATATATAGGATAATAGTGAAATCGATTTTCAAATGTTTTTTGTACAAGACGGATTTTTTCCAAAGTTGGGGGGTCGTCTTAAAGGTGGGGTCGTCTTAAAGGAGGGGTTTTACGGTAGTTAATTATTCTCAAAGTAGGGGGATGTGCTTACGGTCGGCGCCTGTTGTGGCGACGAGGTGACTGACGGGGGAGGTGTCACACCCGGTGATGGTCCCCGCATGGTACGACACCAGCTTCTCGGGGGCCGTCGACGTGAAGGAGAAGGACAGGTCCAGCTTCCAGATACCTCCCGACGCATCCTGGGGGCAATAAAGCAATACATGAAGCATCCTCAATACAGGTCCATGTGATATTATTATGAAGGAGGCCTGTTATAGAACAAGTCCATGTGATATTATTATGAAGGAGGGCTGTTATAGAACAAGTCCATGTGATATCATTATGAAGGAGGCCTGTCATAGATGAAGCACTCATACTGTATCTTCTCAAGTGCGAACCACATTTATTTGATGCCAAAGATTCCTATATAGGGTGTGGCTTATACAAAGGACTAAATTAGCACTTTTTTGGCCCAAGGTGTGGCTTATGACCTTTCTTTTCAAAGTCTAGGTGCGGCTTATATTCAGATTAGGTTCATACGCAGGAATTGACAATACTAGTTATTAGATAATAAAAGAAGTAACGTCTTTATTTAGATCATTGCATACAGTCAGTTAAATCAAACATGTCAACTGCCCCGTACCCATGCCAAACTTCTCAGTTCATTGTTTGCCTTGGCCAGCCTGTACATAGAACCGGGACCTGGTATTATTCATGTAATGACCGGGTTAGTCGACTCACCTGGGCGTACCACATGGTTGGTTCCTCAGAGTTGACAGACTTGACGATGGACTTAAGCTGAACGTCGTCTCCCACTCGCAGCTCGTTCATCGGCTCCATCTCAAACACAGACGAGTCGTCCGTCACATCAGCTGTGTCCACCGTCTCAAAGTCCCACACCTACAAATTATAAATAATATATTTCAGATTACCATCAAACCTCTCACACAAAATCCAACCTTCATTATTAGCCGAACCCCTACTTTCAGAGAAATCCATAAGCAATTTAAACAGATAACTATGACTGGATGTCCCACACCTCCCAACACGTCTCATCGTGAGTAACCAAGTCAGATTAAGTCAATCCAAAATGTGATGCCCTCAGGCATGATGCCTTAATGCATCATGCCATTGATTGGTCGTCATGATGCATGGAAATTGAATGCAGCCCTGGCGAGTAGATCACCAGGGCTGCATTCCAGCATCATGCCGACCATACAGCGTCAAGACTCTCCAGCATCATGCCCCAATACAGCACCAGTAGGTGCATTGGTGCATCATCACGACATGCGTCTTTAAAGTGTAGCGCCTCACCTTGATATAGCCGTCTGTACCGATGGTCATGAGCTCGCCCTCGTCCATGATGATCTGCTGTATGATGCCGTTGTGGCAGGGTTTGCGACCTTTACGTGAGATCTCCACCTTGATGAGGCCTCCATCCCACACCAGCAGGTTGCCCCACTCCGACCCGGACAGCACCTTGCCGTCCGGCAGCTCCACGTACCCCTCGATGTCCGAGATCTCCGTCTTACCAAACTTACCCAGGTACCCCTGCAGCTTCAGACCCGTGAACGTCTTGGCCATTTTCCAGAACCTGGCGGACAAAGCAGGGAACTCGGTGTTAACACACTGACAACATGCACCTTTAATCCAAACCAAACAAAAATTACTTAGTCTACAGATTTTGCGCATTTTATTTTCAGAATTAATTTTGAGAAAAAGAAATGTCTATAGGCACACTGTGTTGAGTGAATGCTTGGTTCTAGGCTCTCCCTATGATCTTCTTTATAATTTTAATGAAAAAAGATAAAAAATAACCACAAAGGTACAATCTTTTTAGCCCATTGAAGAGTTATTTCACTTGTTGAATCTTGCCTAAGCTTCAACAAGTGAAATAACCCTTCAATGGACTAAAACTCGTGAACCTTTGTTTATATATCGCACTAGCGGACATACTCTCCGGGGAACCTAGACAAGAAAATCTTTCCAATCTTAAAAGCGGTAATCTTAAAAACATTACCCTCCCCATTTTAAGATAATCTGCCACCCAGTGTTACATACCCACATTATGCTACCTGAGGTTTGCTTTTATAATATATACCCTACACCCAGAGACAACATAAACATATAAAAGAAATAAAAAGGAAGGGGGAAAAAACGGGGGTTGGGGGGCAGAGCCCCCCATTGAATACTAGATAACTAGCCTATCCTACGATGGACTGTGTAGGCTTACCACTATTAGTGGTGCCGTCTTCATTTGCTTAGTAATACTTTTAAGATAATCAACTTTAAGATATTCACTTAATTTAAGATTGGAAAGATTTTCTTGTCCAGGTTGCCGGGAGAGTGTGTCCCTACAACATATATCTGGTACCTGATGTGTCCGGTGCCTGAGGAGGTGAGCTGACCCTGGAGTTCTGAGGAGAAGGTCACCCGGAACACGTCTTGTGAGAAGGCCTTGGAGCGCAGCACGATCATCTCGTTCTTCCAGTCCCACAGCGTCAGCATGTAGTCAGGGTCCCCTCCCACCGACGACAACAGCTTGCCATCAGGACTGCATGAGTACAAGTTTTTTGTGTTTTTTTTAATATATTTGATTATGTATACATGATAATTGCTTAGACAAACTGTTATTTGTATCTTAAACCTGATCATAAAGAGATTAATCCATATTTAAGCCAGGGCCTTGGATATGAAGCTTCCTTAGTTTAAATTGTTAAAGCCATGTGGAACATCTGGTTCCCTTCTGTACGCTGGAACTTGTGCTTACAACGTGACTAAAACAATGTACCGTAAAACCTCGCGTATAAGCCGCGGGTAGTACGCGAGTCAGATCGGCGGTGCGGCTTATAGCAACGGCCCAGGGCCAGGGTGCGGCTTATACGCGAGTTTTTGTTACTATGGTACAGTACTAAATGTCACCGTACTCAGATCTATGGTGCGGCTTATAACATCGGCACAAACTCAAGGTGCGGCTTATACGCGAGTTAGGCTTATACGCGAGGTTTTACGGTACCATAAACACGCATGTGTAAGCCGCACCCCAAGTTTGAGGAAATCGTATGACTGAGGTATCAAATTAAAGCTGGTGCGGGTATGAGCCGCGTCAATAGGCTTGGTTTTACAGTACAGGAAAGATGGCTACCTGAAGTCTACGTAGGCGTAGCAGGCCTGTGTACCGCCGCGCAGGATGCGGTAGAGTTTGAGGGAAGGAAACTCGTAGACGTTGATGTTTGGCGCCACGCCTTTCTCTGCCACCGCGATGAACTTGTGGTTGGGGTGCACCTGTAGACAGACAGTCGTCACGTTAGGCCAAACGAGAAACTACTACTAGTTCTAGAAATGTGTTTAAAACTGTGTTCTAATTAGGCTAAATATGGTAAATCATTTTAATTTAGCTTTAGGATTATTATTTTATCCCACCTCCTTTAATGCTAAGGGGGTACATTATCTTTGTTCTTGTAATAAGTTTGTACATTTATACTCATTGCGAAAGCCACATGCCACACTTATACTCATGGCGAGTGCCTTAGGTCTAAAAAAAAAAGTTGTGTTCCGGTATCCCGACCGACCCTCCATTTTTGGGACCGACCCTAATATTTTTTTGACATTTTTGTAATTTTTTGTAATTTTTAGGACATTTTTGGTGTTTTTACCGCTAGAATTTCCCTTCTTTCCCCAAAAAAAATGTAAAAAAAGAAAAAATCCGACCTACCTACCCTCTTTTTTTTGGGCCATGTTACCGGAACACAACTTTTTTTTTTAGGCCTTAACGCAACCCCGTACATGTACTGCTGCCACACTACACGTATAACACCCACAGTGAGGGCCCCATGTTACATGTTACACTCACAGCAATGGCCCCGATGCCGCCCCCACTAGACGAGCGGATGTACTGCTGCTCCTTGGTGCGCAGATTGAGCAGCTCCACGATGTTCCCGGCAGCAAAGATGGCCGTGTTCTCGTCCAGCATCTGCAGGTTGGCGCGCTTGTGGCAGTCGTAGCCGAACGAGTGGCTCAACCAAGTCAAGGAACACAGCCAAGTAGTCAACACGTTTTATGACAATGACTATGTACTTGTATACTATTATTGCTGGGATAAAAGCCTCAATTATAAAGCAAAAACTAAGACAAATGTATGAGCTGAATTAGGACAAATATCCCTAAATTGCTGGGTACCGTAAAACTTCTCTGATAGGCCAAACTGTTTGGGGACTTCATGCCCGATTAAGCTTATAGCATTGTCCCAATGTGGGGGGTTTGGCTTATAACGAAATTTTCTATGCAGTTATTATATTTCCAAACTGTTGAAATGACCCCAAATTCAACTTATAAATTTCTCTCTCAAAGTGGGGGGGGGGGGGGGGGTCAGTTTATAAGGGAGCTTGGCTTATCAGAGAGGTTTTACAGTATTCCTGAAGTGTTTTGGGTACAAGGCTGTGTGTGGCATGTTTTGGCTACAAGGCTGGATGTGGCATGTTTTGGCTACAAGGCTGGATGTGGCATGTTTTGGCTACAAGGCTGGATGTGGCATGTTTTGGCTACAAGGCTGGATGTGGCATGTTTTGGCTACAAGGCTGGGTGTGGCATGTTTTGGGTACAAGGCTGGGTATGGCATGTTTTCGGTACTAGGCTGGGTGTGGCATGTTTTGTGTACAAGGCTGGGTGTGGCATGTTTTGGGTACAAGGCTGGTTATGGCATGTTTTGGGTACTAGGCTGGTTATGGCATGTTTTGGGTACAAGGCTGGTTATGGCATGTTTTGGGTACAAGGCTGGTTATGGCATGTTTTGGGTACTAGGCTGGGTGTGGCATGTTTTGGGTACTAGGCTGGGTGTGGCATGTTTTGTGTACTAGGCTGGGTATGGCATGTTTTGGGTACAAGGCTGGTTATGGCATGTTTTGGGTACAAGGCTGGTTATGGCATGTTTTGTGTACTAGGCTGGTTATGGCATGTTTTGTGTACTAGGCTGGTTATGGCATGTTTTGGGTACTAGGCTGGGTGTGGCATGTTTTGTGTACTAGGCTGGTTATGGCATGTTTTGGGTACAAGGCTGGTTATGGCATGTTTTGGGTACAAGGCTGGTTATGGCATGTTTTGGGTACAAGGCTGGTTATGGCATGTTTTGGGTACAAGGCTGGTTATGGCATGTTTTGGGTACAAGGCTGGTTATGGCATGTTTTGGGTACAAGGCTGGTTATGGCATGTTTTGGGTACAAGGCTGGTTATGGCATGTTTTGGGTACAAGGCTGGTTATGGCATGTTTTGGGTACAAGGCTGGTTATGGCATGTTTTGGGTACAAGGCTGGTTATGGCATGTTTTGGGTACAAGGCTGGTTATGGCATGTTTTGGGTACAAGGCTGGTTATGGCATGTTTTGGGTACAAGGCTGGGTATTTATGACATGTTTTGGGTACTAGGCTGGTTATGGCATGTTTTGGGTACTAGGCTGGATGTGGCATGTTTTGGGTACAAGGCTGGGTATGGCATGTTTTGGGTACTAGGCTGGTTATGGCATGTTTTGGGTACTAGGCTGGATGTGGCATGTTTTGGGTACTAGGCTGGATGTGGCATGTTTTGGGTACAAGGCTGGTTATGGCATGTTTTGGGTACAAGGCTGGTTATGGCATGTTTTGGGTACAAGGCTGGTTATGGCATGTTTTGGGTACAAGGCTGGTTATGGCATGTTTTGGGTACTAGGCTGGTTATGGCATGTTTTGGCTACAAGGCTGGATGTGGCATGTTTTGGGTGCAAGGCTGGTTATGGCATGTTTTGCGTACATAATGTGAGTAAGGATACTGCAGGGTGAGTATGTCCATGGGGAGGCCGGAGTCGGCCATGACGTGTGGCTTCGACACATGGTCCTCCTTCTTGTAGTAGTAGTCGTCGGGTATCTTGGGGACCTCATCGTTAACCGGAGACTCGCTGTGGATCTCGGCCTCGTCCCCGCGTGTAGACGGGTCCATGCCGTCCACAGACTCCTGCTGCTGGGACTCCTCACCAGGGGGAGGCACCGCTGCCGCCTGGTCTGTGCTGGCTGCGGCACCCTCCGCTGGGGGTGCGCCTTCTACTGGTGCACCTTCTACTGCTGGTGCACCGTCTACTGCTGGTGCGCCTTCTACCGGGGGTGCGGCTGGTGCGTCGGTTGGTGCGTCAGCGGGAGCGGCGGTTTGGCCGTCAGCAGGCGCTGCTACTTGCCCTTCTACTGCTGGTGCTACAGTCACAAAAATAAAGAAAAATTGACAGCAACTCAGACTCAAAGAAACCTAGCATAATGCCTCTTTCTAGTTTATATAATAGAGAGTACACATGGAATATGACAATAAGGAACATTCTAGTTAATTCATCGCACCATGCCCCTTTAAAGGCGACTAGATGAGGCTACATCTGTAGGACTCACCTTGCTCTGCTCCCTCGGTGCCGGGTTTGTCTGCCCCCTCGGTGCCGGCTGCCTGCTGGGCCCCGTCTGCCGGTTTGTCTCCGCCCTCAGCTGTGGGAGCCGTCTCCCCGGTAGCCGGGACCTGACCCTCCGTGCTGCCCTCTGCAGCTACAGGCGCCTCTGTACGACAACAGGGGTATAAGTGGGTATTAGGCTATCCTAGACTACAGAGCGGGCCCACCATTGGGACTATCAGGGGTGTGAAATGCCGAAAACAGTATCATCTGCAGACCATAATGCGTCTCTGGCCCCGATTAATGCTTTCCATTCAATAGGTCTTGCAATTATGGTTGTTTAATCACCTAAAACCTAACTTTTATTCACAGGTACATTAAAATTCTAGGTTTAGATATAGAAACTTAAAGAATCTGTGAAAATTCAGAGAGCACAAAAATATCAGAGTCCATACCCCCCATCCCCCTTATAAATGACTTCTCATTTTCTCAGCAGATTTAAATGAATCACAGGAATGATCCTCTGGGAGATAAAAAATGCGGAATTCTGCATATCTGCGGACATTTCACACCCCTGACTATGGAATAAGCAGAGTTCATTCTTATACTGATTTTGATATACCAAGAGAATTAATACAATGTATGAATTTTATTTTACAATATTTCAAATGGATAATTTGGCAATTACAATTGATACATTTAAATTGCTTCTCTCCCTGCAGATACCCTGGTACAACCAGCACCTACACTTCTAGATGGGAGAACCTTTATAACCCGCACTAGGTTTCTGATTCACCTATATCCCTACGGGTCTTACAAAAGAATCAGTATTTACGGTTCTATTTGAAATAGCATGCCTACCTGTAGTGTTGGCAGCCTGCTCTCCGCCTGCTACTTCTGCAATACCACAATGTCAGAGGTGTTAGCGAACGCTCTCAGAATAGGGCACCTGACTCTCCATACTGGCAAATCAGGCTACAGTATTTGTACATACACACATTTTCGCAGGAATATACTTTAGGCATGGTCTGAAAGAATGCCTTTTTGGCAGGGCCATTATTAAGTAAAAATGACTAAGATAAAGTCAGAAACATTTTTAGTCTCAATGTGTTTATTAAGACCTCCTATTCACCAATAGTATCTGCCTCAGGTCTGAAAATTGCTAATTCAATGCTGTAGCATACTGAAGGAAGAAATATATATAATATATACTTCTGACTACTTTCCCTAGTAGTGCGGTTTTATGACGCATGGAAGTAAAGGCCAGGGGTAGACACTAACGCTGGCCCGGGAGCCAATGGCCCGTAGTTTTGGGCCCGGGCCCGTAGTTTTCAGGCTATTTGCTCTGCTACGGGCCCGGGTGGGTAGCACGGCTCCAATCCTTGTCTACATGCCAGTTTTTACAGTTTGTGAATCGGACCATTATTAAGGTTTCTAGAGAGTAAAACAGAGAGCCTGATTATTTTGTTGAAAATTAAGGGATTGATGACATTCAAAAATATAATTCATGAAAAATAACAGGCCATTAGTATCAAGTCGGTCACAATTACAGTTAAAAATACTTCAAAACATATAGATAGAAGAGAAAAGCATATATTATGTTGATTCTAAATGTATGGGTCCATTTTACTGTACTAACTTAAGAAATCCCGGGCCCACAGCTATATTCTCGGGCCCACCAATTTCAGAGGTTGCGGGCCCGGGTGGCCCATGGCCTCAAATGTTAGTGTCTACCCCTGAAGGCGTGGTAAAATATAAAATGGTGTATCACAAATGGGGAACAAATATCTATGTGGTTGATGTCAGTCTACATGTAGTTGTTAATACAAGTTAGTATACACTAATTAGTGGGTGCCATCAATGTAAGGTTTTTACTCTATAACCATGCAGCCATGTAGACCAAGTCTTAGCGTAAGGTGTCAGCATTGGCCAGCTATCTCACACACACAACAGTGACCTGTGCAGCTGCAAAAATCCTCTCAATATGTCATCTCTACTGAATCCACTCATACCTGTCAGGTGTGAAAACAGCAGGGCAATGCTTTATTTCAGGTGCAACTCAGTTGGTGGTCAAATCACATCACCAGTCTTGTCACTCATTGTGGGACAGGTCAAATCACAACTCATTGTGAGGCAGGTTAAATCACAAGTCATTGTGGGGCAGGTTCAATCACAACTCATTGTGAGGCAGGTTAAATCACAACTCATTGTGAGGCAGATTAAATCACAACTCATTGTGGGGCAGGTTAAATCACAACTCATTGTGGGGCAGGTTAAATCACAACTCATTGTGGGGCAGGTTCAATCACAACTCATTGTGGGGCAGGTTCAATCACAACTCATTGTGAGGCAGGTTAAATCACAACTCATTGTGGGGCAGGTTCAATCACAACTCATTGTGAGGCAGGTTAAATCACAACTCATTGTGAGGCAGGTTAAATCACAACTCATTGTGGGGCAGGTTCAATCACAACTCATTGTGGGGCAGGTTAAATCACAACTCATTGTGAGGCAGGTTAAATCACAACTCATTGTGGGGCAGGTTTAATCACAACTCATTGTGGGGCAGGTTAAATCACAACTCATTGTGGGGCAGGTTCAATCACAAAGTCACATCAATTCTCCCGTTGAGTGGGTGCTTCCTACGACAAACCTGTACAGCAGCAATGGTGAAAGCTCTAGAGGTTAACGCGGTTAGTGGTCCATGTGGTTAACATGTGGGTGGTTGGATGTTAACACACATGGAGTGGGGTTTCTGTGGTAGGGACTTACACAGCTCTATGTAGTGGGTATTACTCACACACCAGGCTAAGTGTGTGAATCATGTAGTGGAGTGGGTTCTACACGCGGGGTGCGGGCTACAACACGGGTTATCACACACACTAGGTTAGTTCTACTCCCCACCACCAGGCGGTGTGTGTGTGGTGGTACTACACGCGGGGTGCGGGCTACAACACGGGTTATCACACACACTAGGTTAGTTCTACTCCCCACCACCAGGCGGTGTGTGTGTGGTGGTACTACACGCGGGGTGCGGGCTACAACACGGGTTATCACACACACTAGGTTAGTCCTACTCCCCACCACCAGGCGGCACACCGTGGTTACCTTGTGTGGCCTCGGCTGGTTTGTCTGCTGCACCTTCTGCTGCCGGGGCTGCCTCCGTAGCCGCCTGAGGCTCGTCTTTAGCCGCGTCATTAACTTCTGCCGTCTGTGCGGACGGCTCACTCTGACCTTCACCTCCACCTTGAGGCTGCTGGTCGGCCTTGACCTCCTGACCTTCTGTCAGTGGAGGTTCGGCAGCTGGAGCGTCAGCCGCAGTGTTGTCAGCCGGCGGGGCGGTGTCGGGCTGGGCTGGTTCTGCGGCGGGGGCGGGGGTAGCGGTGGTGGGCTCCTGAGCTGTGTCTGTGGCTGTAGGCGCTGCCTCACCATCACCAGGCGGAGTGGGATCAGCCGCCTGCTCTGTGGCTGCTGCAGGCTCAGGGGCTGCTGCTGCTGGCTCTGTGGCTGCTGCAGCTGGCTCTGTGGCTGTGGCTGCTGCAGCTGGCTCTGTGGCTGTGGCTGCTGCAGCTGGCTCTGTGGCTGGTTCTGCTGCTGGTGCCTCGGCCTGCTGCTCGGGCGCGGGGGGAGCTGTGTCGGCTGCAGCCTCAGGTGCAGCGTCCCCCTGGTCGGTGGCTGGCTCTGTGGCTGCCTGGTCGGCGGCTGGTTGGTCGGCCGCTTGTTGAGTAGCGGGGGTTTGTTGACCACCATCAGGGTCTGCAGTCTCAGCTGCTGGGGCGGCAGCTGGGGCGTCCATCTTGGACTCTGCTGCGGCGGCCGGCTCAGCGCCAGGTGCAGGCTGCGGGGCAGGGTCAGCCGTGACCTCTGTCTGACCTTCTGTTTGTCCTTGACCTTCAGTATCTACAGCAGGTCCTAAATAAACACCAGCTTATCAAAAAAAAAATCTAACGTGTGATCCTAATCACAAATGACTCAGGTATTTTTATTTTCATTGGATAAATCGTATGGGCATGTAGCTGGATGAAGAACCACCTTGCAATGGCTGCAGAATTGTTGGTGTGCTGTCTGTGGTGTGCTGTCTGTGGTGTGCTGCCTGTAGTGTGCTGCCTGTAGTGTGCTGCCTGTGGTGTGCTTCTGTGGTGTGCTGTCTTTGGTGTGCTGTCTGTAGTGTGCTGTCTGTAGTGTGCTGCCTGTAGTGTGCTGTCTGTTGTGTGCTGTCTGTAGTGTGCTGTCTGTAGTGTGCTGTCTGTAGTCAAGTGTGCCTCTGCCCCTACCCACCTACACCAGTACCCAAAGACCCTATCATACAATACCACAAACCTATACTATTTTTGTCCACAGATCTGTTCCTCAGTGCAGTAAATTGCCGACTGCATGTCCTCTTTTGTCTACAGATTGTTTCCTGCCCTGGTTTATTAACTTTTTGGTCTTAAAAAAAGCGTCTTACTCCACCAGAAATGTACATGTACATTGAATTAACTACTACTGCAAAAGAGGACATAAAGTCTACATCAGTACATTCATGTTTGTCTCCATTGAAGAAATGGACACTGGTTTTTGGTAAAGTTTTTTTAATTCAATGTTTTCAGGCATTTCAAATAGCATCACATGGATTTTTTTCACATCACAGTATTGGGAAAATGTTCAAGTTTATGATGCATTCAATTATTTTGACTTTATTGGATTTCTTTACCTATCTATCAATCAATGAAAATTATTTTTGTTGTCTGAAAAAAGCGTCTCACCAAGGCGTCGTATAAGACTCTGGTAGCAGAGCTACCTGAGTCAACAACTCTAAACAGAGTAAAACCCCAACTGGAAACAAGTCTAAACAGAACAACCCCAACTGGAAACAAATGGGAACACACAGAGCAAGTATACTTCAGTCCCTAGTAATAAGGAAATACTGATGCTGATGATTTAATAGAAAATAAATTATAATTGCCTTGAATAGTAATTGGATAGCTACCTGATTCTCCGTGCGGGGCGTGTGAATCCGGCTCTGCATTTTCTTCATTGGCAAGAAAAAAAAGAGACAAAAAGACATCAGTCAGAATCACCATATCTCATATTTGTTTACATTTGATGAAATTATTGACATTAAAATGCATGTTTTAAAAGGTGATGGTACCATTTACAATAGGCTGCAATAAAGGAAGTTAACTGCAGTGTACTGTGTATGGGTCATTTATTTTAAACAGAATTTGAGAAGTCTCCCATGCACTCAATGAGAAAGCACCTGACAAGATTATATCTAGAGCATTTTACCTATTATATGCACTGCTTGATATCCAATCTGTAAGATTATGTTAACTATTTAAAAAAATGTTTCAATAAAAGAATTAAAATCTATAAGATTAGTTTAGACACCTTATTCTACAGCAGTGTATTTTTGCAGACAGATGCAATAGTTTTCATGATTCCTCATATATGCTAATAGATACTTTTGATTTGAATTTGCAGATTTTCCTGAAAATTATGCTCAGGAAATGGAGGAAAAGACTGAATTTGAGAAGTAAAAATAAAAAGATGCAATATGCAGAGCAAGGCTGGGGATGCACATAGATAAGTAATATTGAAGAATCACAATGTATATGTAATTGTATATATTTGTATGTGGCCTGTTTTCCAAGACAATTGTCAACCAAGCCAAAAGGCTAAATGCAAGTTTGTGATAGATCCTGAGCCCAGGGACACATCATCTTAGCTGTAGATCCCTGTTGAATTGTGTTTTTTAACATGTAAAATGTCCTAGAATGTTCTGTCGTAAGTGTTTAGGGCTAGTTGACAACCGGAGAGGAAAACCGACCATTCAATCAGACAATAATGTAGTAGAGGTTGCCAGTCAATTAGCTGTTGATGAGGGGATGGCTTGGTGCAAAATGGAAATATTCACATGTGTTTGGAGATTAAAAGGGTTCACAGTTTATCATATCTATGAAACAGTCTTGGCAGCTTGGCTATTTACAGCAATTACTGTAGCACAGTTGCTGCATATAGATAAGCAGGTCAGTATAAGCATAAAGGCTGTGTTCACAGGGAAAGTTTTATCATTCATCTGTGATAAGAGTTCTTTAATTCATTCACCCTATCCACCTTGTGTCAATTTGTTCCTTTCAACTTTTCACCAATTGTATATTTTCATTAGATGCACATTTATTGTGAGATTAAGGTAGTTTTGTAAATGTTTTTCTATGTATATATGATGTGTAGTTCTGTTATTAAGAATGCTCTGTTTTTCCTTCTGTCACCAATACCAAAATGCTCCATGCAAGAGGATAAGCCATTACCTTAAAATAAGACACAAATAAATCATACAAACTCAAACAAAGATGACACCAGGTAAGTAGAACATGCATGTAGGGGGCTGTGTGCAGGGGGCATGCCTTAACAACCAGGGAGGAGGTAGGGTGCAGCAGCCTTGTCCACCAAGTAGACAGTCATTCCACTAGAACACAGAGGAGGCAGATTAAAGGAGGGAGGAAACCATGTCTTATGTAGAAACAACTCGGCCCAGCCCAAAGCGGGGCTAACCTTCTTGTTCTCCTCCGGGTGTTTCTGATTTCTGTCGCTGCGACATTCTCCCACTAGGGGGTGTGTGGCTCTTGTTGGTTGCTGCTGAGTCAGACTCAGCTCTACTTGGGGGTGGGGAGCCCTCTGTGCCACCTCCTGACCCCTCAATCAGATCAATGTGGGACTTATGTGGGATTTCTTCCTCATCGTCAAGCGCAGAGCCTCCTTCACTTCCGGGTGGGTTCTCAGACTCCCCGTCCACCTCTGCTCTGTCCTCCTCCCCCTGGGTGAGTTTTTCCTTGAGGGCCGCCTCGTTCTTGCTGAGGGCGTCTTTGTGTTTGAGTTTGTAGCGGCGTAGGGCCTCCTCCTTCAGATGGGCCGCTGCTTCCTTGATGTTCTTGGACTTACGTTCATGTTGCTCACCGGCTACACACAGGGCACGGTGGGGTTTAAAGAACACGGAAAAAATGGTGAAAATTGGGTTGGAATTCTCATGCTATTTGTATACTAAAAACTTCAAAAGGAAATTGTTAAAAAGTCTGTATCTGCAATAGAAATACTTGTTAACTGGTGTTGGGGGAGGGGGTGAGGGGGACTTTTCTATTTTCACTGCACAACAACTGAGGATCGACACTTCACAAAATTCTACAAAATCAAACACTTAAGTTTTAAATGACAGATTTTGTCAAGGAACCATTTAACTCTTTAATGACGACATGATGCCTCAAGCAATTAAATCAATTTGTCATCACGATACACAAACATATCACCGCCGAGTACATTTCCAGTGCAACCTTGATGCAACATGTAAACCCTACAGGAGTGTATCAAGGTTTACGGTCAACATGATGCATGAATGCAGTACCAGTCATCCTGTCTGGAGTTACTCGGGGGCACTGCGTTAGTGCATCATAATGACAAACTCTGCTTTAGGTCCTTAAAGAGCTAATACACTAAGAGCTGATTGACCCTTTGAGAACAGCATTATGCATTAATGTATCATGCCCTTTGTCGTCATGATGCATGAATGCAGCCCTGGTGAGTCACTAACCAGGGCTGCATTCAAGCATTAATATTATGCCAAACCTATTGAGTTGAGACACTCCCGAAGGATTGGCATAATGCACCAGTGTAGCTCCGGCAAGTTACTGACCAGGGCTGCATTGGTGCATCATGATTACAAATGTCATCTTTTAGGGACATCCGTCCTTAAAGGGCTAATCATACACTTGGGTGTCCACAGCAATGTCAAATGCAGTAGGGCACAACAACATAAAACATCTGGTATATTGATTAAATTTTGAAACCAATTGTTTGCCAAACATGAAATCACTACGGCCATTCACTACAAGCTACGGCATACACATGATGCACGCGTCAGCCGGACGGGGTCAGACATGCCGACATGCGTGTTAAGGTGTTACAGCTTCTAAGGGATGAAAGTGACCCATCTAAAAAAAAAACTTGAGATGTTCAAATTAAGGCTTCTGAATAAAGGTCCTCTATAGTTAAATACAGGTCTTCGTGACATAAAAAAAAATGAAATGAGGTGAAAACTTGAAGACTTTCATCCCTGTGCAGCTTCTGTATGGGTCATGTGTGGTACGGTGACATGTAGCGCTGTAAGATGGTGTCTGTATGTGAGTGTGTCGTCAACAGATACAACAAACTGAGGTCAATAAGACCACCCGGCTCCATCTCAATACAGGACAGCATGATAGGCTTGTATTCACTGGTATTAAATAGTGTGTATGTGTGATGGTTTTGCTAACTGTGAATATTCTGTGAATATTAGTAACATGATCATACAAACAGCACATTGTATGCGGCATCCACAGGAGAGGGTTCGCCTCCCACATACATGCTTGTAACCATATAAACCGCAGCCCATGCTCATACACAGGCAGACATGTATACAAAGGTAGAACTGACCAAAATGCTGATGTGACAAAAGTATCCTGTCTGTGGATCATTCACTCTGACTCATAAACCGTACTGCAGTGTATACGATAAACCAGCTGAATGGGCGACAAGGTGACACACATTCCGTCAGCCCGGGCCCATTCCAGTCCAATGCAGCTGTGCTTGTCATGATGCAAAGTGGCACTGCTCATTGAGAGCAGATTTAACACATAATGAATGGTATAGGCGATTGGCATCACATGTGACCCAGGGGAGGGAAAAAATGGGAAAAAAAGAGTTTGGGAAAAAAAGAGTTTGGGGAAAAAAAAGTTTGTGGAAAAAAAAAATTGAAAAAAAAACAACAACAAAAACTCAAAGGGAGGTACTCACAAAGCGTCTCATATACCGTCTCAAAAAAGCATTCCTGGCTGCTTTAACATGGAACTCTATGGGCTCGACACTTTGGTGGAGGACATCAAAGGGAGGTTTTTCCTATACCAGTAGTGTTAAAGAAATTTGTCAAAAAAAGGCCAAAAGTGACACATTTATGAAATGCCATTTTTGACTATTTGACAAAACGCATAGTTGCAATACTTGTATAGGGACATGGGCATTTGTCAGGAGATTATGAGACAGTGACATTTGTTTTGAAGAAAGCTTTATTTGCAGAATTATCCAATATGCAAGTGATGGGAAAAATGTCTTAAATTGAGTTCAGAACCGTCGTATAAGACCCTGCGGCACAGTAGTGCCCCTGGGTCAATAAACGCCAAGTCATGAGTGCTGCAGATGTGTCAGGGTCATACAGCGGGGTGCGGCTTGCTCTGAGACGACTCTAACAAACGTAAAACCAGTTAATGGTAATGCATGGCCCGTGCAGGGGGCGCAACATATCGGGGGACACGGCAGGATTTAAAGGTGGTAACGTCACCCTCGGCTATTCTGTATCTGCGGTACGCCTCCTCCCGCATCCGGATATTGGCGCTGCGTAGGTTTTTAGGCGAGGAGCGGACACTGCGAGCGCTACCTCCAGATACAAAGGTAGTCTCACGGTCCGAGCCATTCCCCGACAATACATCTGTCACCGGGAAATAGGTTTAATACTTGACATCACCAGCATCACAGTCAAAGATACTCTAAATTAAAAAGGACAATAAAACTTTCCATAGTGTAGGACTAATGATGAAAGGGAGGGAACTGAATTTAAACTTGATAAATATGCATTGTGGTCACACAATAATTAATCAGTCATCGTCACAAGGAACTCATGCAGGATTTCAGAGATATGGATTATAAACGTCTACTAAGTTTCACGCTTTTATGAGAAAACAAATCACAATCCCCCTAAAATGATGCATATATTGCCGGGCTCTATCTGAGAACTATTTGCACAAGATCTGTTCTAATTCAATAAACATAAATCAATTACAATTTACAGTGGTAAAGAGTTTGGCAACAGTTTTGCTGAATTATTAACCAAAAGCGTCCAAAATAGCAGTCGCCATAGCTGTAGTGGAACCAAAATGTTAAACTGAATAAAAAAGGAATTAGAATGCTAATATACATGTATCTGGCCAGATGCAAAAGTTGTTATTGAAATGGTATCCAGTTAATGTCAATTACCGCTGATTTTAATTTCATCCACATAATTGCTATGTCCATGATATCTGGTAGGTCTATCAGTTGATAATTATATTAATTTATTTCAGTAGTTTACCCTGGCCACTCCAAGCCCAGGCCAAAGATCTAACCGAAATAGGGCCTATTATAGGGCCAAGACTGCCAAGAGTGGTCATGACTCATAACATATTAAGTCAGGGAATGATTAGATCTAGGGACAAACCCACAACACCCCCCCCCCCCCCAAAAAAAAAAAATAAATAATTATAGAACCGTTCAAATGGACGTCTGTTTATCATTCATGTAATTTGTAGATAAGCTAGGCCTAGTCACAGACTTCTTTATGTCTAGTGTACGGTACTGTAGAATTGTTATTGAGTCTAGACTACAAAATCTACATCATGTTTCAAGTCTATTGCTATGCTAGGCCTAGGCCTAGCCTAGGCTGGGCTATACTCTGGACTAGGCTACATGAATTATTGATGCATTTTGATATATTTCTTCAACTTCAAAGTGTAGAAATATTCCAACGATTCTTAAACAGCTCGACAAAGTTTCATAAGGTTAACTGCCGCGATGCCAAAGCCAACCAGAAACAGAACAACGTCAACAGAAACTGGCCAACTTCACTGACACGGACAAAAACAAACACAAAACGGGAGTCGCAAACCTACACACATTCAAGTCTGCTGTAGCTGAACTGTAGTCGGTCACCAAAGACGAAGTACTGCAACATAAGCATTGACTATAAAGGTGTTTGTTTTGGTATAGACTGGATGATAACAATGTTTACAAAAGGTGTAAATCGTACCTGTTCCCGGTTCGGCTGGAGGATCTTCTTTCCCGTCCTCCATCTTGTCACTGGGTGGTTGCTAAGCTGCACTGCGCAGACGCCGAGCTGGTAGCGTCTGCAGCGTCGCTGAAATACCGCAATCCATATCAGGGAATTAATTTAGATTTATTTTTCATCCGCCCAAATTTTAAGCCCATTTTGGCATTCTGAAAAATTATATGGTATCTAATGTACATGCATATTCTAGCCATAGAAAAATAATCATTTATTTTCATTGAGTTAAGCCAGGAACTAGATTGGCATCTAAAATCCAGCACTTAGATTTTTTCCATCAATTGTAATACACATATTGAAATACAAATATTACAGCTTATTTCAAAGCTTATGATGATATAGCTCATATCCTCAGTTGTGTTCTAAATTATTAGTTTGGCATTTAGAAAAATTAAAAATTAAATGAAACCAGGTATTCCGTTTTCGCGCACCTGCAGGCAAGTATCTATTCCTTCCGGCGCTGCCCTTGGTTACCGTTGTTTAGGTCGATACTTCTCCCGGTTTTAGAAGCAGAAAGGCAGACTTAGAGTGTACTTGCCCACCAAACTTTCACAATGTCTGACCTAGGATCTGAGGAATACGAGGAGGAACAGGGACCATACTTGGGGGTGAGTTAGCTGTTTTAGTCGAGTCTGTAGCAGTTGATTTAGAGTGAACGCTGACTGGAGTGCCGACTCCCGTTTTGACGTTTGGTCACTTTGGAGTTCTGTCAGTCAACTCAACTTCCAAGTTGTGTTTACATGTTTGACCACGGCACGACCAAACTGTTGTTGGTGTCTGAACATGTCTGTGTTGGCCTGGTTTCTCTATTTCATTAGTTTATCAACTAGTTATAAACGGAGTAGCACACCGTATCACAAGTTCACTGGCACTACGTACAGTGTCAGCCAGGCCGATTTAAAAGTTGGCCTATCAGTTACACTTTTAATACTTTAAAGAAATTGTCAGTGAGTCTGAAACATAGTGAGTGATTGTTTTGCTTTTGACTGAGACTGAATCTCGTCTCCATGGAATAGGCAACTGATGTATTTTTAGATAACTTGAACTAGGCCTTGATATATTTCCCTTTTTAATAATACACATAGGCCTAGAACTTTACAGGGTTTGTGGTGGGGAATGTTTCACAAAAAAATATTACCGGTAATATTGATTAGCAACAGCACAGTGACAGTAGGCCTATATAAGTAATAATCATGATCATGATTCCACATGATTGATATACCAGATATCACTTGCTCTAGGCCCCCTAATGCAATTATAAATCATGTGAACCATTTTTAGATCTAGTCTAGTTATCAATTAATCGTAGTGGTAAATTATAAATCACTGATCATCATTAATTAATATACTTATACACTTGTAGAGGCGGACTGGTGAGACCTATAGTCTAGTCTCGAGGGGTTCATTGGCATAAGCCTTCTATGATTAGGCCACAATATGCAATAATGTGGAATAAAGATATTATACGTAAATGGATATCAATATTAGACCAAAAATCATCACTGTGACAGTATTTGCAGAGAGTAGTCTAACATACATTAAAGATTTTTCCATGATCTCATTTGGCTTGACACAACCTTGGCATTTATAACCATGTGTTTTTTCTCGATAGGAATATGAGGGTGAGAGGAACGAGCGCGAGGAGAGGCACGGCAAAGGGAAGGCCACGTTACCGAATGGAGACACATACGAAGGTTACTACGAGAACGGCAAGAGGAACGGGCTAGGCACATACAGGTACAAGTTTACTACCTAGTGGCTAGTAGTTGTAAAGTAGTGGCCCTCTAGAAGAAAGCTCCATGTTAATGTAGTTCTGTCTACGGTTATTTTATTTAGCTATATGTAAAAAATTACATGTGGTTAAAACATTGGTCATGCAGCCATTGATATTATGTAACATTTCATAATCGTGTTAAAGCTCAAAAGGATTTTCAACCCTATTCTATTGCATTTTCAGATTCAAGAACGGTGCACGGTATATCGGAGAATGGTCCAAAAACAAGAAGCACGGTCAAGGCACATTTATCTACCCAGACGGATCCAAATACGAAGGTAAGACTAGATTATTTGTGGGGAAAACACCAGCCATAACCTTGTGCCAAGATATAAAGTGGTGTACAGGTCCAGGCATTTGGCTCGTTCAGGGTGAAGAATTTTCACCAAATAATTGATACACAGTGCCAAGAAATGATATATGAAACATGAGAAAATAGTTTAATTCTAATCATTTATGTGACAGCTTGATACCATTTGATAATGTATTTAAGGTCTAATCAAATTTTTAATAAAAAATTAAATTTCAATTCTAAATTCAGAATTTCCTCCCTTTTCTCATCATTTATCAAAGAAAAATATTGAAAATCTTTGTTAACAGGTAGCTGGGTGGACGACCAGCGGTGTGGTGCTAGTTGTGTCTGTAACAATCTCTATATACAATGTCCTTTAACAGGCAGCTGGGTAGATGACCAGCGGTGTGGTGCTAGTTGTGTCTGTAACAATCTCTATATACAATGTCCTTTAACAGGTAGCTGGGTAGACGACCAGCGGTGTGGTGCTAGTTGTGTCTGTAACAATCTCTATATACAATGTCCTTTAACAGGTAGCTGGGTAGACGACCAGCGGTGTGGTGCTAGTTGTGTCTGTAACAATCTCTATATACAATGTCCTTTAACAGGCAGCTGGGTGGACGACCAGCGGTGTGGTGCTAGTTGTGTCTGTAACAATCTCTATATACAATGTCCATTAACAGGCAGCTGGGTGGACGACCAGCGGTGTGGTGCAAGTTGTGTCTGTAACAATCTCTATATACAATGTCCTTTAACAGGTAGCTGGGTGGACGACCAGCGGTGTGGTGCTAGTTGTGTCTGTAACAATCTCTATATACAATGTCCTTTAACAGGCAGCTGGGTAGACGACTAGCGGTGTGGTGCTAGTTGTGTCTGTAACAATCTCTATATACAATGTCCTTTAACAGGCAGCTGGGTAGACGACTAGCGGTGTGGTGCTAGTTGTGTCTGTAACAATCTCTATATACAATGTCCTTTAACAGGCAGCTGGGTAGACGACCAGCGGTGTGGTGCTAGTTGTGTCTGTAACAACCTCTATATACAATGTCCATTAACAGGTAGCTGGGTAGACGACCAGCGGTGTGGCGTGGGCAAGTACTACTACATTAACGCAGACACATACGAGGGTGAGTGGCAGAACCACGTGCGGCACGGGCGCGGCACCTACACCTACAGCGAGACAGGCACCAAGTACTCCGGCATGTGGCGGGAAGGCAAGCGGGAGGGTCACGGAGAACTCATCCACCAAAACCACAAATACGTCGGACCTTTCAAGGAGGACAGGGTATGGTTTTAGACACTTCTGAGAAAATCCTATTCAGTTTTTTAAAGGCGCACTGAGCCCACAACATCATTTGTGTACAAAACCCGGCCGGGTTAGGTTCTGAACTCAGTGCGCCTTCAATGTACATACAATATGTATATTGTTGATAGAAGTTTGATAGACTTTAAAGAGGACAGGGTAGGTTTGTGGACTGCTGAAGAAAAACTTATCTAGTTTTTAAAATACATATAATATTTAAATTGATATCAAAAGTTTAATGGATAGAAGTTTCACCAAAAAATCATACCCCATAAATTGCTGCCAATAATTTCATATTTGGGAAGAAAAGAACTAATCTGACGAATGTGGTAGTACCAATAATCCCAAATAAATTTAGGTTGGCATTTATTTCTAGTAGCAATCTTGATCAGGTCATAATTCTATTGCAAACAAAAGGAAATCTGGCAGTAAATGTCATATTGAATGAACAACTAACGTCAATGTGAAGCTTGTAAATAATATCTCTTATTTCTGCGTTGCTCGTGTACAGCCGGAAGGCAAGGGTAAATACGTGTTCGACATCGGCTGCCAACAACACGGAGAATACATCCCTCAGGAACAGGTAAGGCGGCACTTCTGAAATAAATTATTAATTTTGATATGATATGCATCAACGATTTTATCACATTGCCCCTGGTATGAAGCATTGGCTATTAAAAAGCGTGGTCTAACAATGACTATAACCCGTTTTTCTAGCGGTAACCGACAGAATTTTGCGTGCTTTTATCTTTAACATGTAAATAGTGTGTTCACACAAAGTAGCCAGGATTTCATTAAATAAATACAGAGTATTTTGATTGTGGGTGATAACAAAAGTAATGATGTGTTACCTTGCTATTCCATATTAACTGTAATGTCAAACGATATCATGTATGTGCACGTGCATTGTGTGTTGAAAATGACATTGTCCGATGATTAGGGTTCAAAAATCAATTTCATTAAAAATGAACCAGATTGTTTCCTATGGCCATACTTTATGTGTTACCTACTTTATTTAATCTCATTCCAATCCATAGAAATCAGCTTAGAATTTGAATGATTATTAGATTTAGGCTCAATTCACTACTTTTGGAGTGCATGCTATAATTCTACCCATTGAAAATACACTGAAAAAAACTATTCTGCAGCCATATGCGCCCCTCTATGTAGGGCATAACTGAGGACATACTATTGTGCCCCATTCTTCTAATATGACATTTAGCTTTTGGAACACATTTAGGTAGGATCTAAAATATTGAAAAAATCGGACCATGTCACTTTACCACTGCTGTTGTAGCATTCCTCTATATTCAGGGGTGTGAAATCCACGTTTTTTATCTCCACAGGGACAGTTCCTGAGATTTGTCCAGATCCAATGAGAAATTTATTTCCCTTTATGTAGGGGGGGGGACTTAGAAGTATTGTCAAACCAGAACACCAAAATACATGACATTTCACCATTCTGCTTCTAGATTTTCAAAATTCTCTTGGGGCATGCCCCCAAACCCCCCTAGTAATGTTAAAGTATATAATTTGTAAGGGTTTGGAGTCACATCATCACTTCAAGCAGCATCTTTAGCGGAAACCATTTTTTTCATTTCACACCCCTGATATTATGACAACAATGATGATACAATGAGTAGAGTATGGTCAGGGTGTAAGGTAGGAGCCCCAGTCTAAAGCAACAGCCTGTACTTTCAGCCTCTGGACGACGAGGTGAGACAATAACAGTAGAGTACAAACGCGCTACGGTGACGGAACGAATCACTGCCTAATAAACAACTCAAACCAAACGTTAAGATTAGAAAAGCAGAAATAAGCTGCAGATCATGGAGTAGAGATAGCAATGTTCCTATTCTGTTACATGTTAACCTCAAGGTGGTTGGTTTCTAAAGCTTCATGTATATATATATATATATATATCTGTCTGTAGGAAACAACTGTTCTCATTCTGTGCTGTAGGGTGGTAACACTACATGTATAACCCTTTACCTATGCTGTAGGGTGCTAATACTTCATGTATAATGTCTTTACCTTGCAGCCCTATGACTATGAAGTGTCTGTCTTATATAACATAGCGCGTAGCTTCTAGTCTTAGTCGTAGACGATACATTGCTAACAGACATCTGTACAAAGCTTACTTCCAGTTGTATAACACAAACAGGTGCATTTTCCCTCCTTTCAGTCCTGTATACATAACAAAATGAAGCCCCCAAAACAACTTCATTTGAAGTATAGGACAACATTTTCACAGTGGAGCTCTGTCTTGAACTAAAGCAGTTTCTACTTTGATGTTGCTTTGATTCACATCATCCAGGAGAGTGACTTTGAGGTATTCCTTAGAAAAGCATGAATCATGTTTTTCATGCTTTTTTTTTTGCAATTTTTCTAATTCTCCTGCTCTTTTCTTACAACACTGTGGTATTCGCTGCAGTTTCTTGTTTTATAACTGGGAGAGGAGCTTATCCTCAATTGTGTCTTAAAATAATTCCTCATTTTCTTTCTGCTTTGAAATTTAATGACTTCATGTATTTTGTATTCTATGCATTTTTCACTTTAAGCCTGGGAGTCTCGACTACGACCCCATGTTCTTTGCCCCGCCGGTATGATTTACAATGCGTTACATTCCCCCGTACCTCCCTGACCCTAGCCCAGTCCCCAATGCATGCTACAGTACCCAACAGGAAGGCAGTCCCCCTTCAGAGGAAGATAGTAGAAAAAGAAACCCCAAGGCACCAGAACTAGGCACAGAGTTGGTAGTGAGGGTTGGAGTGTGGTTGTGTGCCTTGAGTTGAGGTTTTTGTGAGAACACTGTGTGTGAATTGTAGCCTCATATGGTAGTCAACTTTCCCAGACCGTAGAATCCACAATTTTCAGCCTTGAAGTAATATTCTCATAAGGGAGTGCTCATTTTTTAACAACAGGGGGGGTAGTGAGATTTCGCGCGGAGCGCGCGACATTTTTTCACCCCCCCCTCCCCTAGAGGGGTCGAAATTTTTTACCCCCCCCCCGGCAGACCGAAAATCGCGCGCGTTCGCGCCCATTTGTAGCATAGTAACGCGCGGGCTTTTTCCCTCAAAACAGGTTGAATTTTTTTGACCCCCCCCCAAGAGGGGTCTAAATTTCTTACCCCCCCCCCCCGGTCAAGGGGTCCAAATTTTTTACCCCCCCCCCAAATCCACCACCCCCCCTGTTGTTAAAAAATGAGCACTCCCTAACTAAGATATACTGCTCCATTGGTATCAGCTGTACTGCTACCGTAAAGTATCCTGTGTATTGGTACCGTAGGATGAGGTGGTATTGAAATGAAGGCTCACATTATGGTATAAGGGTGGTGAGTGTTTGAATGGCAGTGGTACAATGGGAGGGTTGACTTGTCAGTCCTGCTGCAGCCTTCTACATCAAAGAGCCTTCTGTATTAACCACATAGATCTGATCACCTTCATGACACTGAGGTGTCAATGCAGCATCAAAGCAACCAAGCAGCAACAACTAAGAATCCATAAGGCTTGTTCTGCAATGTTACAAGCATGTAGCGCATTAAGAAAGCTGTCATATTGCCCATCTCAATGCTTCAGCTTGTAGCATGCCGGCATACTTCATGATTTTTCTCGCTTTCATATCATGTGAATTTGAAACAAATCCGCTTTGATGTTCTCCCTGCAATTACTTTTAAATTGTATCATAGCATATGTATGGCACAAGTAAAATCATGGCGAAAATTTTAATTTGATAATCTCTACCAGAAAATTTCTTGTCTGATGATTTCTGGAATCCAAATTTAAATGACCATGAATTGAAAATTTGATTTAAACAGAATATTTAAGGGTTGCTTTTCTTGATATGTTAAGCGCACCGACTCAGACCGACAGAGGGAGGTAAGGCTATACTGGGCACCCAGTCTCCACAGGGTCACTCACAGGTTCACATCTGACATGCATCATTCACAGCCTACACTTTATGGAGCTATGATCTCAGGGTGACACAGAACACATGGTTTCTATCTGTCAGCTATGTTACACAACTGAGGTATCCGTCAGAATACACAAACAGTTGGGACCGTAGTGCATGACAATGTGTCAAATTGGTTACAAGAATGCGACAACACAAAACATATCCTTCGTGGGATGTTGGTTCCAAGGACATGAGGATGTAGAAATATATTTATTGAATTGGATCACTGCATGTCATGCAATATATTTGCATTTGTCCAAACATTGAGCACTAAGTGTGACAGATATGTCCTATTCAGCATTGCCATATCTTTCTACATAGCCTCACAAACATATATCACATGGTTTACCATTTTGCATTCACAGTTTGTGTCACAAACCAACTGCACTTCACATACCCCAGTTTATCATTGTGTCGCAAATACTTTTGCCAACTTCACTACAACTTTTTTTTCAAATCATTATAAACATGCATATGATAATTAACACTCGTAAATATCAGTACCCACATATTCTTTGATATAATGTAAACTTTTAATCTGACGAAATAAGGAAGATTATAGAATTGTATGATAAAAGTAAAAATTCACAACCACAAACCTCCACCATACCAAATGAAGTAGGCCTACCTTGATGAGGACCAAACTTATTTATATTGGCATCACTAGTGTTAATTTTTGTGGGGATTCTAAATTCTTTTTTGAGTGTGTCCGCACTGAAGCAGAGCTAATTTGAGTAGTTTCTGGTTTATGTTTATCATAACTAATATTTATTGTGTACCTCTTCAGAGTGGAGAGGATGGTAAGGCAGAGGAGGAGGAGGGAGCTAAGGTGATCCCCAAGTGGAAGGCATCACACATCACAGAAATCATCATCGAGCCTGAACCTGAGGAACCCGAGGAGCCCGCTAAGGCCCCCACACCCGCCGAGGAACAAGCAGCCGTCGCAGAGGAACAAGGTGAGAATTTGTAGAAATAAACCAGTTTGTATGAACAGGTTATTAACTCTGTTACTAATTTTTACTATGGTTCAGGATGTATGCGCCTAGAGGAAAATAGTCAATTATTCTATAGACCTATTAGCTCAATGTAGATGTTTCATGATATCCAATGTATATTTTGTTATATTTGTTTGTTTGCATCAAAGAAATGGTAAATTTATAAATTGATGTTCGCTGCATTACAGAATAAATAACATGGTGAGTCACATCATAAAGGGTTCTTTAAGTTTACATGTTAGCATATTTACATAAATTTCTGTCATATTGTGCAATTATAGGAAAAATCATTCTGATACTTATAAAAGCAAAAAGCTCAATACAATATTCCCTCTACAAAATCAGTATTCCCTCTACAAAATCAGTTGTTTAATTGAACTTACTGGGTAAGTCTCTCAAAATTTTAAAATATGACAGAAGTTTATTTTAGTTGATACCGACCCCTTTCACTGCATGTCCCTTGCTACTACGTGTGGCCGAGTAGAGTACAACTTTCCCGTCCCAACAGCCAGTTTAGAGGTTATGCAAGCCGAGAAGGACATCCCTTCTCTTTATTTAAGTATCTGGACTTGTCAGACAGTTGGTCAGTTGTTGTTGGTGTATGGTTTGCACTACATTGTGGTTATACATTGTTGTTGGTTGTTAGTTGCATGGTGCAGAGATATTGACCCTGCATGTAGCTATCATTTGTAGCTTTCACATGAAATGGTCTAAGCAGAATATATTGCAAAAAGATTCAATATTTATCATAAAAGTATATGCACCACTTAATAGAAAGGAATTGTTGTAATGTCACCAAACACTTGTAGTATAAGTGAACTATTTGAATTGCATGTCTCTGTTTTATTCTATTTAAGTTCCCCTACTGTATTAGTCTCAAAATTGACATATTTCATTGTAGATAGATACACATACACATTTAAAGTGCAGTTTTAGACATGTTGGATTGGCATCATTTACAAGAGCTATCATGAAAATGTCCAAGTACTTTTCAATCAGAGGTTAATATCATGAATGCAATTTGAAAATAATGATGAAAATGACCCTTTTCTGATGCCTTGCCTGAAAAACAACAATAAAGTACTAAAGTACAACTAAAGAAAACAGTACAGATTGTAAATATACCTGCTGTATGTAAACATGAACTCTAACCCTGTATGTGGCTGTATAAGTAACATACCCCTCCTCTCACAGCAGCTGAAGCAGTGGCTGAGCAGGCTGAAGAGGCTGAGGCTGCCCCTGCAACAGAAGAAGAGGCCCCCGCAGCACCAGAAGCCGAGCCTGCGGCAGAACCGGCCAGTGAGCCTGCTGCAGAACCTGCCGCCGAGCCTGAAGCAGAGCCGGCCGCCGCCCCCGCAGAGGAAGCCGCCGCCCCCGCAGAGGAGGCCCCACAAACAGAGGAAGCTGCCGCCGAATAAACCACTGCTCCACACCTACTTCACCCAGTTCATACACTGCTACCCAGACCCTGCTCCCCTGACCAAACAATAGCCATCCTCTTTGATAAAAGAAGTGAAACATTCAAGACAATTCACAGATCTAATCACAACCTGATCTGAGATTTTTACTACAGATGTTAGACGCTGTTACCTCATGTGTAAATTTATGGGCAAGTCGAGGGATAAATTTACGAGCATAATCTATGGTTAATGTGTCCAATTTTGTATATTCCAGAGATTTCTGATAGAGAGCATTAAATGTAGTTATCCAAGGACATTGTTGGTTCTATCCAAGAGAGAGTTGATGTTGGACAATGAGTTATTGAATTCTTCAAAGGCATCCCCTCATGTAAATATTTCTATGTTATCTGGCCATCTGTGATATTTTCATGTGTAAGAAACAGATCTATCGGAGGAGGCCTAATGTTAAGTCAAGTACACGCGTACATGTTTTTGAAATAAAAGTGACATAACTTATTAACATTTATGCGTTTGTGTTTTCCATTAGCAAAACCCAATGAGACATGTTTCTTGCTCTGAAGAAACTATGAATATGTGAGCAGTTATGTTACCCTGTTAGACCTAATAGTCCCCATCCCCCCAATGTCAATTAGGGGATCATTTTTCACTATTGACTGTCAATAACAATTTCAGGATGGGCCAAAGATGCAGTACAACAGGAAGACGAAATTCCTAGCTAGAATAAGTGATTTATTTGTTTGAAATACAAGATTTCTTATGTTTTAGCATTGAAATGCCATATGCAATGTGTAGAATATGGGCACTCTTGTTGTGTAAAGTCTATGGCGGGAAAACAACCCCCTGGTGGATGAACGGCAAACCACCTGTATGTTACTTCCGGTAATAAACTACAGCATCATGAGCTAGTGATGTCGGCGGACGTAGATCTAAACTAGAGCCTTTGTTGTTACTCATACCAACTTATTCATCAGGTTATGTAGCCCAGGCTACCTTTCCACTGCGCTAGAGAGAAGAGGGAAAGGTGTAGAGTAAGTGCTGGACTAGTTTGGAAGTCGGATGGGCCTTGGAAGTACGACTTTGAGAGTCTGGAAAGTCGGCGAGTTGGGACGCACGAGGGACGCCAAGCAGTGGCTTCCGTGAGCAGGTGACCGGATAGCCATGTGTATCAAGGAGTGTAACTACTGCATCTAGACTCCTTGTGTGTATGCCGTCGGGAATTTAAGCTAATATCGGCAGGGTCAGTGATATACGCACATCCTCGAGATCATTAAGGTTGGCTGGTGATAGGAATCACGGGGACGCGCTGAGAACGCCGGATAGAAGCCGTGCATGGTCGAGTTGAGGGGCGATGTCAGCAGGTTGGGACATGTTATTGATACACACAGGAGTAGGCCTACGACGTGTATGATGGTGTCAGGGCATCGGGAAGACGCACATGAGGAATGTGCTGATGTCAGCAAGTTAGAGAAAAACAGCTGATAGTCGTGATGACAATGTCGGAAAGTAGCAGCAAGGTGGCGAGGACGCCGTGTACGATGTGCTGCTGAGTGCTGTGGGTGTATTGAGATGTGGAGTTTGCGGTGTGTACATAGGTATGTCGACATGGGGTGTGAGTGTAACAGATACAGATAGTGATTTGTGCTTACTGAGGACGTGTATTAAAACTAAGCATCAGAGGAGAGTCTGTATAATGTTGCACAGAAGACACCTGTGTGTACCCTGATGGCGACTTACGTGCTATGGACTGGTAGCTGTAGGTGCCTATGTAAGGTCGACAGGGAGACTACAGGTATGTGTGTATTTAGAAGTCGTGTCAGAGGCACTGGTGATGTGTCAGAGACACTGGAAACGTGCCAGAGGCACTGGTGACGTGTCAGAGGCACTGGTGACGTGTCAGAGACACTGGAAATGTGTCAGAGGCACTGATGACGTGTCAGACACTGGAAACGTGTCAGAGGCAGTCAGAGGCACTGGTGACGTGTCTGAGACACTGGAAACATGTCAGAGGCACTGGTGACGTGTCAGAGACACTGGATATTGTGAACTGAGCTGACATGTGTGAACTGCTCAACTGCTCTGTGTGAGCTACCCTGTGAAGAGCTGATCTGTGTGAACTGCTCTGTGAGCTGATCTGTGAGAACTGCTCAACTGCTCTGTGTGAGCTACTCCGTGAAGAGCTGATCTGTGTGAACTGCTCTGTGAGCTGATCTGTGTGAACTGCTCAACTGCTCTGTGTGAGCTACCCTGTGAGGAGCTGATCTGTGTGAACTGCTCTGTGAGCTGATCTGTGTGAACTGCTCAACTGCTCTGTGTGAGCTACCCTGTGAGGAGCTGATCTGTGTGAACTGCTCTGTGAGCTGATCTGTGTGAACTGCTCAACTGCTCTGTGTGAGCTATCCCGTGAGGAGCTGATCTGTGTGAACTGCTCTGTGAGCTGATCTGTGTGAACTGCTCAACTGCTCTGTGTGGGCCATCAGTGATTAGAGTTACATTTTCTTTGTGTGTTAATCGGTTTCAGAAGGAGTTGAAACCTGGGAGTAAAATTACTGTGTGTAACATTTTTCTTAGTAAAAGAAATATTTCTTGTAACAAGTTATTGTTGTATTGATACTAAAACTGATGAGATCTAGTTTGTGTAATACATGTATACTAGTTTGTAAAATCTAAGTAAAGACATGTATGTGGACATATTGAACAACTGAGTTCACTATAAGTATGTATACTGGTACTATAATGTTTGATTTTATAGTAAGACATGTTGAAGACTAATGAGTAATATTTGATTACTGAGTTAATTATACAAAAGACCAGTCTATTGGAGTACTATTGAACATTATTCTAACTAAGCGAGTAGCTTGTAATACTTGTTTAAATATCAAGAACTTTATTTTAAGAATGCAAAAGACATTTCTATAGCGTATGAAAACACTGGACATTCAGAAGGAGTATTGAAACTAAGTATGTTTGAGAAGGAGACTCTGTATTCAAAGTTGTATTGTGTGTATTCATAGTTTTACTCAACTGCGAGTGAGAAGGAGTGTAGAATATGGGCACTCTTGTTGTGTAAAGTCTATGGCGGGAAAACAACCCCCTGGTGGATGAACGGCAAACCACCTGTATGTTACTTCCGGTAATAAACTACAGCATCATGAGCTAGTGATGTCGGCGGACGTAGATCTAAACTAGAGCCTTTGTTGTTACTCATACCAACTTATTCATCACAATGCCCCCCACACCTCATTGAATACAATGTGGCCGTATTCAATGGGCTAAAAGAAAGTTGTCTCTTCATTAAATGGCTTCAAATCAAAAATAAATGCAAATGCCAACTACATTGATACCTCTGTCGTATTTCATGAGTGGCTTCATAGGATACTGCCCCAACCCCTACTCATGAAATATGACTATCAATGGGCATTGGCATTTGTCTGTATTCCACTCCTTCAGATCCCTTGAGAACAGTCCCCAATACCTCCAAATTTATTTGAAATGAGACTTCAGGGATTCCAACATTGTGCCTCTACATGGGTAGTCAGATTTTTGGCTGTGTTACTGCGTCACTATTTAGGGGAAAACAGCGTGTCACTGTGTCGCTTTTTAAGCATATAAGAACTTATAGAAAGAGATCTGCAGGTCGATTTTCATCCCTTATTTTTCTGTGTCATTGGACATGCAGCCAACTTCGACCTAGTTGAGGTAACCCTATTTTAAACACAGCAAGGGTGTCGGAAGCAACTTGATATTGGGGGGGCCACGGCCAAACCAAATGAAGTTCAGAAGGGTGCGCAATTTCGAGCGTTAAAAGCGACACATTGAAAAATGTATTGGGGGTCTGGGGGCTAGGCCCCCAAGGAAAATTTTGAAAGATTTGACACAATTTGGTGCATTTTAGGGTCGATTTTGGGGGTATTTCTTTATATAATTATAGAGTAATTAATATAATTCATCAGCATTTCCAAAATGTTGGGGGGGCCAAAAGATACTCCAGGGTTGCCACTGTCAGGGAAAATGTCAGGGAAAATATTTTTCGTTCCAGGTCAGGGAAATGTCAGGGAATTTCAGATTTTTTGGCAAAATGTCAGAGAAAATGATATTTTCTGAAAATGTCAGGGAAAATGATATTTTGTCAGGGAAAATCTTTGAAATTCAAAAAAAGTCACCTGTTTTCTCGGAAAAAAGCCTGTATTATACTACAATTTAAAGGGAGAAAGATATTTAAATCCTCAAAAAGGAGGGGGTAAAATTGTGCGCGCACGCGATACACAAAATCCCTGTTGTTAAATAATGACCACTCACTAAGTAGAAGATAATTTTAAAAAGTGTATAGTCATGGTTGGAGGGCATTTAAAAACATTGGGTTTATGTCGCGATTGTCGGGGAAATTTGATATAACGTCATGGAAATGTCAGGGAAAAGTCAGGGAATTCAAAACTACCTTGTCTGTGGCAACCCTGTACTCTGGCCCCCCATGTGTAGGATTGGGGGGGGGGCATGGCCCCCCCCCCTGTTCTGACACCCCTGCACAGGGTTTACGGTACAGCCGGAAACAGAGTGACTGAAATCACAGGAGTCAGGGTTCATGCCCCGGGTTCATGCACTGAAAATAATGAATCTCAAATGTTAGTCAAAAGTTAGTAGGTTTTACTAACATTTGTACAACCATTAGCGAAATACACATGCCCAAAGTTCCCATCCTATCTTAGTATTTTGCTACTAATGCTTTGCTAAAAGTTAGCATTGCCTTGGATTGCCTGGAAGCATTAGTCATTTATTATCAATTACCGGTAGTTAGTAATGGTCTTACAGTTTACATCTGTTAGCAATCGGTTGCAGCAGCACACAGCCCTGGCTAATATGCAACAACCATAGAATGAGTAACTCCATCCATTGAAGCCAGTCTGTCCACATAACAATCACTGCTCTCTAGAAATGGCCTTATAGAGACTTGAGTATGTCTTTGGTATACACCACCTTCACACGGTGGGGGCGCTGCGATCGTCAAAACAGTACCCGTAGTGTAGTTTATCGAGCTAAACATAGGTCACTCCAATCGTCGTCTGGCCTATGGTTTATAACCTCCTGTTCCCGCTGGCCCCAACTCGACACCATATATGGGCATGGCACGTCATTAGCACGTGACCGTCTATAAATAGATTCACTCCTTTAACAGTTTGATCACATGACCTCCTCCAATCTCCATACCCTTATATGGAGCGAGTTAAGCCAGCAGAAATAGTGGGAAACCTTGGTATTTCAAAATGGCCGCCGGTAGGTTGTTCCAAACGCTACTATTGCACCTAGCGGTTGATATCCGAACTACCCGTAGTGAGGCTAGAACCACTGGGAACAAGTTGCAATAGCTGAGGCAACTTTTGCCACTTTGACAGCGTCCTCCCGAGGCGACTGCTGCGACTTTTGAATCGAGGAACACATCAACTCACTCAATCTAGAAATAACCATCATTTACAAGAAGAATATTGCTGAACATTGAGGTATATTAATGACCTAGCTCGAATTTAACCATCAATGGTTTCAAAAACATTATGTTTTAACTAAAACCAACTTCTACGGAGGCGATAGCGCCCCCCGTTATCGCTCATAGCGATTTCGGAGGCTAATATCTTGTGTAATCTGGCTCAAATCTACCAAAAGCACCAGAGGCACTGGTGACGTGTCAGAGGCACTGGTGACGTGTCAGAGACACTGGAAATGTGTCAGAGGCACTGATGACGTGTCAGACACTGGAAACGTGTCAGAGGCAGTCAGAGGCACTGGTGACGTGTCTGAGACACTGGAAACATGTCAGAGGCACTGGTGACGTGTCAGAGACACTGGATATTGTGAACTGAGCTGACATGTGTGAACTGCTCAACTGCTCTGTGTGAGCTACCCTGTGAAGAGCTGATCTGTGTGAACTGCTCTGTGAGCTGATCTGTGAGAACTGCTCAACTGCTCTGTGTGAGCTACTCCGTGAAGAGCTGATCTGTGTGAACTGCTCTGTGAGCTGATCTGTGTGAACTGCTCAACTGCTCTGTGTGAGCTACCCTGTGAGGAGCTGATCTGTGTGAACTGCTCTGTGAGCTGATCTGTGTGAACTGCTCAACTGCTCTGTGTGAGCTACCCTGTGAGGAGCTGATCTGTGTGAACTGCTCTGTGAGCTGATCTGTGTGAACTGCTCAACTGCTCTGTGTGAGCTATCCCGTGAGGAGCTGATCTGTGTGAACTGCTCTGTGAGCTGATCTGTGTGAACTGCTCAACTGCTCTGTGTGGGCCATCAGTGATTAGAGTTACATTTTCTTTGTGTGTTAATCGGTTTCAGAAGGAGTTGAAACCTGGGAGTAAAATTACTGTGTGTAACATTTTTCTTAGTAAAAGAAATATTTCTTGTAACAAGTTATTGTTGTATTGATACTAAAACTGATGAGATCTAGTTTGTGTAATACATGTATACTAGTTTGTAAAATCTAAGTAAAGACATGTATGTGGACATATTGAACAACTGAGTTCACTATAAGTATGTATACTGGTACTATAATGTTTGATTTTATAGTAAGACATGTTGAAGACTAATGAGTAATATTTGATTACTGAGTTAATTATACAAAAGACCAGTCTATTGGAGTACTATTGAACATTATTCTAACTAAGCGAGTAGCTTGTAATACTTGTTTAAATATCAAGAACTTTATTTTAAGAATGCAAAAGACATTTCTATAGCGTATGAAAACACTGGACATTCAGAAGGAGTATTGAAACTAAGTATGTTTGAGAAGGAGACTCTGTATTCAAAGTTGTATTGTGTGTATTCATAGTTTTACTCAACTGCGAGTGAGAAGGAGTGTAGAATATGGGCACTCTTGTTGTGTAAAGTCTATGGCGGGAAAACAACCCCCTGGTGGATGAACGGCAAACCACCTGTATGTTACTTCCGGTAATAAACTACAGCATCATGAGCTAGTGATGTCGGCGGACGTAGATCTAAACTAGAGCCTTTGTTGTTACTCATACCAACTTATTCATCACAATGCCCCCCACACCTCATTGAATACAATGTGGCCGTATTCAATGGGCTAAAAGAAAGTTGTCTCTTCATTAAATGGCTTCAAATCAAAAATAAATGCAAATGCCAACTACATTGATACCTCTGTCGTATTTCATGAGTGGCTTCATAGGATACTGCCCCAACCCCTACTCATGAAATATGACTATCAATGGGCATTGGCATTTGTCTGTATTCCACTCCTTCAGATCCCTTGAGAACAGTCCCCAATACCTCCAAATTTATTTGAAATGAGACTTCAGGGATTCCAACATTGTGCCTCTACATGGGTAGTCAGATTTTTGGCTGTGTTACTGCGTCACTATTTAGGGGAAAACAGCGTGTCACTGTGTCGCTTTTTAAGCATATAAGAACTTATAGAAAGAGATCTGCAGGTCGATTTTCATCCCTTATTTTTCTGTGTCATTGGACATGCAGCCAACTTCGACCTAGTTGAGGTAACCCTATTTTAAACACAGCAAGGGTGTCGGAAGCAACTTGATATTGGGGGGGCCACGGCCAAACCAAATGAAGTTCAGAAGGGTGCGCAATTTCGAGCGTTAAAAGCGACACATTGAAAAATGTATTGGGGGTCTGGGGGCTAGGCCCCCAAGGAAAATTTTGAAAGATTTGACACAATTTGGTGCATTTTAGGGTCGATTTTGGGGGTATTTCTTTATATAATTATAGAGTAATTAATATAATTCATCAGCATTTCCAAAATGTTGGGGGGGCCAAAAGATACTCCAGGGTTGCCACTGTCAGGGAAAATGTCAGGGAAAATATTTTTCGTTCCAGGTCAGGGAAATGTCAGGGAATTTCAGATTTTTTGGCAAAATGTCAGAGAAAATGATATTTTCTGAAAATGTCAGGGAAAATGATATTTTGTCAGGGAAAATCTTTGAAATTCAAAAAAAGTCACCTGTTTTCTCGGAAAAAAGCCTGTATTATACTACAATTTAAAGGGAGAAAGATATTTAAATCCTCAAAAAGGAGGGGGTAAAATTGTGCGCGCACGCGATACACAAAATCCCTGTTGTTAAATAATGACCACTCACTAAGTAGAAGATAATTTTAAAAAGTGTATAGTCATGGTTGGAGGGCATTTAAAAACATTGGGTTTATGTCGCGATTGTCGGGGAAATTTGATATAACGTCATGGAAATGTCAGGGAAAAGTCAGGGAATTCAAAACTACCTTGTCTGTGGCAACCCTGTACTCTGGCCCCCCATGTGTAGGATTGGGGGGGGGGCATGGCCCCCCCCCCTGTTCTGACACCCCTGCACAGGGTTTACGGTACAGCCGGAAACAGAGTGACTGAAATCACAGGAGTCAGGGTTCATGCCCCGGGTTCATGCACTGAAAATAATGAATCTCAAATGTTAGTCAAAAGTTAGTAGGTTTTACTAACATTTGTACAACCATTAGCGAAATACACATGCCCAAAGTTCCCATCCTATCTTAGTATTTTGCTACTAATGCTTTGCTAAAAGTTAGCATTGCCTTGGATTGCCTGGAAGCATTAGTCATTTATTATCAATTACCGGTAGTTAGTAATGGTCTTACAGTTTACATCTGTTAGCAATCGGTTGCAGCAGCACACAGCCCTGGCTAATATGCAACAACCATAGAATGAGTAACTCCATCCATTGAAGCCAGTCTGTCCACATAACAATCACTGCTCTCTAGAAATGGCCTTATAGAGACTTGAGTATGTCTTTGGTATACACCACCTTCACACGGTGGGGGCGCTGCGATCGTCAAAACAGTACCCGTAGTGTAGTTTATCGAGCTAAACATAGGTCACTCCAATCGTCGTCTGGCCTATGGTTTATAACCTCCTGTTCCCGCTGGCCCCAACTCGACACCATATATGGGCATGGCACGTCATTAGCACGTGACCGTCTATAAATAGATTCACTCCTTTAACAGTTTGATCACATGACCTCCTCCAATCTCCATACCCTTATATGGAGCGAGTTAAGCCAGCAGAAATAGTGGGAAACCTTGGTATTTCAAAATGGCCGCCGGTAGGTTGTTCCAAACGCTACTATTGCACCTAGCGGTTGATATCCGAACTACCCGTAGTGAGGCTAGAACCACTGGGAACAAGTTGCAATAGCTGAGGCAACTTTTGCCACTTTGACAGCGTCCTCCCGAGGCGACTGCTGCGACTTTTGAATCGAGGAACACATCAACTCACTCAATCTAGAAATAACCATCATTTACAAGAAGAATATTGCTGAACATTGAGGTATATTAATGACCTAGCTCGAATTTAACCATCAATGGTTTCAAAAACATTATGTTTTAACTAAAACCAACTTCTACGGAGGCGATAGCGCCCCCCGTTATCGCTCATAGCGATTTCGGAGGCTAATATCTTGTGTAATCTGGCTCAAATCTACCAAAAGCACCCAGCATGCTCGAGAACTCACCTACATCCACTTCCCCATGGTCTAGTTATGGTCAGGGAGCCATACATAATTTGTTTAGGGCCCAGAAAGTTAGCTTCCAATTCTAAAGGATAGGCGTTTGCATTTTCTAGAGCAGTGGCCTCGGTTTGGTCATGGCCCTAAATGGTAAAGGTGCGCGATTATCCATTTAAAAAAAACTAAATGGCGATTTCGTGAAAGTAGTGTATAAGTAAGCATTGACTAATGTCCATGATTATTTTCAGTGTGGGCAGGGTTCTTTTAAATGTAGCGGGATGAGAGAGAGGACAGTGTATGTAACCAAATTCAAATTTTCTTTTTCAAAAGTAGGCCTATCCGGCTGACAGGAGTTTGATCTTGTTACAGGTGCTCCCTGGAGTGCTGCTCAGTCCTATACACTATCTGAATTCTTCTGTAGGCCACACCCAAAAAAAGGTTGGTCTACGGATTTTCATTTTTATAAATGGTGCGAGCGAGCGCAAAAAAAGAAAATGATTTTTTCTAAAAATCCTTTTGTCTGCAGAATTTTACCTTGAATCAAGTGGAGTGGGCAATTTTCTTTTTCTGTTTTGGAGGGAAACCTTTATGCAAACTTTGCATTTTCGAAATTATGGTGCGGGAACCCCGTAAAACAACTTTATTTTTTGGTGTGGCCGTAGAAACATCCTCTATATCTAATATCTAAAACCCCCAATCCCATTGTAATTGAAATTTCCCACCACCTGAGTTTCACATAAAATATGCACCATGTTATTAAGGTCTGTGTCCCGTCAATTTAACAATGCACCATTGCAGCCCCGGCAAGTAACTCGCTGGTGCTACATTGGTGCATTATGCCAACTCTTTGGGAGTGTCTCAAACCCATAGGGTCAGCATGCAGCAAGTGCGAGTTTACTCGCCAGGATGCACCAAGGGCATGATGCATTAAGCCGTTCTTAGAGGGTTAAAGGGAAACCCACTGTCATGTCATATTTGATGGTACAGACCTTTATTTTTTTGTAGTTAATATTCATTCAGGAGGTAGGGGAAAGGTTCCTGTGGATCCTATTGGCATCGGGCTCCTGACCGTGGGGCTATAGTTGTATTGGTTTCTACATAAAGTTGGGAAGTACAAAGGCATTACACCACTAAATAAGCTACATAAATCAATGAGGTGTTTTTTTACTGTTATCACCTTCTTGTGACACATTATATTTAAAGGGATCCCTTCATCCACAGAATGGGCTGCCAAGGTCTAGGGACTTTCATATGAGATGGGCAGCTGGAGATGCAATGTTACATAATACCACATGTCTATCACCCCTCCTGGTGTGAGGGGCTGGAGGGCTGCCCAAAACACTAGATAAGAATCTCCAAGTTCCATCACACTGTATTCTATATCAGATGTGTTGCCATCACATACTTTGATTCTAAAACAAATTGATCTGATATAGAATACTCTTATCTAGTGTTGTGGGCAGCCCTCCAGACTCTCACACCGGGAGGGGAGATAGACATGTGGTATTATGTAACATTGCATCTCCAGCTTACCCCTCCTATGAAAGTCCCTAAACCTTGACAGCCCATTCTGCGCATGAAGGGATCCCTTTAAGCAGACTATAATACATATTATGATGGAATACCACCGTTCATAATTAATGGCGAAAAGAAAGTTGTTACTTAAGATGTGAGAAGTACTACTTCCCATCCTAGGAGATGGAACTATCACTGGCTGGTGGTGAGGAAAATTTTGCGGGGGGGACCAAAAAAATTTGGACCCCTTGAAGAGGTGGACAAAAAATATTTGCACCCCTCTTGAGGGGGGGACCAAAAAAATTGCACCCCTTTTTAATGAAAAAGCCCGCGCGTTACTATAGCTCAAAGGGGTCGACCGCGCTGAATTTCAACTTGCCTGAGGGGGGGGACCAAAAAAATTTGACCCCTCCCGTGGGGGGACCAAAAAAATCTCAACCCGCTTGCGGGGAAATCCACAGTCCCCCCCCCCCCCCGTTGTTAAAAAATGACCACTCCCTTAGTACTGTAGTATACTTATAAAAAAAAAAACTTGTATAAGGCACACCCTATATACCGTACTGCCGTGTTTACGCGCCCCACACTTTTGTATATATATGCCCTCGGCACTTATACAAGACAGGCGCTTATTCAAGATCCTAGTTTAATGCCTAAGAAAGATTCCTATAGCACTCTTATACAAGACATGCGCTTATTTAAATCCTGGCTCTTAACCGTGACAGTAGGGTAGGCATGTTGGTATCAAATTGAAGCAGCGTCTTATACGTAAGAATTTATGGTAGTCGATACCTGTCATCATAATCTCAAAGTTAACAGAGTCGGGTATTATGCACGTCTATTTTTCTTTAAAAAATGCATAGTCCCAATGTAATACATGTGTAGTGTGAGCCTCAAAGTCAGTTACATTCACTTCTGTAATTGACTCAGGGTATTAACCCTGAGTAATATACACCTACTAATTTTGCGTTTTAAGACAATTTTGTGACATAGGAGAATCTTTATATTTTGGTTATCGTCCGACATAGACAAAAGTCGACAAAAACATGAGACAGGCAAGGTCGGGGGACAGGATCTAGCGCAAAAATTTTTCTAAAAATCTAAATTTTTCTTGACTAAATTGAACTGCGATCTTTACGAATTTATTTCTCTCTTTCGCTATTATGTAAATGTATGAAAACAAAGCTACCGCCGCCATGGGCCTCCATAGGCTGCAAGGCATTAAGTTTTTGGGTGCAAGATAGAAATGACATTTTGAGCGAATTTGCCCGTATTTCTCTCTTTCTACCCCCAAAGCGGGCAAAATCTGGGCACATTCTACCGCCAGGACCTATGCAACAAGTCACATCCACTCTATATCTATGTGTTAAGACAGGGGATGCACGGCAAAGGCATGGACGCGTAACACACGCCGCCCTGTAGCCGACCGACACAGCGAAACGGAAACGGCGATGGTGTCGCTGCTGATGCTCCGATCGACTCGCTTTACGGCCGAGATGTAAAACAGCGGTTACGCGCTGCTGGGCGCTGACGCCGACAGCCACCTGCTCGCCCCCAGCCACCTGCTTTCCCACAGCCACCTGCTCACCTACAGCCACCACCTGGAATTTGATTATATATGACTTCCAATATATGAAATTAGGGTAGCTTTTTCTGGCGATTACGATTCTGCCGTCAGAAATGAGAAATAATGTATTGTGCTCAAATTAGATCACTCATTCGAATTCATTTCTGATGCCAGAATTGACAGATTACCCTGAGTCATCTGTGAGGACACTCACACACTCCATTTTTCGCTGAATTATGGTGTAGCGAGTGCGGTATTATCGCAAGTGCAAGTTCCAGTCACAGTCTCCCAGCGGATTCTTTGCCCTCTGCACAGCGCCATATACCCGTCATTTTAAGCCCAAATATCTCCTAAACTGCTTATACTTACGGGTCCCCTGGCAATTATGTCATGAAATAGACATGCATTCATCATAATTATATATTCACAGCAAAAAAAGAAAATGTCTATAGCCATTTATAGAGGACTTTAAAGTAAACACCACAAAGCGGGATTTGGCACTGGATCTTCCCAAAGGACTGCACGAGAGCACGAGATTTGATGCATGAACTAACACCACAATGCAATGAATAGTCAATAACGTTCATGGTAAGCTCAAAGTTAACACTTTGGTAAATATCTAACATAAGCAGCAACATAAATAACAAACATCATGTACCCAATGGAAGTGTAGCTTTTGCATTATATGTAATGTTGATATAATGGTAATGGCGAGGAAAGGTATGAACAGCGATTGGTGATGCCACTATAATACAACTCTAGACCATGTTGAATAACTTAATAATACAGAAAACTGCTGATGCCTTCATGCGGCTTTCACAGTAGTATCCTAAATTCCTGCTCGTAAGCCATATCGCTAACCTTGGCATATTCTAAGAGTGGCCCAGGGTGTCTAGAACTCCAATTTAATAGTATGCAGTATACTTATAAACGCTACATTTAAAGTTTAATTAAGCAATTCATACGGGTGAGTCAGAAAATTAGTCCTGGAAGACCATGTTGTACGGTATGATGGCTAAATAAAAAAATAAAAATAAATAAAGCCCCCACTATTAGCCGCATTCTATGTCTATACGTCGCATTTTTATCAAGTACAATTTAAAGTGACATAGTCTGATGATTAGGGCTCAAAAATGAATTTTGCTAAAAATGAACCAGAAAGTTCAATATGGCAATACTTCATGTCCTAGCTAGTATATTAAACATCATTCCCCAGAATTCAGCTTAAATCTAGGCTAATTATCAGTTTTTTTGCTCAATTTAAGACTTTTGGAGTGCACCCATTGAGAATACACTGTAAGAGGCTATACCTGTGTTCATGGGACCTCTTAATTGCCTCACATTGGCCATCAAAGATATTTTATTGTGCCCCATCCTCCAAATATGGCATTGTAATGCCATTTTTAACACATTTAAGCAGAAATTAAAATATGGAAAACATTGGACTATGCCACTTTAAGGTAGTGGTAGTTTTTGCTGCAGGGACCTGATCCAGAAACCATGTTGTACAGTATGAATGACTAAATTTATAATAAAACTGAGAAAACTCTCTAGTCTTCTTGCGGCTTTCAGAATACCAGGGTAGCGGGAGGCCTTACACGGGCATCCATCGCTTGATCTGGTACTGGCGAGCTAAGCACTGATAAGAGCTACTACAATGGGTACCAGTTGTTACATAATGCATCCGAAGAAATCTGCAGCAACTACATGGGGTTATCTCATTGGTTGATACTGCATCCAGCTACATGACTACACCAGCTGACTCAATGAATGAGCTTATCATGAAGTATCGCTTCATGGTAGTTTGACTACCACGTTTAACAAACATAAATAAAGAGTACATATGAACACTATGTATATTTAAGCATATTTGTCTACTTTGGTTTGTATTTGTTCAACATTTCCACATGACTTGTTAGGAATGCACTGGCTTTGGCCCATTTCAAAACTAGGTCAAATGTCGGGCTGCCCCCTGGTGAGGTGCTGAGGTACTGCAGAAGTAGGTCAGCTGAACGCAGGGGATCCGGGAAGGGGTAGCTCTGAAAGAGCAGGTTTGAGACATGACAAGTTTGCAAAACATGTATCAATCTTCTTTTATCATTTTACATCAACATGAAATTCAATCTTTTTGAAATTAAACTGGGATGGCTACAAAGACCATAATTTCTATGCTACACATTCCATCATTTCCTGTAATTTTGTATCCATCCACTCTATTATTCAACAGATATATAACAAGAACAAAAAGTCACATGTTACAATAGCAACATATTTGAATGTGTTGAATAAGTTGAATGCTTCATGCTGAGAAACTTATGGTAACAAAGGGAGGGATTGAGTAACTTACAGTAACAGAGTGTAGGATTGAGTAACTTATGGTAACTAAGGGAAGGATTGAGTTACTTATGGTACCTAAGGAGGATTGAGTGACTTATGGTAACTATGGGAGGGATTGAGTAACTTATGGTAACTAGGGGAGGGATTGAGTAACTTATGGTAACCAAGGGAAGGATTGAGTTAATTATGGTAACTAAGGGAAGGATTGAGTAACTTACAGTAACAAAGGTAGGGATTGACTAACTTTCCGTACCTAAGGGGAGGATTGAGTAACTTACAGTAACTAAGGGAAGGATTGAGTAACTTACAATATCAAAAGGAAGGATTGAGTAATTTGGGTAACTAGGCAGGGATTGAGTAACTTATGGTAACTAAGGGAAGGATTGAGTAACTTAGAGTAACTAAGGGAAGGATTGAGTAACTTACGGTAACTAAGGGAAGGATTGAGTAACTTAGAGTAACTAAGGGAAGGATTGAGTAACTTACGGTAACTAAGGGAAGGATTGAGTAATTTACGGTAACTAAGGGAAGGATTGAGTAATTTACGGTAACTAAGGGAAGGATTGAGTAATTTACGGTAACTAAGGGAAGGATTGAGTAACTTACGGTAACTAAGGGAAGGATTGAGTAACTTACAGTAACTAAGGGAAGGATTGAGTAACTGACGGTAACTAAGGGAAGGATTGAGTAATTTACGGTAACTAAGGGAAGGATTGAGTAACTAACTGTAACTAAGGGAATGATTGAGTAACTTACAGTAACTAAGGGAAGGATTGAGTAACTTACGGTAACTAAGGGAAGGATTGAGTAATTCACGGTAACTAAGGGAAGGATTGAGTAACTTGCGGTAACTAAGGGAAGGATTGAGTAACTTACGGTAACTAAGGGAAGGATTGAGTAATTTACGGTAACTAAGGGAAGGATTGAGTAACTTATGGTAACTAAGGGAAGGATTGAGTAACTTACGGTAACAAAGGGTGAGATGTCCATGAGTTGTCGTGTGGCCCAGGCCCGGTGCTCCTCCAGGAGCTGTACCGACACTGCCCCCTCCAGGTATCTCTGGTCCACCACCACCACCTGCTGCTGCTCACCCAGCCCATTGGTCAGCCCCTCACTGCTATAAGTGTGGTCAGTCACAGCAGGTGTCACTTTCACCGTAGGACTATCCACCGACTGTGGACTTTGGTTGTCGTTATCAGCTGGACAAGTCATAATGCAAATCTCATCTTCCTCGTCCCCATCTTCCCCGATGGACCACTTGGGTCTGGGTCTGTTTTGTGTATGGTTGCCATAGTTACTGCTGTCCATGTTGAGGTATTCCCCGCTGATGGTGCGCAGCATGGGGAGGGAGCTGCAGGAGAGGAGGCGCGCGGGGACCGCCTCCCGCTCCCCGGGGGACTGGCCTCGACCCCCAGGGGGGGACTGGACGCCCGGGTCCGTGTTCCCCCCCGGGACTGAGGGCAGCCCGTAGTGCTTCTCCTGCGCCACCTTCTCGACCTCCTCCAGCACGGCCACCAGACGCCCCCGCCTCACCTGCACGTCAAACAGCAGCGTCTGGCACAGTGCCAACACCTGGTCCTCACCAGGGGGGGTAGCAGCTGCACTGCCACCTGGGGAGGGAACACCAGGGGGGGTAGCAACTACCCTGACACCTGGGGAGGGAACACCAGGGGAGGTAGCAGCTGCCCTGCCACCTGGGGAGGGAACACCAGGGGGGGTACCTGCTGCCCTGCCACCTGGGGAGGGAACACCAGGGGGGGTAGCAGCTGCACTGACACCTGTGGAGGGAACAGTGTTACCAGCCTCTGTGGTGGGTATAATCTCTGTCTGTGTAGTGGTAATACTGCCATCAGTCACTTCAATCCCTGTCACATCACCGGGTAGCTCCGTAGTAGACCCCCCACCGTGCCCACCATCACTGCCGGCTGTATAGGCCCAGTGGTGCAGCACAGCACTACAGTAGAAGGCGCTCAGACAGTCAGCCACAGTACACACGGTGTGTGGGGAGGACACTGCCCCCCCGGGGGGGTCGCGGGGGTGTGGGGGGGCGTCTGGCGGGGGGAGCTGGAACTTGGCGCGTGAGCGGCTGAGGGGGAGGGGGCTGGAGGCGGTCAGGTCGTCACATACCACCAGCTTCACGGCCGCCACCTGCTGCTGCAGAACCTCCAGGCTGACCCGACCTGAAACAGGAGTAGGGTAAGGTCACCATCAATATACCAGCTGCTGTAGGAGTACAAGGGTCAGGTCACCATCAATATACCTGCTGCTGTAGGAGTACAAGGGTCAGGTCACCATCAATATACCTGCTGCTGTAGGAGTACAAGGGTCAGGTTACCATCAATATACCTGCTGCTGTAGGAGTACAAGGGTCAGGTTACCATCAATATACCTGCTGCTGTAGGAGTACAAGGGTCAGGTTACCATCAATATACCTGCTGCTGCAGCACCTCCAGGCTGACCCGACCTGAGGGGAACCAATGTTACAATCAATATTCATAAATCATACAATCCAATGCCCATGCAAATGTCATACCTGAGCGGGTAATGGGGCCAAGGCGCCCAGAAAATTTGAACATTTTGATGCCAAATGGTGCATGTATTTTGATAGATGCATTTGGGTTAGGGGCTAATTTGGAATTGACTTTTTTTGAGTAACAGAACATAACTGTAATTGTCTTCATGTGTGTAGCTTTTTCAATAATATTTTCAAACAAGGAATGGCAAAGTAAGGCAACACTCAAACAATACAATACTATAATGTCAGAGAAGAATAACTATACAAAAAGTGGGGTATGATTGGATCCATAGAATGAAGACTCAAGCTCCTTGGGGCTTAACAACTAGTTGATATCATGGGAAGAGATGGAAAAGATGACAAATCAGGATTTTGCGGGAAATACATTTAATACTTAAATCTCAGTGAAAAAAACAGGAATTCTTAGTAAGGAGAACAAGTGACATTACAATTGACATTTATGGCATTCATATTAATCATTTTAAAAATAGGCCTAAACACCTCTTGACCCACCTTGCGGTAGCAGCACCCGACACAGCCCCTGCAGCAGCTCCATGTTGTCTGTGTGTTTACACGTCTCCATGGCAACCACCCACCAGTGGGCGGCCATGTTGGTATTGGAGAGGAGCAGACAGAGCGCGCCCAGCGTCACATCCAGACACAAGTCCTGCAGCAACTGAAACAAACAACAAAACAACGCTGTGTGACATTAATTTTTTCTCTCTATTTTTGTGTTAATGAGTCTGGGTGTACTTTATTTGTTTATAACAAAGGGGCCATTCTGATCAAATGTGCTTAAGAGTTCTGATGCTTCTTCTTTGTCAATTTAAGATTAACATTTTTTTCACGTTTTACTACCGGAAAAATAATGGTTTGACTTACACGCCGTAAAAACTAACATATAGTAATTTTAGTAGGTTTTATTTTCAGTGCTGGAGTTTTCATACTACTGTGGTGTATTACTCTGAAACATTGTTTATAACGAAAGCTTGTTTATAACAAAAGCTTGTTCACAACAAAAATTTGTTCATAACAAAAACTTGTTTATAACAAAAATATGTTAATTGGTACCGTAAATTCTCGCGTATAAGCCTAACTCGCGTATAAGCCGCACCCCGACCTCGGGCCGATCCTATAAGCCGCACCAGCGATCTGATTGTGGTGACTTTAAGTACTGTATCATAGTAGCAAAAACTCACGTATAAGCCGCACCCTGACTCTGTGCCGATCCTATAAGCCGCACCCCCGATCTGACTCGCGTACTAGCCGCGGCTTCTACGCGAGAATTTACGGTAGGATTTTAAAATCCAGAAAATGCGCAAAAATGTGTGCAGCGAGAAATATCATGTTTAGAGTAAGGCTTAAGAAAAAAGAAAAAAGTTGTGTTCCAGTATCCCAACCGACCTTACGTAATTGGAACCGACCCTAATTTTTTTAGACATTTTTTTCAATTACTGAGACATTTTTGGCGATTTTACCACTAAAACCACTCTTTTTGACCGAGAAGAATTCTAAAAAAAAATCAAAAAAAAATCAGCCTACCGACCATATTTATTTTTGACCATATTACTTTTTAGGCTTAATTAAAATGTCCTAAGAGTTTACCTGTTTGCTGGTGTTGTGTCGCTGCTGCTCGTTGTGGACTGTAGCTAGTTGTAGGTACAGGGTGTTGAGGGCCTCCGCTGACAGCTCCACCAGGCCGTGTTTCAGCCACGTCCTGACCAGGTACAAGACGACTGCCTCCCCCTCTACAGCCACCACCGGCCACGGGGTCAGGGGGTCGGTACAGGCAGGGTCTAATAGCAGCTCTGTAATGTAGCCATATATTTAGAGAATAGAAAACGATGTTCTTCACGTCGAGACTGTCTGTTGGCCTATAACGCACGATGGTGTCGAGCCTTCATAAGGCTCGGGACCAGAGTGTGTTATAGGCCTACTGGCAGTCGAGACATGAAGAAGGAGTTTACTATTGTCTTTATAAAATGATTATCGACCTTAAATAGAAGCTCAAGTAGAATCACTCTAACAAATAGAAGCTCTACGATGAAAGTATGACTCTCTAAAGTAAATTGGTGTGTGTAACCAGGCAACAGTCCATGGAAACGCACTGTAACTAGCGCTACCTCTAAATTCATGACGTTGTTTTGATTTTGTCCTCGCTTCTTCCAAAGAAAGTTTCTATTTGCATATTTCCGTTTATTCTGGAACTAAATGACACAGCATCATATATGACCCATCAAAATGTAGGTATTGATGAGCTTTATTCGGAGATAACATATTCAAAGAGTGTCAAGCCTCATGTATGTCCCTGGCACTCCCGTTATCTTTTGATTGGCGATCCAAAATGGCGGATTTCAAGAATGCAAAGGCCTGCCGTGCACTGTTGCTCTATAACGAACGGCAGGTGACTTCTCCAGAGCTATAACGCACGGCCAACCGTTTTATAAACATCAATACACCAGGTACAAGACCACCGCCTCCCCCTCTACAGCCACCACCGGCCACGGGGTCAGGGGGTCGGTACACGCAGGGTCTAATAGCAGCTCTGTAATAGTAACACACACATCAACACACCCTCCCATGAACCACTGGCCGCTTGAACCATTTTTTCAAAGTGAAATCTAGTTTTTTTGGTGTGGCCTTTGGAAACTGGGTTTCCTCTAATATCTGGTGTCCTCATCAATAAGAAAATAGTTATGCACATCATTCTGTCATACTTTTTTTTAACAGCATTTGCATTGAATCTTGAAGTATATGTTCGTTGTATCTGGTGTATTATACTTACTTGGCAGTTCTGCGACCTGAGATTTGTCTGGAATCTGTTTCGGTGTTAGCGCAGAAGTTGATTTCTCAAGGTCATGACCTCTGTAGAGCTGAAGGTCAGTGAGTTGCCGCACCAAGATCTCATGTGTCAGGAGCAGGATGCTCTCATTCTGTCATAAAACAGGATATAAACTTAATAAGGGAGGATTCATTACATTAGAAAAAGACAGAAGTAACAATAAGGACTTCATTCAGCACATAGAAATCCAAAGAAGTTTTTATGTTTGTATGAAAACCTGGTATTGTAAATGTAGATATGTTCGTACAATATTCACTTTGTACAAATTTCGCTGATTTTTTTAAATCGTGAAAATATCTACATTTACAGTACTCTGTAACACAGTAATAAAGCAGGCCAGAGATGCCACCCTCTAGTAGACAAAAAGTAGGAAATATTAGGATTTTGGTCTATTTAATATAGGGAATGTGTGTAATTTAATGACTCCCTAGTAGACAAAAAGTAGGAAATATTAGGATTTTGGTCTATTTAATATAGGGAATGTGTGTAATTTAATGACTCCCTAGTAGACAAAAAATAGAAAATCTTAGGATTTTGGTCTATTTAATATAGGGAATGTGTGTAATTTAATGACTCCCTAGTAGACAAAAAATAGAAAATCTTAGGATTTTGGTCTATTTAATATAGGGAATGTGTGTAATTTAATATAGAAAACCTAGCTCAAAAGTAGGAATTCCTGCAAAAGTAGGAAAAGTGAGGTTAAAGGGCCTCCATTCTGAAGCTCAGAATCCTGACTTTGTCTTAATATAGATTAATTAGATCTTATTTTAATATACAAAACTGTACAAAATGGGTGATTAGTTGAAGTACCTTAAAGCAGGGGTCCATGGCGATGACGTCTACCGCAGCCGACCAATCACCACGCAGCTGACATTCCTGGATGTACTTGTGGCCGTACGCTATGAAAGCTGCCTTTTCATTGGCTAGGTGGGTAATCTCTACTGCCGCCCGTAGTGCTGATAGGTCGGTTCTTCGTGACAGGCATTTAGCGGCCTCTAGAGGGCGGCCTACTGCAAGGTAACTGGGGGCAGAAAAAGGTGCTGAGTCATTCACTGCGGATGAACAACCGATGGCCATATTTCATGGCCCTATGACGTCATTAAAAATTGTTTACTTTTGAAAGGCATAGAAACTACTTTTTGGCTGCCCCTATCATAATTTCAACAATTTGAATGAAAAGGAATAGATACAAAGGAATGAATGAAAAAGGATAAACAAAAAGGAATTGTTTTGGCCTGTTGACTGGGTTATTTCATTTGTTGACCACTTGGCAGCTTGTAAATGACAATGTGACAGTAATCACTTTACAGCTTGTATATGACAATGTGAGAGTGACCACTTGGCAGCTTGTAAATGACAATGTGACAGTAACCACTTGGCAGAAATGACAATGTGACAGTGACCACTTGGCAGAAATGACAATGTGACAGTCACCACTTTGCAGTTTTTACATGACAATGTAACAGTGACTCAGCACTTTGCAGATTGTACATGACACTGTGACAGTAACCACTTGGCAGCTTTTACATGACAATGTGACAGTGACTCAGCACTTTGCAGATTGTACATGACACTGTGACAGTCACCACTTTGCAGCTTTTACATGACAATGTAACAGTGACTTAGCACTTTGCAGATTGTACATGACACTGTGACAGTCACCACTTTGCAGCTTTTACATGACAATGTGACAGTGACTCAGCACTTTGCAGATTGTACATGACACTGTGACAGTCACCACTTTGCAGCTTTTACATGACAATGTAACAGTGACTCAGCACTTTGCAGATTGTACATGACACTGTGACAGTCACCACTTTGCAGCTTTTACATGATAATGTAACAGTGACTCAGCACTTTGCAGATTGTACATGACACTGTGACAGTCACCACTTTGCAGCTTTTACATGACAATGTAACAGTGACTCAGCACTTTGCAGATTGTACATGACACTGTGACAGTAACCACTTGGCAGCTTTTACATGACAATGTAACAGTGACTCAGCACTTTGCAGATTGTACATGACACTGTGACAGTCACCACTTTGCAGCTTTTACATGACAATGTAACAGTGACTCAGCACTTTGCAGATTGTACATGACACTGTGACAGTAACCACTTGGCAGCTTTTACATGACAATGGAACAGTGACTCAGCACTTTGGAGCTTGAGCATGACATTGTGACAGTGACTCAGCAATATGCAGGTTGTATATGTGACAGTAACTCACCATTTTGCAGCTTGTTCGTGACAGACGTCGTTGGTGAGTTGCTCAGCCCAGGCCACATAGAGCTCCTCCAGGACGGGGTCGTGAGGAGAGAGCCGCAGCCGTGCCAGGCTCACCGCCTCTCTGTGATGTAAAATATACCTCTATAACACAACTACAATGTACTACATGTATACACAGCACTACATGGTGACATACTACACGTATACACAGGACGGGGTCGTGAGGGGAGAGCCGCAGCCGTGCCAAGCTCACCGCCTCTCTGTGATGTAAAACTACAATGTACCACAAGTGTACACAGCACTACATGGTGACATACTACACGTATACACAGGACGGGGTCGTGAGGGGAGAGCCGCAGCCGTGCCAGACTCACCGCCTCTCTGCAATGTATAACTACAATACGCTACATGTATACACAGTGTTTACTACTATCATTTTTGTATATTAAGAATTGTCAATGGATTTCACTTTTCTTTCCATTTAGGAGCCTAGATTATTTCTGACTTCTGTATTGTCTTGATTTACCAGAAGATCAACAAACATATTTGTTGCTGTGGGTTCACAGAAAAAAACAAAAAACTTGAGGCCCTTGAATAAATGTTCTCTTTCGTTAAGTATAGGTCTTCGCAACAGAAAAATACTTGAAATCAGGGCAAACCTTGAAAACTTTCATCCTTGTTCACCACTTACTTGTAGAGCTTGTGTTGTGACAGCAGCTTGACGGCGTCGTACGTCTTGCCGGCACTCAGCAGGAAGGAGGCCGCTTTGGTCACATGACCATCCAGCTGTAGTTGGTGTGCGTACCGCTCACACAGGTGGCGCCACTGGTGGGGGGACACTGGGAACAGCAATAACGGGTACAGTTTGAGGTAAGATGATGATATCAAATAACAAACACCTATGTATGATGATCATGTCAAATTTGTCATATTATTGCAGAACAATTCTACCCAGCTTTTCAATTCCATACTACTCATTTATAGACCAAGTGAGTAAAGTCGTAAACCAGATATTATAAACGTAGATATTTTCACCCTGTACATACTTTCGTGGATTCCACAGATTTTAAAATCCGCGAAAATATGTACATTGCGAATCAAGAGGGAATCGACCACCCTTATCCTATGGTTAAAATCATCATTCCCTTAGATCAAAGGTTATGAACTGTGCATTCATGTCACATTATACCTGAGGGTGCGAGTGGCAGCGGCAGTGCTGGCCCCCATACCACTCAGGGTGCTGCCCCCTGTCTGCTGCCCCCGTACCACTCAGGGTGCTGCCCCCTGCCTGCTGCCCCCTTACCACTCAGGGTGCTGCCCCCTGCCTGCTGCCCCCTTACCACTCAGGGTGCTGCCCCCCGTACCACTCACGGTGCTGCCCCCCGTACCACTCAGGGTGCTGCCCCCTGTCTGCTGCCCCCCGTACCACTCACGGTGCTGCCCCCCATACCACTCAGGGTGCTGCCCCCTGTCTGCGGGCCCCCGTACCACTCGGGGTGCTGCCCCCTGTCTGAGGCCCCCGTACCACTTACCTGAGGGTGCGAGTGCCATGAGCCAGTCGTTGAGCTGCCCCCTGTCTGCGGCGGTCTGTATGAGGGCGGCCGTGTCCCCCGACCACACGTCCAGCAGCGTCTGGGGCTCCTGGTTACCCTGCTCACGGTGGTACCGCGCTGCAACACAAATACACATGGTGACAGTTAAAACGCAGATATCTTAGATTTCCAATTCCTCAGTTAGTATTGAGGCAGGGAGAGATGTGACTTACAGGAGGGACAGGACTTGGGGTGCATATTTGGGCAGGATGGGATGCAGGTAGGGGTGCATATTGGGTCAGGGAGGGGGTGCATATTGAGGCAGGGAGGTGTATTGAAACATGGAGAGGGCACGTATTGGGTCAGGATGGGGTGCGTATTGGGGCAGGGAGGGGGCGCATATTGGGTCAGGGAGGGTGCGTATTGGGGCAGAGGGGTGCATATTGGGGTAGGGAGGGGTTGCGTATTAAGCCCGGGGTATTAAGGCAGGGAGGGGGTGTGTATTGGGGCAGGGAGGAGGTGCGTATTGGGTCAGGGAAGGGTGCGTATTGGGGCAGGGAGGGTGCATATTGGGGTAGGGGCGTGTATTGGTGCAATGAGGGGGTGTCTTGGGTGTGTATTTGGGCAGGGGTGCGTATTAGGGCAGGGAGAGGGTGTGTAATGGGGAAGGAAGGGGATGAGTATTGAGGGTGCATATTGGGGCAGAGATGGGCCGGTGTGTTATGCATTAATCATGTTGGTGCTATATATGACACACTTGTCATATTGGGCCATCATTTTCAGAATAATCTGCTGGATATATATACATGAGCTAGGTGATGACAATAGTAGGCAATTAGGTTTGGTTCATTTGTACATACACAGTGTGGATGTTAATACAACTGTAGTAATACCCAGAATGAGCTCTGGAGTAAGCTGCTGCGTGGGCTCATATATACCCAAGTGGTAGCCCAGCGCCAGACAGTGGTGACAGCAGGTATTACATAACAAGTCTGTACATGTATTATGCTCAATGACAATGGGCGATAATATAGCACAGTACCGTAAAACCTCGCGTATAAGCCGCGGCTAGTACGCGAGTCGGATCGGCGGTGCGGCTTATAGCATCGGCCCAGGGTCAGGGTGCGGCTTATACGTGAGTTTTTGCTACTATGGTACAGTACTAAAAGTCACCATAATCAGATCTCTGGTGCGGCTTATAGGATCGGCCCAAACTCGGGGTGCGGCTTATACGCGAGTTAGGCTTATACGCGAGGTTTTACGGTATGCGTTATACCGATATGTACATGTCTATTAATAGCGGTTAAGTTTTTGTACTATGACCCACTGACCTTCCCGTTGTACCAGCTGGTAGGCGTCCCGGCGGCTGTTGGTGTACATCCACAGGTTAGTCTGGTCTGCCTCCTCCTCCTCCTCCTCCCCTACACAAACACAACAAGGGGCATACATCAACATTAACACCCTCCTCCTCCCCTACACAACACAACATGGGGCACACATCAACATTAACACCCTCCTCCTCCCCTACACAACACAACATGAGTCACACATCAACATTAACATCCTCTGACTCCCCTACACAACACAACATGAGTCACACATCAACATTAACATCCTCCTCCTCAGCCTCCCCTACACAACACAACATGGGGCACACATCAACATTAACACCCTCCTCCTCCTCCTCCCCTACACAACACAACATGAGTCACACATCAACATTAACATCCTCCTCCTCTGACTCCCCTACACAACACAACATGGGTCACACATCAGCATTAACACCCTCCTCCTCTGACTCTGACTCCCCTACACAACACAACATGGGGCACACATCAACATTAACATCCTCCTCCTCTGACTCCCCTACACAACACAACATGGGGCACACATCAACATTAACATCCTCCTCCTCCCCTACACAACACAACATGGGGCACACATCAACATTAACATCCTCCTCCTCCCCTACACAACACAACATGGGGCACACATCAACATTAACATCCTCCTCCTCCCCTACACAACACAACATGGGGCACACATCAACATTAACATCCTCCTCCTCCCCTACACAACACAACATGGGGCACACATCAACATTAACATCCTCCTCCTCCCCTACACAACACAACATGGGGCACACATCAACATTAACATCCTCCTCCTCCCCTACACAACACAACATGAGTCACACATCAACATTAACATCCTCCTCCTCCCCTACACAACACAACATGGGGCACACATCAACATTAACATCCTCCTCCTCCCCTACACAACACAACATGGGGCACACATCAACATTAACATCCTCCTCCTCAGCCTCCCCTACACAACACAACATGAGTCACACATCAACATTAACACCCTCCTCCTCCTCCTCCTCTACACAACACAACATGAGTCACACATCAACATTAACACCCTCCTCCTCCTCCTCCCCTACACAACACAACATGAGTCACACATCAACATTAACATCCTCCTCCTCCCCTACACAACACAACATGGGGCACACATCAACATTAACATCCTCAGCCTCCCCTACACAACACAACATGGGGCACACATCAACATTAACACCCTCCTCCTCCCCTACACAACACAACATGGGGCACACATCAACATTAACATCCTCCTCCTCCTCAGCCTCCCCTACACAACACAACATGGGGCACACATCAACATTAACATCCTCCTCCTCCTCAGCCTCCCCTACACAACACAACATGGGGCACACATCAACATTAACACCCTCCTCCTCCCCTACACAACACAACATGGGGCACACATCAACATTAACATCCTCCTCCTCCTCAGCCTCCCCTACACAACACAACATGGGGCACACATCAACATTAACACCCTCCTCCTCCCCTACACAACACAACATGGGGCACACATCAACATTAACATCCTCAGCCTCCCCTACACAACACAACATGAGTCACACATCAACATTAACACCCTCCTCCTCCCCTACACAACACAACATGGGGCACACATCAACATTAACATCCTCCTCCTCTGACTCCCCTACACAAACACAACAAGGGAGATTCTTAATATGTGCAATACAAGACTCCAATTCCAACTATTATCTATATTCTGGTGGGCTTTGGTTATTCAGTGTTGAAAAAGGACATCAGGTGGCAGCACTGAGTGGTCTGCTACCTGAAAGTCTTTCACTGCTGATCTTACCAAGAGGCTTATATCACCTGGTGTAACACTACAGATGGCACTACCTTGTTGATGTAATTAAGTACTGGATAGAATACTGGAAACATTCAATTTTTTCTGATCTATATCTTTGAATTTAGCACAGTTAAAAGTCACAAATTAGATTGAGATCTTACAAATTCGCTGCACTGAGGAGACCGTTTATAAATATGAAGAAAGTCTACTATCTATAAATCTGAGGTGGTATGGCAGCTTTAAGTGACATATACCGTAAAACCTTGCTTATAGGTCGACCCAGGTTATAGGTCGAATTGGACTTTAGGATTTTTTGGGGGGCACATATCCCCTTCAAACACCATTTTCCTGAGTCAAAAGTTAGTAATATTTATGTTTTTCTGTCCAAGCTGGGGGGCTCATTTGACAACTGTGTTTGTGTTCGTTTCTATAACAAGTATGTTCTATCCTTTAAATCATTTTTTAGTGCCCAATTATTTTCTACCAAAACCCCGCTTATAAGTCGAGTTCGATTTTTTTGGGGAAAAAATCGACTTATAGCAAAATACAATACCCCCCAAAAAATCGACTTATAAGCGAGGTTTTACGGTAGCTTACCTTGGTAGAGGGCCCGTGCTAGGTTAATACAGTGTTTACCTTGGGGGTGGTAGATGGCCCATGCTAGGTTGGAGAGGTGGTATGGCAGCTTTAAGTGACATATAGTTTACCTTGGTAGATGGCCCGTGCTAGGTTGGTGCAGTCCTCGTGTTGTACAGCTTTACGTCTGTTCTCTGCCGCACTGAACAGCGGGAACATGGACTTAACCCGGCGTCGCTTGTGGTCACGCACCTCTGACAACAACAAGCAGTTAGACAAAGTCAAGACACATTCATTCTGCTACAAAAACATAACATTTAAATGTTTGGAGAAAATACTACTAAAACTAGGTTCCCACAAAAAATGCCTTTTTTTCCCAGGCATGCACCAAAATTTCAAAAGATTTTATGACTTGTTCTGACCACTTTATTTTCTCAGGTGCTCTTTTAAGAAGAGCTCCAGAATGAGAGAGCAAATCTATAACTGGGTAGATTATCAGCACTTTGTTCAATCAATATATCTTCAAACTGAATCCTATAACACTTTAAATACATGTAAATACTAATTACAGTGTATACATGTGTGTTACCTCTTTTCACGGGGGCCGTGTCCTCTACGTCTTGCAGCTCTGCGTCGCCCCCTGGTGAGTTGGGCTGCAACTCGTGCTGGGGTTCAGGCTCTACCTCCTGGGGTGCTGCTTCAGCTGTCCTGCTGTCTGCACTACCACCTGCTGTAGTGCCTGCTGTAGTGCCTGCTGTAGTGCCTGCTGTAGTGCCTGTACTGGAGCCTACACTGGAGCCTACACTGGAGCCCTGGGCCATGTCCCCCTGTGCTTCCCCTGCTGCCTGCAGGCTGAGTTCGCGTCGTTTCTGCTCCAGCAGCGTCTGTAACTCTGACACGTCAGACGTAGACAGGGCCGGCTGAGGCTCGGCCCGGGGAGGACTTGTCACCACCGGGGCAGCGGCAGCAGCATCTACCATTCTGGCCTTACCCTTGCCTTTTGATTTAGTCTTTTTCTTCTTTTCTGTTCAATGAAAGAAGAAAATGAATTAAACATGAGGATGCATAGTCACAGGTACTCTTTATCTTTCTATACTTACAAAATATCTAAATGTATTTTTCCATCTTTCTTTTGTTGGCAAGCGTACAAAAACTTTTAACAAGATTATTATGAATCCAACTAAGCAATTTTAAAGTACTAAATGGATCAAACCCAACTTAGAGGAAGCTTAAAGGAGTAAAGGATTGTGGGAGGTCTGATTTCCCTTATAGGATATTCTTGTGTAGAAGTCATGGCCCAAGTCAGATCGCCAGTGTGGCTTATAGTATCGGACCAAAATCAGGATGTGGCTTATAGATGAGTTTTTAAATGTATAGTACAGTACTTTAAAAGTCACCATAATCAGACCCCCTGTAAGGATTAGAGGATTTTCCCAAAGTTTATCAAAGTGGGACTTCCAGCTGTGGGCCATTCCTAATTTATCAATGTTAAACATAGCCCAAATTGCCTCATTTGCTTACATTTTTCTTTTTCCAACGACACATTACGTGACTTTATCTATCAAGTATTATCCTCCCAAATATTTTGCCAAATTTCCTGTGAGCCACCCGGGCCCATAGGAAGGTTATTCTGGAGAAAACTGTCTACCCCTGGGGCTAATACATGTACGCGAGTTAACCTTATACGCAATAATTTAGACATTGGGTCATGTAATATTAATCACAGGATAATCTCAGAATTTTTATTGCCTGTACTCAAAGTTTATCTATATGAATCAAACTAAGCAATTTAAAACAAAGAGATAAATTCTTGGGTAGAAGCTGCAGTTAATACGCAAGTAAGATCGGCATATAGGATTGACCCAAAGTCGGGGTTTGGCTTATATGTGAGTTGCGCTATATATACAACAGTAGTGAATTAACAATTTTCAGACCCCCTGTTAAGCTTATAGTGTTTTGTGATTTGTAAAAGTTGGAGGTGCAACTAATACATGAGTTAGGCTTATACGTGAAGATGTCCTTTACCGGTGGCGGTTGGTGGGGTGGTGTGCGTCTGTGCGGAGATGCGCCAGGTCTGCAGACAGAAGTCGTCTGCCCCCGAGTACAGCACGTCCGGGTCCTCTGTGCTCCACGCGATGCTGAACAGACGCCCGCTGTGTCCCCGGTAGTTAGCCATCATCGTGATGCACGGCAGCAGCTTCCACACCTGTATGAACAAAGTAAAGTTAGCCATCATTGTGACACACGGCAGCAGCTTCCACGCCTGTAAGGGAACAGTGAAGTCAGCCATCATCGTGACACACGGCTTCTACACCTGTACGGACAAAGTGAAGTCAGCCATCATTGTGATGCACGGCAGCAGCTTCCACACCTGTAAGGGAACAGCGAAGTTAGCCATCATTGTGACACACGGCAGCAGCTTCCACACCTGTACAGACAAAGTAAAGTTAGCCATCATCGTGACACACAGCTTCCACACCTGTACAGACAAAGTAAAGTTAGCCATCATCGTGACACACAGCTTCCACACCTGTACAGACAAAGTAAAGTCAGCCATCATCGTGACACACAGCTTCCACACCTGTACAGACAAAGTAAAGTTAGCCATCATCGTGACACACGGCAGCAGCTTCCACACCTGTACAGACAAAGTAAAGTTAGCCATCATCGTGACACACAGCTTCCACACCTGTCCGGACAAAGTAAAGTTAGCCATCATCGTGACACACGGCTTCCACACCTGTACAGACAAAGTAAAGTCAGCCATCATCGTGACACAGGGCTTCCACACCTGAACAAAGTAAAGTCAGCCATCATCGTGACACACAGCTTCCACACCTGTACAGACAAAGTAAAGTCAGCCATCATCGTGACACACAGCTTCCACACCTGTACAAAGTAAAGTCAGCCATCATCGTGACACACGGCTTCCACACCTGTCAGGACAAAGTAAAGTTAGCAATCATCGTGACACACGGCTTCCACACCTGTGCGGACAAAGTGAAGTTAGCCATCATCGTGACACACAGCTTCCACACCTGTGCGGACAAAGTGAAGTAAGCAATCATCGTGACACACGGCTTCCACACCTGTACAGACAAAGTAAAGTTAGCCATCATCGTGACACAGGGCGGCAGCTTCCACACCAGTAAGTGAACAGTGAATAAACGAGTTCAGCTGGGGCTGATAAATGCTGTGTGAATACAGCCCTACAACTAGGACTGTTTGGTAGACAAGTACAAGTTACTTGGCTACTGGAAGTACTGGAAAACTATTACATTTTCATAAAGGGAAGAAAATCATATAAATTTAAAAAACAAAGTGAGCAACCCTGTAGAAATAATGATTTCACACTTGGCCAGAAATATAAGATCCCAGGTAAAGCTTTTGTCCATAGAGCTGATAATTTGGACTGAGATTTAGCTTGGGACCAGCACACTTTTTTTAAGCTGCAATAATAGTCACAGTCATTGGATTATTCACAATTCTCCTAGACCTATCACATGAATGATACAGAAAATATTATCCCAATAAGCTCACCTGAGCAGACCCGTCGTAGGAGGCGGAGGCGAGGAGGCCGTCGGTGTGGGGGCTCCACACGAGGCCGGTGACGCGGTTAGTGTGACCCTCCAGTCGCATCAGGCTGTCCGTCACCAGGGGCGGCTGTGGGGGGCTCTCACCACCTGTAGGGGGAACCAATGACATCATGAGACACTTAGGGTAAGCATTTCAACAATATAAATCAATATGGGCATTTATTGCAGCTTGGTGATATTACACTATCACTGGCCTAAAATCAGCGCTGAAAATGACCAAGCTCAAAAGGGGAGTTGAGAGGTCCTCTATAGTTAAGTACAGGTCTTCGCAACATAAAAAAAAATTGAGATCAGGGGAAAACCTGTTAAATAATGACACAAGTCACATTTTATAAAAACAGATTAAATTAACTATTCCTGCATGCACAAAGTCTCTTGTTTAAATCTGTTTAAATCATTTAAATGATAAGTTCACAGATTGTTCAAGTACCGACCTAGGTAGGGGTCTAGGTCGAAGACGTGTATGGCAGCCTCATTGGAGCCGGTGGCGATCCAGTTGGCGCACTGGGAGGTGCGGCCACCCCCGGAGAAGGCGGGGTGCCAGCGGATCACGTTCATCAACTTGCGGTGCACCTGGAGCGTCACGGCGAGGTGGAACCCGGGTACAGTGTAGACCTCTATAGAGCTGAATGTACAACAATAACAACAGTGTAGACTTCTATAGAGCTGTATGTACAACAACAATAACAGTGTAGACCTCTATAGAGCTGTATGTACAACAATAACAACAGTGTAGACTTCTATAGAGCTGTATGTACAACAATAACAACAGTGTAGACCTCTATAGAGCTGTATGTACAACAACAATAACAACAGTGTAGACCTCTATAGAGCTGAATGTACAACAATAACAACAGTGTAGACCTCTATAGAGCTGAATGTACAACAATAACAACAGTGTACACCTCTATAGAGCTGAATGTACAACAATAACAACAGTGTAGACCTCTATAGAGCTGAATGTACAACAATAACAACAGTGTAGACCTCTATAGAGCTGAATGTACAACAATAACAACAGTGTAGACCTCTATAGAGCTGTATGTACAACAATAACAACAGTGTACACTTCTATACAACTGTAGGACAAAAACAGCTACCGTAAAACTTAGGTTGTAAGCCAAATTTTATTTGGCATTTTTATTTGCTATAAGCCAAATTTGAAGCCCCAAACTCCCGTTTGGTTTATAGGTGAGGTTTTGAAAATGTAGGAACATAGGGCAACCAAATTTCAAGCACTTTTGTTATGAGCCGAATTTTTACTCCCAAACTCACATTCGGTTTAAAGCCAAGGTCGGCTTATAACCAAGGCTTTACGGTACCATAAAGTCACAGGTATACCCCGCACCCTGACTATAGATGGGTAAATCCTATAACCCGCAACTGGGGTCAGAAAATTGCAATTTTAGTACTTTGTCATACTTTGAAAAAAAACACCTTTTACCCGGTCCTTGATTTTAAGAATATTGTACAACCCGCACTAGAGCTGGTCTATGTACTAGCATTTGATAAAGATTAAAATTATTAAATTTGACCAATTTCTTAACTACTCACCCGTCCTCGTTGCCGAGGGTAACGGCTGAGAAGTCATGTTTCCAGCTGATTTCACTGCGCTGTGTGCTCCGTCCCTGCAAGACAAGAGCAAGAAGTGTGCTGACATGGTATAATCTATGAGAATTGGAACTACCTGCAAATCAGAGTGCTGGAAAACCTTAAAATAGGCTGAAATTCAAGATGGCCACCGAATTACCCCCATTAAAGTGACCCTAAGGAATAAGGATGCCCAACCCACTTGTATGACCTACTTTTATGACATTTGGTTGCTTAGCAACAGCCATTCTGCCTGTCCATGTGCTACAACACTTGTTCCCGAGCTCATTTCTGACACTAAGGAATCAAATAATATAACTCCATTCTAGTTGTTTATGGTTTCCTGGGCCCTAGCTGAATTCCAATATCTATTCCCCCCCCCAAAAAAAAAATAATGAAATAAAATTAAAATAAATGTTGACGCATGGCTTCCTCGGTACCCAGTACCGCTGCAGGAGGTCAGACTAGGCTTGGGAAAGTGAGGAATTTTCACCAAAGAATGATACCCCCTATTCCCAATTAGATGAGAGTAGAGTACTAGAATATCTTTTTGGTGATTCTATAGGCCTTCCTGAGACATTTCCTACCTGCTGTGGTGTGAGTGCCTGGCGGAGGTGAGTGGCGTCCTCGTCCAGGTGAGCCGGGTTGTGTGCCAGGATGTTGCCGTCCCCACAGCTGTACACAACAAAGATGGCCGCCGCGTCTCCGTCCGCGTGACGCCTCCAGGTGGGGCCCCACGTCACCACGTACACCGTCTTCTTGTGGTAGGTGGACGAGATACGCGGAGGTCTGAGGTGTGGAAGGGTAAGGCAGTTTAAAGTGATATGGTCTCATTTTTTATACTTAAATGTGTTGCAAATGGAATTACAATATCATATTTTGAGAGGATGGGGCACAATAAAATATCCTTGATGGGCAATAAGAGCCAAATTAGAGGGTCCCATAAGCCCAGATATGATCTTTTATAGTGTTTTGTGCCAACCCTGAAAGCAGCACTGCCGATCTTACCCGCATACTAGCCACAGATTCTACGGGGGGATATACGGTACTGAGGCTTTTCATATATCCCATAGTGACACAAACCATGAGAAAGTATGGTAATACTTCAGTGAGCTCACAGGATCTGACAATGCGACTTTTACTACTCTTGTCTTTCCTCATCCACATGAGTCATACCTAAATCTGTATCAATTCTAATTTCACATGCTCCAATTAAAGACCTGGTAAACTGTTTTCTCAGGTCAGCACAATATAATTTAACAATTACTTTTGTGATAGGACATCGTAGATTCCCACTCGGCCGTCGTCCGTGCCAAACGCCAACCAGCCCTCCTTGTAGGGATGCCAACAGAGCTGCAGGACAGGACACAAGAAGCATTAGGTACATCTGTGTCATGGAACTAGGATGCAAGTGTCGAGTATTACAGCATAGCTGTAAAACCCGTTTTATTAATTTAATCAATTTTTAAAACATAATTCTTGAGAGCAACATACCCATCATTCATTATAGGGTTTACCAAGAATTATGTTATCAGAAAATGGTTGGGTTAAAAAAAACAAATGGTTGGGTGTTCAATTGGCAGTTTTCAGTATATCCTTAGCCTGTTAGTGCTACAGATATCTATGCTACATATGAAAATGAACAGCATTTTCTAACACTTTTAAAGCTCATCAATCATTACAGCTATGTTTTCCAAAGAATTGATTTTTCTAAAAATGGTTGGGCAATTCCATGGGCCAAGTTTTCAGTACAGCCTAGCTTATTTTTGATATGCTATATAAGAGCTTGTACATTAGGGCATACAAAATACAGCCTAGTTCATGTGTGTAGAGTTGTGTGTATAACTTACGGTGGTGACTTTAAACAGCGTGTTACAGTTGTACGGATGGTGTGTGTGTGTGTGTGTGTGTGTGTGTGTGTGTATGTGTGTGTATGTGTGTATATTATATAACTTACGGTGGTGACTTTAGACTTGAGGCCCTGCCACAGTGTGTTACAGTCATAGGGATTGTTGGGGTTCACTGTATTCCACACTCGGATCATGTTGTCACCTACACCAATCGCCAACCGACCTGAAAAATATCATGTGTCAAATTCAGAAGGCTTACAACAAAAGTGCTTAACATTTGTTTTCACTATATTCCTATGCATTATATATAGCCTTGCCTATAAATCGAAGTTTGGGGTTAAAAATTTGCTTATAGCAGGGAAATAATTTTTTTATTGGATCTGGATAAATCTCAGGAACAGTCCAGGTGAAGATTAAAACCTCGGATTTCCGAGTTTCCACAGAGATTTCACACCCCTGTTGACGTCTTACCTATGATCTGATATGCTGACACACATAAGTACATTTGTACAGATAATACCAATAGCAGTATGACTGTTGAAGACTTACCTGGGTTAACCGGAGACTGTGACAGACAGTAGGGGAAGCCGCCCAGGGTGGGGATAACTGTCACCTCCCGCGTCAACAGGTCCCATACCATGATCTGTAAACAAGGCAAACACATTAACAAGATGCAGCACTCAAGGCCGCAATTCTAAGCATTAACAAGAAAATTCATTCTTTATCTAATAAAATTGTATGATTATTGCGGTTGAGCATAAGACAAGAGCATCTTCATCGTGAAAATTGGCCGCATAATTTACATCGACAATTGACTCAGGGTCAGGGTGCTTATATGATTAAACTGATCTATTGAAATGTGTTTTGGAAGAAAAAACAACCCAAATAAGTTTTTCTGAGAGAAGTTTGTCTGAGAGAAGTTTGTCCGAGCAAAGTTTGTCAGAGAAATTTGTCTGAGAGAACTTTGTCTTAAAGAAGTTTGTCTCGGAGAAATTTGTCTGGGAGAAATTTGTCTGAGAGAAGTTAGTCTGGGAGAAATTTGTCTGAGAGAAGTTTGGAGTTTATCTGAGAGAAGTTTGGGAGCAGTTTGTCTGAGAGCATAGAACTAGAGTTAGTTTTTTACACAATAGTTTTGGCTACCTGACGGTCCATGGAGATGGAGACGAGGGTGCCCTGGGTGCTGCCGCCTGGTGAGGACAGGTTGAACACGATGCGCTGGTGCCCCCTGGTGGGGGAAGCCGGCGTAATGACGTCATACTTGTGTTTACCGGGGCGACGCAGGTCCCACATTAACAGGTCTCCGCTATCGACATAAACAAAACAATACACTGTTAGGAATTACTATTTTCAAGATATTTTCCTTTTTTAAACGATATAATTTTGATTTCAGCAACATCTTAGAACTGCACATTTCCAGAGATAAAATTCTATAATCTTAACTTGTAGGATTGACTATGTAGATGGAATATGCCATTATAACATTATAAATCATTTCAAAAATCTTCTTTTTTTTTACAGATTCAAATTTCTATGCTCCCGAAGAAGCCATCAACAATTAATTTCTAAAAGTTCAATTCTTCATGAAATGATGCAGGCGCAGTTTTTTTTCTCAAAATTTGCATTTCCAAAAATATGGTGCGGGAATCTGTAGAGCAACTTTTTTTTGGTTAATTCCTTGGAGCTCCTTACGTCTGAGAGGTGGTGACCAGGGTGTGGCCCTTGTCCTTCATCCACATGAGGGTGAGCCAGACGCGCACCTTCTGGTCGTCGTAACGCTCCCGGCGCGCGGCCAGGGACGGCACCTTGTGTTGCAGCACACAGCGCCCCCGTGTGGTGCTCCACACTCGCAGCGTGCGGTCACGGCTGCCACTCGCTAACAAGCAGCCCTCCGTGAAAGGGGCCTCCTCATCATCATCTGTAATACAAGTTACACAAGTAGTAGTAAGTGTCCCCCCAACAGGCAGCCCTCTACAAAGGGGGCCTCCTCCTCCTCCTCCTCCTCACCTAGAAGTACAAGTTACACAAGTAGTAGTAAGTGTACCTCCAACAGGCAGCCCTCTACAAAGGGGGCCTCCTCCTCCTCCTCCTCCTCACCTAGAAGTACAAGTTACACAAGTAGCAGTAAGTGTCCCCCCAACAGGCAGCCCTCTACAAAGGGGGCCTCCTCCTCCTCCTCCTCCTCACCTAGAAGTACAAGTTACACAAGAAGTAGTAAGTGTCCCCCCAACAGGCAGCCCTCTACAAAGGGGGCCTCCTCCTCCTCCTCCTCCTCACCTAGAAGTACAAGTTACACAAGTAGTAGTAAGTGTACCTCCAACAGGCAGCCCTCTACAAAGGGGGCCTCCTCCTCCTCCTCCTCCTCACCTAGAAGTACAAGTTACACAAGTAGCAGTAAGTGTCCCCCCAACAGGCAGCCCTCTACAAAGGGGGCCTCCTCCTCCTCCTCCTCCTCCTCACCTAGAAGTACAAGTTACACAAGTAGCAGTAAGTGTCCCCCCAACAGGCAGCCCTCTACAAAGGGGGCCTCCTCCTCCTCACCTAGAAGTACAAGTTACACAAGTAGTAGTAAGTGTACCTCCAACAGGCAGCCCTCTACAAAGGGGGCCTCCTCCTCCTCCTCCTCCTCACCTAGAAGTACAAGTTACACAAGTAGCAGTAAGTGTCCCCCCAACAGGCAGCCCTCTACAAAGGGGGCCTCCTCCTCCTCCTCCTCCTCCTCCTCACCTAGAAGTACAAGTTATACAAGTAGTAGTAAGTGTCCCCCAACAGGCAGCCCTCTACAAAGGGGGCCTCCTCCTCCTCTTCCTCCTCATCTGTAAGTACTGTTGTTAGTAGGGTACATAGAGCCTTAAAAACAGCTGTGTTCCGTTATATTGACCGACCATGATTTCTGGGGCCGACCCTAATTTTTTCATTATTTTTTTTCTATTTTAAGGAAATTTATGACATTTTTGGTGTTCTTATTATTGAAATGACATTTCTTACTGAAAAGAAAATGGTAAAAAAAAAGCGACCTACTGACCCATTTTCTTTTGACCATGTTACCGGAATACAACTTTTTTTTCAGTCCTGGTCTTGCAGTGGTGCAGGAGAGAAAATACACATTTCTAAAAGCTAACCTCTCCCAATAGGGAAAAGGGTGTGTGGAGTTGGGCTCCAAATCACTTGCATACAAGTTGCACCCCAAATTTGACTTATCCTATAATCTAGACAGGGGGTCTCAAAATTGGTAAAATTTCGTATTATACTATACTAGAAATACCCTAGTATGATCCCTATTAATTAAGACATGTCTGGTTTCAGATCATAGCTGGCTCTGACTAGCGTACAAGCTACGGCTTCTATGTGAGACTTCTTCTTTTTAAATTATTAGGTCCTCATTAAGATACAGAATGTTCTTCCACGACCAACTTCTGGTAAACCTGTATATGTTGCATATTTACTTGAATTGTATCAATGTTATGATATAATATTAGTTGGCCAGAGACAGATAAATATGGCATAAGACTTATTGTCCAGACAGGAGTACCCTATTAGCTACAAGAAAGGCAGGCTGTTAACAGTAACAAGTAACAATATACAGTAATGTACATAATGAGTACCGTATTTCCCTGTGTATAAGCCCGGGCTTATACAAGTACTAAGTGCTAAACTGACCAGGCTTATACACGGGGCAGGCTTATACTCGGGGCCCGGCTTATACAACACTAAGTCTCCTTTTGCCCAGGCTTATACACAGGGCAGGCTTATACACGGGCCCCGGCTTATACACGGGGAAATACGGTATATATAATATGAATGAGGGTCTACATACCGTCGTCGGTGCGCTGTCTGACGTCCTCCCCGACGGCCGGACACCACGACACACAGTGCACCTCGTCGTCATGGCCGCGCAGTCTCTGCGTCACCACGCCGTGACCGCTGATATCCACGATCAGGATCAGGCCTGACTTGTAGCTGCAACATGCAGACCATGCAGCATCAGTGTGTAGGAGAGGGGTTCACCTCAGGGAGTGGTCTTTTTTTTAAAGTGGTGCAATTTCTTAAGTTTCCCCTCCCCTCAAGAGGGGTCCAAATATGTATTGCCCCTCTCCATCAAGGGTTCCAAATTTCTTTGGTTTCCCCCCCCCCCCCCAAATCCAACAACCCCTTCCTGTTGGCCACAGGAAAAAATGACTACTCCCTAACATGGCTAGGGACACCATTGGGCAGGGTCACAATTACAAAAAACACAATTACCAACTTCCCCACCGTACCAAGTAGTTTATACAAGTCACATTTATTCATCATATTTTGAGGGGTGCCTCTAGGAAGGGCGCATATTGGATCAAAGAAATGTGCGGACCACAGAGGCAGCTACTCCCTACTTTGTTTAAAAGGGCCCCAGACAGGTAAAATCGACAAATCAACATGATCCTAGTGACAAGGGACAAGACCTATTCCTTAAAATCAACTAGTGACATGAGGCTCAATGAGGGCTAGTGACATTTTTACAGTGCCAGTGACAAAGGACGATACCCTATTCTTAAAATCGACAAGTGACACAGCATCGTCTAGGATGGGGGTTGACCCCTAAAATCAACACGGCGACATGGCCATTTCTTATAATCGACATGGCGACATGGTCATTTCTTAAAATCGACATGTGACATGCAACCTAAGCGACATTTGACATGGTCATTTCTTAAATGGACCCCTCTTGGGAGGGGGGGCAAAAAAATTTAACCTGTTTTGAGCCAAAAAGCCCGCGCGTTACTATGCTTCAAAGGGCCCGCGCGCGAGCCGATTTTCGACCCTAAGGGGGGGGGGGGTAAAAAATGTTGACCCCTTGACCGGGGGGGGGTGTAAAAAATTCTGCGCGCTCTGCGCAGAAATCCACCACGCCCCCCCCTGTTGTTAAAAAATGATCACTCTCTTAGCTTCTAGATTTTCGAAATTTTCCAGGGGGTCAAAAATATGTCTATTTCAACAAAAGACATTAGTGACACTAGCGACATGGCTTATTTCTTAGTGATATGGGACATGAGCATTTCTTAAAATCGACATGCGACATCTATACCCCCTCTAGGCCCCTAGTCCCGGGGTGCAGTGCTTACCCTACAGCGAGGTGGAAGCGGTTGTGGGGCGAGCACTCCACACAGAACACGGCAGACTTGTCCAGTGCCAGTTGTTTGACGTCACCGCGTGTCAACGACCACACGACCAGCACGCCCTTCTCGTCCCCGCTCACAATCAGGTCCTCGTCCACGCTGCTCCAGTGCAACGTCGTCGGCTTGTTCTGAAAATATTTATAGAAAATAAGAAATAATGTTTAATTATTTGATGATACTCATACAGGGATGTGAATGCCTGAGAAGGATCCGGGTTTTTTTTTTATCTCTATCAGGGAGTGGTCATTATTTAGGGAGTGTTCATTTATTAGTTACAGGGGGGGGGGGCATAGAAAATTCTGACCCCTCTTGAGTGGGGGGTGTAAAAAATTTAGCCCCTTTTTAGCAAAAAAAGCCCGCGCATTACTATATAGTTCATAGACATAGGGGGGTGGGCGAAAAATTCAATCCTTTCCAGCAAAAACACCTGTGCATGTACTAAGGCCTAGATCTATTGTATCAAAATTGAAAAGGGTGAAAAGAAGGGTGATTTTGTTTTTGTTTTGAATAACACCCCCCCCCCCCCCAAAAAAATAAAATAAAGACTCGTCCGTCCCATGCGTTACCTTGTGGTTGCCGTGTTCGTCGCCCAGGGTGGCGGGGAGGCGGCCGTAGTCCCACACCCTGACCCGCCCGTCCTCCCCGGCCGTGGCCGCCCTGGTCCCGGGGCCGGCACACACCCCCACCACCCGCTCCCCGTGCGCCTCAAAGTGCCCCACATAGCGGGCCGGCGTCTGCCTCACGTCAAGGACGTAGACGCTGGTCTTGGCGCCAAACAGGAAGAGTCCGTCCCGGGTGCAGTCACTGACACGGCTGCAGTACCAGGTCGGTGAGGCCGGCAGAATGTACTCGCCCATGCCGCGTCTCTATCTGCCTGCGTCTGCCTGCCGTCACGAGCGATAATACAGTGACTTGTGCAACGTGTATTGGCGGTGGACATTCTCGTGCGACATCAATATATTTGGCAAATAAAGCTAATATATCACTGTTTAAATCATGTGAGAACTGATGTTGTATCATATCAATGCCATCTTGAGCATATATATCCCGTATTTGTCAAAATATCGCAAATATAAACTTTATGCGCCTTCAAATATTTGACAATACACATGCTACTTTACTTCCGGTTTTCAAAAACGTAAACAACGAAAGCGGGAGAATCGTCTAAATTGTCCGATTTTGGGTAAGTAAAAGGGTATGTTATGAGACTTTTAGTGTTAGACTAAGTTATAATAATTCAATCATGGCGTTTAAGACCATTGCAGTAAGATGATGGACCGAATGCAGTTAAACCAAGTCAGAACCTCCAACTCGAGTGACACTCGCCTCTGGCAGCCGCAGAGGCTCTGCCACTAGACTAGGCCTAGTCGTGACTAATTGAGCTTTCAACCTCGGCGTCCCTTGCCACACAGCTAAGTCGTGACTAGTGCCAGACTCTTTAATAGTTTATCTAGAGATTAGGGTCTCTCCCAGGCGCTTCACCGGGGCAGCCTGTCTATTAAAGTTCATCTAAGGGAGTGCTCATGCTTTAACAACACTCAACAGGGGGGGGGCGGTGAGATTTCGCGCGGAGCTCGCGGAATTTTTTCACCCCCCCCCCCTAGGCCTCATTAATCATTAAATGAGTTTACTGTCCGACAAATTTTGAGAATAGATGCTGCCTTTTTTCGTTATTCATTTTTCATTATTAAGATCTTTCTCAAATGACAGGATCTGCGGGTTGTAGCGGATATGTTTCAACCCCAAAAGTGGCCAAAAATTGGCAAAATATTAAAAATTTTCAAATTTTGACAATGGTGAAAATTTACATTAATAGTTAAAATTTAAATGAACTTTTCCTGCGGCCACTATAAAGGCATGTGTGTGGTGGACAGTAAACTCAAACCTCAGTTCTCATGCCATGGGCATGGCCTAATAATATTATCATAACATGATGGACGTCGTTGTGATGTCACACGTTGCGTTGTCATAATTTATAAATTAGAGGGGCAGGGTGTATCGTTGAAGGTTGGTGGGACATCAATGCTGCTACAGGAACGTTTTGTGTCAGATCTCGCAGATAACACATTTATTCACCACAGTCCACTTCATACACTGTGTGTTCTGTTGTACACTTTATTATACCTAGCATATGACATTGCTATTCCTACAACATAGACACGCCAGACAGGCTACGTGTGCGATACACACCTCTGCTCTGTATTGTAATGTGTGCGATACGGGAAAAATGGTGCGCAAACAGATGGGGAGGTGCGTAACTCGCAAATGTGTATTGCCATCCGGGTGACCTCGTCAACTCAAATGCGGGACTTGACTCAGTCATTATGGACCACTTCACATGGTGGGTGTATCCTCGCGTGGCCTTTTGCAGCTAAGTCCGTGTGCACATACATTACATAATGTAGTCCGTCCCTTTTACGGCTAGAAATCTAAAGTGCTGCACTAAATATGGATACTGTTCCATTGAATTCGCATCTGGAGGTATCACTCTAGATGAATATGCCATAATGTAGGATATGAAAGACAAATAGTAAGCAGAATTTGGTGTTCATTTTCGGCCATGGCAGTTGAGATTTCGAAATGTTGTTTACAAACAAGGCTAGCTGTCATCTTTTTCAATGGCCAAATAACAGACTATCCCGTCTATTTTGCACTAGATTCGACCATTGGGATATCATTTAAGGAAGATCAGACCGTAATATTGTAGTGTCAATGACTCTAAAGGTAATTAGAAAATTTGACAGATCCGCGCACATGGGAAGTAGTTCCCCCGGTCAGGACCCACATGTAAGAGAAAGGTTCCCACCCGAACCTGAGCTTCGTAAGTGTGGTGTATTGCAGGATACCTATCGTAATACCTATTGTAATACCTATCATAATCTTCCCAATGTCATATGCTAGGTATAATAAAACAAAAAAAGAACTCGTAAAAATACAACTGGATGCATGACGACTCGTTTGGGTGTCCGCATGGCACGGTGCGGTGGTGGTGGTAAGATTTTAACGCCAGCCTAGTGATCGTAACCGCGGAGCGGCTAACCAGACTGGAAGGACCTTCTTGGGGTGTTCGCTCCAGGTCCAGAAAAACGCACAGTGCGCACTCCTGCTGCGCAGTTGTGTGCACTGTGTGATACAGACACCCAAACTCGTCGTCGTACATCCAGTTGTATTTTTACTCGTTCATTTTTATGTTAGTACTAACCAGATCCCTTACACTTACAGGTGTCTGTGACGTCAGGTGTCTGTGACGTCAGGTGTCTGTGACGTCACAAGATGGCGGCTGCCTGCTGCATGGTGTGTGACGTGGGGCTGGGGGGGGATGACGTGGTGACGTCAGCAGACCCCCTGCAGCGGCTGACGTGGCTGTTACAGCTGGTGGCAGAGCCGGCCTCTGACCACCACCTGCAGCCCTGCAGCAGCTGTCAGCACAAGATGTCGCAGGTGGAGGCCCTGCTGGAGGAGCTACGGGCCGCGTACTGCCACACCAGGAAGGCTCACTGCAGCTCAGGGTGGACGCAGGAGGTGGTAGAGGCAGACGAGAGGCGCTACCATATGGGCCGACTAACGGTGAGTCAGCATTTATAGATGTATAATAATACCTACAAGATGGCAGTAGCATGAGTATGCATTTATATGTAGATCCTTATAGATGGTACAAGATTGCAGTACCAATAGGTGTGCATATAAACAGGTAGATAAAGGCTGCTTCTTGGTCATAGTCAGTGGTGTTATTTTTCACAATAAGAAAATGTTATAAAAGCTAATTTGTCAAATTTAGATCCAAAGTCCTTAATCCATGTTTTTCCCAATGTTTTAAATGTTGCTCATTGCTACAATGGTATATTGTACAGACGGTGCAGACGGAGACGACTGGCACCCAGACTGAGCAGACGCGGCACACAGAGGTGGGTCATTTTTTTTGTTAATCAAATCAGATTATCACATATTACATTGTAGTACAGTTGTTCTCTGGTATTTCATAACAGTTAAAGAAAATATCAATAAATAACTATTGATAGGCCTTGAGATAGACGTAGATTACAAGCCATGCCTCAAATATACACAACATTACAGCTGCTGCACCAAGCCTTGCAACCTTGTTATTAAAATCAGTTTTTCAATAATTCAATAATTATTGATATATATATTGATTGATATAGCTCCCCATATCTCTATTCCTATTACAATCCCCTTAAATTATAGTACCCTGTGTAGATTTCATGAACTATTTTCTTCATTTTTCAGATTCTCCCACCAGATGTCCCCATCACCCAAACCAAAGTAACACCTGATACCAAGGTGGGTGCTGCTGCTGCGGCTGATTTAATAATGATGAATCTACCATAAATGTCACTTGAGCATCTTGGACTGGTTACATGAATTCAAACTTACCGTAAAACCTTGGTTATAAGCCGACCTTGCTTATAAGCCGAATGTGAGTTTGGGAGTAAAAATTCGGCTTATAACAAAAGTACTTGAAATTTGGTTTCACTATGTTCCTACATTATCATAACCTCGCCTATAAGCCAAATGGGAGTTTGGGGCTCAAAATTCGGCTTATAGCAAATAAAAACAACAAATAAAATTCGGTTTTACAGTAGTTTTTTGTCTGAGGAATACGTATGTAAGATGGAGGCAAATTCAAAAAAGTTAAAAAAATGGAAAAAAAATGCTGGAGGTGATGTCTTGAACACAAAGGTCAATGGGGTTAAGTGAACCCCAGTAGAAAAGCAAAAAAAAAACTGAATGTGTAATGGCATGAGAGTAAGTTGTGGTATGGAAATAGTCAGCTATCTAGTGCCTAGTCAGATATACATATATTTTATATACAAATATATATGTTGATACTATTCACTATGCTATGCGATTGATGACTTAGTTCTATATTACACATATGATAAGTAGATACACTGTCCTGTCCTGTATGTTCTGTCCTCGTCCTGTTTTGTCTGTGTGTCTTAAATACCACAGAATCCAAAAAAATGAGCATGAACAAAACACTATGTAACTTTTTCAGAAATAAAGTAGAGCATGGCTCTTTGTTTAGAAAAAAGAAAAGATGAATCACGAAAAAGAACATTACATTGGGGGGGGGGGGGTTAATTCCCTAAAACTACCTAACTAAAAAAAACGAGTCACCGAATTCAGCTTTGATTTGATAGCTAATATGCCTAGATATGGGTGGCGGTGGTACAAGGATTTTTTATTACTATAGAACAGTACTAAAATAGAAATTCTCAGAACCAGGTTTGGGCTATGGGATTCTCATGAGTTAGGGGTACAGGTTATACGGACTACTACAATTCCTCTTTTCCTTTGCAGGTCTCCAAAGGTCGCTCATTGAAAAAGTTGACTGAGCCTAGAAAGATCAAACAAGAGCCTGACATTGGAAGCACAACACCGGGTAACAACCTGACCTGTCCGGTGTGTGGGGACCAGCTCAAAACCCAGGGCGGCTACCGGCGACATCTCAAGAACCATGGTGGAGCAACCCCCAACACACCGAGCGTCAAGACAGAGGGGGCCGGGCAGGGAGAAGAAACTGCCACACCCAGGAAAAGGGGGAGGACCCCGGGAACCAAGGCTGTACAGAAAAAGGAGCAGTATGAGAAGAGTGAGGACCGGAGCCGGGCAAAGCTGCTGGTTAACCTACAGGACCACATCTACAGCGAACTGAGCGCGCCCTCCGCAGGCAGCACTGTGTACGTGGACGAAGACACCGACAATTACAACACGGCCGACAACGACGACCAGGAAGAGCCAAGTATATCCCCACCTAGGAAACAGAGGAAAAGAGGGGGCAGTGAGGGTTTAGTGACTGGGCCTCCGTATGAATGCGATACATGTCAGAAGGTCTTTAAGGTGAAGCGTGACGTAGAACGTCACCGGGAGATGGTGCACCATAGTCCCACTGAGCGCTTTGCTTGTGACGAGTGTGACATGACCTTCAAATGGAAGCAGAGCTTGAAGGCACATCAGAAGAAGCACACGGACGGACAGCCTTCAGCAGCAGACGCTAACATGGGGGATGAGAACAAAGAGGAGCTGAGCAAAACAATGTCTGGGCCTCCGTTTCAATGTGAGACGTGTCAGAAGGTCTTTAAGCTCAAGCGTGACCTAGATCGACACCAAAAGATGGTACACCTCACACAGCGCTTTGCTTGTGACAAGTGCGACATGACCTTCAAATGGAAGCAGTCCTTGAAGGCACACCAAAAGCAACACACAGACACACCGACTTTGTCAGAGGATGCCAGCAAGGAGAACGGGAAGAAAGAGGACCTAGGGGAGAGCCAAAGTCCACGGAGGAAATACAGGAGAAGAATGAAGAGCGAGGTCATCCCCGGGCCTCCGTTTGTATGTGAACTATGTGAGAAACCCTTTAAGCTGATCTACGACTTGGAGAGGCATCAAGAGATGGTGCACAACACTGATCCCACACAGCGGTATGCTTGTGACCAGTGCGGCATGACCTTCAAATGGAGGCAGACCTTCAGGGGGCACCAGAAGCTGCACCAGGACGCGGCTCGGTTTGAGTGCGAGGTGTGTCACAAGATCTTCAAGTACCGGCAGGTGCTGGAGCGGCACCAGAACATGCTGCACAGCACGGACCCCACCCGCTACCCGTGCCACCAGTGCAGCCTCACCTTCAAGTGGAAGCAGTCCCTCACCGCCCACCTGCGGCTGCACAACGGGGAGCGGCCCTACGCCTGCAGCCTCTGCCCCAAGGCTTTCCGCAGCTCGGGGACCTTGAAGCAGCACGTGCTGAGTCACGAGGGCACCAAGCTCTACCAGTGCCACATCTGTAACGCCCGCTTCACCCGCTCCATGCGGCTCCAGATCCACCTGCGCCGCCACACCGGCGAGCTGCCCTACGTCTGCGAGCAGTGCGGCACCGGGTTCGCCGACCCCCAGATCTACAAACGCCACATGCTGGAACACAAGGGGCAGAAGCCCCACGTGTGCGGGGACTGCGGGAAGAGCTTCACCATGGCGCGGTACCTGACGGAGCACCGCAAGGGCCATACGGGGCAGAGGGAGTACCTGTGTGCCATCTGCGGAGCGGCCTTTGCCAACTCGGGGCGGCTGAGGAGGCACATGGGGGTGCACGGGGCCAAGAAACACAAGTGCACCATGTGTGACAAGACGTACAAGTACAAGGAGGCCCTGGACAACCACCTCAACGCCCACATGGGCCTCAAACCCCACCTGTGCAGTCACTGCGGCCGCTCCTTCTCCCAGCGCTCCGGTCTCCGGGCCCACGCCCTGCAGCACACCGCCCAGCCCAAACCCTTCAAGTGCGACGTCTGCGACAAGCAGTTCTCCACCGCCGCCAAGGTGCGCCGCCACGCCGTCCTGCACGGGGAGAAACAGGTCAAGAAGGAGGTGAGCCGCGTCTACGACGTCTCCGTACAAGACGCTGCCGTGGACGTCATACAAGGCCATGACGAGACCTACGACGAGACCATAGTCTTGGAGATATCCAACGAAGCTTTCGTTCCCCAAGTGGCGGCCGTAGAAGAAACTAACGACGTGGAGGAGGTGAGTGCTGCCAGTGAGTCGCTGCTGCAGGTACTGACGCAGCAGGCGGCCTCACCACCCTCCACACTGAGCAGGGACCAGCAGCTAGGGGTGGGAGAGGTGGTAGAGCAGGAGCCAGGAGGAGACATGGTGCAGGTCATAGAGTACGCCCAGGAGGAGGAGACGGTACCAGCAGACAGTCAGACCATCTATGTGCACTCCTCGAACTCCAACCCTGGCTCCGTCCCCTCCTCTGTGGGACAGATCATTCAGGTGATGAACAGCGCGGGAAACCTTATCTACCAGATTGCCCAACAATAGGCAATAATTGAAACTGTTAGCTATGCAATAGATATCTTGAATAAAGTTGTTTATTCAGGAGACTTGTGAATCGTTGAGTTTGTAGCACTTATTAAGCACTTCATATTAAAATGTGAATCGTTGAGTTTGTAGCACTTATTAAGCACTTCATATTAAAATGTGAATCGTTGAGTTTCTAGCACTTATTAAGCACTTTATATTAGTATGTGCAACAGCTTCATTGGGGATAGCTTTATGATGGAAGTCATAAATTAGATGTTTTATTCATTTATCCTTTGTATTATTTCCATTATATCAGCTTGAGCTTTCCTAGAAGTGCTCCTGTAGTATTATATCTTGACATCACAGCAACTGGCCTGGAAACACATGCATATAAAGGATTAACAAGTATATGGGTCGGATCAAAAAATGAATCAGATCTGGGGGTATACGTGGGCAAAACACAAAATTTCACTAAACACTCTTTATTTTCTTGAAAGGGTAGCATCTTGGTTCCCTGAAACCGCTGTGGAACTCTGTTTCGCCCAAGAATGCAGTTTTTATTCACCGTCGACCACATGCTACCATAATCTTGAGGCGTCTGTGACATTAATGAAGAGTGCCCTGCAACAATCTCTATTAAAGTGACCCAGGAACTCCAAATTTTGTCTCCTATTTGGCCTACCATGTCCCAATATTACTGGGAAATATCAAAGCCTTAGGTTGCAAATTAAGAAATTTTTGGCACTTTCAATTATCTGGAAAACTAGAAAAATCCGAAGCAGTTTGTAACACTTTCCCAACTTTAGCCTAGTTTCCTCAAAATTGCTCTGTTAACCATCAAATTAGCTGTGTAATATCGTTAATATGTCTAGTTCCCCAAAAAGTAATCCTTAGATGATGATATTGGACAATCTGGCCACACCAGTCATTGCAATATGGTGTTGAATTCTCTATTAACGTCACAGACGCCTCAAGACTCATAGCAATTCCCTAGAATCATCACAAGTGTTCTGAACATGTTTTAAACTTACACACAAATACAAAATAGGTTACTGCACTGTTTAATGCTAATATACCATGAGATATACCACTCTTAATTTATGCACTCAGTGTTTGAAAATAAAAAAAGTTACATTTTCATCTGTTTTCCTAACCCAATGTTTGGGGTCATGTTAATAGAAATTCAACATCACAATGGCATTTCTCCATCTCTAATATGTAAGGCCAACCTTCTTCCATTCATTTAAAACTATAACAATGACTATACCAGACCTCAGAGGTGAATACCAGCTGTCTGTGTGAGACCTATACAAGAATTCATTAACGTCACAAGACGCCTCATGTAGATATCATACATCATTAAAGCAGTTGAAACATGAACTTTCTAATACAGCAAAAGCACCTTACTGGTACTTTAGATATATGGTAGGGGCATACTGTATTAAAATATGGGGAGGCTGGGTGCAGGAGTACTAGTCAATTCCTTTGATTATGGAATAGTGAGGCGTCTGTGACGGAAATGAAATGACCTTCAAATGTAGATAAACTTTGAATGATAAATAGGTTTCTGGTATCATTTGGGTTCAGATTATTAGAATAGATGCCCCCGAAGCACATGGTAAACTTACAGCCTTCAATTCAATTAAGTAGTCCATGTATAGCAGACATTTCATTTTTCTCTGAGGATTTCTGTGACAAAAACTCGTGAATGTATAAAATGACAGAAAATGGCCAGAAAAAGCACAGCCGGGTAAATGTAGCAGCCTAACATGATGAAAGGGGGTGTGCAGGTGGTGCATAAATCATAGAATATTATGCTTTGATGGCCTTTTGGTAGGTGGGACTATAAATCCTGATGAAATTTCATAGATTTTCACAAATTTGTTCTAAAAGTGCCAACAGTATAAACTTAATCACATTGGATCATAGTATGAGCACATTATCAGCCAACCAGAAGAGGCCTGGCGCTTCAGTCTGACTGCCATCGCGGGCCAATTAGTGGTGAATATTTCCTCACCTTGAGGTATGGCGGATATCACCGGAGGAATCATCACCCCAGCGATAGATTCCCGTCTACAGGCGCTTTTCCTACAGTTACCTTCGCCACATAGGGGACAACATTTTGGTAACACAGCGCATCTTTTCACGTGGGTGTAATAAGGGAACGCCTTTTTGAATTTTTTGAAACACCTTTCGCACACCAGTTGAGTCATCTTGACTGAGTTAGTTATACCTAAAGAATTTTCTTTTTTTCTCTCTCTCTACGTTTTTTTGTGTATTTCTTTTTCCTCCAGCTAATCTATAATGTACACCACTCTTATATACACAAGCTATCTATTTCATATACGTTTATGTGTACGACCATGTAGATCAAAAACGCGTGGTCCGTGTCTCATTCACTGGTGGGCATTCCTAGCCCTGCATAGAGCACTGATAATTTCCACCATGATCTCTCTTTTGTCAGCCAGTTCGGTCAGGGCCTTGGTGGAAAGCGTAGTCGAGGACAAGGACGTTAGTTGTCTCAAACCCCGTCCACCCACCTATAGGGAGTGAGGGTGAGAGGGGCTGTGTGGGGGTGAGGGGGGTGAGTGGGATGAATGAAATATGGTGTGTGTGTGTCCAGTTGTGCAGAGGAGTATTAACACTTATAACTGCCCTTTTTGGATCCCTCATTCCTCCATGACCAGTGTTTGTACATGGCATGATGCACTAAAGAAACATTTATCATGATGATGCACCAGCACAGAGTCCTCCAGGAATGTAGCAGCCTCACAGGGTCAGCATGATGCATGAATGCAGCCATGTTGAGTATAGACTCACCCGGGCTGCCTTTATCTATTATGTTAAACCCCACCTGCTCTATATATAGAGCTGGGTCTACCAAAGTGTTACCCAGGTAACAAGAAACGTTTAGTGAACGTTGATCAACGTTCACTTTTGGTTAATTTGACTAACGTTTTTTCATTTGCATTCTTTCAACGTTGACTTAACGTTTTTGTGGACAACGTGCTTTTAGCAACATTGGTTCAATGTTACTAAACAGTTTGCAAACTAACGTTTTCAAGACAACCTACATTTGACATGGACCAACGTTTTTTTGTGGACTCAAATTAACGTTTATTCAACCTCCCGTGAGGAGACGAGACAAGACGAGATGAGACGTCCCGTCCCTTCCCTTCCCTTTCGTCCCTTCCCTTTCGTCCCGTCCCTTCCCTTCCCTTTCGTCCCGTCCCTTCCCGTCCCTTCCCGTCCCATCCCTTCCGGTCCCGTCTCTTCCGGTCCCGTCCAGTCCCGTCCCTTCCCTTTCCTTCCCGTCCCTTCCCTTTCCTTCCCGTCCGGTCCCTTTCCTTCCGGTCCCTTTCCTTCCGGTCCCTTTCCTTCCGGTCCCTTTCCTTCCGGTCCCTTTCCTTCCGGTCCCTTTCCTTCCGGTCCCTTTCCTTCCGGTCCCTTTCCTTCCGGTCCCTTTCCTCCCGGTCCCTTTCCTTCCGGTCCCTTTCCTTCCGGTCCCTTTCTTTCCGGTCCCTTTCCTTCCGGTTCCTTTCCTTCCGGTCCCTTTCCTTCCGGTCCCTTTCCTTCTGGTTCCCGTCCTTCCTGCCTCCCGTCCCTTCCGGTCCAGTCCCTTCCGGTCCGGTTTTCCTTCCGGTCCGGTTTTCCTTCCGGTCCGGTTTTCCTTCCGGTCCGGTTTTCCTTCCGGTCCGGTTTTCCTTCCGGTCCGGTTTTCCTTCCGGTCCGGTTTTCCTTCCGGTCCGGTTTTCCTTCCGGTCCGGTTTTCCTTCCGGTCCGGTTTTCCTTCCGGTCCGGTTTTCCTTCCGGTCCGGTTTTCCTTCCGGTCCGGTTTTCCTTCCGGTCCGGTTTTCCTTCCGGTCCGGTTTTCCTTCCGGTCCGGTTTTCCTTCCGGTCCGGTTTTCCTTCCGGTCCGGTTTTCCTTCCGGTCCGGTTTTCCTTCCGGTCCGGTTTTCCTTCGGGTCCCTTTCCTTCCGGTCCCTTTCCTTCCGGTCCCTTTCCTTCCGGTCCCTTTCCTTCCGGTCCCTTTCCTTCCGGTCCCTTTCCTTCCGGTCCCTTTCCTTCCGGTCCCTTTCCTTCCGGTCCCTTTCCTTCCGGTCCCTTTCCTTCCGGTCCCTTTCCTTCCGGTCCCTTTCCTTCCGGTCCCTTTCCTTCCGGTCCCTTTCCTTCCGGTCCCTTTCCTTCCGGTCCCTTTCCTTCCGGTCCCTTTCCTTCCGGTCCCTTTCCTTCCGGTCCCTTTCCTTCCCGGTCCCGTCCTTCCCGGTCCCGTCCTTCCCGGTCCCGTCCTTCCCGGTCCCGTCCTTCCCGGTCCCGTCCCTTCCGGTCCCGTCCCTTCCGGTCCCGTCCCTTCCGGTCCCGTCCCTTCCGGTCCCGTCCCTTCCGGTCCCGTCCCTTCCGGTCCCGTCCCTTCCGGTCCCTTCCCTTCCGGTCCCTTCCCGTCCCTTTCCGTCCCTTCCCATCCCTTTCCGTCCCTTCCCGTCCCGTCCCTTCCTGTCCCTTCCCTTCCTGTCCCCTCCCTTCCCTTCCTGTGCCGTACCTTCCTGTGCCGTACCTTCCTGTGCCGTCCCTTCCAGTCGGGAATTTGCTAATATATTTCAAATTTTAAGATAATTTTCAAAAAAAATGTACAAAAGACAAAGAAAAGGGCTAACAACAATTAACACACAATCTATAATGTATTGTACTGTAAGCCCTGTGTGTACCTTACATTAGCACTGTGGTATCCATTGCTATCCATCAACATTTATGTACGTGTATCGATGCTACATACGCAGGATGTTGTTGCGGATTGAAGGTAATACGAAGTGAAATATTTGACTGTTAACCCTTTAAAGATGGCATGACACCTTAATGCATCATGCCCTTGGTCGTCATGATTCATGAATGCAGCCCTGGCGAGTAACTCGGCAGTGCTGCATTTAAGCATCATGCCGACCCTATGGGATTGAGACACTCCCAAATGGTTCGCATAATGCAATGCAGCACTGCATCATAATGACAAATGTCATCTTTTAGCAACATCCATCCTTAAAAGGTCAATGGCGGGAATCGGAGGTACGGGAGTTACTTATAAACATACATGAGGGTGCTTTATTTATTTTATGGAATGCGGCCCTATTGGTTTAAGAAAACTGTATTTCACACATCCTGTGATAAGAGGATTAGAGGTAAGCTGGTTTCAAAAGAGGTGGGAGGCTGGATATGCAATGTTACACAATACCACATGTATATTGGCCCTCCTGATGTGAGGGCCTAGAGGGTTGCCAACAACTCTAGATAAGAGACTCTTAGCACCAAAACTTTAACGAATCTCAGGGTTAATTTTATGGTTCATGACAAATGTAATGGGTGTCCTCGATGAGGAGCTGCAATATCTGATGCCCATATCCTGCTGTCATTAAGATATCCCTTTGGCAGCCTCACCAGCTAGTCTGATATAAGGTATATACACAGGTGGCGGTACCAGGAGGTGACGTGATAAAATGTAACGTGACCAAATGTAAAGTGATGAGACTGAACGTGATGAGACCGAACGTGATGAGACTGAAAGTGAGGAGACGTAATGTAAAGTAAGGTTATGTGCTGAGACATAAGGTGACATAAGGTGACGTGATGACACATCACCTGAGGAGACATAACCAGACGTGCCGTGAAGAGACGTGACAGGGCGAGACGCAGCACGACAAGACAAACATATGGATAGGGCATTTATATGAAGTCTTTATAATAGATGAATGGGGGGGGAGGTTGGTCATGGACACTAGGGGGGGGGGGGGGCTATTCATCAGATCTAACTGACTTTTCTATTAGAGCAATTATGTTCTTATGTCTTATGGTCACCTATTACCTCTCTAAATAACTATAAGTTCATGGTTTGACTATAAAAGCCTTGTCATACATCATATTCAGGTGACATCCCTAATTGGGTCATAATGTACTTATGTCTGCTAGTGTCCAATTACTTCTCATCATGAGCCATGCAGCTATGTTGTCCAGGCACCCTATCCTCTTAATTGTTTCTTTGAAAATTTATGTCTATGCCAAAATGTTCAACTCTTAGTGGAAGAGTTATGGCATGACCTAGTTCTATCACATTCAGCCCAGCAGTTGTTTCTTGTAAAATTCATGTATGTGGCAAAAGTACAACTCTTAGTGCAAGCAGTGGTGATAGCACCTCTGCCCTTTCCTCACAATACACCTCTCCCCTCCTGCAATTACTTTAGACATTTAAACCAGAATTGAATGATGAATAAAGGTGGTCAATATGCAATTTATTCATAGCTGACTGCATTACTGACAGCATGAGCTTTACTTTAGCTCAAAGGGCCTATGCTCAATTTCAATCTGCCTAGGGGGAAAAAATATTCTGACCCTCTCCCACAAAAGTCCACCGACCCTTCCCTGTTGTTAGTAAAAGATCATTCCCTTAACAAATCCAAATTGAAAAACAATTAACACACAATCCGTAATGTATTGTACAAGCCCTGTGTGTGCTTTACATTAGCACTATGGTATCCATCACTATCCATAGCCATTTATGTACGTGTATCATGCTATAGACCAATGCAGCAAGAAAGGGTGACTTTTTAGAAAAGTTGTTGATAAAGTTTTTGAACATATCTGAAGTGGGATGGAAAAATACATAAATATAACCTCAAAATCTTGCATTCTGATATACTATTAGAAAGATAATTGTCCTGGGAATCCTCCGATATGAAACGTTTGCAAACATAGTCATTACAGACAATGCTGTGAGGATTCTGCTAAAACCAATGTAGACTTATTTTTTGTATCATGTTTGGTCAATAAATTGGTCTATAAACAGAATTAAATTGTCCTGTTTAATGGAGGCAGAATGATACAATTAAAAAAAACAGGGTATGGTCCTCTTATAGACTAGATTTATGAGAATCAAATGCACAATTAAAAACTGACAAAATTATTAGCATTTCTCCCGGATTTTAAGCCTAATGCAGGTCACAATAAAGCAACCAATGCCCTAAATGGCAATAACAAAAGATACATCCTCTGAAAGATCTTGATTTTTATTTAATGGGAAAATAATGAGGTATGTATCTCATACAGTTGCTAATCTATTGAAACGTAAATTTCATGTATTTCCCCTCACCTGGCCCTGTGGCTAGACGCAGGGTGATTACTCAGTGTGCTGCAAGCCCCAGTATACACTCAGTACAGGTACCACGGACCTGGTAGTTACAACAGGCACTGGGTGGGGTAAAGGATGAGGGACCTTTCCATCTTCCAAGCTCCCAAGCATCTACTTTTATATCTTTATCATTCTGTTTTTTATCATGGACTTAATATAGGTCTTCTCTATCGAGTCCACATCTTAAATATTATGTATAGTAGTTTCTTGATTTTCAGTGGAACTCCCTACTGTAGGTGCAGTTATGTAGGAGGACAGGGCATCAGGGTGGAGAGTGTACCACTCAGGTCACTGCACTGGAGGAGAAGACGGTGGATTTGGGCAGAGATTGGGTCGTCACAGGGACAGAAGGGGAGGAGTAGAGACAGGTACTGCCTTAGGTGGAAAGTGTGCTTGTTAGTGGGAGGAGGAGTGGGTAGAGGTACGGAGGATCTACAGGAGGAGGGAACCATGGTGAGGTATATATGTGTGGTATAATTAATCATGTGAGTATTATTATAAGACTAAAGCTATAAGTGACTCTGAATGGGTTAGGGTAGTAAGTCCCCCTCCCCATGTTTACTTCCAGGTTAACCGGTGGCACTTCCTGTCACTGCCTGGTAACCCGTTTTGGGGCAATCAAATGAAGTTATATTGAGCAATATCCCCAAACTGAAAGGCCTGATGTTGACTTTTTGACTTTTTGCTGGTCAACATATGGCTGTGTCTCACAAGATTGATACAAGTGGATGACCAGGTGACCTCTATGATCAGTATACCTGTTGTATAGCTAAAAGAACTGACATTCAAAAGTTGGAATCTTCTCGCATATTAAGTACTGAGCCAACACAGTTTAAAGACTTGACCCTTCCTCCTGGGGACACAGGTGTCTGCTTTCATGATCTCACATCTACCCCTCTCCTGCCAGTTTAAGTACACACATGGCCTCTTAAAGACCAGGAATGCATTGCCGGGGCATCACCTTGGCCTTCTGCCCAGACTGAAATTAGCCTCCCTTCATGTGTCCACCATCTGCCGTCCCCCTCTCCTCTATAAAACACACACACTGAGTGGGTGCTGCCTCCACTGAGACATGTGACACAGGTATCCAACCCCCCCCCCCTCCTCTCCAGGGCCCACCTCCTTCAACCATCTATAAGGCACCAGTTAGTCAGAGCGAGTCACACAATACATTACATTCATAAATCTTGTCAAGGGACGTAAACGGAGCCATTTACCAATGAAGAGTACTCAATTGGGGGTAGTCATTTTCTAAATGATGTGAAACTCAAAAGGGTTGTTTCTATTGTTCCTGCACAATTCATTCCGAAAAATAAGACATGTCTAGCTTGAGATCAAAAGGTAATGCCTTACGTCAATTTGTGAATCCAAAAGGAATGGGGTTTGTGTGATGGTAGGGGGCAATGCATGTAAGGCATATGGTCTGGCATTAGCATCTACCCATCCGTGATAGGTATGAAATGGTCAGGTGACTGTGACGGCACTTTCACCCTCCCAGTGTTAACCCTTTGAGGGCCTGTTCATGCTTTAAAGTACCATAAAACAATGAAGCATTGCGTAGAAGCCACAGCTATTGCGCAAGTCAGATCTTCAGTGCTGCTTATAGGATCAGGACAAAGTCAGGGAGTGGCTTATATGGGAGATTTTACAAGAATATTATGGTAGTGAATTTAGATATCCGATATTTCAATATTTACTACAACCATCACGGTAATGAGCATCCTTGTATCATGTACCTCCTACCCCCATGAACCACTGACTTCATATGTTACTGGTTTCAGGAATGTCATGGTGCTTGAACAACTCATCAACAAGCCACCAACTGAAACCTACCCCCCCCCCCCCCCGCCCCAGCTGTACATTATATAAGGGGCACCACTGACGTCACGTGCCATATATCGTAATTCAGTTTCTCATATTCCATGGACCAAAAATGCAGTTAACCCCAGAGTGCAATACACTATTTTTGGTGAAAATTCCTCACTTTTCTCGGTTTTTATGCTGTCTCTGATTCTGCCTCTCGATTCCCATAGGAACAAAGTGGTTAGAGTCTTAATCTGTGGAATAATTTTTTTTTAGTAAAATGACAACAAATTATTATACTGTTATGCCCTAAAGATTAAAAAAGACAAATATTCAAGTGTGTCACAAAAAAAGCATATATTACTCACACACTAGTTAACAAGATTTGTGAGAAAAGGCAGATTGGGTAATTATTTAAGCAATGGATAAACATGGCTGTTGTCTTGTTTGGCCTTATACATGAATGTGTCACCCGTCCCAGAGGGGAATACCCCCAACTGTGACGCGGCTTTTGGGACTGGGGGGGATCCCAACTCAGAAGTTTGGGATGGGATATCTCACTAATCGTGGGTGGGGGGGCGGTCAGGGCAAATGCATACAAAAGCGTACATGAAAACAGGGGTGGGGGGTCTAGAGCCATTTTAGCATACTCTTTATGTACGCATTTTCATGATTTTGGAGAAAAATATTCAACTGGAATTATAGAGTTGGATTGTGGAGCTGTCACATGAAAGGGAATGCAGATGACCTTTACCTTTTGGAGGAGGGGTGGTCAAAAGAAAATATACCATACTAATTAATTGTGCTTGATGCTTAGCCTCCATGATGGGTTGGGGGTGTAATCTTCAGAGACACGGGGCGCAGGGGGGGTGGGAGTAAGTCAGGAAATGAGGATGTACTTAAGGGGGGGGGGGCACCCTAATGCGTACATAATGCCAGATGGGGGGTGGGGGGGGTCTATTTTCTGGGAGAAAATGTGTACATACTTTATGGAAGCCCCCTTATTTCTTGTGGTGTCAGGGTACAAATAGCCTTCAGATGGACAAAATGTTGGGTTCTTTTGAGTATGCAGTAATGAATGACCCGTTACATTAAAGCTTAACACATATCTGATTTTTTAATTTGTATCACACACAAAAAAGTGTGTACCAATTTTGCGCTAGTTGCCATGGAAACTGACTAACAAAAACTGTTACATGTGCATAGTGACCTTTGACCTTGACATTGACTCCTCCAAGCATCACTCCAGGTTAGCATGGAAACAACCAACTTTTTTTATACTTTTTCACCAAGGCCTTTGGCAACAATTTGGGCTACAGATTATCATTCTGTGACAAATTTAAGGTCTCCTACCACTGATTATTTGCACATTAGTACCATTTTTTATTGTCACTATTTACGGCTACAACATGGTGGGGGTGAATCTGTACCGTGACACATTGTTTGGGTCCAGTGAGTTACTTTTGCATCATGTTGCTATTCAGTGACATGTCACAGGGTTAAAGGGTTAATCACCAGGTTGTCGTAGAGTGTCTGCGTGGGGTGCACGCCGTGGGACTGCAGACAAACATGGGATGAGGACTGAGGGAGTCAGGACCCTATCCCAGTGGGCACAGAACATTGAATCAACATTGAAAACTGGTTGACAATGTTGATTCAATGTTGATACAACGTTGATTCACCATTGAACTGAGTTTTGTGCCCACTGGGATTATGGGCAGCATAGTACAGTAATGATGTATGGCCTTAGTGGGCTCTTTTAGTAAGCCTTTCGTTACTGTGACTATACTTTAGTATGTCCTACACTACCAACGGGTTTGCAACCACACAAACAATATATATCAAACATGAGTAGTATAGTATGTATCGGAACGGGACTATAGTTAACTACTGTTTATTACTCAATCGACCTGCAGCCAATCAGAGGCCTCCATTTGGTCACGTGACCCCCTCATTTGCATAATTACGTAATAGGCCACGCCCCCTCATTTGCATAATTACGTAATAGGCCACGCCCCCTTGATCACCAGCCAATCAGGGGCCACCATTTGGTCACGTGACCCCCTCATTTGCATAATAGGCCACGCCCCCTTGATCACGTGACCCCCTCATTTGCATAGTAGACTACACCCCTTTGATCACCAGCCAATCAGTGGCTTCCATTTGGTCACGTGACTCCCTAATTTGCATAATAATGGGTCACGTGACCCCCTCATTTGCATAATAGGACCACACCCCTTTGGTCACGTGACCGGAAGCGCTCTTTATTTGGAAAATAGGCCACACCCCCTTGGTCACGTGACCTGACCCCCTCCCTCATTTGCATAATATAGACAATAGACAGACTACGCCTCCCTTTTGGTCACATGACTTGGACTAGCTAATGGGAGGCTTCTATAAGGGGGGAGGGGAGGGGAGGGGGGGAGGGGGGCACTTTAAGATGCATGGGGAGGGGAGGGGGGGGAGGGGGGTACTATTTATGGGGTGGGCGGGCACTTGGGGGGGAGGGGGGGCCTTTGGGGTCTGCTCGGGAGAAAAAAAAAAGAATTATCTGATCTCTAGGGAATCGCTTCCTCCCTACCCCCCTTTAGGGGGGTAGGGAGGAGGCGAGTCGGAGGTGACTGTAGAGGAGTTTTTCGGTGACTTGATGACTTTCAAACGACTGTACTGATAGTTGATGAATTTGACTTTTTGACTTGAATATTTCTTGCGACTTTGCGAAAGCGACTTTGCGGCTCGTAGCCCCTTAAATAAAGAGGTGACTTTGTAACCTCAGGGGGGAGATCCTTCTACACCACCACAGAAAAAGATCTCGGTTGATTGACTGAACGCGGCGGGTATGAGTCATCATGGGGCCCTTGACGGGTGGGTCCTCCCCATGCAGCCGTATGTCGAATTTAAGAAATGCCCGTGTCACACGTCACTAAGGGAGAAAACGTTTTTTGAAAATATTTAGAACCCGAATTTGAGCATTCTGGTACATTTTTAAGGACCCAGACACCGCAAAGCCGGGTACCATCCAAGAAAAAAAAGAAAAAAAAAAAATTTGGCGAAATGCTTAGGTTTGAAATGGTACTTTTTCTGATGCACTCTTCGAACATTTTTTTTTCCTCATGTCACTATGGTCCATGTCACATGTCGGACTCAAGAAATGCCCCATGGCCCATGTCACTTAGATGTCCGTGTCCGTGTCGTCGTATCGATTTTTAAGAAAATGACCATGTCACCATATCGAATTTAGGGGTCTAGTGACATCAGCATGTCCGGCTATCCTCCACAAATTTAGCTCTAAAATGTTTACTTTTTTTTGGGCCGATTTTTCATCATTTTAAAAAAACAATAGGCTGTTGAAATGTTTGCTGTTGTAAATAGAAACAAAAACAAAACAAAGCGCATGGTAAGATTATGTCACATTGCAGTCGCGGGTCCGCTTGTGGCTTATCCAGCCTCTTCGTGGATCCGCGACTGTCAATGTGATCATATACTAATCACCCGGCGTTTACGGTATTATATACTAAGGTATGAGACGGGTCCTACAGAAAAGGTGTCTAAAAAGCGCTGCGACCTGATTGAAATGACGTCAGCGGCGTCTGCTCGTCAGTGCCCGGCTGTAGCCCGTAGGACATGTCATTCTGCTTTTCTGGATGTTTGAAATATTTTGATTTAACTGTTAATACCTGATAACAAGCCTCTGAAGCAGTTTTTGATCGAGTACGTCTTCTCTACGTTTCCATCGATTAGCTGCTTCAGCAAAAAAAATCGCGCGCGCGGTCTAGTCTAGATGACGGAGTCGCTAAAGCTCTGTTTAGAGAGTGGAACTTGACCTTGACTATAGACTCAGTACTAACTGAACGCCCCGCTATGTCACTCCTCACGTGGGTATATGTACAAGCTCGGGTTCTTCACTTTACGGCTTGACTAAAACTGAGACGCGTCCATGATAAACTCTAGCCTTTTTTTCCTTTTCTAGGATCGAGAGAGAGATTTTAAATGGGGCGGTTATCTAAATAGCGTGGAACTAAAATCAGGCTGCGGCAGATAGTATCTCTGCGCACCTCAAGACTCAACGTAACTTTCACTCTCCAGCAAAAGTTTAGTTGTCACTAATGATGGGCGGCGACCGTCGTGCACCGGCGGATATTGGAGAGTGTTGGAGAGCTGAACCTTACAGACATATAAATCAATCGCTCTGGTGGAAATATCTCGCCATAGATTGGAACCAAATACTTATCTAATGGAATCGTTATCAGTTTTCAGTTTTCTTGCCGTACAAAATTTATTTCCAACTCTTCACGTGGTGATAGCTGAAGGTCGCTCGTCGTAGGTACGTGTGACCGGAACACCCTTTTTGGTTTTGGCGCGGGTTGACATCAGATTTGTACCGTACTGTCGCGATTAAGGGCTCTGAGGGAGCGCTTTTCAATTCGGTGAAGTTCTTACTCAGGAGCTATATAAAAGCCAGGCGCTGGCGCTTATTCAAAGTCGCGATTTTAGTGCTTGAGAAAAAACATTTGGAGGCTCTTATACTCCGGCGCTTATACAAGACCGGCGCGCTTTTCAACACTAGTTGCTTTATCGCGACCGTACGGTATGACTTCGGTGTCACAAGGTCCCAAACTCCAAATAAGGAAGTGAAACGACGTCGTCTGTCTACCTCGTGCGCGTCATAGCGTCGTCGAAAATAGTGTGACGTCAGCATCTCTCAGGCGGCTAGGAAGTCAGTTCGACAAAATGGCTCACGGAGTGAACTTCGTGGCCGTTTCTCGATCTATGATCGATGCGGCCGTGGAGAAGGAATTCGTAGCCGTGCTACAGAGAGAGGAGGCGGAGAGACAGAACTTCGTGGCCGTTTCTCGATCTATGATCGATGCGGCCGTGGAGAAGCAGTTCGTAGCCTCGCTACAGAGAGAGGAGAGACAGCGGACTGCTGCTGAAGCAGAGGGTGTGGTGGATGAGCTGATCGCGAACGTCACTGATCAACTCATCCGCCAGTGCGTGGAGCGAGTCAAGCAGCAAGTCTGCATGGAGGAAGGACTACCGCCCGCCGTGCTGGAGGAGCTGCTGAAGGACTACCACGCGTTATGACCACGCCCTCCGCTTCAGCAGCAAGGTCCCTGCGACCCTCTCTCTCTACCAAACGGTCCTTTTAAGGACCAACCACTGATCACAAAAGTTGAAAATCAATCTCAATATAATATACGCATCAGAAAAACCCCTAATACGCTCTACACTGAAACCCTGTTGAGTAGGTAGATCGAGTTGGGCTTTTTGTGTTGTTTTTTTTTAGGAAGGGCAATCAGGTCATCGTGTGGAGATCATCAGGTGTCCTGTGTGTGTGTGTGTGTGTGTGTGTGTGTGTGTGTGTGTGTGTGTGTGTGTGTGTGTGGGTGGGCGGGTGTGTGTGTGTGTGTGTGTGTGTGTGTGAATTTTATACAAATACAATTATTCATTCCTTTCAGCAAGAAAATTAGCTCAATGTAATCATATGATTTGAACTGCCCTACTTATCAGGGCCTTGACAACATCTGACCGCCCCCCTTTTCAGGATCTAAATGGAAATTCACCGCCGCCGCTTTTCAGAGTCGCGCTGCAGTGGTTATCCAATACATGGCTGAGCGCCATTACCTAATTCTTTTGTATGTGAAAAAAAAACAGCACTGATAAGGGGTTTAATTAGACAGATATTGGTTCTACACTATCAAAAAATAACCCCTCAGCGCTTTAATGCTAAAGGTAGCATAGTGCTTTAATGCGCTACGCTCTTTGTCGATATGCCAGTGTATGCATGCATGCAGCCCTGGTGAGGAACTCTGAGTGCTGCATTCATGGCTTATGACGACAACGGGCACTGCACATTAAAGCGCTATGCGACTATTAAAGGGTTAGATCCAGTCTTGCTCCAGTCATCCCGAATGCTATACCCAGAGTTGGTGGTCTGGTCCAGACTGCTGTACACAGATTGTGGACGGGATGGCGGGTTGCTGCCAGACTATCCCTCTGGTACGATATGCGGCTGGCGCGGCCGAGACTGTCTTATATGATGCTGAGTCGAATTATGTATTAGATACCCTACGAGTAACTGAGAGTATGTCAAAATAATCACGGCAAACTGACTGGCGACTTCATAGGATTATAGGGCGGTTATTATTACATAACTCAGTAACCTTTGGTTATGTGTTAGATAGAGTACACTTGGACACGGTTATTCCATATACCCACTGCCCCACAGGGTCAAGACGAGGTGATTTAAATAATAAGACCCAGACGGGTAAAATAGCCAAAGTCAACAATGACCTGTTTTTTTTAGCCAATATGGACAAAGAGACACGGGGTGCTGTACACAGGTTGTGGACGGGCTGGCGGGTCGCTGCCAGACTATCTCCCTGGTCCGATATGCAGCCGGCGTGGCCGAGACTGTCTTATATGATGCTGAGTCTAATTATGTATTAGATTCCCTACGAGTAACTGAGAGTGTGTCAAAATAATCACGGCAAACTGACTGGCGACCTCATAGGTCAGTTATTATTACATAACTCAGTAACTTTCGGTTATGTGTTAGATAGAGTACGCTTGGACACGGTTATTCCATATACCCGCTGCCCCACAGGGTCAAGACGAGGTGATTAAATAATAAGACCCAGACGGGTAAAATAGCCAAGTCAACAATGCCCTGTTTTTTAGCCAATATGGACAAAGAGAAACGGGGTGCTGTACACAGCTTGTGGACGGGGTGGCGAGTCGCTGCCAGACTATCCCCCTGGTCCGATATGCAGCCGGCGTGGCCGAGACTGTCTTATATGATGCTGAGTCTAATTATGTATTAGATGTCCTACGAGTAACTGAGAGTGTGTCAAAATAATCACGGCAAACTGACTGGCGGCCTCATAGGTCAGGTATTATTACATAACTCAGTAACCTTCGGTTATGTGTCAGATAGAGTACACCTGGACACGGTTATTCCATATACCCACTGCCCCACAGGGTCAAGACGAGGTGATTAAGTAATAAGATACCCAGACGGGGGGTAAAATAGCCAAGGCAACAATGTCCTGTTTTTAGCCAATATGGACAAAGAGACACAGGGGGTGCTGGGAGTTGGCGACAAGGGGCAAGACGGGCAAGACTACTTCTCAAAATAGACAATGCCAATGGCCAAGACCTAGTTCTTAAATTCGACAAGGCCCATTGGTATCTCTTATATTCGACAAGTGACACATGTGCCCCGTCTGTGGTCCTAATATAGATTTTCTAAAAAAAAAAAAAAGTAAATTTTCTGCACCGTGTGACAACGACCGATCAGCTACATAGCAGAGATTTCCCCAACCTATTTTTGGTTATTTTTCTATTCAGCTTTTGATCAGCGCACTATATTATCGTGGTTTTTAAAAAAAAAATTTTTAATCATAAATAATATGTAGACTTGGAAAAAAAAAGAAAAAAAAGAGAGCTGACACGCAAACTCCTACTCACATGTCGCTGTTTTGTCACTAAACCCAAAGACCCACCCACCCCGTAGGAAGGGGAGACGCTTGTGAACGTTCCCTTAGGCCTCTATTCTTTATTTTATTGTGTGGCCCCTAAAGAGGGGCCAACCAACTGACACTGTCAGTTGGTTAGATGCTGCACAACATGGGCGTAATTAATTACGCCTAGTGTTAAGCAGCATGGATCACTGTGGTTTGACAGACTGACCTCAAAGGGCCCCCGTTGGATGGGGGCCCTTGTGGCACAACGAGTCAAAACGAGTTGATCCGTTTTTCAGATTGCCGACTCGGCGAGAGTTTCTGACTATGTATCTTTTATAAAGCCTTAGATATGGTGTGGTATTTTTCATCTCGCTATAGTTTAGTTGGTATTCAAAGAAACTGCCTCATTTCTATCAGAAATACACAATATTGAATTGTTTTTTATATTTTAATATATTCAGAAGCGCACTTTGTTGCCTATATAGCTCATTATGCGTTGAAATGTTCGCGAGCATCGTAGGAATGTACAAAACCCCTATTGTGGCGCCATCTGACGAAAGAGCGGGGAACTATACGTGACCTGAACCCCGCCCTCAGCGCGTTCGTTATTCGCATCTTTGACAGCGACTAAGAGACGCTCAAACTGTCTCTTATTTAGTTTGAACTTATCACAAATTTGTCTTTGATAGGTCGTAGATTGACTTCTGACTTTTTTTCTTTTTTAGTTAGAATAAAAAACAAGTGACGCCGACACAGACCTGCGCATTAACGCGCTCCACCGTCTTCAGAGGGTTGAGTCTATAGTACAGTAGATTCTACTGTGTACTTACACTAACAGTGCTACATATACATACCTGAGTCATAAGTGGGGGGTTTTTGTTGTTTTTTTTAGGGGAAAAAAAGTGATCTACTCACCAAACCGCTATTAGTAGGTAACCTGTATGACCCATACCGCAAACATCTGCCTCGTGACTGATAGTGTACCGGTGGTGAAGTGCTGTTGCAAGAACAATTGAGGCTCTTTATATAGCTGAGAGAGCAAATGGTCTAATCTTGTTTTCACCTTGAGCCCCACCCTATTCCAGAGAGGGTATCAAAAATCACATGTACACGTATATGGGCTTATAGCTGGTGAATAGATAAGGCGGGGCAACTGTGTATACTAACACTACAGGGGGCGTTTTAACGACAGGTGTGACGCGCCAGCCCGTGGAGGGAGCTTTTGTTTTCACCTAGAGAGTGTATACAAAGCCTACAGGGGGTGATTAACGACAGGTGTGACGCGCGAACCGGTGGCCGGATCACCGCATCTTCTAAGCTTTGTTTTCACCTAGAGAGGGGATCGAGAGTGTATACAAAAAAAAAAAAAACCTACAGGGGGTGTTTAACGCGGCCGGCTGCCTACATGCTATGGTCTAAGCCTGTTTTCAGCTAGAGAGGGACCTAAATCACCTAAGCCTTTTCCACCCTCAAATCGATCTGATAATTACCATAAAGAGGAGTAATGCGCGTTACATGTATATGGGCTTATAGCTGGGTAAGAGATTAAGATGCTAGTCAACTGTGTATGCAAAAAAAAACTACAGGGGGTGTCTAAAGTCGATTGTCATGCGCCAGCGGGCGGACGGAAGTCTGCCACTCTAGCTGTGACTACAAGCGCGTGCGTGTGGTAGACAGCTTAAATCAAACACAAGTTAAGCTCCTTATAGCTTCCTACTGACTGCGGATTCGAGTGCTTGAAAGATGGTCTTTTGTTTTTTTCATCTATTTCCTCGGGGGGTCGAACAGGATTAAAGATGTAACGAACCCGCACCTACACAGGTAGACAGCTGGTCACCTTCCTAGTGAGAGTTTTCCTCTTGAGTTAAGAAGCTTATCTCGGAGCCTAGTACATAAGCGAGAGTGAAACATGGGTCCCACACACTTCTTCTACCACCTTCAGCATGGCGTCATCAGGAATCACTCTACGTTCTACCGAATGTGAGCAATCCCAACACTACTACAGAGCCGCGACAACACCACACGAGGAGACGTCCATGTTTACTGATGAGTTAACAAGTAGCAACGTGGAGGTTGGTTTCGTACGGGTGGCTGGAAAGTGTGATGGCTACTTCTGCAGCTATTGCTGCTGCTCGTGCAAAACGTGAAGCTCGTATCGCTGTTCGTGCTACACATGCTGCATACGAAGTTGCCAATGCTGCTAACAACGCTGCTGTTACTCTCGCCGCTGCTGCTCGTGCTGCTAATGTTTTTGCTACTGTTTCCGCTCTTGCTACCGATGCTGCTGCTACTGATGCTGCAACGTCTGCTAAAAGTGTCGCTGTTGCGGCTGCTGCTAGGGCTAATGCTATAAATGCTTGTACAGCTGCTAAAAAAATAGCCTGTTTTGCTTATGCTAGTCGCAGTGTCGCTGTTACGGCTATGGCTGATGCACATGATGCTAAGTTACGGGCTTTTGCTTTTGCTGAAGATGCTGTTGATGCTGAAGATGTTGCTGCTGCTGCTGCTACTGCTGCTGAAGATGCTACTGCTGCTGCCGCTGCTGCTGCTGAAGATGCTGCTGCTGCTGCGGCTGCTGCTCTAGACACCTATGACGCTGCTGCTCTAGACACCTATGACGCTGCTGCTGCTGAAGATGCTGCTGCCGCTGCTGCTACTGCTGCTGCTGAAGATGCTGCTGCCGCTGCTCTAGACACCTATGACGCGGCTGCTGCTGCTTTTGCTGAAGATGCTGTTGATGCTGCTACTGCTGCTGCCGCTGCTGCTACTGCTGCTGCCGCTGCTGCTACTGCTGCTGCTGAAGATGCTGCTGCCGCTGCTCTAGACACCTATGACGCTGCTGCTACTGCGGCTGCTGCTCTAGACACCTATGACGCTGCTGCTGCTGCTGAAGATGCTGCTGCTGCTGCTGCACTAGTCATCTATGACGTGGCTGCTGCTCTAGACACTTATGACGCGGCTGCTGCTGCTGCTGCTGCTGAAGATGCTGCTGCTGCTGCTGCTCTAGACACCTATGACTGAAAACTTAGTAGGCGTTATTTACAAACACTACTGCTACCTATGACTAAACTTAGTAGGTGTTATTTACAAACAAGAGAGCCACGTGGTGTTGTTTACAAACAAAGAGAGCCACGTGGTGTTGTTTACAAACAAAGATAGCCACGTGATGTTGTTGTGGCCTATCATGCCAATGAAGGGGTCACGTGATCAAGGGGGCGCGGCCTATTATGCAAATGAGGGGGTCACGTGACCAAATGGCGACCTCTGATTGGCTGGTGATCAAAGGGGCGTAGTCTACTATGCAAATGAGGGGGTCACGTGATCAAGGGGGCGTGGCCTATTATGCAAATGAGGGGGTCACGTGACCAAATGGCGGCCCCTGATTGGCTGGTGATCAAGGGGGCGTGGCCTATTACGTAATTATGCAAATGAGGGGGCGTGGCCTATTACGTAATTATGCAAATGAGGGGGTCACGTGACCAAATGGAGGCCTCTGATTGGCTGCAGGTCGATTGAGTAATAAACAGTAGTTAACTATAGTCCCGTTCCGATACATACTATACTACTAACATGTCATCCATATGTAGTATGCCCTAGAGTACCAACGGGTTTGCAACCACACAAACAATATATATCAAACATATCATCCATCTGTAGTATGCCCTAGAGTACCAACGAGTTTACAACCACACAAACAATATAACATTCTATCGGTCTGTATATGTCAAACATACCATCCGCTTTTGTTTCAGTGCATGTACACTCACCATTGGCATATCAAACTGTTTAGTATGTGTACATAAGGGCAGTTTGACTCTTTCATTACTTTCTTTTTCCTACTTTCGCTTTCTTCAGAGAAATAATATCAATATAACGAGCCCGGACCGTGGTACTGTGCCCATTCATTAACTGACATATATGATACTGTGCTGCTGGACTTAATTTAAATGCACTACCATCCATCAGTATCTATGTGACATCTGAAATTTAAACCAACTTCAAATTCCTCTAATTGTTAGTGGTAAGCCCATTATTATCAATATAATGAGTACATGCTGCCGCCACTGCCATCTATCTATGTGACATCCTAAATGCTAATTTTAGTTACCTCTCATTATAATTTTTGGTCACATACCTTGTCCCGAGGATGGCAACCACAAATGTTAGTGGTACTTTGAATTTAAAAGCCTCATCTATTAAATCAGCCACATGTGTCTGAATGTGTACTGTATATCTTTATAATACAGAAAGGATATAGAAATGATATAAAGAAGAGGCCGAGTAGGAGGCAGAGGAAGTGGCCGGACTATAGTAGGGTCCATATCTATATATGGACCCTACTATAATTTATATGCATATCATATATGGGTCAGGCCACTGACTTATGCATGTTTGGTGAATTCAGGCACTTTCAACCTTACCCAAGTAAAAAAGTACCATGGCTAATATCATGATCTACTATAATAAACTAGGATGCATCATGTTAAACCATAATCCACCCTGTATACCCTGTTATTGTATACATATAACCATAGTTCACCATGATAAATGCCATAATAAAGATAGCCAATATGTTCATAAATCACACCCATGATTCTAGGATCACAGTTTATCATAATCTATTGTAGCTGTTGGCTATTCTAAGATAGGCATGAGCTATGAAAAACTCCAGATTCGAAAATAGGTTGTTCAGAAATTACTCTTTATTCATTCTGACATACGGCACGTAATCATACAGACGGATAGTGATATTCAAATATGCTTTCCAACAACAGGTGTTACATGAACATACAGGAGTGATACGCTCACGGTCTAATCAATAATTCCCCAATGTCCAAGGCTCTCTCCGATCTTGGTAAACTCCATATAGACCGGACTCCTCAGAGGGAGGCGGGCCCGGAGTTATCTACCAATGCGTCTATCTCCTGTGTTCCCCCAAAGGGTGGAACGGAGAGAGACGCAGGGTCACCAAGTTAGGAGCAGCAGCAGGACTAGGCCGAAAAGTACAACAGAGTTCTAGGAATCTCTGTTGAGGAACAATCAAGCTGGTGGAAGTGCACAGCGAGACTGAGTCCTCGAGTAGCAGAACCCATGGGTTTATATACTGAGACTTATGTAACTCCACTCCATTACTCGTAAACACTTGAGTTCCCGAGGAACTCCGGGTAACCTGAAACCGGTTTCTCCGGACTGACACGGTACCCGGGTTATGTCGGGTGACATGTGGCGGTCTCGGCTCGGTGCGTATTACCAGGTCGCACTCCACCAATCCTCAGGTGCCGGATTATGTAATCACATACCGGGTACCAGACAGGAGTGTGGCCCGATACGCCACAACAGACATAACCAAAATAACTCAATCCGGTTCTATAGAAATAGTACAGCGTCCCACTACACTATTATAATACACCAGAGGATTCCTTATATACAATGAATATCATATCCATTACTGTGAGGTATCAGAGTACACAAGCATAAGGATAAGCAATTGTTTCTCACGGGAAGTATAAAGGAAAGTAACAAAGGCCCTAGTTGTTTGAAAGGACAAATTGTTTATACCTAAATTGCACAATTGTATATATTATACTCTGACCGTACCGGAAGAACATGTTAAACATTTACATGAGTTTATGGTTAATAAACCTCTTCAAAAAAAAAAGGTTCAGGCCTAACAGTATATTCTGGTATACTATAGTAAATTATAATATATATATATATCTAAGATCTAAAAGCATCATCTATTATACTTATATACACTGATAATAAAACCTATACCACCATATTTTGACCCCCGTAGTCAGATGATTATACATGTTAGTCACATATTAGTCATAAAGATAGTCAGTAGTGACTATATGTGGATCACACAAATTGATGATGTCATAGGAATGTGTGCACAGGAAACTGTTAGGTTTCAAAATTGAATGCTCAACTGACTTCAGGTAGGCACATCAGTAGTATAGTATGTATCGGAACGGGACTATAGTTAACTACTGTTTATTACTCAATCGACCTGCAGCCAATCAGAGGCCTCCATTTGGTCACGTGACCCCCTCATTTGCATAATTACGTAATAGGCCACGCCCCCTCATTTGCATAATTACGTAATAGGCCACGCCCCCTTGATCACCAGCCAATCAGAGGCCACCATTTGGTCACGTGACCCCCTCATTTGCATAATAGGCCACGCCCCCTTGATCACGTGACCCCCTCATTTGCATAGTAGACTACACCCCTTTGATCACCAGCCAATCAGAGGCTTCCATTTGGTCACGTGACTCCCTCATTTGCATAATAATGGATCACGTGACCCCCTCATTTGCATAATAGGACCACACCCCCTTGGTCACGTGACCGGAAGCGCTCTTTATTTGGAAAATAGACCACACCCCCTTGGTCACGTGACCTGAACCCCTCCCTCATTTGCATAATATAGATAATAGACAGACCATGCCCCCCTTTTGGTCACATGACTTGGATTAGCCAATGGGAGGCTTCTATAAGGGGGGAGGGGAGGGGGGGAGGGGGGGGGGGGGAGGGGGGCACTTTAAGATGCATGGGGAGGGGAGGGGGGGAGGGGGGCACTATTTATGGGGTGGGCGGGCACTTGGGGGGGGCTTTTGGGGTCTGCTCGGGAGAAAAAAAAAAGAAATTATCTGATCTCTAGGGAATCGCCTCCTCCCTACCCCCCTTTAGGGGGGTAGGGAGGAGGCGAGTCGGAGGTGACTGTAGAGGAGTTTTTCGGTGACTTGATGACTTTCAAACGACCGTACTGATAGTTGATAAATTTGACTTTTTGACTTGAATATTTCTTGCGACTTTGCGACTTGTAAGCGAAAGCGAAAGCGACTTTGCGACCCGTAGCCCCTTAAATAAAGAGGTGACTTTGTAACCTCAGGGGGGAGATCCTTCTACACCCCCACGGAGTAGAAAGGATCTCGGTTGATTGACTGTACTTTGACTTGTTGTTGTAAACAAAAGAAAAAATCAATGAATAGAACGACCCCCTTATTGCTAACAAAGGAACGACTTTTGAATTACACAAATGTGACTACCCTCTTTTTGTAGGGGTTAGCGGTAACTCGACTTGAATTAGAGTATTAGGGAGAGCAAAACGCGACTACACGCCGTCATAGACTGTCGTCTTACGGACCGGATAACAATAACCCTAGTTACCTCGGTTACTGTTGATGACGCGTAATGAGCAACGTGGTCAAAATTAAGCTGACGTCAGCGGTCGGCTAGCCAGACAGTTTTTTTTGTCAAAATGACCGGAGCAGGTTACGTTGCGGTCGCTCAAGAGACGGCGATGGATCTGGTCACGTGGATACTGAAAGAAGGTCTACCTATAACCACCACGCTAGTTTGAACGCGGCGGGTATGAGTCATCATGGGGCCCTTGACGGGTGGGTCCTCCCCATGCAGCCGTATGTCGAGTTTAAGAAATGCCCATGTCACACGTCACTAAGGGAGAAAACGTTTTTTGAAAATATTTAGAACCCGAGTTTGAGCATTCTGGTACATTTTTAAGGACCCAGACACTGCAAAGCCGGGTACCATCCAAGAAAAAAAAAAAAAAATTTGGCGAAATGTTTAGGCGTGAAATGTTACTTTTCTGATGCACTCTTCGAACATTTTTTTTTCCTCATGTCACTATGGTCCATGTCACATGTCGGACTCAAGAAATGCCACATGTCCCATGTCACTTAGATGTCCGTGCCCGTGTCGTCGTATCGAATTTTAAGAAAATGACCATGTCACCATATCGAATTTAGGGGTCTAGTGACATCAGCATGTCCGGCTATCCTCCACAAATTTAGCTCTAAAATGTTTACTTTTTTTTGGGCCGATTTTTCATCATTTTAAAAAAACAATAGGCTGTTGAAATGTTTGCTGTTGTGAATAGAAACAAAAACAAAACAAAGCGCATGGTAAGGTTATGTCACATTGTAGTCGCGGGTCCGCTCGTGGCTTATCCAGCCTCTTCGTGGATCCGCGACTGCCAATGTGATCATATACTAATCACCCGGCGTTTACGGTATTATATACTAAGGTATGAGACAGGTCTTACAGAAAAGGTGTCTAAAAAGCGCTGTGACCTGATTGAAATGACGTCAGCGGCGTCTGCTCGTCAGTGCCCGGCTGTAGCCCGTAGGACATGTCATTCTGCTTTTCTGGATGTTTTGAAATATTTTGATTTAACTGATAATACCTGATAACAAGCCTCTGAAGCAGTTTTTGATCGAGTACGTCTTCTCTACTTTTCCGTCGATTAACTGCTTCAGCAAAAAAAATCGCTCGCGCGCGGTCTAGATGAAGGAGTCGCTAAAGCTCTGTTTAGAGAGTGGAACTTGACCTTGACTATAGACTCAGTACTAACTGAACGCCCCCCGAGGTCACCCCTCACGTGGGTATATGTACAAGCTCAGGTTCTTCACTTTACGGCTTGACTAAAACTGAGACGCGTCCATGATAAACTCTAGCCTTTTTTTTTCTTTTCTAGGATCGAGAGAGAGATTTTAAATGGGGCGGTTATCTAAATAGCGTGGAACTAGAATCAGGCTGCGGCAGATAGTATCTCTGCGCACCTCAAGACTCAACGTAGCTTTCACTCTCCAGCAGAAGTTTAGTTGTCACTAATTATGGGCGGCGACCATCGTGCACCGGCGGATATTGGAGAGTGTTGGAGAGCTGAACCTTACAGACATATAAATCAATCGCTCTGGTGGAGACAAGTGTCGGAAATATCTCGCCATAGATTGGAACCAAATACTTATCTAATGGAATCGTTATCAGTTTTCAGTTTTCTTGCCGTACAAAATTTATTTCCCACTCTTCACGTGGTGATAGCTGAAGGTCACTCGTCGTAGGTACGTGTGACCGGAACACCCTTTTTGGTTTTGGCGCGGGTTGACATCAGATTTGTACCGTACTGTCGCGATTAAGGGCTCTGAGGGAGTGCTTTTCAATTCGGTGAAGTTCTTACTCAGGAGCTATATACAAGCCAGGCGCTGGTGCTTATTCAAAGTCGCGATTTTAGTGCTTAAGAAAAAACATTTGGAGGCTCTTATACTCCGGCGCTTATACAAGACCGGCGCGCTTTCAACACTAGTTGCTTTATCGCGACCGTATGGTATGACTTCGGTGTCACAAGGTCCCAAACTCCAAATAAGGAAGTGAAACGACGTCGCCTGTCTACCTCGTGCGCGTCATAGCGTCGTCGAAAATAGTGTGACGTCAGCATCTCTCAGGCGGCTAGGAAGTCAGTTCGACAAAATGGCTCACCGAGTTAACTTCGTGGCCGTTTCTCGATCTATGATCGATGCGGCCGTGGAGAAGGAATTCGTAGCCGCGCTACAGAGAGAGGAGGCGGAGAGACAGAACTTCGTGGCCGTTTCTCGATCTATGATCGATGCGGCCGTGGAGAAGGAATTCGTAGCCGCGCTACAGAGAGAGGAGACGGAGAGACAGCGGACTGCTGCTGAAGCAGAGGGTGTGGCCTATGAGCTGATCACGAAGGTCACTGATCAACTCATCCGACAGTGCGTGGAACAAGTCAAGCAGCAAGTCTGCATGGAGGAAGGTCTACCGCCCGCCGTGCTGGAGGAGCTGCTGAAGGACTACCACACGTTATGACCACGCCCTCCGCTTCAGCAGCAAGGTCCCTGCGACCCTCTCTACTAAACGGTCCTTTTAAGGACCAACCACTGATCACAAAAGTTGAAAATCAATCTCAATATAATATACGCATCAGAAAAACCCCTAATAGGCTCTACACTGAAACCCTGTTGAGTAGGTAGATCGGGTTGGGGTTGTTTTTTTTAGGAAGGGCAATCAGGTCATCGTGTGGAGGTCATCAGGTGTCCTGTGTGCTGTCTGCCTGTCTGTCTGTCTGTCTGTGTCTGTCTGTGTCTGTCTGTGTCTGTCTGTGTGTGTGTGTGTGTGTGTGTGTGTGTGTGTGTGAATTTTATACAAATACAATTGTTCATTCCTTTCAGCAAGAAAATTAGCTCAATGTAATCATATGATTTTAACCGCCCTACTTATCAGGGCCTTGACAACATCTGACCGCCCCCCTTTTCAGGATCTAATGGAAATTCACCGCCACCGCTTTTCAGAGTCGTACTGCAGTGGTTATCCAATACATGGCGGAGTGCCATTACTTAATTCTTTTGTATGTAAAAAACAGCACTGATAAGGGTTTTTAATTAGACAGATATTGGTTCTACACTATCAAAAAATAACCACTCAGCGCTTTAATGCTTAAGGTAGCATAGTGCTTTAATGCGCTACGCCCTTTGTCGATATGCCAGTGTATGCATGCATGCAGCCCTGGTGAGGAACTCTGAGTGCTGCATTCATGGCTTATGACGACAACGGGCACTGCACATTAAAGCGCTATGCGACTATTAAAGGGTTAGATCCCGAATGCTATACCCAGAGTTGGTGGTCTGGTCCAGACTGCTGTACACAGATTGTGGACGGGATGGCGGGTTGCTGCCAGACTATCCCCCTGGTACGATATGCAGCTGGCGCGGCCGAGACTGTCTTATATGATGCTGAGTCTAATTATGTATTAGATACCCTACGAGTAACTGAGAGTATGTCAAAATAATCACGGCAAACTGACTGGTGACCTCATAGGTCAGTTATTATTACATAACTCAGTAACCTTCGGTTATGTGTCAGATAGAGTACACCTGGACACGGTTATTCCATATACCCACTGCCCCACAGGGTCAAGACGAGGTGATTAAATAATAAGACCCAGACGGGTAAAATAGCCAAGTCAACAATGACCTGTTTTTAGCCTATATGGACAAAGAGACACGGGGTGCTGTACACAGCTTGTGGACAGGATGGCGGGTCGCTGCCAGACTATCCCCCTGGTCCGATATGCAGCCGGCGTGGCCGAGACTGTCTTATATGATGCTGAGTCTAATTATGTATTAGATGTCCTACGAGTAACTGAGAGTGTGTCAAAATAATCACGGCAAACTGACTGGTGACCTCATAGGTCAGTTATTACTACATAACTCAGTAACCTTCGGTTATGTGTCAGATAGAGTACACCTGGACACGGTTATTCCATATACCCACTGCCCCACAGGGTCAAGACGAGGTGATTAAGTAATAAGATCCCCAGACGGGGGGTAAAATAGCCAAGTCAACAATGTCCTGTTTTTAGCCAATATGGACAAAGAGACACGGGGGTGCTGGGAGTTGGCGACAAGGGGCAAGACGGGCAAGACTACTTCTCAAAATAGACAATGACAATGGACAAGACCTAGTTCTTAAATTCGACAAGGACCATTGGCATCTCTTATATTCGACAAGTGACACATGTGCCCCGTCTGTGGTCCTAATATAGATTTTCTAAAAAGTAAATTTTCTGCACCGTGTGACAACGACCGATCAGCTAGATAGCAGAGATTTCCCCAACCTATTTCGGTTATTTTTCTATTCAGTTTTTGATCAGCGCACTATATTATCGTGGTTTTTTAAAAATTTTTAATCATAAATAATATGTAGACTTGGAAAAAAAAAGAGAGAGCTGACACGCAAACTCCGACTCTCCCCCCCCCCTCCTACTCACATGTCGCTGTTTTGTCACTAAACCCAAAGACCCACCCACCCCGTAGGAAGGGGAGACGCTTGTGAACGTTCCCTTAGGCCTCTATTCTTTATTTATTGTGTGGCCCCTAAAGAGGGGCCAACCAACTGACGCTGTCAGTTGGTTATATGCTGCACAACATGGGCGTAATTAATTACGCCTGGTGTTAAGCAGCATGGATCACTGTGGTTTGACAGACTGACCTCAAAGGGCCCCCGTTGGATGGGGGCCCTTGTGGCACAACGAGTCAAAAAGAGTTGATCCGTTTTTCAGATTACCGACTCGGCGAGAGTTTCTGACTATGTCTATCTTTTATAAAGCCTTAGATATGGTGTGGTATTTTTCATCTCGCTATAGTTTAGTTGGTATTTAAAGAAACTGCCTCATTTCTATCAGAAATACACAATATTGAATTGTTTTTTATATTTTAATATATTAGAAGCGCACTTTGTTGCCTATATAGCTCATTATGCGTTGAAATGTTCGCGAGCATCGTAGGAATGTACAAAACCCCTATTGAGGCGCCATCTGACGACAGAGCGGGGAACTATACTAGCGCGTTCGTTATTCGCATCTTTGACAGCGACTAAGAGACGCTCAAACTGTCTCTTATTTAGTTTGAACTTATCACAAATTTGTCTTTGATAGGTCGTAGATTGACTTCTGACTTTTTTTTCTTTTTTAGTTTGAATAAAAAACAGTGACGCCAACACAGACCTGCGCATTAACGCGCTCCACCGTCTGCAGAGGGTTAAGTCTATAGTACAGTAGATTCTACTGTGTACTTACACTAACAGTGCTACATATACATACCCGAGTCATAAGTGGGGGGTTTTTGTTGTTTTTTTTAGGAAAAAAAAAAGTGATCTACTCACCCAAACCGCTATTAGTAGGTAACCTGTATGACCCATACCGCAAACATCTGCCTCGTGACTGATAGTGTACCGGTGGTGAAGTGCTGTTGCAAGAACAATTGAGGCTCTTTATATAGCTGAGAGAGCGAATGGCCTAATCTTGTTTTCACCTTGAGCCCCACCCTATTCCAGAGAGGGTATCAAAAATCACATGTACACGTATATGGGCTTATAGCTGGTGAATACATAAGGCGGGACAACTGTGTATACAAAGACTACAGGGGGCGTTTTAACGACAGGTGTGACGCGCCAGCCCGTGGACGGAGCTTTTGCTTTCACCTAGAGAGGGGATCGAGAGTGTATACAAAGCCTACAGGGGGTGATTAACGACAGGTGTGACGCGCCAGCCGGTGGACGGATCACCGCATCTTCTAAGCTTTGTTTTCACCTAGAGAGGGGATCGAGAGTGTATACAAAAAAAAAACCTACAGGGGGTGTTTAACGCGGCCGGCTGCCTACATGTTATGGTCTAAGCCTGTTTTCAGCTAGAGAGGGACCTAAATCACCTAAGCCCTTTCCACCCTTAAATCAATCTGATAATTGCCATAAAGAGGAGTAATGCGCGTTACATGTATATGGGCTTATAGCTGGGTAAGAGATTAAGACGCTAGTCAACTGTGTATGCAAAAAAAAAAACTACAGGGGGTGTCTAAGGTCGATTGTCATGCGCCAGCGGGCGGACGGAAGTCTGCCGCTCTAGCTGTGACTACAAGCGCGTGCGTGTGGTAGACAGCTTAAATCAAACACAAGTTAAGCTCCTTATAGCTTCCTACTGACTGCGGATTCGAGTGCTTGAAAGATGGTCTTTTGTTTTTTTCATCTATCTCCTCGGGGAGTCGAACAGGATTAAAGATGTAACGAACCCGCACCTACACAGGTAGACAGCTGGTCGCCTTCCTAGTGAGAGTTTTTCTCTTGAGTTAAGAAGCTTATCTCGGAGCCTAGTACATAAGCGAGAGTGAAACATGGGTCCCACACACTTCTTCTACCACCTTCAGCATGGCGTCATCAGGAATCACTCTACGTTCTACCGAATGTGAGCAATCCCAACACTACTACAGAGCCGCGACAACACCACACCAGGAGACGTCCATGTTTACTGATGAGTTAACAAGTAGCAACGTGGAGGTTCGTTTTTATCAAGATTCGTACGGGTGGCTGGAAAGTGTGAGGGCTACTTCTGCAGCTATTGCTGCTGCTCGTGCAAGACGTGAAGCTCGTATCGCTGTTCGTGCTACACATGCTGCATACGAAGTCGCCAATGCTGCTAACAACGCTGCTGTTACTCTCGCCGATGCTGCTCGTGCTGCTAATGTTCTTGCTACTGTTACCGCTCTTGCTACCGATGCTGCTGCTACTGATGCTGCAGCGTCTGCTAAAGGTGCCGCTGTTGCGGCTGCTGCTAGGGCTAATGCTATTAATGCTTGTACAGCTGCTAAAAAAATAGCCTGTTTCGCTTATGCTAGTCGCAATGTCGCTGTTGCGGCTATGGCTGATGCACATGATGCTAAGTTACGGGCTGTTGCTTTTGCTGAAGATGCTGTTGATGCTGAAGATGTTGCTGCTGCTGCTGCTACTGCTGCTGAAGATGCTACTGCTGCTGCCGCTGCTGCTGCTATAGATGCTGCTGCTGCTGCGGCTGCTGCTCTAGACACCTATGACGCTGCTGCTACTGCGGCTGCTGCTCTAGACACCTATGACGCTGCTGCTACTGCTGCTGCTGAAGATGCTGCTGCCGCTGCTGCTACTGCTGCTGCTGAAGATGCTGCTGCCGCTGCTCTAGACACCTATGACGCGGCTGCTGCTGCTTTTGCTGAAGATGCTGCTGCTGCTGCTACTGCTGCTGAAGATGCTACTGCTGCTGCCGCTGCTGCTGCTGAAGATGCTGCTGCTGCTGCGGCTGCTGCTCTAGACACCTATGACGCTGCTGCTACTGCGGCTGCTGCTCTAGACACCTATGACGCTGCTGCTGCTGCTGAAGATGCTGCTGCTGCTGCTGCACTAGTCATCTATGACGTGGCTGCTGCTGTAGACACCTATGACGCGGCTGCTGCTGCTGCTGCTGAAGATGCTGCTGCTGCTGCTGCTGCTCTAGACACCTATGACTAAACTTAGTAGGAGTTATTTACAAACAAAAGAGAGCTGCAACTACTGCTACCTATGACTAAACTTAGTAGGTGTTATTTACAAACAAGAGAGCCGCGTGGTGTTGTTTACAAACAAAGAGAGCCACGTGGTGTTGTTTACAAACAAAGATAGACACGTGATGTTGTTGTGGCCTATTATGCCAATGAAGGGGTCACGTGATCAAGGGGGCGCGGCCTATTATGCAAATGAGGGGGTCACGTGACCAAATGGCGACCTCTGATTGGCTGGTGATCAAGAGGGCGTGGCCTATTATGCAAATGAGAGGGTCACGTGATCATAAGGGCGTGGCCTATTATGCAAATGAGGGGTCACGTGACCAAATGGTGGCCTCTGATTGGCTGGTGATCAAGGGGGCGTGGCCTATTATGTAATTATGCAAATGAGGGGGCGTGGCCTATTACGTAATTATGCAAATGAGGGGGTCACGTGACCAAATGGAGGCCTCTGATTGGCTGCATGTCGATTGAGTAATAAATAGTAGTTAACTATAGTCCCGTTCCGATACATACTATACTACTCACATCTTATTCTATCTAAACCACTCCTTTACACATTTCCCTGTGCGTTAGCTCTTGTGTTAGTGTTGAGTATGTTTAGTTAAGGCATCATAGAACACATCCTTTCTCAATGTCGGATGTCGGATGTCCCTGGAGAAATCTACCTCCTCCACATGATATGACTTATTATGGACATTTGGAGGGGGTTGATGTCGACATCTATCCCTGGACATCTACCCCCGGGGAATCTACCACCTAGGGCATTTACCCCAGGACCCCCCTTCGGCACCTATTCGGCACCTATCCCCTTAAAACTTCTAACCCCTAGGATATCCATCCCCTTGGACATCTACCCCCTTTACCCCATAGGAGTTCTACCCCTGAGGACATCAACCCCATTCACATGCCCATATGGTTGAGCCATATTATGTGGAGGGAGAAGATTTCTCAAGTGACATTGGACATCTACCCCTTAACATCTACCCCCTAAAAATCTACCCCCTAGGACTTTTACCCCCTTAGGACTCTACCCCTAGGACTTCCACTCCCTTTGACACCTTCCCCAGGACATCTACCCCATGGACATTTAGCCCCTGGGACATCTACCCCTAGGACATCTACCCCCCCAGACTTGTACCCCTGGAGAAATCTACCCCTTCCACATACGATGGGTCATAAGGGGGTTAAACTGCAGGGGTTACTTGTCCAGGGGGTACATGTCCTGGGGGTACATGTCCTGGGGTAGGTGTTCAAGGGGTGGATGTCCTACAGGGTAGAGTCTTAAGGGGCCAAAATCCAGGGGGAAAAAGGGGTAGATGTCCAGGGGTAGATGTCTGATGTCCCTGGAAAAATCTACCCCCTCCACATGATATGACTAAGAGAATAAAGGGGTAGATGTCCCAGGGGTAGATGTCCCAGGGGGTAGATGTCCAGGGGGTAGATGTCTGGGGGTAGATTTCAAGGCAGGGGATATCCAAAGAGGGTAGAAGTCCTAGGGGTAAAATTCCAAGGGGTAGATGCCCATAGGGGGTAGATAGTAGGCCCTAGGGTAGATGTCTTGGGGGTAGATGCCAGTGGGGTACTTGTCCTGACTTATTGTTCTGCTGTCTCATGATGGACTATGTCTATTAGTCAGAGTGACTACTTTAGAGCATGAAAGCATTAAATTCATAGTCACTTGACTATATATCCCAAATCAGCTCTTTTAATGCATAACTATAGGTTGACTATATGACTAACTTACTATAGACATAGGTGACTAACTTGGTATAGTCATTTTTGCTACATTCACATGACTATAGAAATGTAGTCAGTAGTGACTAACATTTCCAGGGCCATTATTATCAGTGTAGGATTAAAGTGTAGTATGCTTCCTCTGTATGATGGTAGACCATTCTTTGTGACCCATAATATATTCTGATATATTAGACTAAATCAGATTAGACCATGATTGTAGGCCTAAAGTGTACCATACTATTCGCGCGTGTATACCGTGTCAGTTTTAAATATGGCGTCAGTGGCAATGTTTGTTGCACATGGGCAAACCTGTAGGTGTCAAACCACCACAGAATATAGAAAGCACATGGGACCATGGTAATACCATGGTAGTAATAGTCTATTTAGGATTTCTAAAATAGGGCAAATGCACTATAAAGCTAGGACATGCATTATAATTACATTTGAAACTTATATTTAAGAGCTTGAGCTAACCAATTATACAATTATTCCCAGTAATCACCATCCTTGTTTCAGGTACCTCTTCTCCCCATGCACCACTGACGTCATATGTTACCAGTTTTTGAATGTCACGGTGCTTGAACAACTCATTAACAAGCCATCATGTAGCTTCTACCTGCCACCCCCAACCCCCCCCCCCCCCCAGCTGTACATTACAATAGAGACACTACTGACGTCATAATAATCAAGACTGTGAATATGGTAATTCAGTTTCTCATAACGACGCCATTGGTTGAACTCATTGGGTATAAAGCCTTCAGGTACATCACAGCAGATACAAGTCTGCGTATCACATCACACCAACAACAACAGACTACTCACCCGTCACCAGACACCTCCAGCTACAGCCCCAGCCATCCAAGCACTGTCCGCACCCAGCTGTCTCAACCACCGTCCACGAAGAGACCACCAAGGTACAGTTAGGTTTTAGTCACCTTATTTGTTATCTGAGACTAGTCTAGTCACTCGTCTCTTCTGTTCTCTTCCAGTCTTCATATTAACCATGTACAGCACTAGCATACCCTTAAGTGCCCCTTTGACCCGGCTCTTATTCAAGGGAGGCGCTTATTTTTTTAGAGATGTATTCCTAAGACAGGAGAGGTGTTAACAGAGACTGGGAGTACAGTGTGTATGGGGGTTAGGTTTACACTGAATGCTTGTCCAACAGCCTAGTACAGGTGTTAAAGCTATTCCCCCCCGACAACTTAATTGCTAGGCATTTTTCACATATAACTGCTAATTCTCTACATCCCCTGTTCCTATTTAAAGGAAACTCGTAGTCCTACATGTTAACAACTACACATGTAACTTTGTTTCATGTTAACTAATCATAGTATAATCACTGTTCAGAATGGACCATGAGCAGGTGCAATAGGAATGTATATATTATATATATAGATTACAGTGATTAAAGTTTCTCGTACTTTCTAATGCAAACTTGATTTTACCTACATTTTACATTAATTATTGGCTACTGTAAACGTATTAATTTTCGCTCAGTACATATGTTCGCGTTTTTCGCGCATGCTTAGGTGCGCTAAATTATAATGTGCGCGAAAATTACGCCCTGAAAATTTGCTTTCCAATGATATATAGCACTGTCATATCGGGCCATCGTCAATTAGTATTGGACTAATATCTGAGATTTGATATGCACGAAAGTAAGTAACACTACAATCAGCGGTTAGGTGTGTAGTTTGGGTTTATTGTACCTTAGGTCTACGATGGTATGCACCTAGTACCCTACCCAGCTCTCTCCGACTGCCTAGTAGCGTGTGCCCCTTATATACAATAGGGTGGTGCAGCGCCACTGGTGGTGGGTGTAGGTACTAGGTAGCAGGTGTTTGTGTGCTTTGTCCTCGGCTTGTATGCGGGAACAAAGCAATCGTGTATGATATTCTTGGTCAAGTAATAGCGGTTTGAGCCTTCATAATATCACAGCACTATATATTGCTACTTATATCTATGATACTAATGGATGCCTCAATAATCAGGGATCTGTGTCTGTGAAGTAGCATCCCTAGTAGCAAGCCCGCACGGGGCCAATTTGGTTTTAGCTCGGATTGGCTGTTTGAAGTCGGGCAAAACTGAACTGGGTTTCATGTTGGGCAGATGGCTGGGCTGAAGTGTGGCCCCGATCGGGCTGCCCATTTTGGGCTCAGATCAGTTTCAAAGCGGGCTGCCCGATTTGGGCTCAGATCAGTTTCAAACAGGGCTACCCGCTTTGGGTTCATGTTGGCCAGATGACAGGAAACCCGTCCAAAACCCGTTCTGAGCCCAATTTGGGCAGCCCACTTGGGGCCACACCAAAACCCAGTGCCCTAAACCAACGGGCGCCCGTCGGTTAGCCCACTCCGGGCCGATGAGGGCTGAGGTTGGGTTTGGACAGGGCAACTGGTCTAATAGTTCTGATGATTGACACCAGTTGTCACTACTATACAATATCTAGAGTTTTCCAACAAAGCCAGATGAAATTGACATTATAAAATACAATAAAATGTTAAAGTGATGCAGAATAGGAAGCAATAAATAGATGTTCTCACAGTTTGGAAATAAGATAGAATATATATTTGAATGATGAAAAGGAGGTTCTTTAAGCAGCTATACAGTGTAAACACTATTTCTGTGGCATTACAATCTTAATACAAGACTCATGTGCCCCATGTAGGTATGAACTATGGCTTTGAAGGCCAATGTGCACCATAGACACTTGTCTATGCTGCATGTGGCTCAAACCTGATGATAATAGGCCTGCTTGATACTTCCATTATTGGGTAGGAAGAGTATGATTATGCCTTGGGTTGATTAGCAGGACCTAGGATATCAGGTTCAACAAATACAAGAAATCATTGGAGAATGATTGAATAGGTTCTAAAAACCCATAATTATCCGATCTTAGCCCGCTTTCAACCCGTCCAAAAACCGATCTAAGCCCGCTTTCAACCCGTCCAAAAACCAATCTGAACCCACTTTCAGCCCGTCCAAAAACCAATCTGAGCCCAAAGTGGGAAGCCCGTCCAAAAACTGATCTGAGCCCAAAGTGGGCTTCCCGTCCAAAACCCGGTCTACGCCCAACATGGGAAGCCCGCACGGGGCCAGACCAAAGCCCAGTGCCCTAAACCGACGTTAGCCCGTCGGTTAGCCCACTCCGGGCCAGACTTGCAAACACAGTCTGGCCCCGTCCGGGGCCACAGTGTGTTTGCTACTAGGGATGAATACATGTATACCCTAGGTATTTCCTATCATTTTGTAATCAACATCTAAACTGTGGAGTTTGGATATTCATGTACATTGAGCATTTAGGAATGAAGGGAAATATATGTGGGGAGGGGGGGGGGTGTTCAGGTTAGGGTATCAGAGTAGTTGTCACAGAAGTAATACTGACAGTACATGTATTTTGGAATTTCAAAGCTCCCCTATAAGGGCTAATCCCCTTTTCTTCACAGCATCTGAGCACCAAGCTATAGCAATGACAAACTGCCCAATTAGTACTTTCTATCAATCATAAAAAACCATTCACCAATGGCTCAAACAAAGCTGTATATGCTCATAAATGCCCTTGAGAATGTCCTATATTTGATGCCCAGACATCCCCTTCCTTGTTTATTACACTCTGACAATGTATATAGGATTAAATGATTTGAGCTCTAATATCCTTATAATTGTCCGATTTACAAACCGTAAAAAATGGCATGTAGCTAAAGATGTGATGTTTACAAGTGTGTGAAAATGTGATTGCGCAAACATGTCTTTCTATGGTAAGTGTACAAAAGTTTAGCTGCGTGAAAATATATACGTTTACAGTATATTGATCATATTTATGCTACTTTCAATTTCCCATTTAACAAAATATGAGTTGCCTACATCATCATGCTAGTCATGTTGCTGCGACATTTTGTGTATAGCCCCATCTCCTATCATAGTGCCTAGACCTGGTGCCCATTCAAGACCCAGCGCCTATTAACCTCAGAACCCTCCTATATTACCCCTGGCCCCTATTCAAGGGAGGCGCCTATTCAAGACCCATGTTAATAGGCAATGATACATTAGTTCACTTTGGTGGGCTCTTTCTCGTTTACTGGCCTTAGATCTTTATATGTTATGGTTTCTCAAAATTGAACCAGTTGTATACATTTGAAAAATATGAAAATATGAGAGAAATAATTGACCATTAAATATGAGTTTCATTTGTTTCTCCATAACATGAACTTAAATTGGATAGCATAACATGTTTCTTTCTTGTCATGCATGAACATTATCTATCTAATTTCAATTTTAATTGAATTTTATGACCGCTGAATATCATGCATTTCAGTAAAAATTCCCCCAAATTCAGGGAAAATTTCCGAAAACCCAAAAAACCCCCCCCAAAATAAAAATTGGCTTAAAAGAAATGATTCGATGTTCTGATAAGCATGTCTCATCATTCTAATCGTTTTTTAGCCCAAGCATGGTAATTTTTTTATGCCGAAGTGGTGCCGCCAGGCACCACCAGAACAAGGTATATGATGTTTGCACTTTACGAGAAGTCAGAACGGGCGCCGCCATCTTGGATTGTGCCGCCATCTTGGATTAAGGAGTCACAACACAAATTTATGCTATGTGATACAATAATATAAATCAACCTTTGATATTTCCTGAGGGTGATCATAATTATACCTACCCCCCCCTAATATGGACTCAAGGAATTCAATGGTTCTATCGGTTTGTTGCTAATACAGCTGGTTGCCTAGCAACGGCTGTTCTAATTGTTTATCTGCCTAGCAACACACATTTCCATGGTCCTAAGTTTGATTATAATCATACCTACCCCCCCTAATATGGACCCAAGGAATTCAATGGTTCTATTGGTTTGTTGCTAATACAGCTGGTTGCCTAGCAACGGCTATTCTAATTGTTTATCTGCCTAGCAACACACATTTCCATGGTCCTAAGGTTGATTATAATCATACCTACCCCCCCTAATATGGACCCAAGGAATTCAATGGTTCTATTGGTTTGTTGCTAATACAGCTGGTTGCCTAGCAACGGCTATTCTAATTGTTTATCTGCCTAGCAACACACATTTCCATGGTCCTAATTTTGATTATAATCATACTTACCCCCCTAATATGGACCCACGGAATTCAATGGTTCTATCGGTTTGTTGCTTATACAGCTGATTGCCTAGAAACTGCTATTCTAAATGTTTATCTGCCTAGCAACACACATTTCCATGGTCCTAAGGTTGATTATAATCATACCTATACCCCCTAACATTTACCCAAGGAATTCAATGGTTCTATGCGTTTGTTGCTAAGACAGCTGGTTGCCTAGCAACAGCTATTCTAATTGTTTATCTGCCTAGCAACACCCATTTCCGTGCTCCTGAGGTTGATTATAATCATACCTATACCCCCTAACATAGACCCAAGGAATTCAATGGCTCTATTGGTTTGTTGCTAAGACAGCTGGTTGCCTAGCAACAGCTATTCTAATTGTTTATCTGCCTAGCAACACCCATTTCCATGCTCCTGAGGTTCATTATAACCATACCTAACCCCTAACATGGACCCAAGGAATTCAATGGTTCTATTGGTTTGTTGCTAAGACAGCTGGTTGCCTAGCAACAGCTATTCTAATTGTTTATCTGCCTAGCAACACCCATTTCCATGCTCCTGAGGTTGATTATAATCATACCTATACCCCCTAACATGGACCCAAGGAATTCAATGGTTCTATTGGTTTGTTGCTAAGACAGCTGGTTGCTAAGCAACGGCTATTCTAATTGGTTATCTGCCTAGCAACACCCATTTCCATGCTCCTGAGGTTGATTATAACCATACCTCCCCCCCCTAACATGGACCCAAGGAATTCAATGGTTCTTTTGGTTTGTTGCTAAGACAGCTGGTTGCCTAGCAACAGCTATTCTAATTGTTTATCAGTAGTATTGTATGTATCGGAACGGGACTATAGTTAAGTACTGTTTATTACTCAATCGACATGCAGCCAATCAGAGGCCTCCCTTTTGGCGGGAAATTCAAAAGCAGCCAATGAGAGGCCTCCCTTTTGGCGGGAAATTCAAATGGGTCACGTGACCGGAAGTGACCTACTTCCGGTCACGTGACCTTTGGGCGGGAAATTCAAATAGGTCACGTGACCGGAAGTGACCTACTTAAGAGGGTCACGTGACCACCATGTTGGCGGGAAATTCAAATAGGACACGTGACTGGAAGTGACCTACTTAAGGGGGTCACGTGACTACTAGGTTGGCGCGAATTTCAAAATAAGTCACTTGAGATTTTTATGGATAAATAAATTTTAAAAAGAAAAAGCAAGCTGAAAGCTTGCTAAAAAATAATTTAAAAATGCGGCTCTTTTTTTTAGGGGGGGGAGGGGCACTCTGGGGGGCACTCTTTAAGATGCATGGGGGGGGGAGGGGGGGAGGGGGGGAGGGGGGGAGGGGGGAGGGGAGGGGAAGGGATTTTAAGAGTGAGACTCGCTTCTCTGCCCTCTCTTTTAGAGGGCAGAGAGGCGAGTCTACTGGTTCGTCTACTTACAATGAAATGTATCATGATGCGTTTATGATGATGTGCATCATGATGTGACTATCTTACAACCCTATAAGAAATAAGCAAGGTCTCTCTCCTATACATAGGCGTACTTACACTGGCTATTTGTAAACTAATGAATGCGACTTCCTCGTTAAAATTAGTATCTACAACTCTTTCAATCTTAAGGCTTTTGGTTTAGTTTATTCTTTTGTTCAATTTTGGTCCCACCTCAAAAGAGGAATAGGACCTCTGCAACAATTGTCGCTTGCTCATCAGAGCCGGGGTGTAGAAGGCCCCTGCCCTGTCGGGTACGTTCTAATGAGATAGATCTCACTCTGGTACGTTTTGGTTGGTTTGGAGCTCTCAGTCGACTGTCTTATGCACCCGAAAAAAACAGACTTTCGGTGTCTCATGATAAAACTGGCGCGTTATACTAAGTGCTGGATTACTTTCTCATTTTTTTATTGTTCTATCCGATGCTTATTTAATTTTTGCACTGATAAAAACGGTTAGCTTGTACAAACACGTGGTCTATTTAAGCGTTAAGTGTAGAAAATGAACAGAACAGTGCACAGAAAATAGAGCTACCGACTACATTTCGCCCAGTCACTCAGCGGAGAACAAAAGAACTACTGACGTAGTGTACCCGCTATTCCGACAGTTGGCGCCACCGTTCGAATCTTTATACTTTTCCCGCGTGCGACATGAAGCCCTGGGGTGGGTACTGGCTGTTTGGTTGTAGGTACCGAAACATAAAAAACTACAGCCAGTCCATGCTATGGTGAGACGGCTCTCTTATTCCCCCTTGAGTAGCGTCCGTAGGGCCTATGACAAAACTTAGTCCCGTACACTGAGCAGCTTCAGGTCTGAAGGCTCATACAGAAAAATGTGTGGGTGTGTGGGTGTGTGGGTGTGTGGGTTGCTTTACGCCTTAGTTAACAGCTATGGTCATTTCAAGGGCGGTGATGGTGATCGAATCTATGGCCCTTTTACCGAGACAAGGGTTCTTTTACATCCCACACTACATAGGGGTGTGTGGGTGTGTGGGTCTGTGTGTGTCTGTTCGGTCTGTGTGTGCACGCGTCTTGCACTCCGGAACATGTTCAGACACGTTCGAACCTGCTCGGACGTGCCTGGACAGGTCTCACACGCCGACCGTGTCTGAACATGTTTTCACCTTATAGCTGCTGCCGATGCTGCTACCGCTGCTGCCGATGCTGCTGATGTTAGTAGTCGCGTCGACAAAGAATCATCATTTGTCACACTTAAGCCTCCAGTTAAATGCGCGACGGGTAGTAAGGCTACCATGCGACGGCCGGATCGCGCTCTTGCTTAAAGGTGCACCTCAACTCAGTGCGCCTTTAACACCCGTCCCAAATAGGTAAAGTTCCTGACGCAGCACAGCACCTCCCACCAGTAGCCAATCAGCGCGCCGAACGCCGGACACACCCCCACCGTGTGAGCCTCTAAGTAGGTCACACGAACCATACTAAGATGCCGACAGGACCAATTGGTCCGTCCGCGGTGGCTGCGAGTGATTGCGCGCCGTCTAAATTCACTGCCATGATTGGCAGAGGGGGGGGCTGATTACCCCTCGTCGGATGAATTGCGGCGGAACCACAATCAATTTTTCGCTGTTTTAGATAAAAAGAGATCCAGAGCTATCCGCTCGTCCAAGAATTATTTTTCTATCAGCCCGGGATCACCCCCAAATTCAGGCCTAAAGTCCAAAAACCCAAAATTTTTTTCCTATGGGATTTCAAGGTTGAAGCGTTTTTTGTGACCCCAAGGAGCGGCTCAGGGGTTCGAACCCTGTAAACGCCTTGACGCGCTTTCGTCGCCTTAGGCGACGTGGCTAGACGTCTTGACTAAAACTTAGTGAGGGTTCGAACCCGGAACGTCCGTATTAGCCGCCTAATTTCTACTAGCCCCGAAAACGAGAGTATCACATCTATATAGGTCACCCATGTTAGCCTTGGTTTAAGTGCGTGCAGAACCGTGTATTGTGCATTTATGCAGCATACAGATATGGAGACATGCTGCTACAGTGTCAAATTGATCGACATTGTATGTAACTGGACATGAAGAAGGATATTTTTACTTAGTTTTCTAAAAAGAGGGTAGTTCTCGGTACTCCTCCAGCAGCCGTGGTAGGGGAGTCGGCCAGGTACTTAACCCTATTTATAGGGGCGCTAAGGTAGGGAGTTTGATAAATTTTTGAAAAATGAGTTAAAAAATACATATTGGTTCCATTAGTATAGATCCCTACAAGTGAGGGCGCAAACAGATTACATCTGTTTGCTAGCCCTCACTTGTTTGAGAAGATACTGGATTTAATATTTATGCAGGGTTGTGTTTGGAAATGCATTAGGCATTTGGAGCCGTGTTTGGGATTTATTTCAAAGCTGGTGAGGAAATTTGTTTACTTGATGACATAGAGGTTATAAATGACAACAAAGGAATTCCTTCTGTTATAATGGAAACTGATTTTATTAATAATTAAAAGGGCAGCAATCAATTGACTTGGATGAAGATTGATATATTGAAGAGTTCCTAGACTTTCTAAATGTCTAGTGGAATTCCTAGATATAGATTTTCTAGACCCATTGATGAGTTTAGATACACATGTTGAAGAGTTCCTAAACATGTGGATGAGTTTCCTAGATATGTGGAACAGTTTCTAGATGGGTTTCACGCCCGACTTGTATCCGAAATTCCCTCTCATGAAGTCCATATTTAAAGGGCTAGTATGAGTGTTGTGGGGCCCCTAGCCATATTGTGGAGCCCCTAGGCGTGGTATGGAGCCCCTACACGTGTTGTGGAGCCCCTACACGTGCGACTCCGGCGACTCCCGCTCCCGTGGCTCCCGTTTGTGCGACTCCTGCTCGTACCGCTCACGTTCACTAGAAAATATAAGAATTTACATATAAAATGGCAGAAAAAGAACTTTAACTTCTGAAGAACCATGGCCTTTACTACAGGGTATTTACATGTATTAAAGCACAGACAGCTCTATTAACCTTTCTGAGTGTTAAATACCGGGTATTTACATCTTTTAAAGCACAGGCAACTCTAATAACCTTTCTGAGGCAGTACTGTGGAGTTTAAGGTCGGACATGTATCAAACCAGGGGGGGGGGGGACAAAAGGTCACTAATATGCACCTAGCTCTGGAACTAAACATGATAGAGAGATAAATTGAACATTTCTGAACTCCTCTCGCCAAGACGCTTCGTTTGGCACTATAATTGGCTCTGAAGAAAAATTTCCGAGACCCCCCCTGAAGTCAAAAATTGGGTTAATGACCTGGGAATTGTTTTTTATATAAATTCAAGGTCTATCTTTAGCAGTGCGTTAGTGGCAGTACTGAGAATTAGGCCTTACCCCCTGAAAGTATCCCATGACGCATCCCGAGACGCATCATTTGGAGCCAGAATTTAGTCTCGATTTTCACAATATTCTTCATTCTGCTCTTTTAAATTTTGAGGTACCTAGACATGATATTTGAGAATTTCCTTTTGCTGGGACTACCACTAATGTCCAAAGAATGAGAATTTCTGGGAGATATTGCATAATATGCAGTAGTTATTTAGTAAACATGAACTGAACTTGTTTGGTGTTAACTGGGGCGCGCGCAAATTTTCCCCCCCCCCCCCCCAATGGGCCCTTTGGAAATGTTCAATTTTGAGGTACTTAGACACAATATTTGAGAAATTCTTTTTGCGAGGACTACCACAGATGTGTATAGTATAGAATGCAAACATGCACATAGCTCTGGAACTATACATGATAGAGAGATAAATCGAACATTTCTGAACTCCTCTCACCGAGACGCATCATTTGGAGCCACAATTTAGTCTCGATTTTCACAATATTCTTCATTCTGCTCTTTTAAATTTTGAGGTACCTAGACATGATATTTGAGAATTTCTTTTTGCTGGGACTACCACTCATGTCAAGCACAGGCAACTCTAATAACCTTTCTGAGGCAGTACTGTGGAGTTTAAGGTCGGACATGTATCAAACCAGGGGGGGGGGAAGAAAGGTCACTAATATGCACCTAGCTCTGGAACTAAACATGATAGAGAGATAAATTGAACATTTCTGAACTCCTCTCGCCAAGACGCTTCGTGTGGCACTACAATTGGCTCTGATGAAAAATTTCCGAGACCCCCCCCTGAAGTCAAAAATTGGGTTAATGACCTGGGAATTGTTTTTTATATAAATTCAAGGTCTATCTTTAGCAGTGCGTTAGTGGCAGTACTGAGAATTAGGCCTTACCCCCTGAAAGTATCCCATGAAAATTGGTCACATTGGGCGCTCAGTCAGTACTGTGGAGTTTAAGATTTGCTCTGAAGACCAAATTTCAGAGACCCCCCCTGAAGTCAAAAATTGGGTAAATGCTGACCCGAGGAGGAGTGGTTGGAGCCTCTTGACGTGTTGAAGAGCCCCTGATCAAGGTTCTGAGTGCTGTGTCCACGTGGCCAAGGCTCCCGCTCCTGCAACTCCGGCGACTCCCGCTCCCGTGGCTCCCGTTTGTGCGACTCCTGCTCGTACCGCTCACGTTCACTAGAAAATATAAGAATTTACATATAAAATGGCAGAAAAAGAACTTTAACTTCTGAAGAACCATGGCCTTTACTACAGGGTATTTACATGTATTAAAGCACAGACAGCTCTATTAACCTTTCTGAGTGTTAAATACCAGGTATTTACATCTTTTGAAGCACAGGCAACTCTAATTACCTTTCTGAGGCAGTACTGTGGAGTTTAAGGTCGGACATGTATCAAACCAGGGGGGGGGGACAAAAGGTCACTAATATGCACCTAGCTCTGGAACTAAACATGATAGAGAGATAAATTGAACATTTCTGAACTCCTCTCGCCAAGACGCTTCGTTTGGCACTACAATTGGCTCTGAAGAAAAATTTCCGAGACCCCCCCTGAAGTCAAAAATTTGGTTAATGACCTGGGAATTGTTTTTTATATAAATTCAAGGTCTATCTTTAGCAGTGCGTTAGTGGCAGTACTGAGAATTAGGCCTTACCCCCTGAAAGTATCCCATGAAAATTGGTCACATTGGGCGCTCAGTCAGTACTGTGGAGTTTAAGATTTGCTCTGAAGACCAAATTTCAGAGACCCCCCCTGAAGTCAAAAATTGGGTAAATGCTGACCCGAGGAGGAGTGGTTGGAGCCTCTTGACGTGTTGAAGAGCCCCTGATCAAGGTTCTGAGTGCTGTGTCCACGTGGCCAAGGCTCCCGCTCCTGCAACTCCGGCGACTCCCGCTCCCGTGGCTCCCGTTTGTGCGACTCCTGCTCGTACCGCTCACGTTCACTAGAAAATATAAGAATTTACATATAAAATGGCAGAAAAAGAACTTTAACTTCTGAAGAACCATGGCCTTTACTACAGGGTATTTACATGTATTAAAGCACAGACAGCTCTATTAACCTTTCTGAGTGTTAAATACCAGGTATTTACATCTTTTGAAGCACAGGCAACTCTAATTACCTTTCTGAGGCAGTACTGTGGAGTTTAAGGTCGGACATGTATCAAACCAGGGGGGGGGGGGGACAAAAGGTCACTAATATGCACCTAGCTCTGGAACTAAACATGATAGAGAGATAAATTGAACATTTCTGAACTCCTCTCGCCAAGACGCTTCGTTTGGCACTACAATTGGCTCTGAGGAAAAATTTCCGAGACCCCCCCTGAAGTCAAAAATTGGGTTAATGACCTGGGAATTGTTTTTTATATAAATTCAAGGTCTATCTTTAGCAGTGCGTTAGTGGCAGTACTGAGAATTAGGCCTTACCCCCTGAAAGTATCCCATGAAAATTGGTCACATTGGGCGCTCAGTCAGTACTGTGGAGTTTAAGATTTGCTCTGAAGACCAAATTTCAGAGACCCCCCCTGAAGTCAAAAATTGGGTAAATGCTGACCGAGGAGGAGTGGTTGGAGCCTCTAGACGTGTTGAAGAGCCCCTGATCAAGGTTCTGAGTGCTGTGTCCACGTGGCCAAGGCTCCCGCTCCTGCAACTCCGGCGACTCCCGCTCCCGTGGCTCCCGTTTGTGCGACTCCTGCTCGTACCGCTCACGTTCACTAGAAAATATAAGAATTTACATATAAAATGGCAGAAAAAGAACTTTGACTTCTGAAGAACCATGGCCTTTACTACAGGGTATTTACATGTATTAAAGCACAGACAGCTCTATTAACCTTTCTGAGTGTTAAATACCGGGTATTTACATCTTTTAAAGCACAGGCAACTCTAATTACCTTTCTGAGGCAGTACTGTGGAGTTTAAGGTCGGACATGTATCAAACCAGGGGGGGGGGACGAAAGGTCACTAATATGCACCTAGCTCTGGAACTAAACATGATAGAGAGATAAATTGAACATTTCTGAACTCCTCTCGCCAAGACGCTTCGTTTGGCACTACAATTGGCTCTGAAGAAAAATTTCCGAGACCCCCCCCTGAAGTCAAAAATTGGGTTAATGACCTGGGAATTGTTTTTTTATATAAATTCAAGGTCTATCTTTAGCAGTGCGTTAGTGGCAGTACTGAGAATTAGGCCTTACCCCCTGAAAGTATCCCATGACGCATCCCGAGACGCATCATTTGGAGCCATAATTTAGTCTCGATTTTCACAATATTCTTCATTCTGCTCTTTTAAATTTTGAGGTACCTAGACATGATATTTGAGAATTTCCTTTTGCTGGGACTACCACTAATGTCCAAAGAATGAGAATTTCTGGGAGATATTGCATAATATGCAGTAGTTATTTAGTAAACATGAACTGAACTCGTTTGGTGTTAACTGGGGCGCGCGCACATTTTTTCGCCCCCCCCCCCAATAAGCCCTTTGGAAATGTTCAATTTTGAGGTACTTAGACACAATATTTGAGAAATTCTTTTTGCGAGGACTACCACAGATGTGTATAGTATAGAATGCAAACATGCACATAGCTCTGGAACTAAACATGATAGAGAGATAAATCAAACATTTCTGAACTCCTCTCACCGAGACGCATCATTTGGAGCCAGAATTTAGTCTCGATTTTCACAATATTCTTCATTCTGCTCTTTTAAATTTTGAGGTACCTAGACATGATATTTGAGAATTTCCTTTTGCTGGGACTACCGCTAATGTCCAAAGAATGAGAATTTCTGGGAGATATTGCATAATATGCAGTAGTTATTTAGTAAACATGAACTGAACTCGTTTGGTGTTAACTGGGGCGCGCGCAAATTTCCCCCCCCCCCCCAATGGGCCCTTTGGAAATGTTCAATTTTGAGGTACTTAGACACAATATTTGAGAAATTCTTTTTGCGAGGACTACCACAGATGTGTATAGTATAGAATGCAAACATGCACATAGCTCTGGAACTAAACATGATAGAGAGATAAATCGAACATTTCTGAACTCCTCTCACCGAGACGTATCATTTGGAGCCATAATTTAGTCTCGATTTTAACAATATTCTTCATTCTGCTCTTTTAAATTTTGAGGTACCTAGACATGATATTTGAGAATTTCCTTTTGCTGGGACTACCACTCATGTCCAAAGAATGAGAATTTCTGGGAGATATTGCATAATATGCAGTAGTTATTTAGTAAACATGAACTGAACTCGTTTGGTGTTAACTGGGGCGCGCGCAAATTTTTTCGCCCCCCCCCCCCAATGGGCACTTTGGAAATGTTCAATTTTGAGGTACTTAGACACAATATTTGAGAAATTCTTTTTGCGGGGACCACCACAGATGTGTATAGTATAGAATGCAAACATGCACATAGCTCTGGAACTAAACATGATAGAGAGATAAATCGAACATTTCTGAACACAGCCCGGCTACTGTTATGGTCTGGCACGAACAGACTACGATCAGCTGATCATTGACCCGCGCTGTCATTTCTCAAACTCAAGTTGAGCAGCGACGAGGCCGTATATAGGATTTCAACAGGGTTGGGGTAATGAATTGACCCAAACTCAGGGGGGCTGGGGGGGTCATAAAGATTTTTTTTTTTAATGGGATATCGCAATCTGGGATATTAAACATGTCATCTTTGATATATATTAAGGGCAGATCCCAAAAATTTCTCTAACCCCCCCAAACAAAAAAAAATCGTTGAGCAAATTTTCAAATTATTCTAGTACTGTTAATGTTTAAGGGTCGTGCCCGTATGTGAAAAGTGACTTCTACATGTTGCATTTCTTAACAAATAGTATCATTAGAAAGGCCTAAGACTTGGGAGTTCAGAAAAAATTATTTTGGGGCTCCCCCCCCCCCTTGTACAATTTTAAAGAGCAGTTTTCATGTTTGCACCGAGCCACTGTCACTCGGCGCCCATAGACTCCCTATGTTAAAGCACTACCGGGTAGCGTCCCAACCCTGAAACCTGACACGGGGGGGGGGGGGGGGGCTCTTTTTTTTTTTGCTTCAAGGGGGTGCCCTGCCCCAAACCAAATGTTTGTCAAAGACATACCCGTATCTATGGAACTAAAAATGATAGAGAGACAAATTTTACATTTCTGAAATCCTCTCGCCAAGACGCTTCGTTTGGCGCTACGCAAAAGAGTCTAAGTCGAAGCGTTCTACTCGCCAAAATTCCCAAACAATGTCAAATTTCACAAAAAGTAGGGGGGATGGAGGGCTGACACACTAGGGCCTAATAAATAGGACATTTCTGCATCTAACGAGCCTAATAAGGTGAATATTGGTTGAGATTTACCTTTGATATGAGCCATTTTCAAGAAATTGGATTCAAGTTGAGAAATGACAGTCCGGTCTGCGCCGATCAGCTGATCATTGACCTATATTCAGATTGATCTTTCAGCTGTCACGAGGCCGTATATAGGATTTCAACAGGGTTGGGGTGGTGAATTGACCCAAACTCAGGGGGGCTTGGGGGGTCATAAAGATTTTTTTTTTTTAATGGGATATCGCAATCTGGGATATTTAACATGTCATCTTTGCCACATATTAAGGGCAGATCCCAAAAATTGCTCTAACCCCCCCAAACAAAAAAAAATCGTTGAGCAAATTTTCAAGTTATTCTAGTAGTATTCATGTTTGAGGGTCGTGCCGCTTTTGGGTTTAGTCACTTCTACATGTTGGATTTCTTAATGAATCGTATCATTAGAAAGGCCTAATACAGGAGAGTTCAGAAAAAAACATGTTGGGGCTCCCCCCCCCTTGTACAATTTTTAAGAGCAGTTTTCATGTTTGCATCGAGCCACTGTCACTCGGCGCCCATAGACTCGCTATGTTAAAGCACTACCGGGTAGCGTCTGACCGAGTGAAAACTTCGCCATAAAAGTTCATTTTTCTCAATAACTACTACATATTTTGCAATTGGAACCCGAAATCATGTATCTTTAGACATCTGTGCTAGTCCCCGTAAAGGGATTTGCTCAAATATTGAGTCTGAGGCCTTGAAAACATAAATGAGTTGAACCGCGCTGTCATTTTCCAACGTCTATCATTTGATCATTGGCTCTGTTTTTTGGTCTTGGCAAGTTTAGCGCCCGGTCTTCGTCATTTTGCGGAATAACCCGGCTACTGAGCTGTCCGCAATTTCACCCCCCAAATGGAGGAAGCCTAATCTATCAATGACAACAAAAATTGCAGACTTACCTTGTATATTTGAGCTGTAATCCATGAAATTAGCCAATTTGGTACCGAATCATCGTCCCTCGGCGTTCCCGTGTCCGCCATGTTGGATTTTGCTACCGGAGATTGCCGAAGCGCTCGATAAACAAATTATTTTTTTATCAAGACGGTCATACTGTCCAAAATGTCCGCAACTGCCTAGATATTACCTGTAGGAGTAATAATATTACCTTGAAATACTGCAATATGCTCTATTTCGGAAGATAAAGATGTTCGTGCCGACCCCCGAATAAACCGGATGTCATTTTTGATGTCGTAAAACGGGAAACCTTTTCTCAAGAATCCGAGGAGGCAAGTTTCGGCGACTTAACTTTGCCAAAAATCAATCAATCCTCCTTAATTTGACCATGTAAGTAGTAAATTATTGCGGATTAACAAAGAATAATATGTTTTCTTCAAGTTGTCACCTTTTTAGGCATTAGAAACAATTATAAGTGGTGGAAAATGGACTTCAAGCGAGACGAGTCAGTGAACTCGCTGACTCGCCTGTAAAAAAGTCAACTTCGAGGAAGGTTATTATTGTAATCTGTTAAATGAGAGCTTTTCAGATCTGCCTAGATCCAGAAATATCATGGTGAATGCATCTGAACATATTTCCCATTTCTGTGATCTAGGCAGGAGAGGGGCACTTTCACAGCAGTTAGGGGTTCTGTAGCTCTGGCCCTAGGCACCCTTCTAACTCAGACAGAACAGGTTTACTTAAAATGGCTAGGGTCATTGTTGGGCAGAGGCACATACATCTGGATTTCATACGTCTTCAAGAACACAATTACCAACATCCCCATGGTAACAAGTTTTAACAACTCATATTTATTTATTACATTTTGACATGAAGAATGTCACCATAATATTGTAGGCTACAGAAAACAGAGACTCTTATCTTTCTCCACTAATGACTCCATTCATGTTGACTGCCATGATATTGTGATTAAAATGAGGGGTTTGTGTTTTTTTATAGCTCAAGAAATGAGGTCAGGAGGGCTATTTTTATGCAATGCACCAGTGGGGGTGCTATTAGGAAGGGTGCATATTGGATCACAGAAACGGGCAGACTACAGCGGCAGCGCTATTTTGAACTCTCTAGAGGCTAAGGGTTTGAGATGAACGTGTCCCATGTCGCATGTCGATTTTTAAGAAATGACCATGTCACATGACACTAAGTGAAAAAGGCGTTGTCACTAGTGTCACTAAGGGGGAAAATGTAGGGGCACCGTAATTGATACAATCGGACTCTTGGGACCATAGACTACTAGGAATTTTTTTTTTTAATTTGACCACCCGCAAGGCCGGAATTTGAAAGAAAAGTTGAGGCGCCTACTTATACAGTAATTGAGAATTTTTTATTCATGTCACATGTCGATTTTTAAGAATGGTCTAATGACACAGATAGCGCTAAACCTAAAGACCTACTCCCCGCCCCCTTAGTCTTTCTATACTGAATCCGGGACTTGCCGGCGAGGCCGACAAAGGGCTGACCTAATGAGCTCACAGCTGGACTAGATACCCAATGTTTTGGATTGGAGAAATCAGCAGAGCAATAAAAGCGTGGTGAGGCTGGTGTTATTTTCAAGGGTGGCCCCTGTGAGTTGTAAAATTGGTGCTAAATGTGGTAACCAGGAGGATGCTAAGTTTATTGATATTGTCGGTTAATGATACTTAAGGTGGGTGTTGTCTAAAGTTTTAATTGATATTACCAATGTGGCCAATAATGACTTCACAGTTGGGGCCCTCGCCCGCAGGTCCCAGATTCAGGGTATTCTTTGTTTATTGTGTGGCCCCTAAAGAGGGGCCGACTAACTCCTTAGAGTTAGTTAGATGCTGCCGCTGTGCTATGCAACATCAGCGTAATTAATTACGCCTCATGTTGGGCAGCATGGATCACTTGATGGGTGATACCTGAAAGCACAAGCACGGCAGAGCCGTGTGTGGCATGCGAGGACCAGTGGGTCAGGGGTGATCCGTTGCAGACAGAATACCGATCCGTGTGAGGTTCTGACTTTCTATAGCTTTTTATAAAGCCTTAGATATGGTGTGGTATTTTTCATCTCGCTATAGTTTAGTTGGTATTTAAGGAAACCGCCTCATTTCTATCAGAAATACACAATATTGAATTGTTTTTATATTTTAATATATTAGAAGCGCGCTTTGTTGCCTATATAGCTCATTATGCGTTGAAATGCTCGCTTGCATCGTAGGAATGTACAAAACCCCTATTGTGGCGCCATCTGACGAAAGAGCGGGGAACTATACTAGCGCGTTCGTTATTCACATCTTTGACAGGGACTTGGTTGGTTGTTGGGCTGCTTTACGCCCTAATTAACAGCTGAGGTCATTTCAAGGGGGGTGATGGTGATCGAATCTATGGATGACTGAAGGTGGAAAGCACACCCCTACACTTTTACCGAGGCAATGGAGCTGCTCAAAGGGTGTGGCGAGCTAGACTGGAGGATGTAATAACTAGGCGGCAGAGGGGACAAAAAGACAATCTCGTAGTAGTAGGTCTACTTGGATCTTGAGTAGCCGCCCTTGTGGTTATAATTACCTAGACTAGTTGGCTCTGCCAGCCTGGTCAAGTGAAAATTGGTAAGGAGACTATGAACTAAGCTAAGCTCGGATTTTAAAATGGTCTATAAAAGTATAATAAAACTATAGCGCACCCTCTTAGATTTGATGATAAGACACAGCCTACTAGGTATACGCATTTGTACAAGGGTATCATTGTGTATAAAATGCTCTTTTGGTACATCATCCCGACTCTACACGAGCACCATTTTCAACGACAGATAGTGCTGTAGTGAATTTCCCATCTCAAGGCGAGCCCCGCTAATTATGGAGACCCTGGAGTAGGATTAACATTATATCCCAATGTCTGTGGTGGTCATTTATGACATGCAGACTGCACCCTGGAGGTGATCGATCTGACCACAGGCCCGCAATATGGGGCTCCCCTCTGAGAGTATCAAGGTTTGCGTATAGTCTCCTGCAGTTTAAATCTGTTATCTCCCCCTTTGTCGGCCTCGCCAAAATCCTGGGAGATTCACTTTAAACCTAAGGCTTACCCTTTTTTATTCTTTGTTTATTGTGTGGCCCCTAAAGAGAGAATTTGTTAATGTTAAGCAACATAAGATCAAACCTCCCTCAAAAGCGTCAAGGCTCAAAGTCCTGATGGACAGGAGCCCTGTGTGGCATTCGAGGATGAATGGTTGAGTGATCCGTTGCAGAATACCGTTCCGTGAGAAGTTCTGACTTTATATAGCTTTTATATCGCTTTAGATATGGTGTAGTATTTTCAATCTCGCTATAGTTTAGTTGATATTTCAAAGAATCTGCCTCATTCTATCAGAAATACACAACGTTGACATGTTTCTTATATTCAATATATTAGAAGTGTGCTTTGTTGCTTATTATAGGTCATTATGCGTTTAAAATGTTCGCGAGTATCGTGGAAATGTACAAAAACCCTATTGTGGCGCCATCTGACGAAAAGAGCGGAGAACTATACTAGAGCATGTAATCGCCAGACCAGCAGGCGGCAGCAGAGTGGTCAAAAGACAATCTCGTAGTAGTAGGTCCACTTGGATGTTGAGTAGCCGCCCTTGTGGTTGTAATTACCTAGACTAGTTGACCCTGCCTGCCTGGTCAAGTGAAATTAGTAAGGAGACCGCCCATTAACGTGCTCCACAGTCTTTAGACAGTTAAGCCTATAGTCAAGACCGGAGAATTTGGCGAGACGCCCCTCTGGGAGGTCATAATCCTCAATGTTAGGTGTTAGCTCATTAACATCAGATACCATATTAACAACCCATTTAAAATGGTCATGTTAAGAGCAACTCACCCTATTCTGACAAAATCCTATTAGCAGGTAACCTCTGTATAATCCATACTGCAAACATCTGCTACTTCGAGCGTCTGCCTCGTGACTGATAGTGTACAACAAGACGAAGTGGGCAGAGATAAAAAAAATTGAGGCTCTTTATATAGCCGAGAGAGCGGCTAATCTGGATGGTCTAAGCTTGTTTTCACCTAGAGCCCCACCCTCTTCCAGAGAGGAATCAAATCGCTTTTCACCTGAACCCTTCCACCCCTAATCCCTCAGCATGAAAAGAGAGATAACGAGTGTAACGTGCGCTACATGTATATGGGAATATAGCTGGTGAAGAGATAAAGCCGGGTCACCTGCGTATACAAAGACTACAGGGGGTGATTAACGACAGGTGTGACGCGCCAGCCCGTGGACGGATTATCTTTTAAGCTGACGCTTATTCAACTAGCCAGCCGACGTCCGCGCCACTCACTGCGGCAAGAGGAGGTGCTTTTGTTTTACACTTGAGCCGCTTACCACATGGGCTCTACCTCACAGACAGACACGCGCCCCCTGTAGCTTTTTTTTTTTTTTTTGTATACACACGCTAATCTCATAACCCCCTTATCCGTTATACAGGTAACGGGTATTCTCTTTTAAAATAGCTGCCAGTCAGCTTAGCTCTAGAAGTAAGAAGGCGTATATAAGGAGGCTCACACGTGTATAGGCGCCTTATAAGTCGGCAGGGGGTAAATACTAGTGAAAAAGGAAGGCAGGTGTGCAAGTAGCTTTTCTAAAAGACACGTGTGTGCACTAAGCTGCTTAAGTCTAAACCCTCCCGCAGTAGTCAGGTGGCATGTGAAAACTTACTTAACAGATCTCTTACATTGAGTAGAGACTCTGTGCTGAGAGAGTCTTTTCAGCCGTTTAAGAGGATTATCTAGGACAGGGTACATAAGGAGTGAAACGCCGAATAGCGGCTACTCGGTCTCGTGCAGCACAAGCAGCAGCATCTGGCAGAGGCTTCAGCAGCATCTGTCAACAGCATCTGTGACATTGTCAGCAGCTGCAGCAGCTGCACGAGCAGCACAAGCAGCCAGCAGCTGCTGCAGCAGCTGCACGAGCAGCACAAGCAGTAGCATCTGTCAGCAGCATCCGTGACATCGTCAGCAGCAGCAGCAGCAGCAGCAGCAGCAGCATCCATGACATCGTCAGCAGCACAAGCAGCCAGCAGCTGCTGCAGCAGCTGCACGAGCAGCACAAGCAGTAGCATCTGTCAGCAGCATCCGTGACATCGTCAGCAGCAGCAGCAGCAGAATCTGTCAACAGCATCCGTGACATCGTCAGCAACTGCAGCAGCTGCTGCTGCTGCAGCTGCAGCAGCTGCACGAGCAGCGCAAGCAGCAGCACCGACAGCAGCAGCAGCACCGACAGCAGCAGCAGCGGCGGTGTGGACCACTAAATTCGAGATGAGGCCTAGTGACATTTGACATGAAGCTTGAAAAACATAGTGACAGGTGACATGAGCAATTCTTAAAATCGACATGAGATATGAGCATAATTAAGCGACATCGACATGCGCCATGGCTATTTTTTAAGACAAACGTCATATGCCATAGCCTCCTCATCCAGACCTCCACTAGTAGTGCTCTATAAGCGCAGGCTTTGCCTTAAGAGAGCTGTAGCTGTGAACCCTCTCCTCCCCCCGTGCACACAGGCGAATATCAGAGTCAGCTAATGGCGCCAATACCACTCTCATACAAGGGTCAGGCGCTGCTGGACTATAATAGATGGGTCAAGGACCGTTCTACTGAGGGTCAGGCAGGCTAAGTCGGACATTCAATGACAGGCTGGTCTTTGGCAAACTTGCTTGAAAGTCTGGCCAGCATTGACAGACTGGGGCATAAGGATCCCGCATGGTCAGGCTTTCAAGCAAGTTTGCCAAAGTCCGGCCTGTTATTGAATGTCCGGCCTAGCCTGACCCTCAGTAGAACGGTCCTTGACCCGTCTATTATAGTCCAGCAGTGCCCGACCCTTGTCTGAGAGCGGTTTAGGCGTCATTGGGTGCCTCTGATATTTGCCTCTGTGTAAGATGAGAAAAGGGGGCTGTCGCTGTTGAAAGACTATATTTCAAGCCCAGAAAACTGTAATTAGCTTTCCAAGTTGTTTATTTAACAATATCTTAGCCTAGCAAGAAGCTGTCAGATGACATCTAAGAAAAAATGTAAGCTGTTAATTGATTCAAGAGAAATTAGTTTACAAATAGCCAGTGTAAGTACGCCTATGTATAGGAGAGAGACCTTGCTTATTTCTTATAGGGTTGTAAGATAGTCACATCATGATGCACATCATCATAAACGCATCATGATACATTTCATTGTAAGTAGACGAACCAGTAGACTCGCCTCTCTGCCCTCTAAAAGAGAGGGCAGAGAAGCGAGTCTCACTCTTAAAATCCCTTCCCCTCCCCTCCCCCCTCCCCCCCTCCCCCCCTCCCCCCCATGCATCTTAAAGAGTGCCCCCCAGAGTGCCCCTCCCCCCCCTAAAAAAAAGAGCCGCATTTTTAAATTATTTTTTAGCAAGCTTTCAGCTTGCTTTTTCTTTTTAAAATTTATTTATCCATAAAAATCTCAAGTGACTTATTTTGAAATTCGCGCCAACCTAGTAGTCACGTGACCCCCTTAAGTAGGTCACTTCCAGTCACGTGACCTATTTGAATTTCCCGCCAACATGGTGGTCACGTGACCCTCTTAAGTAGGTCACTTCCGGTCACGTGACCTATTTGAATTTCCCGCCCAAAGGTCACGTGACCGGAAGTAGGTCACTTCCGGTCACGTGACCTATTTGAATTTCCCGCCAAAAGGGAGGCCTCTCATTGGCTGCTTTTGAATTTCCCGCCAAAAGGGAGGCCTTTGATTGGCTGCATGTCGATTGAGTAATAAACAGTACTTAACTATAGTCCCGTTCCGATACATACAATACTACTTTTATCTGCCTAGCAACACACATTTCCATGCTCCTGAGGTTGATTATAATGCTACCTACCCCCCCTAAGATGGACCCAAGGATTTCAATGGTTCTATTGGTTTGTTGCTAAGACAGCTGATTGCCTAGCAACGGCTATTCTAATTGTTTATCTGCCTAGCAACACACATTTCCATGCTCCTGAGGTTGAATATAATCCTTCCTACCCCACTCCTAACAAGGACCCAAGGAATTCATAATAACTCTCATATTTTTGATGCAACAGGTGAAAATGTAGCATAGCGGGGATTTAGTGACATAAACAGCCACTAGCTGGCCACTACCTATGTAACAATATGAAATAACCCTACTGACTTATCATGGAACCTTATCATTGGCCACATCTCCTTTCCAAATTCTGGCAATCCTATCCCCAAAATAATCAGAATCAGCCTTTCTTAGCAACACATATGAACCTGTCTCTGTGTTAAGCACTGACAGTGCTAGTCCTACTTAGTAGGACTCAGAACATTCTCCATAAAACCCAGTGGGCACAGAACATTGAATCAACATTGATAAACAGTTGTCAATGTTGAATCAATGTTGATTCAACATTGATTCAACGTCGACCTGGATTTTGTGCCCACTGGGTGGTGGCCACCTAGTGGCTGTATATTACACTAAATCCCTGTAATGGCACATTTTCCCCTGTTGTGTCACATCTGTCAGTTATATCATCCTCCCGCCCTGTTTATACGGTGTCTTGAATGGGTCCCCTACAAATATACCAACCATGTAGACATTATGTTCCTTCAAATGCAAGAATTGCGGTTGTTGCCGCGTATGAAACACGCAACAACCGCGGCAACAACCGCAATTCTTGTTTAATTCTCAGAAGCTTGTGAACTGCTTTTTGCAAAATTAAATCAAAATTTCTAATTTCAGTTTTTTCTTTGTGAAATCTGGAATACCATAGGTAGCATCAAACTTTTTTTTTAAACATGTTATTTCTATCAATTACATGAGCCAATTCGACAAAAATATGGAATCAAATGCTGAGAACTGAGTGAGGGGTGAAGTCTGTTTTGCCCCGGGGGTCTGTTTTGCCCCGGTCTCCCCTAAGTAACATTCAGAATAGCCATTATGGTGGCCTTTCTGCAACTGTAGTCAGGGAATGATAGTAGTATTATGTGTAGTGCAAACGTCTATAGTACAAAGAAGAAACGATTCCATCGGCATGCAGCCAATCACAGGCCAGCATTTGATCACATGACCTGCTCATTATGCAAATGAGGGTGTGACCTACTTTCTAAACCAATGAGCGTCGAGTATTTGGTTACGTGACTAATTATTATTCAAAAGGGGAGGGGCCTATTATGCAAATGAGGGTGTGACCTAAATGAATCAGCCAATCAGAGGGCTGGATTTGGTAGAGAATTTTTTTGTAGAAAATATTTTTTTGGACAAATAAGTTTAGGTAAGGAATTTTTTATTTACATTCACAGTTAAAGTTTACACACATCACAATCCTGTAGCTCACCAATAGTAATTCAACAATCTCTACAAAAAGTGGTTTGATAGCGTGTTAGTACCCGACAAAACCCACACATTGCAAAGAAGGCGTTGAATGGATTTTTTCCATAGTTGAGACTGTACATGGTGTAACACGGCTGCTTTTCAATAGTGCAGCAATCTTTCTTAAACTCTGGACAAGTATAAGCCATACTACCCGTCCACACTTCATCTAGAGAGCACTCAAAATCCACCGAGGCGCAACACCAAGGCTGATACTCGGACTGGATGGACATGAGCTCTCTCAACATGGAGTGTCGACGGGTCCTGGGATGATAATCATGAGAGAGCATATGCTCTAGACACTTTACACACCACTCACTAAGGTAGCTCGCTTTTTTGGAACAGCGATGAAATCCCGACACCAACTCTGCACCCTAGTCCCGATGGTTCCTGGACCGTCCACACAGTGGACGGTTACATAACCTGACCACAGCTCCCTATCAGCTGGTGGGGGCTGGTGGGGGCTGGAGGAGGCTGGAGGAGGCTGGAGGAACCATAACACCATATGTGGGTGGTGGGGCTCTAAAGCCCTGAGGGAAAAGGGAGGGCTTAACTTAAGAACTTAAGACATTTTGCAATAATTATATTTCTATATTTATGCACATTAAAACAAATTATTCAAATTATGATGTATGATTTTTTTTAAAGTAGTCCAGGTGCCAAAGTCCCATTTTCTCCTAACCACCCATTATCCTGTATTTTCTTAATTCCATAGATGCACATGACACCATAGTTATTAAAAGTGATATAGGATTTGTATATGGAGTTCTGTCCAGATAGTCCAGGTGCCAAAGCATTTATGTAGCCTAACCACAATGTATTCTATTAATCCTGGAACAGCCCAGATATTGTAGTTTTATAGAATTAGGCCAAATTAAAAAAAGAAAGAGTAGTCCAGGTGTCAAAGTCCCTTTTCTAGCCTCACCTCAACATATTTTATTTAATCTTCAGATGCACATTACACCATAGTTATTCAAAGTATGATAAAGGATATATATCTGGGGTTCTGTTCCGATAGGCCAGGTGCCAAAGTCCCCTTTCTAGCCTAACCACAATGTGTTCTAAACATTATGGGATATAAAGCTCTCTATATAGGGTTAGGCCAAATTTGAAAAAGAAAAAGGTAATACAGGTGTCAAAGTCCATCTGAGGTGTGCGAGCTCATACGAGGGCCTAAGGATGCAAATCAGGTGTTGCAAGTCCATACTGCGTGGGGGGGGGGGGGCAGCAAGTGGTGTAAACCCATACAAGTACAAGGATGTGGGGACCCCAGTGATGGCTGTGCTGTCCCAAACAAGGGCCTGATGACCCCGCGATGGCTGTACAAGCCCATGCTAGGGCCTGATGAACCTAGCAAGGGGTATGTGAGCCCAAACAACGGCCTTATGACCCCAGCGATGGCTGTGCGAGCCCAAACAACGGCCTGATGACCCCAGTGAGGGGTGAACAAGCCCATCCTAGGGCCTGATGAAGCCAGCAAGGGGTATTCGAGCCCAAACAAGGGCCTTATGACCGCAGTGATGGCTGTGCGAGCCCAAACAAGGGCCGGATGACCCCAGCAAGGGGTATACGAGCCCAAACAAGGGCCTTATGACCGCAGTGATGGCTGTGCGAGCCCAAACAAGGGCTTGATGACCCCAGGGAGGGGTGTGCGAGCCCAAACAAGGACCTTACAACCCCAGCGTTGGCTGTATGAGCCCATATGAGAGCCCAACGACCCTAGTGCGAGCCCTTACTAGGGCCTGGTGACTGAATTGAGGGATCTGTGAGCTCAAACAAAGGCCTGGTGAACCTAGTGAGGGCTGTACGAGCCCTCAAAAGGGCCTAATGACTCCAGCGGGGGCTCTACAAGCCCAAACAAGGGCCTTATGACCGCAGTGATGGCTGTGCGAGCCCAAACAAGGGCTTGATGACCCCAGGGAGGGGTGTGCGAGCCCAAACAAGGGCCTGATGACCCTAGGGATGGCTGTACAAGCCAATAGAAGGGCCTGATGACCCCAGCGAGGGTTGTACCAGCCCAAACAAGGACCTTACAACGCCAGCGTTGGCTGTATGAGCCCATATGAGAGCCCAAAGACCCTAGCAATCGATGTGCGAGCCCATACTAGGGCCTGGTGACTGAATTGAGGGATCTGTGAGCTCATACAAGGGCCTGGTGAACCCAGTGAGGGCTGTACGAGCCCTCACAAGGGCCTGATGACTCCAGCGGGGGCTCTACGAGCCCAGATGAAGGCCCAATGACCCTAGTGATGGCTGTGCAAGCCTATACAACAGCTGTGAGGGCCCATATAAGGGCCTGGTGACTGAATTGAGGGATAAATGACCTCTCGTCTGGCCTTGCCTATCCTAGTTTTAGCTATTTGACTCCTCATATGGCATCCAACTAGGACAGGGAAGGTCAGACGAGAGGTCATTGATCCCTCAGTTCAGTCACCATGGCCTTGCATGGGCTCGCACAGCTGTCCCTTGGGTCATCAGCCACTTGTATGGGCTTGTACAGCCATCGCTAGGTTGACCAGGCTGTCCTATGAGCTCGTACATCACTCAATTCAGTCACCAGCCCCTCCTATGGGCTTGAACAGCCATTGCTGGGGTCATCAGGCCCTTGTATGGGCTTGTACAGCCATCGCTAGGACCATTAGGCCCTTCTTTGGGCTCGCACAGCCATCGCTAGCATTATTAGGTCCTTCTCTTGGCTCCTACAGCCCTCGCTGGGGTCACCAGGCCCTAGTATGGGCTCGTAAAGACCTTTCTATGTTCACCAGGCTCTCGTATGAGCTTGCAGATCCCTCAATTCAGTCACCTCAGAGTCCTATGGGCTCATAGAGCCATCGCTGGGGTCATGAGGCCCTTGTATGGGCTCGTACAGCCATCGCTAGGTTGACGAGGCCCTGGTATGGGCTCATACAGCCATTGCTGGGGTCATAAGGGCCTTGTTTGGTCTCGCAGAGCCATTGCTAGTGTCATTAGATCCTTGTTTGGGCTCGTACAGCCCTCGCTGGGGTCATCAGGCCCTAGTATAGGATCGTACAGCCCACACTAGGTTCACCAGGCTCTCGTATGAGCTCACAGATCCCTCAATTCAGTCACCAGGCCCTCCTATGGGCTTGCACAGCCATTGCTGGGGTCGTCAGACCCTTGTTTGGGCTCGTACAGCCCTTGCTAGGGTCATCAGGCCCTAGTATGGGCTCGTACAGCCCTGGCTAAGTTCAACAGGCTCTCGTATGAGCTCACAGATCCCTCAATTCAGTCACCAGGCCCTCCTATGGGCTCATACAGCCATTGCTGGGGTCATCAGACCCTTGTTTGGGCTCGTACAGCCCTCGCTAGGGTCATCAGGCCCTTGTTTGGTCTCGCACAGCCATCACTCAGGTCATCAGGCCCTTGTTTGGGCTCGCACAGCCATCGCTCAGGTCATCAGGCCCTTGTTTGGGCTCGCACAGCCATCGCTCAGGTCATCAGGCCCTTGTTTGGGCTCGCACAGCCATCGCTAGGGTCATCAGGCCCTAGTTTGGGCTCGCACAGCCATCACTGGGGTCATAAGATCCTTGTTTGGGCTCGCACACCCCTTGCTGGATTCATCAGGCCCTTGTATGGGCTTGTACAGCGATCACTGGGGTCATCAAGCCCTTGTTTAGGACAGCACAGCCATCACTGGGGTCCACCCTCCCCCCAGTATGGGATTGCAATACCTCATTAGCGTCCTTAGGCCCTCATATGAGTTCCCACACCTCAGATGGACTTTGACACCTGTATTACCTCTTTCTTTTTCAAATTTGGCCTAATTCTATATAGAGAACTATATATCCCATAGTTTTTAGAATACATTGTGGTTAGGCTAGAAAAGGGACTTTGGCACCTGGACTATCTGGACTGAACCCCAGATATATATCCTATATCATACTTTTAATAACTATGGTGTCATGTGCATCCCCGGGTTTGCATCTATATAACTAATCAAATACAGGATAATGGGTTGTTATGAGAAAAAAGGACTTTGGCACCTGGACTACTTAAAAAAAAATATCATACATCATAATTTGAATAATTTGGCTTAATTTGTATCTATACTTAAAGTCCAAATATAATTATTGCAAAATGCCTTAAGTTTTTAAATTAAGGAGTAGTGAACCCTAGCCCCTGTGAGGCCCTTCCCATGGTGTCAAGTGTCCTAAAACAACCACTGTGCTGATACTAATCTGGTGTTAATTAGGTGCAGGTGACCCGACCTCGCTGGGCGTCGGGAGTCAAGATCAACAGATAACCATCGGGACTGGACTGTCTGGGTGATCGTACAGACATGCAATAAATGAAGCAGTAGAATCTAAAGTATACCTTCTCTCTATGAGAAAGCAACTGGGGTGATGGTACTGATACACAGCAATACAATTGTCCACAAACAACTCTGGACTCAGCCAGAAAGCGTCTTCGAAATACACGTTAAACGAATCATAAGACATGTTTGACCCAGCCACTTTGTGAATACCTTTGTTTAACAAGGGTGCTCTGAAATACAAACTATCGCTCGCTTGTATCACCTCCCATGTAAAGAGCGGCTCATAGTGACAGCGCGTCGCCATTGTGAATTTCGTAGTACCACTCAACACACAGTAGGCACCACTGAGAGTAGAAAGAGGCGCCCACCTCGTGATTAACAACCTCGTTTATTTGAAAGATGAGCGTACACACATCAACTAAAGGAATAGGGCGCTGATCATGCACTCCGTATTTACAGTCCCTTAAAGAGCTATAAAGGCTAAGGGTAGAACTGAATGCTAAAATAAAAACACAAAGATCCTCAAAACATGCACGCGGGGTCTCATCAAACAGAAGACTCGACTCAAACCGGGGCACAATAAACCACCTGAAGGACTGACACTCTGTAAGGCGACACACACTCTTGACACAACCCTGTCACCTCGGTCCCATTTAGTCGCTCAGAAGGGTAAAGTCACACGAGTTCAAGTACTGAAAACTGTATCATTACCGGCCGTTCTACACTAATTTTTTTTTTTTTGACACTGCTCTAATATGTTTTCATCTACAATTTCTTTTTTTAAATTTATTGATTCTTTTTTTTCATTTTACTGTAACACCATCCGAATGTACCTTTCTCTTTATGTACATGTAACTCAGTCCATTTTTTTCTACGCAGTATGTGTGCATTCTATTAGCCAACACCTTGAAATTTAAGTTTGTTGTGCTCACTGGTTTTTGAGTCAAAAGAAGGCTCATAAAGTCTTGAGGCTCCTTAGCATTCTGTTTTTCCACCACACCCTTTGCACACCACTTTGAGGATGTACTCATTTTCAGTTTTGCATACTGATACACCATGAACCCTATTTGGATTGGGGGGTTGTTGTTGACCGACTTGGGTTGCAGTTCGACCTCGTAAAGGTTGCTGGTTATTTCGATACCCTTCTTGAAGCGCCATGAATTCGCCAACAGTTCAAAAGCCGCCCTCTCACATATGTGACGCGACTGTGTCTCTATTTGTTGCAGATTGTCTTGCAGTATGAACTATTCCCCATCAACTTATAGCATTCGAAAAGGAATTTTTCGTCTGGGTTAGCAACACCCCCACGGCTAACTCGTGTCACCTCATCAGCAAAATCAGCAAAGTTGGCTTTCGGGAAATATTGGATGACTAGATGTATTTTGGTTACTGTTAAACCGTGTGACACATACCACTTCAAAAGCGGTGTGCCTAACAGAAGTTTCTCGCCACGATAGCTACCGATCAAGGATCGCCGAGGGGTGTTTAACAAATTTTCTCTGGTCACTAAATCTCGCATGTGTGGACCGATATCGTCTTTGGAGATTTGACATTTTTAAAGATTGGCGTCGTCTCTTCAAAGTGTTCCAGTAAGTGTTGGGGAGTCTCAATGTCCACCAGAAGCAAACCGAACAGCTGATCGGTTGCAACAGCAGATATAAGTTCATGTTCCGTCATCGGGCGACTATCCACATCGAGCTCCTTGACTTTTAGTCCAGGCAAACTAAGGTTTGAGGTCAAACAAATTGCAACAAAAGGTTTTTCACCACAATGCATTTCTATGAAGTCCCTACAATGACATACTAAAAGTACTAAGAGTTCCGGATTGGGGAACACCGCTAAATCCAAGATGGCTGCCAAAAAGGGTATCGATTTTAGACTTTTGGCTTTAGATTCTTTATTCATTAAAGGAATTGGGTGTGTAATAGCTCAAAATGATGGTATTCATGAGAACAATCCATCTAGAAAGGGAGAGCTGATGCAGATTGTCATTGGAGAACCTTTGAATCCAAGATGGCTGCCAAAAAGGGTAATGGTTTTAGACTTTTTACTCTAAATTCTTTATTTATCAAAGGAAGTGGTTGTGTAATAGCTCAAAATGATGGTATTGATGAGAACAATCCATCTAGAAAGGGAGAGCCATTGCAGATTGTAATTGGTTACTCTTTAAATCCAATATGGCTGCCAAAAGGGCATCAATTTTATACTTTTAAATCTAAAATCATTATTTATCAAAGAAATTGGTTGTGTAAGAGCTCAAAATGATGGCAGTGACAGGAGAACCTATGTTAATGTGCTTTACCAATATACCAACAACAATAACCAAATAATATACATGTGTAGGGGCATGATATTACATATTAATCTCATACACGGTATTTCCGGGTAACGTCTGTTTACTCGGCTTCTCCACCTGGAGCTAGTGCACACAGTTCCCGGGAGAGGGCGCAGGTCCTCTTCAGGTAACCGTGTGCCGCTCTCAGGTGGGCGGCCGACCCACCCACCTGGCTACGTGACCTAAGAGCCGGTGTTATATAAGACCCGTGTGTTTACCTGGAAGGCAGTCAGTGCAGGCCCGACTGACGATAGACTTCACATGTCCAACCGTGCGGACAGAGTTGTATGCTAAGAGTTGTATACTGACCGTTTCCTCTATTTATAGAGAAACCTGATTTACCTGTGTGTATTGATTCTACACTGATCGTTCCCTAGTAAAGGAACTGGAGTTGTTATTCTTGTGAATAAAGACAGATATATTCTCGCACCTGGAAACTGCCGTGATCGTTGTTCCTTAACCTAGAGTTAACTACGAACCACCACACATGTATAATTTTTGAATATTTCATGATGAAATGATCATTTCCTAACCCAAAAGGCAATTACCAGTATGAGCATGCAACACTATATGCATTGATTATTTGTGTATGTTGCTGTAAAGCAACAGAGAACAGAGAGTTTAAGCACCTGGCGCCTTGTAGGTATTCCTGTGACCAATGGCAGAGGTCAAGGAGAACCCTATAATTACAATCTATTATGTAGATAGTCCAACCATTGTATTTGAACTGTATTCATATTGAAGAATTTGTTTAAATTGTTTAAATTATATATCGAACCCCCCAATGGGGTGACGATCCTCTTTCACCAAGATGATCAAGGCCTAACTATTATGTAAATATGGTTTCATTAAATAACAGTCAATATGTTTTTCATCAAGGAATGTCTAAATTTGCGCTGAATATATTGAAGTTCAGTGTCAGTGTGGGCACCGAGGTGCAGTAGGTCCGCGCTGGTCGGCTGCCTGGGGCTCTGTGCCTGGTTCAGAGCAGCCTACAGCAGTGTGGCACCTGACCTGTCCTAGGCCAATCAGGTGGCAGCTAATGAGCACAGTTAGTGACCCCAGCCAGGTGGGGGAGAAATAGAGTTGTAGTAGTCTCCTGGCATTTGATTTATAACACAATAATATACATGGAACATTATCCTCCTCATCAATTATTCAAAACAGAAAGTCTCAGATACCATTAGCTGAAGTTGAGTAACCCCTATTGTCCCTTGGGAAACAATGTCTGATTACAGTGGACAAAGACAATTTGTTTTAGTGCATATAGATATAGCATGGTTAGACCATCAACATAATGCCACATTTTCACCATGCAGGAGAGCTTTCCTTGTAATATTAGTTTACAGAAAGTGGATGGATGGTAAAAAAGACGGAAATATAGGTTTTCACAATGTTAATAGACCATGCACATGAAAAGAACAAAGAGAATTTTAAGGGTGTAGGAGGAGTGATGTGTTTGGAGGAGAACCAATAAGCATTCCAGAATTGGATGCTGACTGGCCACCGCAATCACATTTATTGAGGAGTTTCAGTGAGTCTCTGGAAATACATCAAGGTATCTAATCATATTATGACCTGCTATATATATTTCCAGCAATAGCATTATCATCCACGGGAACTCACACAAAGTTATGTGATATGGTCAAACCTGTGCATTCAATTGTGGAATAAGGAAAGACACAGAACCCATCAGAAAGAAGGGATTCTCATATAGTTTGCATCCCATGAAATAGAAGAAAGATGGTTAGGTCACATACTCCAATGCTATTATACTTGATGGGGGTTATTACTGTACTCTCTGGACAACCACTTCTGAATGAACCTTTGACAGCAGGTCTTCATATATATGTCATCATTTAATTTGTTCTGCCAAGGCATCTCCAAGATGTCAAACCCCATATCCATTACTACAAATATGCTGCTCCCGCAGGTACACTGTGAAGCCTAAGAAACTCTGTGGAACTTAGCTCTTGTGCCAATGGAATCTGCTCCCTAATATGAGAAGTGGTCTTTGTTGATCAAAGAGAACTCATGGACATTAGTTTGGACAATGATTCCACTGGCATCTCAGACATGCAATAGGTTGCAGTTGCAAATCATATTTATAACCATTTCCAGCAATAAAGGCATCACTGGTTTGCACAAACCTATTCGGCTGTAATCGCATGAACAAATAACTTGTTTGAATTTTGATGAGCTGAACAGTTGGTCATATCCAAGTTGATCAAATCAAAAGTCTATGCTTAACATGAACTTTGGATTAGACTATGATAGTTTCAATATGCTTTGCAGATGTTCATCCCAAGCTAAAGTGAGGATGCTAATATTTTAGTAAGCCTATATTCACTAAGCCAACAGTCTCTAATCTATGTGATTTATCATTTACTTTGGGGAGAACACCTGGAACCTAATGGGTCTGCCTATATTGATGCCTAAACATAAACTAGCTATTAAGGAGGACATTTTTAGTATTTAATAGTATTATACTGAGCGCAACCAACAAATGTTTTGAACATATACAACCTGTTATTATGGCACTATATGATAGGAAATAACATACATATTCTGGGGAATTTAAACTATTATAGATGATGTTGGAAAGAGTTAATACAATCTCCACCAATAATAACAAATGATAAGAGAAAATGAAATAATTGTAGGAATCAGGATATTACTTTTAAAGGGGGACTAGCACCGTTCCTAGCAAAGATGGGTACCTGCCAACTGAGTTCTTACAAAACACAGAGGAACCAGCGGCACCAATTGACCAATCAGGTGGCCGCTATCAAGGTCACATGACTTGCTAAGGTGGGTAGTCTTAGCCGTGCTAGCCCCCCTTTAACCTAGTACAGTACATTTTGCCATTAACAGATGAACAAAAAATAGATGTGTATTCCCAATAATTATTTAGTTCTGTATTAATAGCTAGTTTGATTCATGATGAAACATGCAAATAATCATAAACATTTGTTTCTAATTGATACCATATTGCTCAACACATAACTAAAGGGTTTTCCTCATCAATACAATCATTTTGAGCTATTGCACAACCAATTTCTTTGGTAAATAATGATTTTAGATTAAAAAGTATAAAATCAATGCCCTTTTTGGCAGCCATATTGGATTTAAAGAGTCTCCAATGACAATCTGCATTGGCTCTCTATTTCGAGATGGACTGTTCTCATCTATACCATTATTTTGAGGTATTACACAACCACTTCCTTTAATAAATAAAGGATCTAGAGCAAAAAGTCTAAAATCGGTACCCTTTTTGGGGGCCATCTTGGATTTAAGGAGTCTCCAATGACAATCTGCATTAGCTCTCCCTTTCTAGATGGATTGTTCTCACGAATACCATCATTTTGAGCTATTACATAACGAATTCCATTAACAAATGAGGATTTCAGAGTGAAAAGTATAAAATTCCAGCCCCGTTGGCAGCCATCTTGGATTTAGCGGTGTTCCCCAACCCAGAACTCTTAGGACTTTTAGTCTGTCATTCTAGGGATGTCATAGAAATGCATTGTGGTGAAAAACCTTTTGTTGCAATTTGTTTGAGGATCGGCCCTAAAATCAGCTAGTTTGCCTTGACAATTTCCAGTGAGGCTTAGAGTTGAAAACTTTTGGGTCTCTTTCTCACATGCGTCGCCACTCACACTCCCACACCTCAATCAGGGTGTAACCTAGATTTTTCAGATACAAACTCACTCTCTTAGTTCTCGAGCGTCTGCGCTCTCTCTCCTCGGAGCAGGGGTATCGGTGTGGCGGTATGCAAGTGTGAGCATGGAACCGGCACCCATGGAGCTGAAAAACGGTTTGGGAACCCGGGTGGAAGCCGTCGACACGCTGGCGTCGGGAGCCTAATGCAACCTCACCACCGTTGAAGGTATGAAGCAATATTACATAGCTCAACATGGGTCAATAGCGCTCCAGTACTGCTAGACCTATCGTTTTAGCCGTGTCGTTAATGTAGTTCAACACACAGTTGAGTAAGGGGTCCGACTCGCCGTCAGACTGTCAGACGTAGCACACGGGCCCCTCACACCTCGGATAATCAGATGCCACACTAGCGGACAAGAGTCAGTGCTCCTTCAACACCTCAACATGCTGGATCGACTGACCGGGAGCCGGAGCCGTAAAGAACGCCTCGAAATCGAACTTCATCTTGTTAGGGTAGATTCGTAGACTGGCGTTCGGGGGGAAGATGGCCACTTCTGCCAACTCATCAAAGACAGACTTTGTATTCTGGTACACGCCTCCTTTGTAGTGGAGCCTGACCTGTGTGCAGGGGGAGAGTTGACTAGTGTGACGAGCCAGAAGGAACTTGGTGCTGAACGCCGCTTTGCAAGAGGGGCACTCGTGGATGCCCGCGTATGTCTTGAAGTCTGTGATGAGAGCTACGTGGTGACCCACAAGTTCACTTTGCCGCATGTAGCAGACACCACAGATGGGGGTCGGATGAGTGAAACCCGTGCTCTCCTTGCATCTCGCTTGTAGACTGTAATTTGCACATCAAACAGGACTTCGAGTGTTGAAACATGACTGAGGTGCACACCTTGGAAGAGGTAGGGATTTTCCGAGGAGCTCCGCACACCTGGCTTGAGTCTTGTACAAGTGAAAGGCTATACACCTGAAAACACACAGGTTATCTTTGCTAGGGAAATTGCTCAAACCCGCATTTTTCTTCAGACACACACCCTTGCCACCTATTGGAATCTCCACAGGTAAATATACACATTCAGGTTAGTGGGAAATAAAACCTTCCACTTTGTGTCTGAGTCGGAAAGTTTTTTAACCTCCTCAGAGGTGATACAGTTCTTCATGTAGGATAGCAGGTTCTCCTCCAACGATTCAGAATCGCTTACTGTGTGTTGTCACCGCCTACCCTGCATATGTCAAACCCTGGCAAAGCAGGAAAAGTGACACCCACACACTACGCCCTTTCACAGAAACGCCAGGCTTAACCTTTCTACAGTGTGTACAAGCTCGGTTGTGAGCGGTATTTATATTTTTCATCTAAGCTAGATCTATCTGTTTATACTTTTTCGACTTCAACACTAGAGCAAAAGCTGCAAGCTTTTGACTAAAAAAAAAAAGATAAAAAAGAAGAAAATAAATCCCCCTTTCTGTGCGTGCCCCTCCCCTTTTCTCTACCCCTTAGCAAACAACTTTATTTTAAGAAATACTTCAACCAGACTCCCTTGTGTTAAAAGTTTTCGACTGAACAAGAGAATGAGTGAAAATAAGATTTAAGAGTTTAATGTGGTGACACTTTCTGTCACACTGCACGGCACGTAAGTGGTAAATTATATGCATGACGACGTGTACACAGTGCCATTCAACACCAGCTGCCAGCTGTGACACATCAGCAGCAACAGCATCAGTGACAGTTGAACAAGATCAATTTTGACCCTAGATTGATAGGGCCCTTTTCGTGTATCATTGCCGGTCTTTCTGGTTGTGGTAAATCCCGGTTGATCGAGACCATCCTGGGTGACCTCCACAATCTCGTGACCCCCGAGTAGAGAGGGTGTGCTATCACTACGGTGAATGGCAACCTCTCTTTGCTAAAATGCAGGCCGAGTACGGGGCCGAGTTCAGACAGGGCATCCCCAGCAAGGAGGACGTTGTGAGAGAGGAGCAAGAGGTGTCAACAGCGACGTCTCCTCCACCACCATCATCAACACCGCACCGACCCCACACCCTGCTTATCTTGGACGACCTCATAATCAGCTCAAACCAGCAAGTGGTGGCCGACTTGTTCACTAAGGGGTCTCATCATTGGAATGTCAGTGTGGTGTACATCACACAGAACCTGTTTCAGAAATCACCAGAATTTCGAACAATGAGTTTGAACTCGCACTACATGATCCTCTTCAAGAACCCTCGAGACATGGCACAGATGCCAAGTATTCCCGCATAAGGCAGCTGCCTAGTCTGCCGTTTTTAACAATGAGCTGAAGCGACCTCATTCATACATCCTTCTGAACTTTAAGCAGGCAACACCCGACCACCTCAGGTTCAGGTCCTCGGTCACCATACCGCACAACCAGATTGTCTTTGTTCTGAAATGAAAGGAGGAACGAACAACACTCCCGCAACCCCACAGCTGGAGAGACACTACCACACTCTAAAACACTTGGCTAAATGCACCCCCCATACGTGTGAACACTTGATCGGATCTGTGAGCGATGACCTCATCCTAACGCTGAGCGAACTCTGTCAGAACCTCTTGGTGGGCAACATCCCCTTCTCACAGGCTCAACGAACCAAACTCAACAAATCCGCAGCCACTATCCGGCTTCTTGCCAAAAGGGGGACCTCGAACAAGCGGAAGAGATCCGCGCTGGTGCAAACAGGTTTTTTTTTCATTCCGGCTCTCGTTGGGATGGCGCTACTTCTTATAAAAAGCATTCTACGAATATAGCAACACTCATTCGGTGGCACTATGTCCTACAAGCGACTGGCACTGGTCGATCCCGAGCTAGTGGGACAGAGGCGACACGACCAACATGCTGTTTCGTGAAGTACCTCCTCCCTACCAGGTGAGCTGCTGACGTCACAGCAGCCACACCCAGATAGGTCTGAGGCCAAGGTCTAATCTTTTTATATTTCTTTCACAATTTGAACTTATGCCTATCATCTATGGTGTCACGTGGATCCAGTGGGACATTTATCGCTTATCTAATCTATCTAGTTATACTAGATCATGTTATAATTACCCTCACATAGACCATATTCTATGGCACTAGTAGTCTCCGGATATCACCCAAGATCAAGTAAAGAAAGCACTGGGATGAAAGGCCTGATAATACTAACTAACATCACTAAAACACAGACACATGCACATTAGATGAAAAGTAACAAAGGTCTTCATCTCAATCAAAAACTGTTTCCTGACATCTTGTTACTCTCTGTCTGTCTATCTCACCTTTCCTCAGTCTGTCGCTGTGTCCATCTGTCTGTTTATTTTCTGTCCGTGTACTTGATAAAATATCTACATGTGTACATTATCTCCTTATCTGCAGCACAACATGAGGGTTTGCCTGCTCCTGGGGGTGATGTCCTTCTTTGTAGTCAGTGGTAGGTCAATACCTTATAATATTCTTCTTGAAACAATCAAGTTCTTTCTTTTAAATGAACCACAAATCATGTTTTTTTCGATTACATGGGATATTGATATTCATGCCATATTACTGTAATTTTGGGGTCTGCAAATGTTGTGGCAGCAACTAAACCCCACACTGTGCAAATATTCCATTATATATAGGGAGAATTGCTACGTTGTAATACAGTGCATTGATGTAAATATAAGTTGATGTAAAATACATGAAATTTGAATGGAACATTGTTTATGTAACAGGCTCTTAAGTGCTATGCATTGTATGTTTTCAGCTGATGCAGGGCCCCGTTGGCCATGCAATATGGGCCGAGGAAAAGTTCAGTGTAACGGTCGGGGCAATTGTGCACACAATCCTCCCCGTGTACCCGGTCTGTATTGTGATTGCAACCCATGACAGTCGATCTCTCAAAAGGGGGGAAAGGGATCCAGCTGAAAACGTCATACCTTATGTCTTTTGTTTCTCTTTGTGAATGGCCGCCGGCCAGCCGGCGGCAGCTGAACAGGGGCAGTAAGTAGCTTAGCTCTAGAAGCGAGAAGGCGTATATAAGGGGCTTGGAAACCTCCATTCACTCACTCATTCTTTTGCTGCTCTCTACAGTCACCACCATGAGCAAAAGACAACACCTAGCGCCGTCCAAGGATCTAAGCAAGTTCAAGAACAAGAAGACTACGCGGAACAGCGCTCGTTTAGCGTCAGTGCCTCCTCTTGCTACTGAAAATGAGACTACCGCCGCAGCCGCTTGGTCTTATCACCCTCCCGCTGTAGCGAGCGCTCACAGCAGTAGTAGTAGTAGTAGTAGTAGTAGTAGTAGTAGTACTAGTAGTAGTAGTAGTAGTGGTAGTAGTACTACTGGTAGTAGTCGTCGTGCTAGCGACGTTGTTACACTCGCGACGGTACACGTTGCTGCTAAGCGTGCTGCCGCTGCTACTGCCGCTCCGCCTGCTGCTGCTGCTGCTGCTGGTGATCCTCGGGCTGCGGCTGCTGCTGCTGCTGCACCTGCTACTGCTGCGCCTGCTACTGCTGCGCCTGCTACGGCTGCGCCTGCTGAGGCTGCTGCGCCTGCTACTGTTGCGTCTGCTGCTGCTGCTGCTGCTGCTTCTGCTGCACCTGCTGCTACCGCTACTACTACTGACGACAACGCTCCTGGCACAGCACAGTACTGGCAACCGGGTTTTTACCTCCCCACTACTGTTGATGATTTTGATGACCTGCCGCACGTTGCACAGCCCCTCTCCTCCACCACTACATCGACCGACGCCCTCGACGCCGCTCGCGCTGAGAGTTACAGCTATTCGGACACTCAGCCCCTAAACCAAGAAGAAGAGGAGGAGGAGCAGCAGCAGCAACAGGGTGAGACAGAGAACGACGCTGACGACGAGGTGTACGAAGAACCCGAAGGGAAAGGGGCGGACGGTACATTTTTTCGGCTCCCCTCTTCCCCAGCTTTCGACCTCACTTCCACTGGTAGCGCGTCCGGTCCGTGGCGACTGCCCTCACCGCCACCTTACGAGGGCGGCGGCGCTTCATCTTCTACCGCTACACTCAGCACCGACGGCGTGTGGCTGCTCTGTTCCAACAACGAGGTCTCGGATACCACCGGCGCTGACGCTGCTCCTGTTATCAGTTCTGCTGCTGATTCAGCTCACGCTGATGGGGTTACTCTTCTTGCGGGTCTGAAACGTTCTAAGGTGAGTTCCAGAACAACAAGGCCTACTAAGAAGAGAAAAATACAAGAAAAAGAACGAGATGGACGAGAAGAAGCAGAGAAACCCTTCTCCCGTCTTCTCGGGTTAGAGTTCTGCTTAGACGGGGCTTTGACGCTGGAGATCTGGGAGGACGTGGCTAGACTGTCTAGGAGGCCGCGCTACACAAAAGACGGCCAGGTGAAAGAGGCGTCTCTGACCAGAAGCAAGCGAGTGCACTTCACTGCCGACGCGCTGCGCGAGCTAATAGCACGCATCGCCGATATCCGCGCAGTGGTGCGCATACGCGACACAGCGGCCGCGCAAGGAAGACCTAATCACACCCCCTGGTTCGCAGTGCTGGATGAGGAGGGCGAAGTGTACGCAGCTGTGAGCTACTACAGCGGTAAGAACCTCGTCCACGTGCGCAAGTACGAAGGTCCTGACAAAAAACCCACACAGCAGGGGGTGACGCTGTCCGCCAGAGCGCTCAAAGAGTTGGATGACAAAACAGAGATTATTCTCAAATATCTCGGTATAGATTCGGAATGAGAGACGCTCAACGCTCACGCGCGCACACACACAGCGTTTGACGTACGCTGTATGAGACAGACAGACGGATACACAGACAGCAGACAGATAGATAGATAGATAGACAGATAGATTGATAGATAGATAGACAGATAGATTGATAGATAGATAGATAGTTAGACGGCTAAGTAGTTGGTAACTGAGTGAAAAAACATGACGCAGTACGTATGCGAAAAGTGTTTCAAAATTTTTAAAAGACCGTACAACCACGAGAGACACGTAGAAAGTTGTAGAGTAATACCTAAGTTTTGCCCTCTATGCGGCGAAGGCGATTGCCGAAAGATCGCCTGTCGACGCGAATCTCTGGACGGGGTGACCATCCCTCCGCGCATACGTGCTGTACCGAACGGGGAGGAAACGTTCACGGCGAATTGGCCTGCGATACAAACGGGCGTCAGGATGCACGGGACTCGCGTGAGTGTAACAAACTTCAGGCTACCAACCGGCGAGTTGAGTGACGCTGTAGATACTATGCATCGCATTCACTTGACACAAAGATTCAGATACAAAGTGGGTTTCTCGGTAGGCTTACTCTTACAACACAGAGAAGACAAGAGCAAACTGCGCTACTTTCACGCCTCCCAGAACAACGCAACTCTCATACAACCGCTCCCTACTATAACTAATTCAGAAACTTTGGAAGAGCTCCTCTCAAAGATGGAAAACACCGTCGCTTGCGAGGAAGTACGGAAACTTTGCGACGCTGACACCAAGTGGCACGTTCTTTTTCCTACCAATTTGAACATTTGCGTTTACATGGGACCGGGGGAATTCCCCATAGGCGGTAGGATCACTCAGGTCGGTCGAGTTGGAAAGAGAAGCGGCGTGTTAGATTTTCCCAACAAGGACAACCTCTGCATCTTCCGCTGCATTTCCTTTCACTTATACAACACCAGCAAGCGCGCTTCAGATTTGTTACGTCAGTTCTGTCCCGCTGCCACACCTGAATCCTTTCCGGGTCTGAACATCCGCGACTTACCCGCGTTAGAGAACTTGTTTGACGTACAAATAGCGGTCTACACCGCGTCGCGTCAAGTGCCGGGGCGGAAGTTGAGAAGACGCGTTACTCTGATCAGACCGCCTTCCAGAACTCTGGCCGCCCGAGGTAAAGTCAACCTACACCTGACGGCGAAAGGCGGTTTGCACGTCTCTCTCGTCACAGACTTCAACGCGTACGCGGGCATATACGAATGTTGCAAGTGTAAGGCGGCGTTCACCACCGAGTTCTTGCTGAAGAGACACAGGAACCAGCTTTCCTCTTGCCGACAAGTCAAGTTGCGCTACGTAGGTGGCATCTACCAAAATTCGAGAACGATTTTCGAAGCGCTAGCAGACTTCTCCATTTTTCCCCCCGACGGACATTCCGGAATCTACCCTTACAAGATCGCCTTCGATTTCGAGGCTTTCTTCAGACCGTGCAAAGAACCGTCGACGGAACACGTGTCCCTGCTGTGGGATCACGTCCCTTTGTCGGCTAGCGTCGCATCCGACTTTCCGGGGTGGAAGGGGCCCGTCTGCTTCGTCAGAGAATCCGACGCAGATTCAGACCCCTTGTTGGACCGAGTTTTAAATCACATAAACGAGAACGCCAAAGTCATCGGGGAAGCTGTGCTAGAACTTTACCGACCGACGTTAGCGAAGTTAGATGCGGCGATAGGTGAAGCTCTCCTGCTGGAGGAGGCGACATTCACCCCTTCTCCAGGCGGCTTCGCTGCGGCTCAGACCAGACACCCGTTAGTTCAACTGAAGAAGCGTCTTCTGAGATACATCCGTCAAGCTCCAGTCGTGGGCTTCAACTCGGGGCGTTACGACTTGAACCTGATCAAAATACGCCTTCACTCGTTCTTTGCCTCCGGAGACCGAAGAAACCAAGAATTCAGCGTCATAAAGAGAAGCAATCAATACTTGGCGGTTTACACACAGCACACGGTTTTCTTGGACGTAGTCAACTATTTGGCACCCGGTTACAACTACGCGACCTATTTGCGAGCTTTCACCAGGAACGAAGAGAAAGGTCACTTTCCTTACGAATGGATGACGTCTACCAGGAAACTGGCAAACAGAACGCTGCCACCGAGATCGGCTTTTGACAGCGAACTGACGGGCGTCAAAATGTCCGAATCCGACTACGCCGCATGTCAGAAAGTTTGGTCCGATGAGAAGATGCAAACTATGGAAGATTACTTGATCCACTACAACAACAAAGACGTCAAACCTTTCATAGAAGCTCTGAAAAATCACGCTAAATTTTTCCAAGATCGCGGCATTGACATGTTGAAAGACGGAGTTTCTCTCGCCGGTTTGACTTTACGGTTCCTCTTCCAAAACCTAGAAGACGCGTTCACAACGTTCCCCCAGTTCGACGCCGTCCTCCACGCTCTGATCAAAGAAAATCTAGTCGGCGGTCCTTCCATCATCTTCCATAAATTTCACGAGAAGGGCACCACGCGGATAAGGGAGCACAAGTACGGCGAAGAAGCGAGACCGTGCCAACACATCCTAGGACTAGACGCTAACTCTCTGTACTTGCGCTGCATGAGCGAAGCGCACTGCACGGGCTATTACGCGTTGAGACGACCTGAGACCGAGTTCAAGCCCGAAATTAGGCAAAGAAACTCTCACAGCGCTTTGGAGTGGTTACGCTTCGTAGAGCACGACCGCGACGTGAAACTGCGCCACGCTTTGAACGGCGGCGAGATGGTTGTAGGCTGTCGGAGAATTGGCGTGGACGGGTTTCACGCGGCCTCTAATACGGTTTTCCAGTTTCACGGGTGTTGGTTCCACGCTCACGAGTGCATACCGTCGCACCGATATCAGTGCGCTTCACTGAGGGAGGAGAGACGCGACAGAACGACTAGAGTAAGCGCGTACTTGAAAGCGCTAAGTTACAAGCTGGTCGTCGTGTGGGAGTGCGAATGGAGAGAGATGAAGCGTCGAGATGAGCGGGTTAAGGCCTCCCAACAACGCTGGAAGGTTGACGCTTTGAAAGTGTCTCGAAACGCGATGAGCGAGAGCGACATCCTTTCCGCTGTGAAAGACGGGAAAATGTTCGGTTTAGTTCAAGTGGACATCACTACGCCGCCTCACCTACGAGACTACTTTGAAGAAATGACCCCCGTTTTCAAGAACGTGACCGTTTCAAAATCGGACATAGGACCTCACATGTCAGACTTTGCGCAGGAAGAAAAGCTGTTGAACACGCCTCAGAGATGTCTGATAGGGAGTTACCACGGAAAAAATATTCTCTTGGGAACGCCGCTTCTCAAGTGGTATTTAGAGCACGGTTTGATAGTCACCAAAGTGCAGCTGGTCGTAGAATACCTACCTAAACGCTCCTTTGCCGGTTTCGCGGACGAAGTAACGGCGGCGCGAAGACGTGGCGACGTGAACGAGAACGAGAAAATTCTGTCAGACTGTTACAAGTTAATGGGAAACGCTACGTACGGTAAAACAATCTGCAACAAAGAAAAACACACGGCGGTGAGATACACTGACAGTCGGAAGTTCGAACTATTGGCCAATTCGTGGCGCTTCAAAAAGGCGTCCGAGTTGAGTTCCGATCTGTTTGAAGTCGAACTACAACCGAAAACAGTCAAGAACAACCTCCCTATTCAAATAGGGTTCATGGTATACCAGTACGCGAAGTTGAAAATGTTAGAGTTCACATACGACTTCTTGGATAGATTCGTCGATCGGCGCGATTATGCCCTTTGTCAAATGGACACCGACAGTCCTTACATGGCTCTCAGCGGTGACACGTTGGATGACCTAGTCAAACCTCGCCTGAGAGAGACGTACTTCAGAGAGAAACGAAAGTGGCTTCCGACAGCGGTGTGCGATGATCACTTAGAGCTTTTCGTGAAGACAAAAACGGAAAGAGTGCGAGAATGGTGTCCGCCGCTCGGCGGATGTTGTGAGAGACGGTACCTTCACGATCTGAGAACTTCGTGGCTTATGAAAGCGGAGTGGGAAGGTGACGGGATCCTAAGTCTCAACCCTAAGACTTACATTTGCTACGATCGAGTCAGCGACACCGGTGAAAGAAAATCCAAAAAATGGAGTGCAAAAGGCGTACAGAAGAAACAAAACCCTAAGGAACCGGACGACTTCTTGGATGTTCTTCGCCAACGAAAAACTCTCATTGCTGTAAATAGAAATTTCAAAGTGGTGCGAAACAAAATGGTCACCTACACCATAGAGAAAGACGGCGTGCGCTACTTGTATTATAAGCGTCGCGTGCATTCTGACGGTGTGACAACGAGTCCTTTAGAGATATGAAAAAAAAAAATAAGCGTGTTATTGCTTGATTGAGTGCATCTTTTCAAAAATAGAGTGTTTATCAAGATTGAAAAAAAAGAAATAAAAAAAATAAAATAAATTATTGTTGTGTTTTTTTTTTCATACGTCTTCTTTTACTAGTAAGTCGCGCAGTCTCTTAAAGCGTCACTCATGTGACGACGTCGCTTCCAGTCACGTGATCCTAAAGACCCTCACTTCCTAAACAAAAAACTTCTTCTTCTTCTTCTTCTTCTTCTTCTTCCGATCACGTGGTCAATCAGGTCACTTCCGGTCACGTGATCCTCAATGAGGTCACTCACTTCCGGTTGGCCATTAGGTCATGTGACGTCACTTCCGGTCACGTGACTCATCAGGTTACTTCCGGTCACGTGATCCTAAATTAGGTCATATGACGTCACTTCCGGTCCCCTAAGTAGGTCATATGACGTCACTTCCGGTCCATAAGTAGGTCATATGACGTCACTTCCGGTCACGTGACCAAATGGCGGCCTCTGATTGGCTAACTAGGTCACGTGACGTCACCACTAATCCCCTAAGTAGGTCACTTCCGGTCACGTGACCAAATGGAGGCCTCTGATTGGCTGCAGGTCGATTGAGTAATAAACAGTAGTTAACTATAGTCCCGTTCCGATACATACTATACTACTATTATGTAAATAAGGTCACATGACCTTAATTTGAATGGATCAATCTCCCTTTTGGCGGGAAATCAAAAAATGGTGACATGACCTGGACCCCCTGTGGTGGTGTGCCGCCAAAGTGGTGCACTCTCATTGGTTGCTCATTTTGTTAAACTCTCTCAAAATATAGTTCAGATCATTTCCTAACATATAAAAGTGATTTTGATAGGGGTTCGCGTGCATATTTTAAGTTTTTTTTGGCCTTTGAAGTTAGAAAATAATGCAAAATATGACTGTATTTCATATCCAGAGCATTGTATAATGGGTATTATTTCATGGTAAATACGGCCGTCCCATTGACTTAACCAAGGAAGGCCGTATTTCACACCCCCTGTTAAATAACCCTCTCCCGTATTTCACGGCCTCTTAAATCATTAAAATTGATGATTTAAACACTGTAAAATAGCTTTTTCAGATCAATTAAGTGGAATTTTGAGGAATATAGTTAATAATAACATGAAATAAACACAAAGGAGCACTCGTATAGTTCCCCACTGAGGGTTATTTCACTTGGCTCCGCCTCGTGAAATAACCCTCAGTGGGGAACTATACTCGTGAACCTTTGTCTATATATCGTCAGAATCTGGCTCGTAAATGTCCTTATTAAATAACCTTGGTTGTTTTAAGCAACTTTATATGCTCTATTGTATTTCTGAGAATGTTCATTGGTAAATAATGCCAGTGTACTAATTCATGTCAAAAATAGGAAATAACCTCTGTTACAAATATGTGCAATATGGGCGCATTCCGATACTTTTAAGCTGCTTGGGCAAAGCCCTGTGCAGTAGGTTCATTTTCAACAGGTAGCGATCTACCTGAACGAGAGCATCTGTAATATATCCCGAATTTGAGGGCCTGTTCAAGTCTGCACTTACTGAATCTTCAAGAAAAAGGATTATTCTACAGTTATCAGGGAACACACATTTTCCAGGATCTATTCTGTATTCCAGAATACCTACAACATGCTTGCATAATCTTGTTGAGACCAAGGTCTGAAAATGGCTAAACCAAAACAACATTTTTACATTTTCAAATGGCTGGCAAATCCAAACTGCTGGACCAATTTGTATGATACTTAAACTTTATTCATGTTTTAACATGGCTTACCCATCTAACCAGTTTCCACATGAGCAACAATGATGCTTGAAAATCCCCTGGTATACCTACTTTGAGATAATGTAGAGCATTAGATATGGGAGACATGTCAGGTATAGTGGAGAAGGTTCCCACAATCCCACTACGTGGCATGTCTTTAACCACTAGAGTGTCTCAGCGTCTCTCTTTACAGTCAAATTTGAAACTTCTTTTTGTCATTGGGGTAGAGATTTTGTGATGTTTCCTTTACACCCTCCCCCTTTCAGTTAAATATACGATATATGGCTAACAGAACTTTTTGTTCTTTATTGTATTCAGTAAACCACACAGCTGGTTACACTACATGTACTTATCCGTGTACCTCAAGTGGTCCCAGGTCTTGAGTCCCTCAAGTCAATAACCCTAAGTTTAGCTGATATGTTTTGCATTACCAATGTAGCCCATCAGAATTACTCAAAAGGGGTGCATTCATGAATCATGGCGACCAGGAGCATTAACACAAGAAAGCATTCTGTTACCTTTAAATGGTCAGGCACAAACTGAAAGACAGTTCTGCACACCTGCTGCTTCTGAATGTTTTGTTTTCTTACATTTTAGGGGATGCCTTCAAAGCAAGTGGAGCAGCCTACCACACTGGTATGCAGTTCTCAACCAAAGACAGAGACAACGACCAATGTGCCTGTGCCTGTGCCCAAGTTTTTAAGGGTGCCTGGTGGTTTAAATACTGCCATAATTCGGACCTAAATGGAGTCTACGGTTCTACTTCATATGCTCAGGGTATTGGCTGGTATACATGGACTAGTCAATATCAGTCCATGACTGCCACAAGAATGATGATCAAGACAATGCCGTAAGATGCTGGCTGTGACTGTTTACTCCTATTCGGAAATATAGGATGTTCTCATTTGAAAAAAGCAACAAAGAACACTCCTTAATCTAAAAATCCAAGAGTCCAAAAGAAATACACAATGTCTCAGGTTCAGGTTGGGACTATACTGAATTAGGAGGGGATTAAATTTCCCTTTTTGTGGTTGCCATCTCATGTACAGTATAGGGCACCACAACTATGATGATTAATGAAAGTACTTTCCAATAGTTCTGTTTTGCATTCTATGTACATGTTTGATCAAAACATAGCAGTAGTGTTAATTTGATAAGCCCAATGATATATTTTCCAGACATGAAACATTGCTTATGTCCCCGGACTACGAGACAATGACTGATTCATAGCTGAACAGTCAATAACATGACCCTTTCTCTGCTGCTCCACACCCCATACCCCACACAGAAACAATGCCCACAGCACAGTAGATTTTATTAAGTAACATCTCCAGCCCAACATCCCATCCAGAGGGAAAACGGACAGTCTGTGTCATTAAAACTACTCTGCTATGAGAGTTAGGCAATGCTGGACTCTCTCATATGTAAATAGTTTTGGTGATACCGACTCTCACACCCTTCTATGCCGTGATAGGCCTATACATGATAAGGCCTAAGGTACCGTATATTATTGTTAACCCTTTCCCTGTCGGTACTGCATATAGGGCTTATGCATGATTTATATGATAGGGCCTACGTAAAATACAGTGTAGGCCTATTATTGTTAATAATCCTGTTATCCTACCCTTAGTGGCAAAGGTAAATTTATATTTTCTACAAGAGTTTTTTTCTTCAAAATCCAGTCGCCAAAGGCGCTGGTATTATGAAAAATTGAACACTTTAGAGACAGTGTAGTCTCATCTTCTTTGAAGGGATTTGTTATAGGATATGTGTTTTTTTTTACCTTAAATTTACAAAACCTTTCCCAAATTTTGTAATGTAGATGGAGTGCCCTTTAGTGCCGAGTGCAGAGTAGGGGTCTGCTGCTTCTAATACCAATGTCTACCATGGGCACTAGTATGATACATAATTACACTTGCTTTATGTATACTTTGACACAGAACGCATGAAATGCATGATGTAAAATGACACTGCCATTGCCAGGAAGGGATGAAAATAAACTAAGTGTTTATGGTTCCCTTCCAAGTCCTCTTCTCATATATGTGCATAAATACATAATGACTATTCTACATGTCATGAATACATTCTGTAAAAAAGAGTTGGACTGGGGAGAAGAGGACAAAACAATCTAAAAGTCGCAGGGTACTTTGTTTTAAAACCATAAGAGTACTCTGTATTCTAATCTACAGATTCTGCACACAGCTTATAGATGTGTTTTTTTTAAAACAAAATGTGTTAACAATGTATGACTATATATATAATAAACATATATGTCAAGGACAAGTTTTAGTGCTTTGGATGCCCCTATTCCCCTGGTCAGCGCTTTATCAAGACCAGGCGCTTTATCACAATGGTAGGGTATATATACCAAAGGACTAAAAGATAACCTTGAATAAGCTCCAGTCTTGTATACTGTAAATGTAGATATTTTCGCATGTATAAATTTTTGCAATTTTACTTAACCCCTTCACCACTGGATTTCTTATAACTCAATGCAATTTTGTGCAATATATTAGCTTACCGCGTGGAAGGGGTTAAAAAAAGCATTTTCACGTTTACCTAAATTCACAATTTTTGGAAGGTTGTAGTAGTAGGACTATACCCTATAAACTTTCGCTCTGTACATATTTTCACGATTTTTAAGACTCATGAAAATCGCAAAAATATGTACAATGCGAAAATATGTACGTTTACAGTAAGCACCGGGGATAGGAACACCACCAAATTGCCCCGGTGCATCATCACGGCAGTTCAATATGCATTAGCGGCTTAAGAACAACAATGCCTGCCAAAGTATAATAGACATTTAAGCCTGCACTACATGTACTTGCACTTAATACATAATAAAACTTCCTTTGTGGTTTAAGGTATAAGAAACTAACAGATCATATTGAATTTTTAAAGGTTTATTTAAACTGTTAACATTGACTTGCAATAACCTGTGATTTAAGTAGCAACTTTTAAATAATTCTTTTTGTATTTGTAATACTTTTATCAAACATATATCAATGATCGAATTAAGACCTAGATTAATAATTGTGGAAACAAGGTGCATTAGCATATATCAGTGCCTTAAAACCTTTGTGATAAGCCAACCAGATTTTGGTATTTGAAGCCTAATGCAGCTTTTATATTGTGGGGGTTATTTAATAATGAAGAATTTTTTATGCTAGTAATCATAGATTAATTTTGTTTAAATTCCTCAAAATATTATTAACCCTCAAAATATGGGTCAGTTTATAAAAGTGATTGACTTCTCTGAAAGGTCTCACTAAGCAGTAGTTCTTATCTCTGAATTATGTGTTTAATATCCCTATTAGTTAAAGTATTGGGCCTGTATTCCAAGTAACATGGCATGTCCCCAAGGTATACCCCAGCTGTTACAAACAATTGTAGGGGCTAGGGTTATGCGGGGTTTATATGACTGGTTCTGTTGGATGCTGTGTTGCGAACTCCGTCCGAACCCTTCAGCCCGACGGCAGGTGGCAGCATCTGCTTCGGAATTGAGGTATGGACAGAGGTCGCTATAGGCTTCCGGTCTGCGTGTGCGCACGCAGGCTGGCTGCCTATATATACCCAGTATCCGATGGGACGCGTCGGTCACTCTGGATCCACGCTAGGACAGAGGCCCCGCGATAGTATCGGCTGCAAGCCTACTGACCCGTTCCGAACTCTACAGGGAGTTCGCACCGCTATAGCTTTGCCTGTCTAGGTTCCTGAACAAACCTATTGATTCGCAACCTGTAACACTTGATCCGAACTGTGTTGACTTTGTTCCTTTACTTAATACTATAACAATATTATAGAGGACAAAGTATCGTTTATTACACTGGTGCCGTGACCAGTTCTGAGTGGAAAGCAGGTTAGCCTGTGTGAAGCACAGACCTCGTGCTCTGGCCGGAGCACAGAGGTCTCCCGATGAGGCATTAGCCGGAGGGGTCATTTGCCGGAGAGGAGGCAGATACCCCAACACGGAGTGCGGATGTTCTACGAGGAACAGCCATGCTGACAGGAGGGGATGTAACCCCAAGACCAGGAGGTCTGGAAATAATGAGTCGTTCATTAGAAGAGAGGGAATGGCCCCTGGTGATGAAGTACGCCAACATACCAGAGAGGTAGAGCCTAGTGGAGTTCTAAGGACAGAAAGGGAACCAGGGGTGGCTTCGAACTTGGGGAGTTCGGATGCTGGCTTGGTTAACATCTCAGTCCATCAATTGCCTGGCAATGAGGCAGGGAGGCCCATTACGGATGGAGAAGAGAAAGTAGTGGCTGTCACAGACACCGTTCGGGAAGGGAGTACCCAGCTTTCCCCGGATCATCCATGTTTTGACCATTTGAAAAAACATGGCTTAGATTTGGCTGCTCTGAAGGACTTCAAACGCTTCACTGTAAACCCGTCTCCGCTGGGGGGAAACAGTGGTATGTGTCTGTTACTGTGGCCGGTAGGGCAGGCGAGTTTTTAGCAGATACAGGAGCTAGCCACTCCTTTATCTCCTCAAACTTCTATGCTCTTATGCCGAGCAGTCGTGATGACTTCAAAATGAAGGTAAGCGCCTGTTCGGCCGATGGGTCAAGTATGCAGACTTATGGGCGCGCGTTCAAACCGCTCTGGATTGGAGGGAAGGAGTATGTGGCTTCTCCCACTATCGCGGATATTGCTGACGACGGTATACTGGGGTTGGACTTTGCGGCGTTATATGACGCGGTCCTGAATCCTGGTACCGTGCGGTGGAGCAGTGTGTGCTCCGACAAGTGTCAACCGTGGCAAGGGTGGTCCAAACTGCGAAAATTCCTCCCGGACAGACGTGTGACGTGCTGGTCCGAAGCAAGGGGCTTAGGAGAGAGGAGGAAGCAGTTGTGGAGCCGGATGTGGCTATGTTGGGGAGCATCGGTCTGGTGGGCATGGACACCCTGGTGGGTGATGGTGCTTGGACCGTGGTGCCGGCTTCTAACCCTGGGTTAGAGGCTAAGTATCTGAAAAAGGATACTGTGTTGGGGGAGGTGTTCTCCAGCGAGGCAGTGATGCCTGCTGGTCATGTGAGCATGAAGGGGGACCCTTCACCGACCACTTTGAGTGATGGACTTGAGAAAATGATCCCTGAGACGGATCTTAAGGATCGGGGTGATCTCAATTCCTTGAGAAGGCTAGTAGAGAAGTATCAGGATGCATGGCAAGTGGAGGGGGAGCCTTTGGGCCGAACTGACAAGGTGCTTCATTCTATCAATACCGGGGATGCCCAGCCATTTAAAATGCCTTACCGACGCTTGCCGTTGGGTAAGAAAAGAGTTGTGGAAGAGCAAGTGAAAACCATGCTGGAACAGAAGGTGATTGTGCCTAGCACTAGCCCCTGGTCTAGTCCGGTTCAGATGGTTACTAAGAACGACGGGTCTATCCGATTTTGTATCGATTATAGACGTCTGAATGGAGTAACCAAGAAGAATGCGTATCCTCTACCCCGAATTGATGAGACCCTGGACTCGCTGGGTGGGAACCAATGGTTCTGCACCCTGGATTTGCAGTCCGGATATTGGCAAATTGGAATGAAAGAGGAGGATAAAGAGAAGACGGCTTTTACTAGCCATATTGGACTGTATCAGTTCGAGCTGATGCCTTTTGGGTTATGCAACTAGTTTTGGTGATACCGACTCTCACACCCTTCTATGCCGTGATAGGCCTATACATGATAAGGCCTAAGGTACCGTATATTATTGTTAACCCTTTCCCTGTCGGTACTGCATATAGGGCTTATGCATGATTTATATGATAGGGCCTACGTAAAATACAGTGTAGGCCTATTATTGTTAATAATCCTGTTATCCTACCCTTAGTGGCAAAGGTAAATTTATATTTTCTACAAGAGTTTTTTTCTTCAAAATCCAGTCGCCAAAGGCGCTGGTATTATGAAAAATTGAACACTTTAGAGACAGTGTAGTCTCATCTTCTTTGAAGGGATTTGTTATAGGATATGTGTTTTTTTTTACCTTAAATTTACAAAACCTTTCCCAAATTTTGTAATGTAGATGGAGTGCCCTTTAGTGCCGAGTGCAGAGTAGGGGTCTGCTGCTTCTAATACCAATGTCTACCATGGGCACTAGTATGATACATAATTACACTTGCTTTATGTATACTTTGACACAGAACGCATGAAATGCATGATGTAAAATGACACTGCCATTGCCAGGAAGGGATGAAAATAAACTAAGTGTTTATGGTTCCCTTCCAAGTCCTCTTCTCATATATGTGCATAAATACATAATGACTATTCTACATGTCATGAATACATTCTGTAAAAAAGAGTTGGACTGGGGAGAAGAGGACAAAACAATCTAAAAGTCGCAGGGTACTTTGTTTTAAAACCATAAGAGTACTCTGTATTCTAATCTACAGATTCTGCACACAGCTTATAGATGTGTTTTTTTTAAAACAAAATGTGTTAACAATGTATGACTATATATATAATAAACATATATGTCAAGGACAAGTTTTAGTGCTTTGGATGCCCCTATTCCCCTGGTCAGCGCTTTATCAAGACCAGGCGCTTTATCACAATGGTAGGGTATATATACCAAAGGACTAAAAGATAACCTTGAATAAGCTCCAGTCTTGTATACTGTAAATGTAGATATTTTCGCATGTATAAATTTTTGCAATTTTACTTAACCCCTTCACCACTGGATTTCTTATAACTCAATGCAATTTTGTGCAATATATTAGCTTACCGCGTGGAAGGGGTTAAAAAAAGCATTTTCACGTTTACCTAAATTCACAATTTTTGGAAGGTTGTAGTAGTAGGACTATACCCTATAAACTTTCGCTCTGTACATATTTTCACGATTTTTAAGACTCATGAAAATCGCAAAAATATGTACAATGCGAAAATATGTACGTTTACAGTAAGCACCGGGGATAGGAACACCACCAAATTGCCCCGGTGCATCATCACGGCAGTTCAATATGCATTAGCGGCTTAAGAACAACAATGCCTGCCAAAGTATAATAGACATTTAAGCCTGCACTACATGTACTTGCACTTAATACATAATAAAACTTCCTTTGTGGTTTAAGGTATAAGAAACTAACAGATCATATTGAATTTTTAAAGGTTTATTTAAACTGTTAACATTGACTTGCAATAACCTGTGATTTAAGTAGCAACTTTTAAATAATTCTTTTTGTATTTGTAATACTTTTATCAAACATATATCAATGATCGAATTAAGACCTAGATTAATAATTGTGGAAACAAGGTGCATTAGCATATATCAGTGCCTTAAAACCTTTGTGATAAGCCAACCAGATTTTGGTATTTGAAGCCTAATGCAGCTTTTATATTGTGGGGGTTATTTAATAATGAAGAATTTTTTATGCTAGTAATCATAGATTAATTTTGTTTAAATTCCTCAAAATATTATTAACCCTCAAAATATGGGTCAGTTTATAAAAGTGATTGACTTCTCTGAAAGGTCTCACTAAGCAGTAGTTCTTATCTCTGAATTATGTGTTTAATATCCCTATTAGTTAAAGTATTGGGCCTGTATTCCAAGTAACATGGCATGTCCCCAAGGTATACCCCAGCTGTTACAAACAATTGTAGGGGCTAGGGTTATGCGGGGTTTATATGACTGGTTCTGTTGGATGCTGTGTTGCGAACTCCGTCCGAACCCTTCAGCCCGACGGCAGGTGGCAGCATCTGCTTCGGAATTGAGGTATGGACAGAGGTCGCTATAGGCTTCCGGTCTGCGTGTGCGCACGCAGGCTGGCTGCCTATATATACCCAGTATCCGATGGGACGCGTCGGTCACTCTGGATCCACGCTAGGACAGAGGCCCCGCGATAGTATCGGCTGCAAGCCTACTGACCCGTTCCGAACTCTACAGGGAGTTCGCACCGCTATAGCTTTGCCTGTCTAGGTTCCTGAACAAACCTATTGATTCGCAACCTGTAACACTTGATCCGAACTGTGTTGACTTTGTTCCTTTACTTAATACTATAACAATATTATAGAGGACAAAGTATCGTTTATTACACTGGTGCCGTGACCAGTTCTGAGTGGAAAGCAGGTTAGCCTGTGTGAAGCACAGACCTCGTGCTCTGGCCGGAGCACAGAGGTCTCCCGATGAGGCATTAGCCGGAGGGGTCATTTGCCGGAGAGGAGGCAGATACCCCAACACGGAGTGCGGATGTTCTACGAGGAACAGCCATGCTGACAGGAGGGGATGTAACCCCAAGACCAGGAGGTCTGGAAATAATGAGTCGTTCATTAGAAGAGAGGGAATGGCCCCTGGTGATGAAGTACGCCAACATACCAGAGAGGTAGAGCCTAGTGGAGTTCTAAGGACAGAAAGGGAACCAGGGGTGGCTTCGAACTTGGGGAGTTCGGATGCTGGCTTGGTTAACATCTCAGTCCATCAATTGCCTGGCAATGAGGCAGGGAGGCCCATTACGGATGGAGAAGAGAAAGTAGCGGCTGTCACAGACACCGTTCGGGAAGGGAGTACCCAGCTTTCCCCGGATCATCCATGTTTTGACCATTTGAAAAAACATGGCTTAGATTTGGCTGCTCTGAAGGACTTCAAACGCTTCACTGTAAACCCGTCTCCGCTGGGGGGAAACAGTGGTATGTGTCTGTTACTGTGGCCGGTAGGGCAGGCGAGTTTTTAGCAGATACAGGAGCTAGCCACTCCTTTATCTCCTCAAACTTCTATGCTCTTATGCCGAGCAGTCGTGATGACTTCAAAATGAAGGTAAGCGCCTGTTCGGCCGATGGGTCAAGTATGCAGACTTATGGGCGCGCGTTCAAACCGCTCTGGATTGGAGGGAAGGAGTATGTGGCTTCTCCCACTATCGCGGATATTGCTGACGACGGTATACTGGGGTTGGACTTTGCGGCGTTATATGACGCGGTCCTGAATCCTGGTACCGTGCGGTGGAGCAGTGTGTGCTCCGACAAGTGTCAACCGTGGCAAGGGTGGTCCAAACTGCGAAAATTCCTCCCGGACAGACGTGTGACGTGCTGGTCCGAAGCAAGGGGCTTAGGAGAGAGGAGGAAGCAGTTGTGGAGCCGGATGTGGCTATGTTGGGGAGCATCGGTCTGGTGGGCATGGACACCCTGGTGGGTGATGGTGCTTGGACCGTGGTGCCGGCTTCTAACCCTGGGTTAGAGGCTAAGTATCTGAAAAAGGATACTGTGTTGGGGGAGGTGTTCTCCAGCGAGGCAGTGATGCCTGCTGGTCATGTGAGCATGAAGGGGGACCCTTCACCGACCACTTTGAGTGATGGACTTGAGAAAATGATCCCTGAGACGGATCTTAAGGATCGGGGTGATCTCAATTCCTTGAGAAGGCTAGTAGAGAAGTATCAGGATGCATGGCAAGTGGAGGGGGAGCCTTTGGGCCGAACTGACAAGGTGCTTCATTCTATCAATACCGGGGATGCCCAGCCATTTAAAATGCCTTACCGACGCTTGCCGTTGGGTAAGAAAAGAGTTGTGGAAGAGCAAGTGAAAACCATGCTGGAACAGAAGGTGATTGTGCCTAGCACTAGCCCCTGGTCTAGTCCGGTTCAGATGGTTACTAAGAACGACGGGTCTATCCGATTTTGTATCGATTATAGACGTCTGAATGGAGTAACCAAGAAGAATGCGTATCCTCTACCCCGAATTGATGAGACCCTGGACTCGCTGGGTGGGAACCAATGGTTCTGCACCCTGGATTTGCAGTCCGGATATTGGCAAATTGGAATGAAAGAGGAGGATAAAGAGAAGACGGCTTTTACTAGCCATATTGGACTGTATCAGTTCGAGCTGATGCCTTTTGGGTTATGCAACGCTCCGGCGACTTTTGAGGCCATGATGGAAACTCTATTGAGTGATCTTTTATGGCGGAAGTGCCTGGTATATCTGGACGACGTCATTGTTTTCGGCAAGACGTTTAAAGAGTGTGCGTTGAACCTTGGAGAGGTGTTAGAGCGAATTCGGTCCAATGGGTTAACCCTGAAGCCGAAGAAATGTGAACTTTTTCAGAAGTCCACGGTCTATTTGGGCCGGATTATCTCCACCAAAGGGGTGCAGGCTGATCCGGCAAAATTGGAGACTGTGGAGACTTGGGAAGTTCCAAAAGGACCGAAGGATGTGAGATCCTTCTTGGGGTTCTGTTCCTATTATAGGGACTTCATTCCCAGATTCTCTAGAGTGTCTCAACCCCTGCAAAAGTTGAGTCATTTGACTCCGGGGAGGGAACAGAATGATGCTTTCAAAGAGATTAAGGCGTTGTTCCGAACAACCCCCGTGCTGAGATACCCTACGGAGAAGGGGCATTTCATCCTTGACACTGATGCGAGCAATGAGAGCATTGGGGCGGCATTGTCCCAAATCCAGGACGGAGTAGAGGTCCCGCTGGCGTTCGCTAGTAACAGTATGAACAAGGCACAGAGAAATTATTGCACTACCAAGCGGGAGCTACTGGCTGTGGTGGTGTATACGAAGAAGTTTCGGCACTTCTTGTATGGAGGGAATTTCACACTCCGGACCGATCATTCAGCCTTGAGGTGGCTCCTTAATTTTAAGGATGCGGAGGGGATGATTGGTCGGTGGTTGAATCACCTCAGTGAGTTCCGGTTGGAGAACTCTCATATCCAACACCGAGCGGACACGAAGCATATCAACGCTGATTGCCTAAGTAGACGTCCGGTCCGCCGTTGTGTGCGTCCAGAGTGTGGGGATTGTGGTGCTCACAGTGCCGTGGTAGTGAGTGTGCTTTTGCCTTATGATGGGTTGTTGCAGAACCTGTTGGATTGGTCCACCGACACTTTAAGGACGTACCAGATAGCCGATCCTACCATAGCACGACTGAGGGAGCTTGTCCCTACAGGGGTCTGTCCAGTGAGGTAGGTTATGACACCGGATTGAAATTATGGCGGTTTGTAGTGGGGGATAAGGTGATCCGATTACATGAACCACTCTGTAATGTCAAGCTGGTGAATAACTGGGACGGACCACACACTGTGGTCAAATGTATCAGTCAGACAACTGTATTGATCCAGTCTGCAGCAGGGCGTATCCGGACAAGTCACGTTGCCCGGTTACGTGCTTGGGCTGGGAGGGAGCTCACCCCCGAAACGGTGGTGGAGGAAGAGAGTTCGGAGGCTAAATTTGTACCCTTGGAAGGGGTGTCGGTGGATACCCCCAAGCGGCGGGTACGGAGAAAACTCGTGAAAAAGAAAGTCTTGGCAGGCGAAGGAAGAAGGGCACGGAAAACTAAAATCAAAGCTGGATTGTTAGTTAAGAAAGAGTGTCCTTCGGCCAGGTTACTTGATGCGAACAGTAATCCCGTTTGGCGGAGCCCTTGGCTTGTGGCTAGGGGGGCTGTAACCTAGCTTGTTTACACAACGAGTGTGGGGTCCTGTATTGTCTTTATATGTTGTATGTGTGCTACCGACAGGGGCGCTCAGAGTCAATGGAAAAGAAAATAAGAGTGATCCCAGAGGGTGGTGGACGGATAATCCAGTGGGATAATCTTTAATTTCCCATATATATTCACTAATACAACTTTTGGGGAGCCGCCCGAGTGGCATGTTGATCCCTACAGCCCGAGCTGCGGGCGGGAGAGGTTGTGACCTGATTAAACTGGAATTGGGTCACGCCGGATAACGGGATCGCGTCTAATCACGCGAGGCGGCGCGCATGCGCTTTGTTTTAAAAACAAAAGCGAGGGAACCGCCATATTGATTTCGGCTTCAGCAATAGCGGCGGCAGTCGGCAGCGGAAGAACGTGTTTTTGGGCAGCTTTTGGAAGAAAAAAGTAGTTAAAAGAGTCGGTGAGCGTGAGTACTCTTTCTGGTGGTCGGTGTGACACGAGAGGGCGGCGGGAAACTTTGTGTTTCCCGTCAAAACCCCCTGTCGAACGACACCCGTAAAACGGTGAGGATGGCAGAGCAGCAGCTCCACCAGTCCGAACCACACGAGGACCCCGAGACGGCTTCCGCTGTCTAGTTGAAGCCCAACACCACTCCGGTGATGCGCTCAGTGAGAGATTAGCGGAGATGATTGTCGATCCCGCTGTCTCCCTGATTCGGAAGTCACCATCGCCAACTGGCAGTGAGGACTCCAGTCTGCTAGAGGGGATCGTGCTCTCCAAGCAAGAGCCCGTACCCTCCAGAGGCGCTGGCCGATCGTCCCGATTGGTTAGCTTGAGTATCTCGCCGACTGTTAAGAAGGCGGTAAGCCCAAAGCTGTCGATGCAGGACAGCAGCGAGGAGAGTGACGTCCCGGGTCCGAAGACTCGTGGTGGACAGAAAGCTGGTCGGAGTCGGTCGAAGTCGTCTGATTCTCGGACCAGCACCAAGGTGACTAAACAGTCCGGTGCCGGCAAGAAGCCTCAACCTAAGAAAAGTAGTACTGCGAGTACTAAGAAGACAGATCCGAAGCATACCAATAGCACGGGGCCGAAGGATCCGAAGAAGAAGGATCCGACGTCTGCCAGTAGTCAGGCGACAAAGGACCCTAAGAAGACAGATCCGAAGCCTACCGGTAGCACGGTGGCGAAGGATCCGATGAAGAAGGGTCCGACGCCGGATAGCAGTAATGCGGCGAAAGATCCGAAGAAGGGTAAGGGGAAGCCTGGGGCTGTCCCTTCAAGCAAGTTGGATCTCCGAGCGATCCTTGCTGCGGCGGTGAAGCCTGAACCCGCCCCGAAGGGGAAAGGCAACACTGGTGTGAAGAAGACTGCCACTGCTTCCGGTCGGAGACTACGCCTCCGGCAATGGATTTGTTGTCCTTTTATAAGGGATTGGACACGAGTGCTGCAGTGGCGGCTACAGCAGCAGCCATCGCCGGCATAGCAGCTTCTGCTGTGATGACGGGGCAAAATGGTGGCGGGGCTCGTAAGAAGACAAATAACACTGCGTCCGCCTTAACAGCGCCGAAACCTAACGAGGAAGAGGCTATGGATGTGGGTACCAAACAGACGGGAGCTACGTTCAAAGAACCGGAACCACCGGGACCTTTGAAGCAGGTACCGAACCCCACCGAGTCGCCCCAGAAGGACACCGCGTCAAGTTTGGAGTCTCCAGTAATGGATACTTCGGACGAGGCTGGTAAACTGAACGAGGCTGCTGGTGGGAGTTCGTCTGGAGGGGGAGCAGTTAACATCCTGCCCTCACACCAGCATGAGGATTGGGCGAAGGACGATGATGAGGTCCCGAGAATCCTCCAAGTGAGCTTAATTGATCAATTAAGCGCGGAAGAAGTGAAGCTGATGGATTTCGGCCTAACTAAAACGTTCCGGGGTCTCGACAATCTCGCAGAACGATTCCCTACCTGGTTCCCGGACCGTGTAACTGCGGCCCTGGAGGGTGTTGGTGCGTTGGCCCGTAAGGAGCGCCTATTTGCTATCACCGAGCAACGTCCCGAGGCTTTGGAGGAGCTGGATACGGATATGGAGACATTTTCCGAATTCAAAACCGTCCTCAGCAAACGGGAGAAGAGGCGACATCTGACGCCGGCTATGAAGCTGGCTCAGGACGTTGCCCAAAAGACTAAGGAAGCCATTCTGGATGCCTCCCGAGTGGATGAGATAGTCCAACAGACCACTGCAGCGGTTCGGAACCTCGATACCGCTCGACAGGAGAGGGCTAACCATCGGGAACGTATCCTGTTGGAAACCATCCGGCAAACCTCTCTGGAGGCGGGTCAATCCGCTGATGAGGTGGAAGCTGTAATGCAAGGCTTAAGGGATGACACGATTCCTCAAGCTGAACTCGAGGCGTTGGTGGAGACTGCCCTCCGAGCGAACGCCATGAGTAAGTTTAAGTTTTCACACCCATGTGTGTAGGGGACTGTGTCAAGGACAACCCTTGTTCGCAGCACCCTGAACCGATTGGTCCGGATGGCTTATCGGATGATGAAGAATGGATCAAGAAGGATCCACTAGATAGGTCGGTACAGTTGTACCACTTTGAGTTGTTAGAGAAGGTGCGTGGCGCAAAGAGGACGTACTGCACCTTCCATCAGAAGACAAAGTTGTCGTGGGCGATGGCGAGATGGGCTCCGGACCTTCCCTGTCCCTTCACAACTTGTCAGAATATTGATGAGATGCGTGGTTCTCCCCGAACTTGGCCTACTAAGGTCAGGTTCGCACGCCACATCACCGAGTCTCATGTACGTCATTTCATCCGATATGACTGCATGAGTGTGGGAGCGAGGGGCAGCAAGGCGTGTCCCAACGGAGGTCGATTTGCTCGTCGTGCATACATCATCCGACACATGGCCAGCAAGCATAAGCTATCGCTGGAAGCTGCGGCGGAATGGATCCAGCTCGCACACCAGGAGGTCTACTCCAACTTTGGAGCAGATCATATGGAAAATTATGACTTGGACTTCGGCTCCAACGAGAAGGGAAAGGTCCGGGTGTTTTACAAGGTAAACCCGGATCACACGGCACTCCATATCCCTGATGGTCTGCTCTTCGATGCGTTCGAAGCATATCGGACCAGGACGAGCACCAAGAGGGCTCCGAAGCGAGGAAATCAAACCTCGGAGACAGCCGCTGCGAAGCGGCCCCGGAAGGATAGCTCGGAGGGGCCGTCTGTGCTGGATAAGGTGGCGCCCGGGTACAAAGGGCCCAGCTTTACATCCAAGAAGACTGACTGAAAGTCGGGTCCTCAGCACGGGCCGACTATCACCCAGTCTGGTCCGGAGGATCCGAACGCTGGCACGGGGGAGAACTTTGACGAGGCTTTCCCCCCATCGGAGTTGATTCCGGGTGAAGAGACGCAAGTCTTGACACAATCCGGAAAAATGAAACCGCCGGTGAAACCCAAGCCGCCCAAGAACCAGAGTCCCACTTCGGAGACTCTTCCTGAGGATGCTCTGGTCCTAAAACTCCGAGCTCCGAAGCACTTCCCTCAGGCCGACTTCAGGTCATATGAAACTGGCCAAGAGACATTGAACCAGTGGCAGGAGAATTTCCACTCCCTGTTAACTAACTTGTGCCAGGAGGTGACGATGCTGTCTTTGAACTGCGTCCATCACCTCCACACTACTGAGGTCAAGATCCAAAAGGAGACGGCCGAGGATAAGGTTCGGGAAGAGATGGAAAAAGCTCGGAACGAACAAGAGCAAGCTAGACTGGACAAGAAAAAGCAGAAGAGGGCGGCTAAGAACGCCCAGGAGAAACTTGACGCCGAGCGCGCCAAGTTCCGAGAGTGTTTCGGGCACGAGATGCACGAGTGGAATGAGTCCAGGGAGATGATCGAGTCCTGGCTCCAAGAGTTGACTCTGGCTGAGGCTGAGTCAGACTCCGAGGATGACGATCAGGCTGCGGTAGACCCTACTAAAGCCGGATTGGATGAGGACTCGGACACCGCATAGGATTATCCTATAGCGTGTCTGTAAGCGAGGGGGGGAGTATTGGGAAATACTACCCCCAATAGTGAAACACCAAATAGCAGGGTGTCCCGGGATCCGGACAGCAGAACGGGACAGGCCGGCTACGAAAGGATCCGGTCTGTCAAAGGACACTGATGGAGGATGACGATGGAATCCGGAGGAGAGACGTTACTCTGGACAGGAGCACCGTACGATCCAGGACCTGATGCACCAAGTTTTTTTATATATACCAACTACAGGACCGAGTGCTCCTATATTAAATATGTCTGAAGAACGCTAGGAGGCAAGACATAGTTGTTTTTTATATATATAATATCATGCTCCCGAGGAAGAGCAAATGAACTTTCTTGACCCGGTTAGTAGGAGCTGAATGAAGTAGGTTCCGAAAGCCAGGCAGAATGCACCATCTCATGCCAGGAGGATCCTGATCTCCAACAAAGAATAAGTATGATGTCTTTTTACTATTCTAATATTATTACCTGTTTAATATAAATTAATAAGGAAAGTGATAGTGTTTATCACTTCTAGTAATATTATAACAACAAGTGTAAATAGCTCGGGGTCTTGAAGGGACACAATTTTTTTGTGATACCATACTTTTCAAGTGTTCATATTCTCAGGTGTACCTAGAGTCGATATATATAGGTTAATTCTATTTATCCAAGGGAGTAGAGTGTAATTTTCATTACAATCGCTATATATATTGTTGTGTGTAAATAATAACTTATTGTGTTCATCAGAACAGTCATATTGTTAAAAGTGTAGCTATATTAGAGCCCCTAAGGTGGTATTTATAAGATAATGCCAGTCCGAAGTGTTTTCTGACTTTAACCTTAATTATTTACCTCCCGGTTATTATCTGGTAGGGGGTAGTGTAGGGGCTAGGGTTATGCGGGGTTTATATGACGGGTTCTGTTGCATGCTGTGTTGCGAACTCCGTCCGAACCCTTCAGCCCGACGGCAGGTGGCAGCATCTGCTTCGGGCTTGGGGTATGGACAGAGGTTGCTATAGGCTTCCGGTCTGCGTGTGCGCGCGCAGGCTGGCTGCCTATATATACCCAGCATCCGATGGGACTCGTCGGTCACTCTGGATCCACGCTAGGACAGAGGCCCTGCGATCGTATCGGCTGCAAGCCTACTGACCCGTTCCGAACTCTACAGCGAGTTCGCACCGCTATAGCTTTGCCTGTCTAGGTTCCTGAATAAACAATATTATAGAGGACAAAGTATCGTTTATTACACAATGAACAATCGCTTCCCAACAACTAGTCTTAGGCTAGTATAAGTTATGGGATACATGTCGCTAATCCAACTAGAATGAGGCATGATGAAACAAAATTTGTATGCCATAATTACCATCATAAGAGCTGATTCATGTGTTAAGGAATGTTTGATTGATCCAAGTCCATGGTTTTATGAAGTGTTGTCTTTTATATAAATGTTAAATGTGATGTGTACACAATAAAGGGCTTACTTTTTTTCAACACTTGACTCTGTTTAGTCTATGTTCTGGCCATTTATGAAACATCTACCTACAGATTTAAAATCACCATTTCCCCCATATCAGGGAATTGGAAACAAAGAAGATATATGCACTTTTAAATTCAATGATAATGTTGAGCTATGATTGCCTGAGATGCCGCAGCCTTTTGAGAATTATTCCTGACCAGAAACGCAATTATTAGTCCTTCATATCAAACACAGTAAGCACGGACAGCTTTACATCTAATAAGTTGGTAATGGGTACTGGTATCACTGTGCCTTGATTTCAATTATTTTGATACAATACAATACAATACAAAGATTTACATACACTCAAAAAAGTGATTTACATATGCAATTTGTCAATATGGCTGCCTATACATGGCAACAACCAACAAGTGTAAGGGAGGAAAAGATGGCTGCTTACAAAGAGATATGAGCTATAATGCTCTAGGGGACATGGCAGAAGCCTATACAGAAACATTGCTATAGGAGGACATGGGATAATAACCAACAGGTCTACAGTAGGACAAGATGGCCACCTACACAGAGTTATCACTAACATTGCTATAGGGGGACAAGATGGCCACCTACACAGAGTTATCAGTAATATTGCTATAGGGGGACAAGATGGCCACCTACACAGAGTTATCAGTAATATATTGTATGTGACATACCTTAGGTAAGGTCCCCCAAAACCAATGCAAGTTGGACCCTCTACTCAACAACCTAACTGCCGGTGTACCCACAGATCCTGAAGAGACAACTACTACATGAAGTCAAATTCTATATGGGTCAGAATTTTGAAAAATGCCACTTCCTGGGGCCAAAAGTGAATAACAATGAAAATTCAAAAAACTCAATTCATCTTTATTAAGTGTTTATTTTGTAAATCTGTTAAATGTCTCTTATGAAATAAAGGGCTTGCTTTTGTCTCTATATCTGAGTCTGTTATTTCTATGTTCTGATCATGTATACTATATTTTATTATATAATGGACAAAATGACTGACTACAATCAGGAATTCTAAGGGAGACAAGATACAGCCTACATAGAGATATTAGTTACAATGCTGTAGGGTACACAAGGCTGCCGACAGTGCTATTATTCATATTGCTATAGGGGGACAAGATGGCTGCCTGCACAGAGCTATCCACACAGAAAGACACAATTGCAGCCAACACAAAGCTATATGTTACATAAATGTAAAGGGTGAGAGGATTGTGGCTTTTAGAGGGTTAATAGTAATGATAAGGGGACAAGATGGTTGCCTATACAAAGTTTAAGAACCGAATGGGATGGCTTCTTATAAGTTATAATGCTATAGGATAGAAATAAACAGGTCTACTGGAGGACAAGATGGCCATGTACACACAAAAAGGGGGAAACTGGGCAATAACCAACAAGGCAATAGGGGGACAAGATGGCTGCCTACACAAAGTTATCAGTAACACCGCTATAGGGGGACTAAATGGCCACCTACACAAGAGTTATCCATAAAATTGCAATAGGGGGACAAGATGGCTGCCTACACAGAGTTATCAGTAACATTGCTATAGGGGGACAAGATGGCTGCCTACACAAAGTTATCAGTAACACCGCTATAGGGGGACTTAATGGCCACCTACACAAGAGTTATCCATAAAATTGCAATAGGGGGACAAGATGGCTGCCTACACAGAGTTATCAGTAACACTGCCATGGGGGGACAAGATGGCTGCCTACACAGAGTTATCAGTAACATTGTCATGGGGGGCCACATTGGCTGCCTACACAGAGTTTATCAGGAGTAGACTGTAGGTGGTGAACAGGGGGCCTATCCAAAGACCCTGGGACCCTGGGACCCTAGAACAAGTTTCAAGTTAACAATCTTGAATGGTGGGGGGTTCACGAGGGGTCCCATTAGCCCATGGCCTATTGCATTTACACTGCATAAGTCTTCTGGTTTTGACAGCTTTATGCATTGCTTAATTTTGCTTAATGTCTGACATTAAGCAACTTAAAGCAACTTTAAGCAATTTTACGGGAACTTGTCAGCAATGATTAAAGTAGGAAAAACTCGGTGTATCCTGCAACTTTAAGCAGCTTACGGCGCGCTGAAAGGCCGTAATAAAAGTTGCTTAAAGTTGCAGAAATTTGATTAAACCCTGACTTGGAAATTTGATTAAAGTTGCAGAAATCGGATTGACCATTAATTAGACGTTTGCTTAAAGCTGCTCACAATTTTATTTATATTGATTGTAGGTTCTGTTTTGTTGTTGTTGTGAAATATGGACATGGGCGTTTGTATCTTTCTCAAGGGGGGGGCCATCATTTTGGGGATAATTCTGGGAAGCAAGGAGGCTGGGGCCAGGTGAAGGAGACTGGGGCCAGGTTAAGGAAGCTTGGACTGGTTCCTGAAGGTATGGGCCGGGTCCTGGGGGCTGGGCAGCCAAGTGGGCAGCTGGGCAGTCAGTTGGGCAGAGCTTCAGCAGGCAACAGGTTGGATGTAGCAGCAGGAGTTGTATCCAGTAGCTCAGGCAGGAGTGAAGTGAAGACTCCCCCAGCAGCACCCCCCATTATAAGGGGAGTGTAGTCACGGTCACGTGACCGCCACGAGCCCACCCTGTAATTAGCTAGAGGTGGTCACATGACCCCTCAAGTGCACTGATGCGGATCAGTGTAGTATTGGCAGTCATGCAGAGCAGTCATGCAGAGCATGGCGGCTCTGTAGTGCCACACAGACCGCCACACCTCTCCCCCAGCTACCTGTACTCCCAGGACGCGTACAAGGTGTCACACACTTCCTCCTGGCGGCTCTATACTGCAGCAAACACGGCCACACCTCTCCCCCAGCTACCTGTACTCCCAGGACGCGTACAAGGTGTCATACACTTCCTCTTGGCGGCCTACAGTGTAGCAAACACGGCCACACCTCACCTGTCTCCGGCCTCTCCTCATCTGCCCTCGGACTCCCCTCACCTGTCCCCGACCTCCCCTCACCTGTCCCCGACCTCCCCTCACCTGTTCCTGGTCTTGAGGTGAAGTGTAATGTGCCTGAATAGGAGCTTGACCAACTCCCTACTTTAAGCACATAATAAAGTTGGGAAAAAGCAGGTCGATTATTAAAGTAGGTGAAATCTGCTGACAAACTGCAAGCCCTACTTTAAGGTGACGCTTAAAGTTGCAGGAAAATAGGTTGGTGCTTAAAGGAGGAGAAAGCTGCTGGGAGCTGCTGACAAGGTGCGGGTTCTACTTTAAGCACCTTTCCTGCAACAAAAAGCATGTATTAAAGGACTAGAAAGTCGATGCCTTATGCAGTGTTACCTCTGCCAATGCCAGTAGAACGTCACGCCATGTGCCTACAGATAATGGGGAGGCCTACATAGTTAGTCTAACCACAGTCTCTACTATCAGGCCACTATAAGAAACAGTTGTTTCTCATCACGTACCAAGAGAACATGAAGTGAGTGTATTCCTTCCTTTTTTAAATTTTCCTTGAGGAACATTGTTGTTTCTATATAGCATATTGGATTACTGGTATCATGTATGCTTTGATTTGATCAAAGGTAGGGTACCTTTTTTGGGGCACTCTCATAACCCTAATGCCTAATCTCATGTAATGGTATAATGCACCAAAGGACCTATGCATCAAGCCCACACTGCGGAGAGCAGTGACTTTCCACACACTTTAAAAAATTAGATTAGAACTGTAAGAGATAGCAAAATCTACAAGTATCTCTTGATGAGAAACAAGTTAGAGTTGCAGTGGCCTTAACTATCCACTTTCTGTTTGATGTCCCGGGGGTAAGCCCTAGTACAACTGCAATAAGCCAGGTGGCAGCACTGTGGTGTAATCAGTCTTAGTTAGGTTCACTAACAAGGGTAGTCTGCAAGTCCTCCTGGCTATAGTTAGTCTCCAACTATGCATGCTGGCCCCAACTCTAGTGAAATTATAGGCATGTCACATCATTAGGTTAGTAGGACTGCAATAAGCCAGGTGGCAGCACTGTGGTGCCATCAGTCTTAGTTAGGTTCAGTAGCAGTGGTGGTCGGCAAGTCCTCCTGGCTATAGTTAGTCTCACCTGTCCCTGCTGGCCATAACTTCGCCCCAAATATGGGCATCTGAATATGTGACCCGTTTTAACGAAATGGGTCGGAAGTTGTTTTTTTTGAAAAATGAGCTCTTTACATTTTTCTAACGTATGAATAGTTTTCTTTTTGAATGCTGAGTTACAAACCAGATTTCAACTCCAATTATTCCCCAAAACCATGGCCAAAGGATTTATAATTGTATTGTATGATATAGTTAATATCTAATTTAAACGACAATCATCTCATTTAAATTGATTTCCATTTAATTCAACAAAAAAGTATTAGGAACATCATCCGAGGGTCAAAACTGGCCAATATACTTCATGTCACATACCAAATAAAAGCTCTTGATGGGCTATGAATGAATATAGCAATAACACAACATTTTTGTTATCCAACTTCCGACCCATTTTGTTTAAACAGGTCACATATGGCAATCCAAAGACAACGGATGTCAGCACAGTCTAAATAAGTCTGAGGGAGTGGTCATTACTTAATAACTGGCAGGTCGCTGGATGTATCACTCTGGGGGCTTGAACATTACTCTTTTTTGGATTTTTTACCTGGTATTTAAATCCTGATGTCCCATGTCATCATGTCCAAAACCAAATTAAAGATATCCCTTGTTGTGTCAGTATGATGCATCTTGCATATCAAACCTAATGAATGCCCATGTCTGCATGTAGAATGTATAGGGCCAGATATATGGGTGTAGGTAAGCGTTTCCACTGCTCTAATACCTAGTAACGTCCTGTCTGATCCACACCCTGTGCCCCTGTGATATTATGAAGATTTAACCGCTATCATTTTACATTTCTATATCGAGCATGACACACATTGTACTTGTTTATAATCACAGACTATCATCGACCATTACACATGTACAGACTTGCTAGCTCATACCACCATCCGTCACTGCATGGCGCTGTGCTACCACTTATGTAGGCCAAATAAGAAAAAAGTTTTGTTTCAGGTAACATGGGAAGAAACTCTAGGGTCGGTAGGTCGGATTTCTTTTTTTTTTACTTCCCTTCTAAAATTGACCCAAAAAAGTGTAAAAATGGGGAGATTCTTTCCAAAATCTTGTAAACCTAAAATTGACCCCAAAAAAGTATAAAAATATAAAAATTTCTTCAAAATTGCATAAAAAACGTAGGGTCAGCCCTGTTTAGATAGGGTCAGTCCGGTGACCTGAAACAAACCTTTTTGTTTTTGCCCTATATAGAACCCACACTACAGGTACAGATGACTCGTACTGTAGTATCATCAACATCTATACTGCATGTATGTACGAATAAACCCAAACTACACACCTAAGTGCCAACTGTATTTGTCACTTATTGTCATGCATATCCAGATCCTAGATCATGCCATCTAATAGTAGATGACGATGCCCTGATATGACACCCCGGGACTGGTTCTAACTAGTAAGACCCACAATTAATGATAGAACCAGTCCACACCAAAGTACCACCTGGGGACCAAACTGGGAACCACCATCTGCACCTCTCACTCCCCTATAGGGGGAACCGACTCCCTGTCACTCTCAGATCTGAGCACCAAGCATTAAGGTAGGTCGATACCATTGAAAACGGGACCACTGCGCATGTTTCCGCGCATCTACCTTAAACATGTCAGAGTGCCTTCATATTTGGTAGGTGTATGGTCATATATACCTTCATTGCCCATGTAAAATTTTGGACAATTCTGACCAAAATTTATCGACAATGTATTGTGTACAAGAATTAAAGGTGTTTTTTTTTTGCATTTCGGACATTTTGTTATCAACCACATTTATAAACTAATAAATGATATAATTCGGACTGTAAAGGTGAATAGATTGCTTAAATATATCATGGGCTACATAATGAGACCATTTCATAACATGACTATTAGCATTTTACCCATAATGCAATACTTCAAATATCTTATTTAGCACACTTTTGCAGTACTTTTTTACTTCAAAGGCCCAAAACACCAAAATAATGCGCGGGACTCTATGTTAAATTTAGTCTTACGAGTTTTCAAATGATCTTGAATTTCATTTCATGAAGTTTAAGAAAAATGACAACTTTTTTTCTATTGATTTTAATCGATTTTGTGTTTAATTAATTACAAATTAATCCATATTTTCAACCAAACATCGTTTTTTTCACCCAGAATGCCACATCACAGAACCATTAAAGTATTTTTGGAATAAAGAAAAATATGTGGGCCCTCATTGTGTGATGTTTCATATTTTTGTGGTTGCCGGTTATGGCAAAATAAAATTATGGAACTTGTGATATTTTTTTCTATTTTTTAGAGAAAAATCGAAATATATTAATTTTTCAAAATTCTGTATTTATAAAAGTAGCGTGGGGCCCCCCTATTTTCTCTTCAGTTATTTGTTCTAAATGATCTAAGGCACCTCTGGAAGAAATTTGGAGGAATTCTAAACGTTTTGAGTCAATGGTATCGACCTACCTTAAGTGCTGTCACCTCCCATACCACCCCCCACACCCCTCATTCCTCAGTCTTGGTCTCTGCTACCAGCCGCAGCCCTGATCCACCCATACACTACACACGTTTAACCCTTCATAGATGGCATAACATCCTCGATGCAGCATACCCTTTCTAATCATAATCCATGAATGCGACCCAGTTGAGTAACTTGCATTTACAGTCAGCATGATGCGTGACTGCACACTGTGAGCTACTCACTGGGAATGTTCATGCACCATGACAACACATGGCAGAGCAGATTAAAGCACTATGCTGTTCTTAAAGGGTTAATACAGTGTGGAGGCCTGAGTAGCCAGACACTTCCCCAGATGGTTTGGTTTGTTCAAAATCAGCCTATTAACCAGTTAAGGGTCATTTGGTCAGGTCAGGGCTTTATACATCCAGCATGCCAACCCTTTGTGAGCGTTTCCACCAGGCATGGTCAGCATTGAGCCTGAATGCACCCCTAGCACATTACCGTAAAACCTTGTGTATAAGCCACGGCTAGTCCCCGAATCAGATCCGCAGTGCGGCTTATAGGATCGGGATACGGCTTATACAAGAGTTTTTGCCACGATGGTACAGTACTAAAATCGACACATTCAGATGGCTAGTGTGGCTTATAGGATCAGCCTGAAGTCAGGGTGGGGCTTATACGTGAGTTAGGCTTGTACGCAAGGTTTTACGGTACTCACCAGGACTGCAGTTAAACAATAGAGAGACAGAGGGCACAGTGCATTAAAGCACCAGGCTACATGCTAAGGTCGACGACCAGGACGGTAGTTGTCCTGTCCACCCACCTTTAGGACACCAGTCACAGCCTATTACACAAAGTATACATCTTGTCTAGACACTAGGGGAGGACTCTTTAGGGGTGGTGTAGTACTTTATGGTGTAGCCCTGGTGATTCATCTTGTCAGGGCTACGTACATCCAGTATGCCAACCCTTTGTGAGTGTCCCCACCATGTATGGTCAGCATTATGCCTGAATTCACTCCTAGTGAATCACTCACCAGAACTGCATTTATGCAGCATAATACAAAAGGCACAGTGCATTAAAGCACTGTGCTGCACTTAAATGGTTAAGGACATGTAACAGATAAACTATGGTGTGGTTGATTCTACTTACCTTTTCATAACCATTCTCTATCTGTTTTAAACCAGGGTATGCAGTATAACCTAAGGTGCGAACTCTATTGTTCTGCCCCACCACCACCATCATTTTCCTCAAATTGGCATGTGTCAACTCATTAGACACATAGATCTGCTACATACTGACATCCGCAGCAGGTCTCCAAGGTGAACAGCTTCTGGCAATAGAACAATGTATTGTTATTGCTATTGTTTGATGAACAGGCCAGCATAGATCTAATTTTTGGTAAATATCCTCAAGAAATAGTGAACATTCTGTATACCGATTACTCGCAGTTATACATTTACAGTGATGAAAGGAGTGAGAACTTGTTTCTGTGACCACTGTGTTTACACTGACATGGAAGAGCATGAATAAGGCCCCAATCTCATCATTTGGTGTAGACATATGGATTTTAAACGACAAGGAATGAACTGTCAGGGCATCACAATGGGTTTCTGCTTCCCCCGGGCCTATACACACACATGCACGCACTCTCTGCAGGACACGTTGGGTGTACCTCCACACAGACACCACCACCCCGACCTTCCCAACTTATCCCGCCAGGACACCAGTTATCCCTTTGAAGACTGCATCAAAGCTGTGTATCCTCGGTCATCATCATGCATGAGTGTCGCCCTGGAAAATAGCTATCATCAAGCCAACTTTATGGAGCTGACACACTCCCAAAAGGTTGGCATGATGCATGAATGAAGCACCAGTGAGTACTTGTAGGGACTGGATTCATGCATCATTGTGACCAAGGACATTATAGCAGAATGCTGCCCTCAAAGTTTCAGTCACAACCTATTATACAAGACATTACATGTGTAGATCTTGTCCACCTACCTATACTACTACACCAGTCAGTCACAACCAATTAAACACGACCCAACATCTGTACAGGCATGGGGCAAACTATCCAGGGTGACGCATCTGGGTGAGTGTGGGTGAGTGGGATGAGTGGAGGTCATTGGGGATGAGTATGGGGGTAAGTGGGGGTAAGTGTGGGGGTGAGTGGGGTAAGTGAGGGTGAGTGAGGGTGAGTGGGGGTGAGTGAGGGTGAGTGGGGGTGAGTGGGGGTGAGTGGGGTAAGTGAGGGTGAGTGAGGGTGAGTGGGGGTGAGTGGGGTTGAGTGGGGTGAGTGAGGGTGAGTGGGGGTGAGTGGGGGTGAGTGGGGGTGAGTGGGGGTGAGTGGGGTGAGTGGGGGTGAGTGAGGGTGAGTGGGGGTAAGTGGGGTGAGTGGGGTGAGTGGGGGTGAGTGAGGGTGAGTGGGGGTGACTGGGGTGAGTGAGGGTGAGTGGGTGTGAGTGGGGTGGGTGGGGGTGAGTGGGGGTAAGGGGGTGAGTGGGAGTGAGTAAGGGTGAGTGGGGGTGAGTGGGGGTGAGTGGACGATAGTGGGGTGAGTGGGGGTAAGTAGGGGTGAGTGGGGTGAGTGGGGGTGAGTCGGGGTGAGTGGGGGTGAGTGGGGGTGAGTGAGGGTGAGTGGGGGATGAGTGGGGGTGAGTAGGGGTGAGTGGGGTGAGTGGGGGTGAGTGAGGGTGAGTGAGGGTGAGTGAGGGTGAGTGGGGTGAGTGGGGGTGAGTGGGAGTGAGTGGGGGTGAGTGGGGGTGAGTGGGGGATAGTGGGGGTGAGTGAGGGTGAGTGGGGTGAGTGGGGGATAGTGGGGTGAGTGAGGTGAGTGGGGTGAGTGGGGGTGAGTGGGGGTGAGTAGGGGTGAGTGGGGTGAGTGGGATGAGTGGGGGTGAGTCAGGGTGAGTGGGGTGAGTGGGGGTGAGTGTGGGTGAGTGGGGGTGAGTGGGGGTGAGTGAGGGTGAGTGGGGGTGAGTGGGGGTGAGTGGGGGTGAGTGGGAGTGAGTGAGGGTGAGTGGGGGTGAGTGGGGGTGGGGGTGGTGAGTGGGGGTGAGTGGGGGTGAGTGGGGGTGAGTAGGGGTGAGTGGGGTGAGTGGGGGTGAGTGGGGTGAGTGAGGGTGAGTGGGGGTGAGTGGGGGTGAGTGGGGTGAGTGAGGGTGAGTGGGGGTGAGTGGGGGTGAGTGGGGATGAGTGGGGATGAGTGGGGTGAGTGAGGGTGAGTGGGGGTGAGTGGGGGTGAGTGGGGGTGAGTGGGGGTGAGTGGGGTGAGTGGGGTGAGTGGGGTGAGTGGGGGTGAGTGGGGGTGAGTGAGGGTGAGTTGGGGTGAGTGGGGGTGAGTGGGGTGGGTGGGGGTGAGTGGGGGTGAGTGGGGTTGAGTGGGGGTAAGTGGGGTGAGTGGGGATGAGTGGGGGTGAGTGGGGGTGAGTGAGAGTGAGTGGGGGTGAGTGGGGTGAGTAGGGGTGAGTGGGGTGGGTGGGGGTGAGTGGGGGTAAGTGGGGTGAGTGGGGGTGAGTAAGGGTGAGTGGGGGTGAGTGGGAGTGAGTGGGGGTGAGTGGGGGTGAGTGGGGGATAGTGGGGTGAGTGGGGGTGAGTGCGGTGAGTGGGGGATGAGTAGGGATGAGTGGGGGTGAGTGGGGGTGAGTGAGTGGGGGTGGTGAGTGGGGGTGGTGAGTGGGGGTGGGTGGGGGTGAGTGGGGGATAGTGGGGTGAGTGGGGGTGAGTGAGGGTTAGTGAGTGGGGGTGGTGAGTGGGGGTGGTGAGTGGGGGTGGGTGGGGGTGAGTGGGGGATAGTGGGGTGAGTGGGGGTGAGTGGGGTGAGTGGGGTGAGTGAGGGTGAGTATGGGTGAGTGGGGGATAGTGGGGTGAGTGGGGGTGAGTAGGGGTGAGTGGGGTGAGTGGGGGTGAGTCAGGGTGAGTGGGGGTGAGTGGGGGTGAGTGGGGGATAGTGGGGTGAGTGGGGGTGAGTGGGGGATAGTGGGGTGAGTGGGGGTGAGTAGGGGTGAGTGGGGTGAGTGGGGGTGAGTCAGGGTGAGTGGGGTGAGTGGGGGTGAGTGGGGGTGAGTGGGATGGATTGGGAGTGAGTGGGGGTGAGTGGGGGTGAGTGGGGGTGAGTGGGGGTGAGTTGGGGTGGGTGTGGTGAGTGGGGGTGAGTGGGGGTGAGTGGGGGTGAGTAAGGGTGAGTGGGGTGAGTGGGTTGAGCAACCAAAGTGTTAAGCAACAGGCTGTACTAGAGTGCCTGCTGAGGGGAGTGTGTGGGACGCATGCAGACACAGGACAAGGGCTGAGTGAGTGAGGACTTATCCCTCTATGGGCAGCATAGTACAGTGAGGCCAAAAAATAAAGGTTTGCTTCAAGTCATCCGACCGATCCTATCATAACAGGGCCGACCCTACGTTTTTTCAAGCAATTTTTAAAAAAAATCCTTATTTTTACCCTTTTTTGGTCAATAGCAGGGTCTTTGGACTGGCCAGCTGGTTAAGACCTACCGACCCTACATTTTCTGCCAATGTGTTTTTTTGGCCTAATGCAGTATGCCCTTTAGTATGCCCCAAGTCACTCGCTACTGCTACATTCATGCATCATCACGACACTATGGGGGTGACACATGATGTTAGGCCTGATGCATGAATAAAGCAATAGTCAAATACATGCAAGGGCTGTAATCATGCATTATGAAAACCAAGGTCATTGGCAAATTGCGCAGCCTTTAATGTTAAAATCAAGCATTCATTAACATTACAGACCATACATTGTACCATGCGCTTGGACTTAACTTGTAAACACCGCCATTCAACATTATCCAAGTGACATCCCAAACACTAACTATGTACTCATGTCAACCCCCTTTCATTGTTGGCTGAACATTGGCTCTAAGAGCCCTATTATATATCATATTTATCCTACTCTACTTTACATATGTACATGTGTATATATATATATATATATATATATATATATATATATATATATATACACATAGTAAGTTAAAGAGCTCTGTGGAAGCATGATTCATGAATACAAGCCTACCAAGTCTGCCTACCTATATATATATATATATATATATATATATATATATATATATATATATATATATATAACAGGTAGAAGACCAGTCCCCTCCTCTCCCCTCCCTTCCCCTGTAACAGCCAGATTCATGACAAATATATACATACATACATACATACATACATACAGGTGTATACAGATGTATGAGACATTAGAGGCCATTCAAGTATGAAGTCATGACTTTACAGACATTTCCCAAAAACCCTCCCTGTGTCATCATTTAATAACAACATGGCCATCCTTCTCTATATACCCCATACTCCTCATTGATGATGTTATACTTGATTAGCCCATCATGCACATTGTTGGTCTAAATAAGGTTAGCAAAAAGTGTGGTGCTAAAAAGTATGTGGCACAATTGTGTTTAGAACCAACATAAATCTGATGTGGTGTAGACTTGGTAGGCTTATATTTATGAATCATGCTACCACAGAGGTCTTTAACTTACTATGTGTGCCGTAACAGGTTAGACATGGGTTCAGTAACTGTGGAGGAGTGAAAGTGGACTTACAACTGTATGCTGCTGGTAGAGACTACATAGCACCCGCAGGCTTCAGACAGCGACCGGACAAGACCTCTGTGAATAAGTGAGTAATTTATCATGTAAATCAAGAGGTTCAAGCAGCTTGTCTGGCGATATGGTACATTGATAGAAGTGTGGTGTATTGATAGGGGAGGGGCGTTGGAGAGACAGGGGGAGGGGGATGGCATGTTCCTATCGATACCTCTCCCACCTGCTTAGCTGCCTTCCCTTAGTCAAACCACATCCTAATGTCAATCACATTGACTCAATTAGATTGGATCCTCTCACCCTGTAGGCATCATCCCCTTAACCAGGACACTCTCGGCAGCTTGAGGGAACCGAACTAGACAGATAATCTTTAAACTCTAGAACTTAGTCAATAGCGATGAACCTAGTTAATCATTTTTGGCTCCCTATATGACCAACCATGGTTAGTTAATACTGCCAGGTATAGTCAATAAACAACCCACCTTAGCCATTCCATTCCTATGAGTATAAGGATAAGACTTTTAGGGTGAGGCCTTAGTTTTTCCTTAGTCATTTTTGAATTTCAGTTTGTTATTCTGACCGATATCCCTATGAGTAACCTGGGATAGCCACTACAGATTAAAGCCCTTAGGATTCAGACTATCAGTCTATATTGCTATTTGATGTACATCCATCCTTAAAGGGTTAACTTATAATTATTGTCTGCATCCATACACCTACTTATACCCTGTGTAGCCATCTACCTGCAGTATGATTAGCAGGAATTGTCCTGTAATCCCGCAGGTGATTTAATGACATGCTATGGTGGTTATTATCCAGGCATCTCCAGGCATATGGTACACTATGGTAACTATAGTGACACATGGCAAAGTGCAAAGCTACACCTACTGCTCATTGGTTCAAAGGGTGTAGACTCTGCCCAGGGACCACCACCTCCTCTCCCCATAGCACTGTAGGAACACTGAGGAGTTAGCCCATCAGTAGTGGTGGATGGTTATGTTTTTAAGCAAAACTACAGGAGGTGATTGCTCAGTATTTATGAGGAGTTGAATCTTGTAAAGCTATGTGTTGGTGGCTATGGCCATGTATTATGTAGTGCACTAATGGTTTTTGAATATACTGGTCTGCAAGAGCCGGAAATAAGGATTTTATGATTTGAATGACTAGGCTAACTACATTGACCTCAAATAAGAGGATAACTAAAAATACATGACGAGCCTTATTAAATTACTGGTGAAGAGCATAGATGAACCTATGATGATGTAAAATGACCACTCAGTGCCTGTTTAGGACCACCATCGGATGTGCATTAGTTATATTTGTATGGACATATAATGTAGTGCATGTAGCCAGCTGGATAATTAAGAAGGAATTAGCCCATAACAATGATCAAGGTCCATGTACTATAGGCCAACTATAAAGGACTAGGCGAACTCATATCAGGCTGTACAGAAAGTAGTATATATATAATATTTACATGGATTGCCCTTGGCTGTTCATACATACTTTAAGGCCAAATTTTAAAAAAAGATATGTTTCAGGTAACATGGGAAGAAAGTCCAGGGTTGGTAGGTTGGATTTCATTCTTATTTTATCTTTTTATTTATTTAACATAAAAATACTATCCAACCTCTCTTCATATTCTAAAATTGACCCAAAGGTGTAAAAATATGAAATTTCTTCAAAATCCCTATAAACCATGCGACCTTTCTATCTCATATTATCTTTTAGCGATAAAGGTAGTAACCAGCCTCTGTGTACGTCACAGCATCCTTTGCGGGAGGGCTCCAGACTCCCCCTGGGGGTCAATACCCACACTAACTAATTAGTCCCTCATCACAACAGACTATGTTAGCCTAGTCACATCAGCAGAGTTAGCCTAGTCTTTAATCTTCATTTCAGGCTGATATCTTTATTATTACATCAATTTAATGAGGCTAGCAATGGCCTACATGACCAACAATTTTTTGCGGAAAGCCACTCAACTCCATAAGAGAGGGCTTGATGCATGCCCCCCCCCCCCCCCGGTACATGGTACCACTCAGGGGAGGTCAGACATTAGGCTTGGGAGAGTGAGAAATTTTCACCAAAAAATAATACCCAGTACATGACCATATCTACCTAAACTAACATTCTACCAAATATCATGTAAGAATATCAAGTATTTACATTACAAATAGACTAAACCTGTTCAGCATTGTTTGCTCACCATCCGCCATTATGGATGGGCTAACTCCAGATTCCAGGCCCAGTGTCCTACCAGTGTGTAGGCCGTACATGAGTGGCTGCCGATGCCTTGAGGACTGCCCGTACAGCTGCCCCCCATACCACGGCTTAGTGTATCAACCTATTGACTTAACTAGGAGGGAGAGAGTCAGGGTTATTAACCCTTTAAGGAAAGCATGTAGCTAAAAGATGATCACGCCTACCCCTCCAACCCAGCATGATGCTTAAATGCAGCCCTGGAGAGTTATTCTCAATCTCAGCGTCCATCTTGAAGTGGGAAGCATTACCAATTCCGACATTTTAGGGGCAGGGAGGCATTACCAATTCCGACATATGGGGGAGGGGGAAAGCATTACAAATTCCGACATATTGGGGGGAGGGGGAAAGCATTACCAATTCTGACATATTAGGGGGGGGGAAGCTTTACCAATTCTGACATATTAGGGGGGAAGCATTACCAATTCTGACATTGGTGTATCATGACGACAAATGTCATCTCTTAGTGACATCCGCCTTTAAAGGGTTAAATACTGAACCAGCACAGTTTTGATATTGTAAACATATTTTGTGTAAGGCTGTACATATTTTCACAGATTTCACGAATTTTAAAATCGGCAAAAATATGTTTACAGTATTGAAATAAAGTGCCAAATTTCAGGAATCAGCTAATTTAAATACGTGCGGAAGTGTATATTTTAAGGATATCTGCAAAAATCGATACCAGTGAAAATACCGTAGTGGCCTGTTTAAGCGCCCCTGCGCTTATAAATTTCAGCTCCCTCTTACCCCCTGCACTTATACAGAGACCTGTGCTTATATGAGTACCTTTAAAGAGAGATTTTGGGTTTCAGAGGGGTCATAGACCTGCGCTTAAACGAGACCTGCACTTATTTGAGACCCCTGCGCCTAAATTACACCCTTCAGTAACACGGCCAGACGCACAGTTCTCAATTAGGTTAATGTTATTCTAAATAATGCACTCTCAAAGTGAGTACCTGCTCTATGATGAGCACTGGGGGGATTCCCAAACTAAGTTAGGGAATACACAACCTATGCGAGTTACTTGCCGGAGCTGCATTGGAACATCATGAAGACATCCGTCCTCAAAGGGTTCAGGAGAGTAGGACTGCGCCTCCATATGAGGATATCATTTATACTAAAAAGTATGCATTATGTAAACCCCCACCCTCTGTACTTCCTCCCAGGCTTGCAGATAGGTGGGTAGCCTGGACTGCCAATGGAGGGGAGGGCCACTTCATGACACATCCAGGGTAACACATTTGAATCGAACAGTAAGCCCAAATTGAAGATACCAGAGGCCTTCGGCCTCTGGCGAGTGGCATCACTACCCTTTCCTGTACTCCTCAGTCTCACCCTCAAGTGTGACTGACCATAGCCCAGCCCTATGCCCAAATAAGGTGCATTTGGTCATAAACGGCCGCGGTGTGCGGCTGATGAACGGCTGATGGAGGGGTGTCTGTCTGTGTGTCGCCGACCATACTGTCTTGGTCACGGGACCCTCAGAGACGTTATAAGAGACTGTATTTAATAAAGGGAATATAAATGCCTAGAAGGGGGCACTCTTTTTTCCCGGTAGAGGGTATCTGGTCAATCAATTTAGCATAGATTGAATTTAAATGCTGAAATAAAGCCCTACATTTACATATATCCTACATTTTAAATGCATTCCCAGAACCATATTTACTCCAAAATCTGTCATAAGAAACACCGAACCACCTTCGACCGGAGGGGTCTTAAAGTGTCGGGAACATATATTCACATGCTGTGCATGTCTATTGCCCGAACGCTAAAGTTATTAGAATATAATTAGCCAGTAGAATTACACATAATTATGTGGAGCTACATTTTATGAGAAGTAGTACACTGTTAGAAGTAAGTACTGTAGCTGTACAGTATAAAAGGAGGTATTTTTGGTTTCCAGTATCACATACTGTACAGCTACACTCACCTACTGTAGAACACCACACACAGAGGATCGCCGGTTCAAGTCCCACCTTGGCACAATAGGCACTACTGTTGTTTATCTATAGAAAATCTAATTTATACACTTGTACTTATTCAAATATTCACTAGGTAACATTTCTGTCAATAAATGCATGTCAAATGGGTTAAAGAATAATGAAAAGAAAAACATATTTCTCATTGTGCCAAGGTTAGACTCGAACCCATGATCTCCTGTGTGTGGTGTTTTACAGTAGGTGAGTGTAGCTGTACAGTATGTTATACTGGAAACCAAAAATATGTCCTTTTATACTGTACAGCTACAGTATATTTCGCTGTGCAGCTACACTAACTTCTGACACTGTACATTCCCTATTGTAGCTGTTGGCTATTCTAAAAAAGGCATCGGCTATGAAAAACTCCAGATTCGAAAATAGGTTGTTCAGAAATTACATTTTATTCATTCTGACATACGGCTCGTAATCATACAGTCGGATAGTAACAATCAAATATGCTTCTGAACACCAGTGGTCATATGAACATACAGGAGGTATACGCTCACGGTCTAGTATATAATTCCCGAGATCCAAGGCTCTCTTCCACCTTGGTCGACTCCATCTGGACCATACTCCACAGAGGGAGTTCTGGACCCGGAGTTATTCACCAGTGCGTCTATCTCCTCTAGTTCCCCCAGAGGGTGGAACAGAGAAAGACGCAGGGTGACCAAGTTGGAAGCAGCAGCAGGATTAGGCCAAAAAGGTACAACAGAGTTCGGGGAAGCTCTGTTGTGGAGCAGCCAAGCTGGCCGAAGTGCACAGCAAGACTGGGTCCTCGATTAGCAGAACCTCAGGTCTTATATACTGATCCTTACGTAATTCTCCTCATTACTCGTAAACACTTGAGTTCCCGAGGAACTCCGGGTAACCACGCACCGGTGCATCCGGACCGACACGGTACCCGAGATACGTCGGATGACACGTGGCGGTCTCGGCTCAATGCACATTACCAGGTCGCGCTCCACCAATCCTCAGGTGCAGGCTTATGTAACCACATACCCGGCACTAGACAGGAGTGCGGCCTGGATACACGGCAACACACGGCAACACACATACTCAATATAACCCAAACTGGTTCTATAGAAATAGTACAGCGGCGTCCCACTACACTATGTATGTCACCCTCCACTGCAGCTGTATCACCACCAATCACACTCTAGCAGGGGAGGGCTATTTATGACCCAATCCACTGCATGGATAGAGAGGGCCCTCTTGTCCTACCAAAATACCCTACTTCAATTTTAAAGGGTTCTAGTGGGGATAGAATTGCAATTCCTTCAGCATTGTCTTAATTAAGATTTCTCCTATATATATAGTTACGATACAAAATGTAAATCGGGAACACTCCCAGTAATGCAATACACCTGCTCTCCAACCCAGTTCTTTCCTCATCTTTCTTCCCATCCATCCCGATTTCAACACTTCCCTATACTCTACATTCGATGTCTGTTTAGTCCATTATGCATCCAAGCCAAGAAATAAATGAACAAATAGATGTTATTCTGTTATTTTCTATTCATGAAGAACAACATAGCCTCAACTTTGCGGATCAGTGAGACAATCCCACAATAAGAGGATCTAGGCCAATAAGACGCACGTCTGCACTTTTCGTGTGTTGTCTTTGACGGTCCACTACGCTGGTCTTGCTGACTTTCGCGTGGCAAATATTGGACCCCTTTTAGCGGGATACCCCATGAATTAGCCCCCTTATAGTGGGATAGGCTTAGCTACCACCCTAAATTTTGGAACAAATTCCCAGAAAATGTATAAGCCCAGGCTTATACTAGCGGGCCTAATAAGTGGAAAATTAACATGAATACAGACTTATATGGTCCTACATGGGGCAGGATTATGCACAGGGTGGGCTCATAGGCCTAGGCATATTTGTATAGGCCTACCTGAAGAAACACTTTAGCGCTGACTCACAGACAACAATGTTGACTAATGGACTATCAAATTGACTCTGAAATAGCCCAAAAGTTGTTTTATGAAAACAGATTAATCACATGGCCTGAGAAGTACCCAACAATTGACTCGCAAACTTCAGCGCTGACTCGCCAACAACGGCCTCTACTCGCAGATTATCAAATTGACTCTGAAATAGCCCTATGATAACTTAGAATATACAAAAAAAACTGACCTGAAACACACCTTTTTTTTTTGGCCTTAGTTTCAATGTGCCTCTACATGGGTCCCTGAATTTTTTACCATGTCGCCGTGTCGAATTTTAGCAAAAGGGCTGTGTCAGTGTGTCAATTGTTATGTATATAAGGACTTGTAGACAGATAACTGCAGGTCGATTTTTATCCTCTATTTTTCTGTGTCCATTGATTTTTAAAACGGCCTAAAACGGCCGTGTCACCGTGTCACCCGTGCCAAATTTTACCCATGTAGAGGAACTTAAATACTTCTTCTGAATTTTAGCTTTATTTTTTTTAAAACAGGGGCCGGATACCCTCAGTACATTGTGTATATGATATCATGCACCCTCCCCCAATTTCCCAAATTCTACTAAAATGCACAAAAGCTGGGTCTACAGTAGCCGATAGAATCAGATTTCCGGGACTGTCCCAGAAGATGCGGGACGGTTGGCATCTCTGATGTCAAATGTTGGAGAGGGGTTCGACATTTGCCTTAACCTTAGGATGAGGTAGGCCGTTGCTATCATGTTGCTCATTTTTGTTCAAAAGGGAAAAAGATTTCCCACCATAGACCTCTCTCCTCCCTCCCCCCCCCCCAAAAAAAAAACCAAAAAAAAAAAACAGTGCCAAAGGCGCTGGTATTCACAAAAAAAAAACTTTTCTGAAATATACAAATATAGCCTGAACACCCTATAACTGAGGAGGGAGCCAAAGTTGAAAGCTCAATTAACACACACATACACACACACTGTAATGGCCCATGTTTAAGCGCCCCTGCGCTTACAAATCTCAAGTCCCTGTTACCCCTTGCGCTTATACCGGAATCTGCACTTATATGAGTCACTTTAAAAAGAGATTTAGGGTTTTAGGGTGTTCCTAAACCTTGCTTAAGTGAGACATGTGATCATCCCCTGCACTTAAACAGACAATTACTGTACACGCATGCATATGTGTACAAGAGAGAGGTTAAGATATGGATGTGTACGGCAATGTGTATGCGTAACGTTATAGGCCACGTGGGGGGTATTGCCACCTACAGGTATAGAACGTTTAGGCTAGACATTTTGGATGTGTAGATAGGCAGGGAGTATGGATATATAATAGAAAGCTGTGTATATATAAAGCATGATGCATAAATGCAGCCCTGGTGAGTAACTTGCTAATGCAGCATTCAAGCATCATACAACCCCTACGGGGTTGAGACACTCCCATAGCACTGGCATGATGCACAAATGCAGCACTGGTAAGTTACTTGGTGGGGCTGTATTGGTGCATCATGATGACAAATCTTTTAGCAACATCCGTCCTTAAAGGGTTAATAGTAGTCAGTATGATAGCACAGACACCAGCGCCTACATAGAGTATGTACAGAAGGCGAAGAAAAGGGGGCTAGGTCATGCCAATGGAGACAAGTTGATAGTCTATGACCAGTTGACGTCTATGAGTTGTTGATAGTCTATGACCAGTTGATATCTATGACCAGTTGACTTCTATGACCAGGTGACATCAATGACCAGTTGACGTCTATGACCGGATGACATCTATGATCAGCCCCTGGTACCCACTGGTACTAACAAGTTTAATACTTTATAAAACCTGGTTAAATAAAGTAATAACATGTATATATGCTTATATGTTGTCTACGACTGTTTGATGTCTATAACCTGGTGATGTCTATGACTGGGTCCTGGTACCCTGATGAGTACCAATATAAAAAAAAACTAAATGGTTTAAAAGTTAAGGTTTATTAATTTCAACATTTTGGTGAAATAAATTTATCAAGTTTCTCAGGTTTTTTCTTTCTTGCCGGTCATAGATGTCACCATGTCATAGATGTCACCTGGTCATAGACATCACCCAATGATAGATGTTACCTGGTCATAGACTATCAACTTGTATTGATCTGGTGAGACTTAGCCAAGGATGATACAGTAAGGTGGTTACACTAGTGGTAGTCATCAGCTCATGACCAGAACACATTATCTATGTTTAGTAATTACCCAGAAAGGTAGCACAATGACCGACTGGCTGTCTGTACTGTGTTTAATTACCAGGAGTTACCCCTCTAGTCCTACATCTACAGTCTTTGTACAATAAATTCTCGCTTATAACTTTGTAGAACCCGCGGGTTATAAGTGGGAAGTCATTGGCATTCTCACCACTCACACTTAACCACATGGTAGACTAGAACAGTACTAGAGTTGTGAGTGGGATACGCTCAGTAATTATGCCACTTTAAAGGGGCATTCTCATAGCTCACACTTAACCACATAGTAGACTAGAACAGTACTAGAGTTGTGAGTGGGATACGCTCGGTGATTATGCCACTTTAAAGGGCATTCTCACCGCTCACACTTAACCACATGGTAGACTAGAACAGTACTAGAGTTGTGAGTGGGATACGCTCAGTAATTATGCCACTTTAAAGGGGCATTCTCATAGCTCACACTTAACCACATAGTAGACTAGAACAGTACTAGAGTTGTGAGTGGGATACGCTCGGTGATTATGCCACTTTAAAGGGCATTCTCACCACTCACACTTAACCACATGGTAGACTAGAACAGTACTAGAGTTGTGAGTGGGATACGCTCGGTGAGAATGCCACTTTAAAGGGGCATTCTAACCACTCACACTTAACCACATAGTAGAACAGTAATAGAGTTGTGAGTGGGATACGCTTTTTCCTAATATACATTCACAAAATGACCTGGCTGCTACAGAGTTACCTCACCCATCCACACACCCAACCCACTCAGAGAAAGCTGCTACTGGTCAGTGTTACACCTACAGAGAAGGTGTAAGGGTGGGGGGGGGGGGCTTGTTAGGTGAGTGGGTAGTGTCAATGCCTAATATTCGCATCTCCCTGTCAGCTTTCTAACAGTAACACCCCCCCCCCCCCTCCACCCCCCAACACCATAGTACAGGGTGTACCGGGCCGCCAGTAGGCTCCACGGGCCGCCAATAGGCCCCATAGGCTGCCAGTAGGCTTCTGAAACCAGCTCTACTAGGCTAAAATTAGGGGTGCAGCTTATACGCAAGTTTTTCCCAGGGGTTGTTCAGAGGCTCTCTGCGGCTTATAGGATCGGCCCAAAGTCGGGGGCGGCTTATACGCGATTTAGGCTTATACGCGAGGTTTTACGGTAGTAGAACAGTACTAGAGTTGTGAGTGGGATACGCTCGGTGATTATGCCACTTTAACCCACGATGGACAGCTAGGACATCAGATACCTTGGACAGGGTCATGCCGCATAACCACTGCCCAAGCTGGCCCCACCTCGACCTCTGTTCCCGAGTGTCATCGCTGGCACCAAAGGTTGCTGGTTAAAATAGTTCCTGTGCGCTTGGTGCTGTGGTATTAAAAGTGCAGATGGGTACCGCGTAGGAATCCAGCCCCCCCCCCCCAATACAAGGGGGAAGTGATGCGGTCATGGCCCCTCAAATACCAGCGATGTTGCTCGGACCCGTCTGAGGACGAGTTGGGGCCAGCTTGACCACTGCCAACTGGTCATCGACTCGGTGTTATCACACCTAGTCTCAACTTTGTAGGGCAGTGTTTATATGGCATAACCCTTTCTAGCTGTAGGGTATCTTATACATACAATTCCCCCCTTCCCTAGACAGTGCAGAAAGTAGTCAGGCTGCTGGTTAACCCTTTAAGGACCCATGTCGCTAAGAGATGATATTTGCCTTTGGGAAGGTATCAACCCAGCAGGGTAGCCATGATGCTAGAATGCAGCCCTGGCAAGGTACTCACCAGGGCTGCATTTATGCATCATAGCGACCAAGGATATGATGCATTAACCCTTTAAGGGCCGCTGCTGCCTCTGGGCAGCATCTGAAAAACCCTTGAAAAACCGCTGCTGCCATAGGGCAGCAAAATTGATACCCTAGGGCATCAATACAACTAAATTACAGCTCCTGCTATGAAACAAAGAATAAGAATTTTTGGATCAATCCAAAAATATTTAAGATTCATACAACATCACCTTGTCAAAAAGGTGTAAATTCTGTCTCCAATACAATTAATTTCACTCCTTAGCCACTATCCCAGGGAGCACATACTTGCAGAAATGCATATTTCCATGGCATAGGGCCGGTGGTTAAGTCCCAAATGACATTTTTCAAGGCCAGCAGGGAAAGGGTTAAGGCATCTTGCCATCCTTAAAGGGTTAAAACTACTGGCTTTGTACAGAGGTGTGAAGTTCCCAGGCTTCTGTCTGTGTTGGGGGGAGGGGGGGCTGTGGAGTGCCATCCCACGGTGCCTGGAGAGGGCAATAAGCACAGTTAGACCATATTACACGTTTTCATGAGCCAAAACGAAGAGTGATGAATGGCGACATGTAGTCCCGCGGTACCTTGACAGGCAAATGAGCACAGTAAGACAATTTGCCAGATGTTCAGGAAGTAGCATAAGCCAAATTTACTTCCATTTCACCAATGGCATCAGCCAAAATTACTTTCTCTTTACCAATGGTGATTAGCAGAGCCTTGAGCGCTACACTAAGAATTACTACAGACCAATGCAGCAAGAAAGCGTGACTTTTCAGAAAAGTAGTTGATAAAGATTTGAACATTTGACCGACAATACATAAATATAACCCCAAGATCCTGAATTCTAATATGCACTATTTGAAAAATAGTTGTCCTGTGAATCCGCTCATATCAGGTGTTGAGATGAGAAGCAAACATAGCCATGACAGACGATGTTACGAGGATTCCACTAAAACCAATGTAATCACATCTTTACGAGGAAAAAGTCAGCTTTTCTTGCTGCATGACTCTATAGTGGCTTCAGGCACTGGCCCCCACATACAGGTCTCACTCTCTGCCATTGAAAAGTGGATAGAGATGCAAATATCTCATCGTGGCTTAATTCAAAATGGTAAATATCACCAGCAAATACCATCACAAGTCCATAGATGTCCATAGTTGATAAAGATTTGAACATTTGACCGACAATACATAAATATAACCCCAAGATCCTGAATTCTAATATGCACTATTTGAAAAATAGTTGTCCTGTGAATCCGCTCATATCAGGTGTTGAGATGAGAAGCAAACATAGCCATGACAGACGATGTTACGAGGATTCCACTAAAACCAATGTAATCACATCTTTACGAGGAAAAAGTCAGCTTTTCTTGCTGCATGACTCTATAGTGGCTTCAGGCACTGGCCCCCACATACAGGTCTCACTCTCTGCCATTGAAAAGTGGATAGAGATGCAAATATCTCATCGTGGCTTAATTCAAAATGGTAAATATCACCAGCAAATACCATCACAAGTCCATAGATGTCCATAGTTTGTTGGTTAGATCAATATTAATGGTTCTTGGCTATGAAACATGACCCCTAAATTTGATATACCGGGATTTCCGGAATTCTCATTATCTCATCGAGAAAAGCGTTATATTGATATAATCTTTCACCTACAGCCCTGTAAACACACTGCGTAATTCCAACAAGGGTCAGAGGTTTATATAGGTTTATATGCAACCAAAGGTCTGAATTAGGACTTCTTGCAAGGTTTGTGGACGTCAAAACGTGAAGGTTTATGAACGTTCAATGGTCGTTTCTCTCTGAATTACGTTTTTCTACCTCATTCAGACGTAAATAAATGTAACAAATCTACGTTTATTTACGTCTAAATAAGGTAGGGTACTTTTGTATACTTTCCTGACCTCACACTAGCTAGCAGCACTATCAAATATGGACAGAATCTAACAGTACCAGGGCAAATATCTAACTCAATCTAAGCAGGTATTTCTTAATGATCAAGATTTTTTATTATGGAAATAAGCCATACATCACGGGCCATTTATACATTAGAAGAGTAGATAAAAAGAACTGCATGTAATACATATATTAGGGTACTTTACTGTTTGAACACCACATAAGTGGCTATGGAAAAAATACAAAGGCTCAAAGCAGCCAAATTTAGTCTCTATACCTAATGCAGGGAATGATGTATCAAGCTATTCCAAGAGATGACAATAAGTTTTCAGCTTGAACATGATTATCTCATATAAGATTAAATTAGTTTGTTTTTTTCAATTACAGTAATTATCAATAGGAATCATATCTGTGAACGTATACAGACATCTATGACAAAATACAGCTATTTCACATAGAATGTAGGCCAATTTTACCTAAATTTACGTTTTATTTCAACATATATATATATACGTCTGAATGAGGTAGAAAAACGTAAACGTCCATTGAACGTAAGTAAACCTTCACATTTTGACGTTTTTATAAACCTTGTAAAATTACAGTTTACACTCCAAATCAACGTAGATCTAAGTCTAAGCTACTTATCTGTGTTTACAGGCAGGTAGCCATACAGTTACTCTTTCTAAAACTGAAAAAGTTAAGTATATATTTCAATCGTAACCAACTTGGTGTTCTTTTTATGTGTAAAATTAAGGGAAATAATCTCCCGATTTGGCATCAATAAATGACCATCCCCTCACTGATAATACAAAAGTATGAAGTGTGGTTGTTTATTCCTTTAGCTTTCACGTCTTACAAAGAGAATAGGTATGATGAGAGGTTAATCAAGCATAGATTTCCATTGTGTTAAGATTAGAATAAAGCGATATAATCAAAAAATAATAGCGGAAAATGGGAAAGTAAGAAAGGATTGATGTGAGAATACATAATCATTATACTCCACTACAATACCAAAGGATACATGACAAAGGCATACCTCATGTCAGACTAGCTGGCAGGGCCGCCTACTCTCAGGTTATTATGGAGCAATTTAACCCTTTAGGACAGATGTCACTAAAAGCTGGCATTTGTTGATGCACCAATGATGCACCAATGATGCACCAATGCAGCCCCTGCAAGTAACTCACCAGTCCTGCATTGGTGCATCATGCCGACCCTTCAGGAGTATATCAGCACACTAGGGTCGGCATGGTGCTTGAATATTTCTCGCCAGGACTGCATTAAAGCATCATGACGACCAAGGCATGATGCTTTAAGCCATTCTGCTGTCCTTGAAGGATTAAGTGGCTATATGGTGGGCAGTTGCTGTATAGTGTAGGATGTGCATGCCAAATGAGAATTGTAATGATACATACACCAGGTGTAGGCACACCTGTTTTTATAGTACAGACTGGAAAATGCACCCAGCCCGTTTGCACAGGTCGCTTCAACCTTGTATTTAGGGCTGCCCTGTCACATCATTGTGTTTTGGCTCAAACCTTTATAAAACCATATTTGCAATTTTTATGTGATATTTGCAAAATATATACTCCCATTAAGTATATAGATCAATATATCACCTACCAACTTATGGATGCAGTATGTGCATGGTGCATTGCATTTCTGAATTATTATTAGTTTAAATCCGTATTTCATCTAATGTGACATACATATGGCAGAGCCTCTGCTTGGAGCAGGTGGGAAAGCCATACCCCTGCATCCATCTAACAAATTCCTATACATATTTGGGACATATTTTTCCATCAGCATTCCCAACAAGGCATACATATATGTATTTAATACCAGTGAATGTAACATCTGACACTTTGAACTATAACCTAATACGCATGAGAGGTGTTTATACTTTAGAAGCAGTGACTCCTATCTAAATTTAGCCGAGAATTTCTTAAATTTATCATATTAGAGTATAAATTAAATAAACAGAACATGCCCCATATCATATACGGGCAATGTAGCATTTATGATTGGGAATTAGCATAGCTCTTGGTCTTGTAGAATATACATCAGTATATAGTGTGGCCCCCTAGTTGAAGAAATATGATAGTTTTAGGTCATCAATGTGACTACTCTGGGTTTTCATCAAGGTATGACAACCCTAAATTGTCTGCACTGAGTGACGACATTCCCATTGGACAGGGTTTTCAGAGAACAGAGTCAACTCAAGTCATAATTATGGGCATGCACCTTTATACGTATAAGACAGGAATGTTTTAAATAGACAAGTCTCACCTCCTCTAGATTAGATACACATCATATCACAATCTAGTCTACCCTGGGTACTATGACATATGGTTATACAAAGGTTAAGGGTTGTCCGTTTCTCATTAGAAAGAAACAAATGATTAAAAAAAATAGATTCAAAATGAACAACAGCAAAATATGTGTAACAGGGATATATATCAACTATTGGTATTAAACTGATCCACTGTGGCATAGTGGTAGTACTCTGAACCCTTAATCAATACATTGTGGGTGTAAAACCCATCACATTCTTTTCACTAATGATGATCCTAATCTCACTTTATTTAACAATAAGAAGACTACCTATTTCATGTTTGAATCCCAACCTGAAGTCATTAAGTTTTACACTAATTTCGTTTGCCTTTTTCTATTATAACAATATATTTTTGCTATTGCATTGTCACGGGTTATATAAGGGATGGAGTATAACATACACAACATACTCATACATACAAGTATTCTTCAAACAGTTACGTCTGGGTGTGGCCAAATACTCGAGTAGTAGGGGTGTCTGTGTTGTTTTGGAAGTCACACAGGGTGACTGATTAGGGATCTTTAGCAACCACGTCAAAGCTCATAAAACGTAGACGTAACGTAGGGCTTCTATGTCTGCATTTATTCAGCTATGTTGGGTTTGCTAAGTTTAATTTGATGGCCGTCAACGAGTGAGACCGATCAGGAGCGGGCTCCATGTGTTATACGGGGTTTGTATAGGACAAAAGAGGAGTACCACTGTCTCTTTGGACACACAACACTATGAACATATAGAGCACATACATGCACATACACCTGGACACCAATGGGGTAAGTTACTAAAGAAGGATTATGACAGGTTGTCTCCAACAGGAACACAGATCATGGGGGAGGGAGAAGCGGCGGATCCAGAAGGGGTGGTCTAGGTGGGGGGGGCTTCATTCATGATGATAACAGGTACTTAAGGAGTTGTGGGGCACCAAGACAGGCCAACAAGCACAGTAAGACCACTTGGCAGATTTTCATTAGCCAAAATGAACTTTGATTGACATAACTACCCAGTAACAGCTTATTGCATGGCAAAATTGCACAGAAATAGCTGGCGCCGGTGTCTCAGGTACATAATGTACATAATTTACAGTAACAACCTGGCATGTTGCAGTCTGTGAAATGGATTCCTTTGCATTCTTCTTCCCAGAGTGAGTGCCAGAAAACCACAGTATCTGACCACGAGATCCAGGCACCGTGGGAGTGCGTCCCCCAGCTGGGTATAAAGCAGCAAGGGCCGCACGGTGGACAAGCGTCTCCTGTTGGACCTCTTCTCGACAACAACCACTCAACTCGACCAACTCCCGCAGGCTTCAGGCACCCGTCTCCAACACGCAGTAGTCATTCTCCACACCACTCTGCCCCACCGTCCTCTGCACCTCCTAGCAGCTTCAGGTACCGTAAATTCTCGCGTATAAGCCTAACTCGCGTATAAGCCGCACCCCTAACTTTGACAAATTATATAAGCCGCAGAGGGGGTCTGAAGATTACGATTTTGGTACTGTAGCATACTATTAAAAACTCTCGTATAAGCCGCACCCTATATAGGCATGTTTGGTATCAAAAGAAAGCTGAGTCTGACTCGCGTACAAGCCGCGGCTTCTACGCGAGAATTTACGGTACCCAATCTCCAAGCAGTCATCCAGTCAACTCTACCCCACCTGCCTCCCACCACAGTCATCGAGAACTCTTCAAAACAAAAGGTAGGCAGAAACTATTAGACTGGATTAAGATATTTAGTATTTAGCTGGGTGTTAGGTCAATTTTTCCTACTGCAGGTTCTATTCCATATTCTCCTACCTCAGAGCACCAGGAGGTTAGGAGCAGCCTTAGCACTAGGCAGTTAGATTAATATTGTGTATCTTTAGGAAGTATTTAGATTATAATGTTTTTCTCTTGGAGGTGTTTAGATATAGTTTGTTTGTTATGAGGCATAGGGGCTGGGGCAATATTTCATTCAACTTTTTTCTCCTTGATTTCATCATTAATGTTATCCTTGTGGGATTGCATCCTTTACCATCAATCTGCAAATAGAAAAGTATAAATCAGAATTCTTTCCTCTCATGCATCATGCCTTTCTAAGAGATCTGTATATTATCTGTATATTATACTCCACCTGGGTGTTAGGCCTATTGTTCCTACTGTAGGTTCTATTCCATATTCTCCTACCTCAGACCACTAGGAGGTTATGAGCAGCCTTAGCACAGGCTTCATAGGCCCTAAGCAGAGAATTTGTAATACTCAGGAGGTTATATGGACTAGGTCAAGTCTGCGAAGAGGTTATGGGAACCATTTCTCATTTGAAAACATGCTTGCATTGGGATTTGAACCTAGGGGCATAAGCCCTCTAGCCCTCAGTCCTCTGCTCTACCAGGTCAGCCATTGGGGCAGACCCATGCAAAGCACTTCACAAGAACTACTGGTTTGTTAACTTATGTTTTATCCATGAAGAAAGCAAATCTAGAAGTGATCCCAGCATTTTTGTGAATTGAACTCCCCGCCTTCTGATCCACAGTCTGAGCTGGTAATCACTATACTACCAAGGCCTGTCAGGTGTATTTATGTTCCAAGAAAGCAGGTCAGCACGGGGATACCTGAAGGGAATCTTTAAGTGTGCTCTCTTTGTTCTTGGGCTTGATAAGAAAAAAAAACTATTGCAATTATGCATTGTAATGTAAACTAGCCATAAAAGGTTAGCACAGAAAGTCCACTGAAGGATTCATCAGGAGGGAACAGTAATAATGTGGCTCCGTTGGCAACAGAACCCAAAATGATCAGACGACAAGTTGGCAGTGTTACCTGCGGAGCTAGAGAGTCAGTTGGTTCTCTGTATTTTGTATCATGCCTATGCATAAGGTCAGTACTGAATGTGGACCAGTGTGGGTTCAAACCCCACATTATCTCATGAAAAACTAATTTTAAAAATCATGTTAATTTCAAATTTATAGACAGAGTATAAGTAGAGCCTCGAGGTTGTGTACCCTATTCTACAGCTCCGTGGAGGTTTTCAATCACATATTTTGTAAACTTGTATTTACCTACCGTAAAACCCTTGCTTTAAGACGGATTTTATTTGGGATTTCTTTCTCGTACAAGAAGGATTTTCCGCCAAAGTTAGTTTTTTTTCTTAAAGGCGGGGTTATCCAAAATTTGATTTTAAAAAGATTCTGAAATAAGTTTTTTTTCTATTTTTTAAGTGTTGTATTTGGGTAAACATATAATTACAATAGCAACAGATTGGAAAGGTGGGTTCTGATGAGGGTTTAGCGCTACCACTGCTGCATTTAACTAGAAAAGTTTATAGGAAGGGGGTCTCAAAAGTCGGGGGTCGTCCTAAAGGTGGGGGTGCAAAATGTCATAACTCTTTTGCACAAGGCGGATTTTTATCTGAAGTTGGGGGTCTTCTTAAAACCAGGCTCTTCTTAAAGCCCCAGTACCCCTATATATAGGGCTAAGTACCTGTCCCAGCTCCACTCTGACTGCCGCTTGAGGGGTACCGAGATCTGCGCTTTTAAAGCCGGGGTTTTTCGGTAATATCATTGCTCTGCATGAATCTGAATTTATAAGGATGAGGAGGGGTGTATCAAATAGTACAGTAGTTTATTACATGGTGGTACGGCCTTCTCAATACTAAGCCTATTGGAGCTCCGTACTCCATGCCCCCATGGAGTACGGTGTAGCCATACTCCATGGTCTCAAATCTTGTTGATTTTCTTCATTTAAAGACTGTAGGGCCATGTAATAAACACAAAACCCCACTTATTAACATACATGTACATCATACATCACTCGTTGAAGCTGGGTCATATCACACTCAGCCTTCGGCATCGTGTGATATGACCCAGCTTCAACTCGTGAAGTATGATGTGCATGTATGTCAATGGCGTGGAGTTTTGTCTATGTATCAGGTCAGACTAGAGTGCATCAGATCAGACAGGAGGGAGACAGGAGAATGTATGTAACAAACTACATGTATAGATATTATCCCATTACTTTCTTGTCCTTCCTGTGGGTTTATACATGCATTATATCTCGAGTTCTAATAACTAATTGGCATCCCTGCTGGCATCCCTGATACTCTAAATACCATTGTATGGAGTGTCCGCCAAGACACAGTCACAAAAAAGGCATTCCTTTATTCCTCAAGTCACCGTCTTGAATCTATAGCTGTAGTCTAGTCTTATCTTAAAATTCAACAGTTAATTGGCTACCTTGTGACTTAACAGTGAATATAAGTTAATTGATATGAAAAAACATCGGAATTGTTGTAGAATTCCTCATGTTTCTACAAATCAGTGCATCATACATCAAGTCATCTACATAATTATACACCATGATAGGTTTAGATGTTAGAATTAGGAACTTATTGTAATTATTTCATGAAGTAGGATTCTGATACTAAATGTTGATCTGACAATGATTTATATTTATCAGTATAATCAATGTCACAACTTAGCTGAATATAGAGATGCAAGCATCCAGAATAGCATTGCTTTGAGCATAGTGCATAATGGGTGTTGAAAATGGTCCATATTTGTGTGACAGCCCCCTTGAGTGGTCCAGGCCACAGGTGATTCCCTTTAGCAGACATTGAACCTATTAGCTCCATTTAAAAGGGACTCTGTGACCTTGGCTGCTTTCCAACTGTAGAATGCGCTATAGTGGCACTTTGTGTGTTTCCTATTTGTGTCTTCTTGACTGATTCCCTTAACCCTTTCATGACAGCATAATACCTTAATGCATGATGCCCTTGGTCGTCATGATGCATGAATGCAGCCCTGGAGTTACTCGAGTTACTTGCCAAGGCTGCATTCATGCATCATGCATCATGACGACCAAGGCATGATGCTTTAAGGTATCATACCATCCTTAAAGGGTTAAGGAGACATGGAATCCATTCACTCTGTTTGAAAGGAAGTAATTAATCTTAAATATGAACAAGTAAACCCATTCATGACGGCATAATACTTTAATGCATGATCCGGAAGGTTCATCGTGATACACCAATCCAGCGAGTTACTCGCCGGGGTTGCATTGCTGTACCGGTATCATGAAGACAATTGTCGACATCCACCCTTAAAGGGTTAAGCATACCATGGTTGACTTTGAGAGTCCAGGCCATCATGTAACCACCTCAGCTGACTTGCACTCGCTTGAATGGAAGTCAGAATATTGGCAATCTAGCACTGTAATAGCAAAACTGCTGAGGTTATGGAATAATTTTCTTGTTTTCTTGCTTTCATATTTTTTTCTGACAGTATTTGAATATTATCTGATTATGGTCTTTAGTTTCTGATGCATCTAAAATCTTGAAAATTGTGTTTCAAGGAGATTTAAATGTGGAGTTAGTTTAGACTTTCCTAAATACAAAAGCTATTGCTTTTGGTCTAGCAATAGGGTCTCCCATCTCTGGCCTCTCTGACGGTACACACAATTTTTTTTAAGTCAGGGATTACACAAATTAGGTTATTTACTTGATACATCATGATAGGCCTAAATGTTAAAATTAGGGGCTCAGTGTAATGCTTTTATAATATAAGATTCTGATACGAAATGTTGATATGACAATCAATATTATCAATATAATTATCAATGTCGCAAATTAGGAAGGCATACTATAGCAGCTATCTGGCTCCCTCATGCATTCTCTGATCATGACTTCCTTTGACTCTCTTAACCCTTTAAGGACGCATATCGCTAAAAGATGACATTTGTCGTCATGTTGCACCAGTGCAGCCCCAACAAGTAACTCACCGGTATCATTAGAATCAGGCTAGGGACAGCCTAAGGATGTGTTGCTAAGCAAATATACAACCAGAATGGCTGTTGCTAGGCAACCATTCATCCTAGCAACAAACTTGTTGAATTCCATTGGTGTGATTTAGGGGGGGTAGGTACCGTTGGAATCAAGCTAGGGACAGCCTGAGGATGTGTTGCTAGGCAAATACATATTTAGAATGGCTGTTGCTAAGCAACCACTCATACTAGCAACAAACCAATAACATGGCTGAATTCCCTATAGTTGCTTTAGGGGGGGTAGGTATCATTGAAATCAAGCTAGGGACAGCCTAAGGATGTGTTGCTAGGCAAAAACTCATTTAGAATGGCTGTTGCTAAGCAACCACTCATCCTAGCAACAAAGCAATAACATGGTTGAATTCCCTATAGTTGATTTAGAGGGGGTAGGTAATGTCAAATACAAGTTATGCTTAATGTTAATGCCATTGGAGATGATTTTGTGATGATTTGGCGGCCATCTTGGATTTTGCCTGGTTACACACTGTTGGGGAAAAATGTAAATTTAGGCAAACCTGCAATTCTTAATCCTGAGGTTCTTTGGGTCAGATTTAGCCATGTCCCGAAGAATTAACCCCTCGAAAAAAATAGGTTTACGTAAGCTGGTAAACTAGGTGCTGCATTGGTGCGAATCCATATGTTTTGTTTGAAAGGAATAAAGTAACCTTAAAAATAAGCCAGATACCCCATGAATAGCATTCCCGGCCCTCTGTCCGTCACAGTTTAAACCCTTTTTAGGGTGGCATGATGCCTTAATGCAACCCTGGGGCCCATTTTGCAATGGTAAACGATTACATCAAAAGCGAAACATTAATATCTGGTAAAATCGTACAGAGCAAATTGTCCAATGCATGGCTTTCGTCCAGAGCTTTCATCAAGAGCTAGCTTTCGTCCAGAGAGAGGGAGGAGGCAAGGAGGTAGGCAGGTAGGCAGGGGGCAGGCAAGGATGGAGACAGGGAAGCAGGGAGGGAGGCGGGGAGGCCAGGAGGCAGGGAGGGATGATTATTTGATAGCCATGTATACCTGGACGATTCAACTACATGTAAGGGGCTGCATGAATCGTTCACTGCTACTGTAAACGTAGATATTTTCGCGCAGCTAAATTTTCGCGCACCTAGCACATAAAGGCATTTTCGCGCAATCATATTTTCGCGCACCTGCAATCAGGCGACCTTTAGCTACATGTCAGTTTTTACGGTTTTTCAATCGGACAATTATTAAGGATTTTACAGGCCAAAACTATTGTTCAAATATTTTGCCCCCCAAGCCCCTTACTTGGTGAGGGGTGGGGGTGTGTGTAAACTCTTCTATTGCGGAAATATATGGCCCTGTATTGTCATATTGATAGTTCTTACAGTAAGTATATTTTGAGAGTTTCATGCACATCATGCTTCAAAGAGAAGCTAGAAGATCTATTGTAAGATACTAGAAGGTCAAGAGTTTTTGGAAAAAGCTGAAGTTTGATTGGTGTATTTATTTTGGTTTTAATAGGAATAGATCTATTCTATTCTATTTACTAAATTCTTTCATATTTAGAAAGCCCAGACTATCCCTGATGTGCCTTGTCGCTCAAAATGTGTGACATAGTGATGTGATATTTCCAGCATGTTATATTTGGTAATTGAGTCTCTACTGCAATGCATTAGGAGTCTAGCTTCATACCCAGTGGGTCCACCATTTAAAACTTCGCTGATTGCGGTCAAACACACTAATAAGGCACCCCCTGACTGGTACCTTGTCCCTGGGTAACACCCACTTCCAGGGACATGCTGGTACCCACCCTACCAGCTGTTATCAGTGCAGGCCACCGCAACCAGCTCCAGTAGTAGTACCGCCTATGCCTTATAGGGCCTATAGGGTGCCAGACATCATTGGAAAGCTAATTTTTTGTGCATAATTTTCGCGCACATCATACTTTCGCGCACATACCTATGTGCGCGAAATGCGCGAAAATATGTACTGAGCGAAAATTAATACGTTTACAGTATATGTAAGGGTTGCATGAATCATTCACTGCTTTACTGAAACAATAATGAATTGTTCAAACTTGAGAAATGGGCTCCTGCTTAATGCAGCCGTGGCAAGTAACTCGCCAGTGCTGCATTAAAGCAACATGCCGACCTTATGAAATTGAGACACCCTCGAAGGGTCGGCATGATGCACCGATGTGGCATCGGTGAGTTACTTGCTGGGGCTAGATTGGTGCATCATGATGACAAATGTCATCTTTTAGCGACATGCATCCATAAAGGGCTAAACAACACAAATGGATTCATTGAATTCTCAGCTATAAAGCATGGTGTAATAACACATGACATATTCGCAGTTGGTGCTTCCATGTGATATGAGTGTGTAATGCTCCTGCCTCGAGATACTGAGATTTAAAGATGGTATTTAACCAAAAAATTAAACATACATTCATATTCATACCCATTTTCATATTGTTAGACATTTTTCCTCATGGTATGAAAGGCACCTTTATTGTAAATTAAATGAATGCTATTTATAAGGCTGTATTGGAGACTGACTGCCTCTTATGTTGTCTAGTATAATGTGATGTTAAAAAGGGAGTTCTCTCACCCCTTGTAGGGTTTTGGTCTTCATGAAAATAGTTGTGTTGTGCTCATCTCTCTGACTAGTTTTATACTATTCTGATCAAGAATTGGTATTTGCTTTTGTGAAACAGTTTCCAAATGTACTGGCTTCATGATACTAATATTTAAAGATGGTATGCTTAGTGTGTCTTGAATGTGGTAAATATTTTTTCATTGAACCAATAATATATGGCTTTCTGGCAAGATAATTTGCACATTATTTTTGAGCCAGTAAAGAAGCAAATGGTTGTATGTCAAGATAGAGCCGCTTGATAGGAAAAAAGGCATAGTAATGTATGCCATTTGCCTGTAACCAAAAGCCCTATGCCCAGATAGAGGCTTTTGCCAGGAAAGGTGTCAAACATTTTGTGACACATGTCTAAAGCCAAAATATCCTATGTCAAGATATGACTTTTTGGTCAAGCACTTTATGACATGTGTTTGAAAGCAAGATAGAGCCTTTTGACAGGAAAGGTGTTCAGCATTTTGTGTTATGGCCCAAAGGTCCCATGTCAAAATAAAATCTTTTGGCAGTGAAGAGGTTGAGCAGTTAGCATGGATTTAAGGCCTAAAGTTCCTATGTCAAGATAACACCATTTGTTAGAGAAATAATCAGTTATTGTGCAAGATATTGCCATGATGAGCCCAGGCATCAGGCATGCATCATGCAGACCCATCAGCAATGTATACCCCATTTCAAAGTCATATGAATGTCTTATATTCAGGAGGCTATTGTCCTGAATGTATAATCATAAAAAAAAGCAACATAACAGGCATAATAGAACAGTTGCAGTGCCCACTACAGGCAATGCTACCATGCATTTGATCACTATTCAAATGAAATTTAACATGTAACAATAAATTTATTCACCAACTTATTTCAATATATCACACCTGCTTACCTAATTTACTCTGTTATATTGTGGCTATTTTGACTTTACTGCTTTTGTAAAATTTCCCTATTACCCCATGTGACCTCGACCTTTTACAAGATAACATAATACCATGAAACTAAATACTATGTCACAGTTGGTTCCTGAATACAAGTATCCACATAGATTATAAACAAATTCAAACTTGATAAACTCTGATGATTCACCACTTTGATATTGAATTTAGGTAGAGTTTGGATTGTAATGAAAATACCACGGTTTAACCCTTTAATCCTATAGTTCTCCAATGGCTAATATGTGGGCATTAACTCAAACAGAAAATCTTGCCTATATAGATATATACCTATTATTTATGCAACGGAAGCTGATTGAGAATTAAGTATTTTCCATGTTTGACCTTGTAATACATGATATTGCACCCAATCAAGGTCCACCATACTCAGTAGGGTAATAAACCATACATATAAGACATGTAAGATGAATAACACCCAGGTTCAGTATCTTTGTATTTGTCTCAAAGTGTATGTACCCTTTAGAGGTCCTTAAAACGGTGACTTTGACCTTGATTTTGACCTTGTTCCTACCTAGATATCATTCTAAACATAGCAAAATCGGGATCACCACCCTCAAAATACCTTAATCACCATTCAAACCAGCTATTGCATGCTGTACTAGGTTCTCTCCAAGATGTCAGACTGGCTCCCCCATTAAATCATGCATTCATGTTAGTTTGTGAGTGGGAGAAATGGGGAACTGTAAGGCACGATGCACCAATGCCGGTGTTTCATCATTGTTGGAAATGAATGAGGCATCGTCCTGTTCTCAAAGGTTTAACCACTCCAATTGTTTTAGATAGCGGTCATTTTTTAACGATGGGGAGTTGTTGGATTTTTCCCCGGAGCGCCACCGTGGCAAGAGGGCTCACTATATTTTATTGCATTTTATTCTAACAAATGTATGACAATTCAATCACTTATTTACCTTTGTTCTAGGACAGTCAAGATGCATACCTGCCTCTTCGTGCTGTTGGCTGTTTTCACAACAACAGGTGAGTCAATGGTTTACCTATGTGATAATAACTTAGTTGGCTAGGTCCCCATAAAAGGTGCAGTGTACCACAGTGCTGTATGTCCCCAGTGCTGTAGGTGGCAATAGTGACTTGGATACCTGACATGTGCCCTTCCACGGTAAGATGAGCCGTGTGTTACTGTGATTTTCTTAGTTAAATATTGATATAGATGTATACACATTTTTAAAATATAAACACCAGTTACCTTAAAACAGGGAGTGGTAGACACAAACTGATATTATACAATGTTTGTGTCAGCTGTGTCTGCCCCAAACGCCAAGGCATCATCAAAAGCATTTGCAGGTAGGTTGTGTTTGTCAACAACATGCTAAAGCCATTTACATCTGCTATAGAATATAAATATCATTAGAAAGGCTACACATTCTCCTCATGACCAAAGCATCAACCATTGCTCTGGCAGGTAGGTCACAGTGCTCTCTGTGTTACCAAAAGTAACTTGGAGAATTGATGAATGTATTACTGTGGCCAAAGAAAATGGGTGTTGTCCATCTGTCAACTCATGCAAAACAGCCTGTGACAGGTATATTTTAGCATGAGGCATATAGTCATGGTCAGCACTATAGGACTGTATTTATCTCTAAAAATAAGTTCTGTTCTCGAATCATATTTTGGCACTTTTTTTTTCACAATTTCCAATATAAAAAAAAACAGGTCATTTGTTATTCATACCTTAAAACAGGGAGTGGATAACACAAACCATAGAATAGTCATTTGATATTAGAAAGGCCATAATTTCTTCTTGTAAATGAGATTTAATAGTTTGAATTCAATATATAAAAACCAGGTCATTTGTTATTCATACCTTAAAACAGGGAGTGGATAACACAAACCATAGAATAGTCATTTGATATTAGAAAGGCCAAAATGAGATTCAATAGTTTGAATTCTTGGTTGCAAAGATGGTCATCATGAAAATCAACCTTTCCTAATGTTACCTCAATGTAAATCAGACTTTATTTTCAGTTGTGTTGTTTACTATTGTTGTTGTTTGATATCAATTTTTTGGAGAAAAGAAACTTGAAAGTTCTTACTTGAGATGTCAAATGATTACTTCAATACTCATAACATGTTATCAATGCCAATATGAATATGAAACCATTTTTGTGAGATTGTTACTAGTTGGAGTAGCATCCTAATCCATATTTTCACCTTTCTGTTACCTTATAGCTGCGCCTGCCTGCACTAAGGGCACAAACAATAATCAGCCACCGGCATGTAGTAGTTATAGCAGCTGTGAGAATTAAATATACAGAGAATTACTATGTTATAATACAGTGCATTGATGTAAATACAAGTTGATATAAAATACATCCAATTTGAATGGAACATTGTTTATGTAACAGGCTTTTAAGTCCTATGTATTGTATGTTTTCAGCTGATGCAGGGCCCCGTTGGCCATGCAATATGGGCACAAAAGTTCAGTGTAACGGTCATGGCAATTGTGCACACAATCCTCCCCGTGTACCCGGTCTGTATTGTGATTGCAACCCGGGGTGGACGGGTGAGCAATGTCAAACTGGTAAGTACTACCTTAGTCCTTAAAAAAGCACTGTTAGTGCTGCATGCTGTTTTGAGGGGAATTCTGATTCTCAAAATCACATCTAAACCCCTTGAGATATGTTATAATCCTGAAGAAGAGTTATGAATTAATGCGAAACGTCGATATCTATTCAACGCTATACCAACAGCTCCACATTAGCTATGTAATCAGTAACGAACCAACACAATCCAGGGCTTTGGTGATTTTCTGCAGATGCTAAGAACATACACTAGGTAGGGTAAGTGAGTTTCTAAAGGTTCTGAACATCTCCACAAGTTTGTCAGAATGATCCTTTATCCAAGTTACTGTTAGCTAGGTATTTGTTAGCTAGAAGTAATACGTGTTTTATGTGCTAACAATGTTATGCAAATTAGACATACTTCTCTTGCTATGATTCTCATAAAGATTTAGTATGACATCAGTGAAATGAATAATGGTAATACGATTTAATATTGTATGTTAAATTCTTCCTCCACGTGACACCGTGACGTCACTGCTGCTGCTCTATACCATGAATATATACTAAACAATCTGTAGAGTTAATGTGAGAAATATTCCTAATTTTGAATTAGTTTCATAACTTTGGCAATTTGGAAATACAGTTATATTACCAAACAGAAGGATTGGCCATCATGAGTTAACTTTGATTGTTCTTAGATGTAAATGAATGCACTAACAGCCAACACAACTGTCACACCAATGTGGCTTGCACCAATACACCACCTGGTTCCTTTACACTACTATACTATACTACCACTATACAAACTATTATTGATTGTTTACAGATATCAATGAGTGCACCACCGGTGCAAACAACTGCCACGTGGATGCAGCTTGCACCAATACACCTGGTTCCTTCACCTGCGCCTGTAATTCGGGCTACACAGGGGATGGACGAACAGTGGAATCAGGGGGGACTGGATGTACAGGTAACTATCAGGCTTTTCTCATTTCCTTGCTCAATAGGCTATTGATATTGCTGAATTCGGAAATACAGTATCATGAGAAGTACGTTTTAGGCCTTGAAAGAGGCTCAAAGGGTCAATTAAAGGGTTAACTACATTGCCACTCCTAGAACATTTACAAACGTGATTACCTCGCCCTGGTCTCATGGAAAAAAGTGAGCATCAGTGCCTGCACACAGAGAAATAAATGTTTAAACTGTGACGCCAACGTGGCGCTGGTAAAGTAGAGAGTCAAAGGGCTAACAACTTTGCTTTTATAAAGGGTCAACTTGACTTGGTTCTCTCTTATCAGTGTCACTTGGGTTGATTCTCTACTATCGATGTCAACCCAAGTTGACCCTTCATATAGACTAACTAACAGAAAGTTACTGGTATTTGTTAGCTAGACATAATAAGTGTTTTGAGTGCTAATGAACTTTTGCAAATTAGACATGTTTCTCTTGCTATGATTTTCGTGAAGATTTAGTATGACATCAGTGAAATGAATAATGGTAATACGATTTAATATTGTATGTTAAATTCTTCCCGCACGTGACACTGTGACGTCACTGCTGCTGCTCTATACCATGAATATATACTGAATAATCTGAAGAGTTAATGTGAGAAATATTCCTAATTTTGAATTAGTTTCATAACTTTGGCAATTTGGAAATACAGTTATATTCTCAAACAGAAGGATTGGCCATCATGAGCTAACTTTGATCGTTCTTAGATGTAAATGAATGCACTAACAGCCAACACAACTGTCACACGAATGCGGCTTGCACCAATACACCACCTGGTTCCTTTACACTACTGTACTATACTACCACTATATATATTATTATTGATTGTTTACAGATATCAATGAGTGCACCACCGGCGCACACAACTGCCACACGGATGCGGTTTGCACCAATACACCTGGTTCCTTCACCTGCGCCTGTAATTCGGGCTACACAGGGGATGGACGAACAGTGGCATCAGGGGGGACTGGATGTACAGGTAACTATCAGGCTTTTCTCATTTCCTTGCTCAATAGGGCACTAGCTAGATGCAGTAATTCTACCTTGTGAGACCTTTAGCTGAAGCTGGTTCCTGTCATGTCCAAAATCGGAGTTTTAGGGGTCATAAACCTTTCACTTATAGCCCTCTATTGTGGGTCCATAGGTCATCTGTTCAGATTGGGGGAGTGGTTAGGACTCTGGCCTACCAATCAATGGGTCATGAGTTCAAATCCATGTCTAGGCTTTTTTGTTCACACATAATTTAAACATGTATTTTTGGTAGGTCAAAAATTGTGATAGTATACAATTCGGTTTTAAAGATCCTTTACACAAGATCAATATTTATAGTGAAATCTAAAATGGTTTTGAATCAGTTGTATTTGAATATTTCTAATGCCACCTGGTTGCATTGGGGGAGTCGTTAGGACACTGGCCAATCAATCCAGGGGTAATAGGTTCAAATCCATGCCAAGGCAACATATCTTTTTTTATAGTTGGTAAGAAATAGTAATACTAAATATTTACAAAGAAAACCCAATGCAGCAATACAAAACCATTTTAAATCTTAGATTTTAGGTGTTAAGGATCTTTACAACTGAGTTGTATACTATCACATTTTTTGACCGACCAAAATACATCTTAAAATTGTGTGAACAAAATTGCCTTGACATGGATTTGAACCCGTGATGCATGGATTGGTAGGTGAGAGTCCTAACCACTCCCCCAATCTGAACAAGTGACCTAAGGACCCACAATAGAGGCCTATACTTGAAAGGTTTATGACCCCTAAAACACCAAATTTCGGTCATGACAGGAACCAGCTTCAGCTAAGCAGCAGGCTTCTATAGTTAGCAGAGGAAAGAGCACTGGTACCGGACAAGATGGCGCTGTACAGTGATCATCTAGCTAATGCGGAATAGGCTATTGATATTGCTGAATTCCAAAATACAGTATCATGAGAAGCACGTTTTAGGCCTTGAAAGAGGCTCAAAGGGTCAATTAAAGGGTTAACTACATTGCCACTCCTAGAACATCTACAAACGTGATCACCTCGCCCTGGTCTCATGGAATAAAGTGAGCATCAGTGCCTGCACACAGAGAAGTAAAGGTTTAAACTGTGTCGCCCACGTTGCTCTGGTAAAGTAGAGAGTCAAAGGGCTAACAACTTTGCTTTTATAAAGGGTCAACTTGACTTGGTTCTCTCTTATCAGTGTCACTTGGGTTGATTCTCTACTATCGATGTCAACCCAAGTTGACCCTTCATATAGACTAACTAACAGAAAGTTACTGGTATTTGTTAGCTAGACATAATAAGTGTTTTGAGTGCTAATGAACTTTTGCAAATTAGACATGTTTCTCTTGCTATGATTTTCGTGAAGATTTAGTATGACATCAGTGAAATGAATAATGGTAATTCGATTTAATATTGTATGTTAAAGTCTTCCCGCACTTGACACCGTGACGTCACTGCTGCTGCTCTATACCATGAATATATACTGAATAATCTGTAGAGTTAATGTGAGAAATATTCCTAATTTTGAATTAGTTTCATAAATACAATTATATTCTCAAGCAGAAGGATTGGCCATCATGAGCTAACTTTGATCGTTCTTAGATGTAAATGAATGCACTAACAGCCAACACAACTGTCACACGAATGCGGCTTGCACCAATACACCACCTGGTTCCTTTACACTACTGTACTATACTACCACTATATATACTATTATTGATTGTTTACAGATATCAAAGAGTGCACCACCGGTGCACACAACTGCCACACGGATGCCGTTTGCACCAATACACCTGGTTCCTTCACCTGCGCCTGTAATTCGGGCTACACAGGGGATGGACAAACGGTGGCATCAGGGGGGACTGGATGTACAGGTAACTATCAGGCTTTTCTCATTTCCTTGCTCAATAGGCTAGCGATATTGCAGTGTTTCGAAATACAGTATCATGAGGAGTATGTTTTAGGTCTTGAAAGAGGCTCAAAGGGTCAATTCAAACCATACTTATCTTCATATTACCTATTTTCGGTGGGACACCAAGAGCTATTACACCTTATTGGGTTGATGCAATACCGAAAGTGTCTGCATAATGAATGATGGATGAATGTAGCCCTGACAAGTAGACTCACCAGTGCTGCATTCATGCATCACAACAACAAAGGGCATATCGCATCAAAGCACTATGCAGTTCTTAAAGGGTTAACTACACTGCCACTCCTAGAACATTTACAAACGAGTTACCTCGCCCTGGTCTCATGGAAAAATGTGAGCATCAGTGCCTGCACACAGAGAAGTAAAGGTTTAAACTTTGTCACCCACGTGGCTCTGGTAAAGTAGAGAGTCAAACGGCTAACAACTTTGCTTTTATAAAGGGTCAACTTGACTTGGCCCTCTCTTATCAGTGTCACTTGGGTTGATTCTCTACTATCGATGTCAACCCAAGTTGACCCTTCATATAGACTAACTAACAGAAAGTTACTGGTATTTGTTAGCTAGACATAATAAGTGTTTTGAGTGCTAATGAACTTTTGCAAATTAGACAAACTTCTCTTGCTATGATTCTTTTGAAGATTTAGTATGACATCAGTGAAATGAATAATGGTAAAACGATTTAATACTGTATGTTAAATTCTTCCCGCACGTGACACCGTGACGTCACTGCTGCTGCTCTATACCATGAATATATACTGAACAATCTGTAGAGTTAATGTGAGAAATATTCCTAATTTTGAATTAGTTTCATAACTTTGGCAATTTGAAAATACAGTAATATTCTCAAACAGAAGGATTGGCCATCATGAGTTAACTTTGATTGTTCTTAGATGTAAATGAATGCACTGACAGCCAACACAACTGTCACAGGAATGCGGCTTGCACCAATACACCACTTGGTTCCTTTACTCTACTATACTACACTACCATTATACATACTATTATTTATTGTTTACAGATATCAATGAGTGCACCAGCGGCGCACACAACTGCCACGCGGATGCGGTTTGCACCAAAACACCTGGTTCCTTCACCTGCGCCTGTAATTCGGGCTACACAGGGGATGGACGAACAGTGGAATCAGGGGGGACTGGATGTACAGGTAACTATCAGGCTTTTCTCATTTCCTTGCTCAATAGGCTAGCGATATTGCAGAATTTCGAAATACAGTATCATGAGAAGTAAGTTTTAGGCCTTGAAAGAGGCCGAAAGGGTCAATTCAAACCATACTTTAATCTTCATATTACCTATTTTTGGTGGGACACCAAGAAATCTTACACCTTATTGGGTTGATGCAATACCGAAAGTGTCTGCATAATGAATGATGGATGAATGTAGCCCTGACAAGTAGACTCACCAGTGCTGCATTCATGCATCACAACAACAAAAGGCATATCGCATCAAAACACTATGCAGTTCTTAAGGGTTAACTACACTGCCACTCCTAGAAAATTTACACAGTTTTTGCACGTGAGATTTTCACATTTTGGTAGTTTAGAGTTTATTTATCCTCAAAAGATGCTATAGTGCAAGTTATTCCTAGCTGCATGCATTACTGACAGTATAAGCTTTAATTTGATACCAAATATGCCTATATTTGTCCACTTCTCAACAGATGTTTTTTTACTTGAAAAAAGAAAAAATTGTTTTCCCATATCACGATTTTCACGATGCACACACTGATGAGAAACAACTCTTTTTAGAATAGCCATAATATAGAATTTGAGCAATAAAACCTAGTCAAACTTAGTAAGCTATAGCTACTCTCAAGAATACTGTCATAATTTCTGTTAATAACCTTCTCCTCTATCTACCTGTTCAGTGATGTATTAATATGGATCTGTATTTAGAATCAGCATACTCTCTGTTCTTGTTTCAGCCCAAACAGATTGTCAAGCAATTTATGCACTTGGTGAAACAAGTGGAGTTTACACAATAAGTCCAGATGGCAACCAGGTGTTTGACGTGCTATGCGACATGGACTCCTTTGGAGCAGGCTGGACTGTGAGTTAATTGGAAATACCTCTTTTATCTATTACTATAACTAATAAGTATACAGGATCAGTTTAAGTTGTGTATTTCCCCGACAGATTGACATTGAAAGGCCCCGTATTTCGTTGAAACCCTTTATAAGGGCCAAAATCTCCTCCCGATCTAGGTCAAGTTTAAGTTCAAGCGGCCTCAACCGCTGGCAAGTTGATCATGGAAATTTAACGATAGATTTTTTGGCCGATGTGTCAAGTTTAAAACCCTCAACCAAATTTTCTGGGGGGCTAGGGCCTAATTCAGCTATTGTACGTGTACATATGGGATGTTTTGTAGAGCTTAGGCTTGGTTTCAACCAAAAATATGGTATTTTAACCCCCTAACGAAGTCAATGAAAAAAATATGATATCGTCTCAATCTGAATGTAGGCCAACGATCAGCTGACCGGCGCTGAACTCTCCAAGCAGAGGCTTTGTAGTATAACGTAGCACATAATATGCTTGAAGACCGATCATACCGCCCCTGTTTTCACACGCCAGTCGAGATTTCGGCGCCACTGTTTCTCTATGGGAAAATTTTACGATACATTTTTTCGCCGATCCATCAAGTTAAGAAGCCTCAACCAAATTTTCTGGGGGGTTAAGGCCTAATTTGACCATTGTACGTCCAAATATGGGATCTTTTCTCTTCCCTACGCTATGTTTCTTCCATAGAACTCTGTTAAAAACCCAAAAACAGCCATTTTATTTTTCGGGGAATGTGAAGAAACCAGTCGCGGCCTGCCGGTCTGCTCGGCAAAACGTCGCCTAAAATATCGCGCATGGCCCGGGTATCGAACCCGGGCCGCCACGGTGGAGTGCGAGCGCGCTAACCATTATACTATCTCGGACTACCTGAGGGTTTAGAACGCAGTATGCGGAGTGATCCTTACGCACGGCCGGAAGTGAAGTTTTGAGGAAATACGGAGGTTTGAGGAAATACGGGGGCTGGTTATTCACCTTTTGCGAAATACGAGGCTCAGTGCTGTAGTCTACCCGGCTTGATATTTCATCAGACCATTTAAAAATAATGGGTCAGAATGTTCACAAACGATATATTTGAATCCCTATCTGTTCCATTCACCCTAATTCCCTCTGATTTGGCTGTTATTAGATTTTATTGCCCAATATATGGTCATTTTGGAATAAAAGCGTTTATTCCCCTCATTGAAAATACATTAGAAAAGCCCATAGTTGGGGGACATTGAATCACTTTGTGACCTATTGTCAGCCATTGGTGACATTCAATTGACTTCTATTCTCTAAATATCATACTTTCACTGTGTTTTGACAATTTGAAGAAAAATCGGATATACCACTTTAAGCCTGTGTTGGACAGTCCATGCCAACAGAAAATATATATACCCACAAAAGGAGTTAAACATTCTCTGTACTCCCCTCAAGAGGCCTTGAGCATTTTACCCCCCCCCCAGTTTTGCTGTTTTTAGGGGTTAAGTCCTTGTTATTTTCCATTCAACGAATAGTTGGTAACAGCTCACAGTCCATCCTAAATACTTCAATTTGAATCAAAGACCATTGCCCACAGTGCCCATTTCACTATATCCTGTATTCTCTCCTTTTCTCCAGGTGTTCCAGAAGCGCTTCAATGGAAGTGAGGAGTTTTACCGTAACTGGATCGACGCGTTTTTACTATGCTGTAAGAGAAGAATCAGGGCAATCCAAACATAATTTTTTTGTGTATAAATCTGACCAGAATTGTTTTTTGTGGAGGTAAGGAAAAAACTGTTCTATGATCCAATATTTCACTTACAGCCAAACAGGCCAAACAGGATATAGCTATTGTAGTTACATTAGACGTATGATTATCATTATGTTAGTTTTTTTGTCAAAACACCTGGAGGGGTATAAATGGAACAGGAGGGGGTAAAAAATGTTGACCCCTCTTTGGGGGTCAAGAAAAGTTTACCTGCACGTTATTATGCTTCAAAGAGCCCGCGTATGCCAATTTTCAACTAATAGGGAAGGGGTACACCAGTGATCTTCAACAAAAATGGAAGTGTGGGGGGGGGGGGGGGGGGGGGGGGCAGTTCCCAAAAGGAGTATGTACTTTGTGGGGGGGGGGGGGTCACCGTAATGCGTACACAACGCAACATGGGGGTGGGGTGGTCTATTTTCTGGGAAAAAATGCGTACATACTTTATGGAAGGCCCCTACCGGTGCTTTTATGGGTGTACACACCAAATTTGTCATGGCTATTTCTTAGAATCGACAATCGACATGAGGCCTTGTTACCTTTGACATGAGGCTTGAAAAAACATAGTGACAGGCGACATGAGCAATTCTTAAAACTGACATGAGACATGGGCATCATTAAGCAACATCAACATGTGACATGGCTATGCCTTAAGATCGACAATCGACATGGGGATCCACCATCCAGAGCCCCACTTTTGCCTCTGTTTATTACCAAGCAGCTGATTTGCTTAGGCCAAAAAAAAAAGGATTGTTTCAGGTAAAGTGGGCAGAAAATGTAGGGTCGGTAGGTCGGATTCTTTTTTAAACTTTTTTAAACTTTTTTTTTTAAACATGAAAATATCAGCCGGCCGGTCTGAAGACCTGAAAAATGACCAAAAAAGGGTAAAATACAGAAATTTCTTAACATAGGGTCAGCCCTGTTTTGATAGGGTCGGTCGGGTTACCTGAAACAAACCTTCTTTTTTTTTTGGCCTTATGCTGGTTCTTGTCCGCACGTGATCCATGTGCCTTTTTGGTACAGAATGGGATTTGGAAACATCACTATGACCTTGAACTTGATTTTTTGCTGGGTTCAGGCAGCCCCTGAGGTTAGCTTGGAACCAGCGAACAGGAACTGTAACCAGGAAGTATGGGGGGAGAACTACCATTATACATTCTGGTTCATGTTGACTAATGCCAACCTACCAGCAGGGATTGACCAACCCAGCAAAATCTCATGAGCCTTCTCACAATGGCCCCTAAGGGAGTGTTCATTTTTTTAGCAAAGGGGGGGGGAGTGTTTAGGGGAGGGGGCACGATTCGTTCAGTTCAGCTTTGCCCCCCCCCCCTTCAAAAAATGTAAAGGTGCTTCTCAATGTTGATACTGATTATTGGTCATTTGAATAGTGTAACATATGCAGGGCCATTCTAATCAATCCAGACTTCCACAATGTCAACCTTAATGCTCACTCATTCCTCAAATCTATAAAATAGGGATACATACAAAGTGCCAAATTGCACCGTTTCAAAGATGCTAAAAATGTTACACAAAAGTCTACCTCCTTGTTGTTGTGTGTGTCCTTTTTTTAAAGTGTTTTATTCGGGTAAAAGATAACAAATACAAAAGTAAGTGCATCAACCTAGCATGTGCTCATTGCATTCCCTCCGCTAGGGCCCCTGACATGCTATAATGATGCTATTTTAATTGCTCATCAAAGCGTTATCCTATAGCAGGCTGCTTATTTCCCTATGTGTGCCATTGGTCAGATGACGTTAGAGACTTATCTTACATTGTAGGTGACAGCTTGGAGTATCACAACAATATGATGTTCTCAACCTGGGACGCCGATAATGATAATTTGAATGGGGCTTATTGGAATCAGGGTAACTGTGCTTCCTACTTTCAAGGGGCATATTGGTACAAGGGTTGCTATCAATCAAGCTTGAATGGCCGTTACGGTACTAACAACCAACAGGGTAATAATTGGAATCACTGGAAGGGTTCGGGTGTGTCTTTGAGCAGCACACGGATGATGATCAAGCCAGCATAAGTTAACTTGTTTACTATACCCAAGCTGATGCTGAAACATAGTGTATGTCCCCCGACCATGAGACAAAACTACTTCTCTACTGCTGCACACAACCCCTTTCTCTAAGGACTGCTCCAGTCTCTAACCACAATCCATACTACTCACTATGGAAACACCCCTTAGTCAGTGAAAGCCCCATCCCACAGAGAATTAAGGTCACCAACATTTCTGTAGAATAAGGACTGCTGGACTATACTATGAGTGTAGTTTTAAGTCAGCGCAGATGTTTACGTACCCCATCTTCAGTGAAATAATGGCTTATTATGACTTAAATTGACTGTTTTACTGAAAAAGGGACTTTTGCAACTTGATATTGCAATCTATTTTTTCTCATTGAGTTATTTCATAGACTTCACTTTTTCTACTTAAGGTTGATCACTACTCATTGAAAACGGACCACTGCGCAGGTCTCTGCGCATATAGCTTATATGTTACAGATTGAGCTAATATTAATAAACTAGAAACATATATATGCTGACTAAGCTATATAAATAGATCAGACAATTTCGAGCAAAATTGAGCGTTTTATTGGACTTTGAATATTTGATGTATTTATAGCCAAAAATATTTGCAATTTTTTCTATAAGTTAGAACATTGGACTTATCAACCAATAAATCATTATCTAGATATATAAAGATCTCATCAGATTCTTTGAAATAACCAAGGGTAGGAAATACAGCCATTTTTCACCCCTATTTTTGGCTGTTTACCCATTTTTTTAGGCCCTAAATATGAGATTTAGACCATTTTTGCACTATTTTTTAATTTCAAAGGCCTAAAACCATGAAAAAATATGCCCGGGACCACCTATAAAAAGTCCTTTAAAATGTTAGCTATTGATCTGAACAATGTTTTGAAAAAATGTAAAAAAAAGTTTATGGATTTTTTTCAGTAATATTCAGATATTGCTGAAGAATTATGCATTAAATTTGAATAAGTCCCTAGAGGAACCCGGTTATTGTTTATGAATACTAGGAGTATGGCCGGCAAACTCTCAGATATACAAGAATGTTTCAAAAATGATGTTGATTTTTTCTGTATAAATGAGTCATGGCTAAACGACAATTTGATGAATGACCATATTAAATGGATTGGCAATAAATTGTATAGGCTAGATCGTACAGCCAATCGAAGTGGAGGCCTAGTCACCTATGTCAATAATGGTTGGGCAGGTAATACCACGATGATTGATGAATGGTCGTTTATAAATGGCGACATTGAGGTTCAAACATTGATTGTTAACAAGGAACATAGGAAGAAGATTTTTATATGTAATATCTATAGACCACCTAGTGGTAACCATGTTACGTTCTTTGAGGCCTTGACGACAATCTTTGAGGATGTAGATTTGACTGATTATGATGTATGGATTGGGGGTGACTTCAACATTGATGTAAGACAGACTGAGGAAACTAAATGTATAGCCATGAAGGGTTTTGCTGATGAACACAACCTCAGTATATTGATTGACTCTTGTACTCGCCCAGTCAGTGGCACTGTGATTGACAATATATTAACGAATGCTGAAAATGTTGTATATAATAAGCCACTACCGGTATTCATTAGTGACCACCTACCTGTGCTAGCAGTCCAAAAAAAGCAATCCTGTGTTATGATAAATACGGTATTTACCGGTAGGAGTTATCGCCTGTATAGCAGATTGGATTTGGAAGAGAAGTTAATATACCATAATTGGACAGGTTTCTATAAGGAAACAAACCCAAACAAACAATGGGATGAAATTCTAACCGTAATTTTGGAATATCTGGACGAGGTCTGCCCAATTAAAACGGTCAAAGTAAAGGGCCGAGATGTTGAATGGATAACCCAGGAAATTAGAGAAGCCATAGTCGATCGACAAGCTCACATGTCTAGATACCTCCAGACGGGGCATGCTAGGGAGTACGAGCAGGCTAAAGAGCTCAGAAAGAGAGTAAATTTATTGATTGAAAATTCTAAGTCAGATCAGATTGATCAAGCCTTTCAGGATCACAGTGATGGTCACAAAAAATTCTGGGAAAGAATTACAACCCTGTTAAGACCTAAAGAGGTCGGCACTAGAGCCGAGTTTGTGCATCATGAAAAGGGGGAAAGGGTCAAAGATGAAGACAGTGCTAATTACTTCAATAACTTTTTTTCTAATGTTGGTAGCAGAATGGCAACGGCCATGAACTTTGATATTCAATCCAACCCAGATATTGTATATGGAGTGGAACATGAGTGTGGTAGTCTTGAGCTTGATTACGACAATATTGAAAAGCTTATAAATAATATCAATACCGGTAAATCTAGTGGAATTGATGGCATAAACTCGCGAGTACTCAAGGACACACTTTTGGTATTAGTCCCGCAAATGGTGTCCATCTATAGAAATTCAATTGTACATGGCATTTTTCCTGATAAGTGGGCTGTGAGTAGTGTGGTCCCTATCCCTAAATCAGGTGACCTAAGTAAGATTGGCAATTGGCGCCCCATTAACCTACTCCCTGTACCGGGCAGATTACTTGAAAAATGTGTACACTCTCATATCATGAAGCACCTGGAAACAAATAAGCTATTGACTCGCTGTCAATACGGTTTCAGACCTGGTCTAGGTACTGGTGATGCCCTTTTTGACTTTACTAGTTTTATATTTAATGAATTAGATAAGCGGAAGACCTTGGCTGTATGTTATGTCGATGGATCCAAGGCATTCGACAGTGTCCACCATTTAATACTATTAAAAAAGTGTAAAGCCCTAAAATTGGACCACCAAACTGTCAGTTGGCTGGGATCCTATTTGCATAATAGAAGACAGACCACTCTGCTTAATGGTACTAAATCTGACGAATGTAAGGTGGGATACGGAGTGCCTCAGGGAAGTTCCCTCGGTCCCTTAATGTTTCTTATATTTATTAATGATTTACCTGATTACTTATTATCTACAAAGGTATTTATGTACGCCGATGATATTGTTCTGGTAGCGAGTGGTGACTCACCCAACGAATCTGCTGAGCTCCTGGATCGTGATGTACAAGCATGTTATAAATGGTGTAATAATAATTGTTTAACTATTAATAGTAAAAAAACTCAGGTTATGCGCATTAATAGGAAGGGCACGGACAGGCACATGCCTCCCCTTAGTATATATATAAATAATGTACAATTAGAAGAAGTGAAAGAATATACCTATCTCGGAGCGATTATTGATTCCAATTTTACTTTTAAACCACATGTTACCAAAGTATCCAAAAGCGTAGGTCACAAGGTTCATATGCTGGGTGTGATCAGGAAATTCATGGACTGTGAAAAATCATTGGTATTGTATAAACAGATGGTTGTGCCTTATGCGGACTACGCCAGTTTCCTGATTGATTGTTGTACTGCTCATGACCTAATCATTAAGATCCAGAGATTGCAAAATCGAGGTCTCAGAATCTGCAAATTTAAAAACATGTTTGAGAGATGTTCAGCTACTGAACTGCATATAGAATTTGGCATTGAAAAGCTGGCTGATAGAAGATTGAAACAGCTCTTATCACGTATGTATAAAATATCCCTAACCCTGGGCCGCTCAATACCGGAGGGTGAACGGAGAACCAGGGAGGATCAGAAAGTCAAAATTGATACCCGACGATTTGTCCTGAGTACAATGAAAAAGAGTCCACTGATTAGAGGTGTATGGGAATGGGACGGGTTACCCCCAGACACCCAACGTATGGGGACCACGTCCAGATTCAAAGGGGCTATTAAGAATATTAAACCCAGACCCCATATGGTTTAAATACCTCTAATACTTACTACCGGTATTTAGTCTGATGGTCAGCTATTTACTTCGATCCACCCCCCCCCCACTGATTAGCACCTGTTATACTAGTGGTTCTTAGTCTGATGGTCAGCTAATTACCTACTTTCACCCCCCCCCCTCATGCCTAGCTAAATCAATAAACACAGTAAGCTGATGGTCAGCTACTCCTCATTATAAACAAGTACAGAAAATGCTAGTAGTATCCGCTGTAGTCTGATGGTCAGCTACGACACCTTCCACCCCCCCCCCCCCACTTGAATATAGACTGATGGTCAGCTATATCAAACCCGCCCTCCCCCCCCCCCCCCCCCCATCTAAGTAAGTTACGGTCAGATATGCTGATTGGGTAGCGATGTGATTCGAGCTGATCCGGTCATACTCCACTTAAAGTATTCATGTAATTGATTTTTGAATTGTACATACAATTCTGACACGTGCAAGGTGCACCGATCTGTGTGATTCAATGGCTTCTTAGCTGGACCAGGTTATGTAGTATAAGTTTATTGTATGGGTAACAGTATATATCACCGTGTAAACCGCGCCTAGTTTGGTCACGACTGGCTAGCTCAAGCAGTCAGTGAGGATGAGTATAAGTTACTTTTCTGTATATGCTAACAAATATAGAATGTCATTCTGAGTGACTAAGGATAGACCGTGTAATATAACTATGGTGATAGTGGAAATGTGTTTAAACTATTACAGCTAGGCTTGTATATGAACACCAGCAATAAGATAATTTTGTCTTGAGGAGAATCGACAATACGAGTATGTTTGCTTGTGAATATTGTGTTTTTTCATAGATGAATTGGTGTATCTATGCTTATTATTCTACTATCATATGAACGCTTCCTTGGCTAGCGAATTAATAACTGATGTTTATACTTATCCCCGAGGGTTTGGTCGGCCCATTGTTGAGACTGAATAACATGTATGATGTGCTCAATAAATTTTACTGAACTTGAACTTGAACTTGAACTTGAATAATCGTCAGAAAACCATCACGTTTTTTCATTCAAAGGTACATTTTTTTACCATCATTCTATTTTTCCCATTAAAGGACATCGCCTAGCATTATTCATGTGCAATACAAAATTAATGTGGGCATTGGTTCACTAAGAAAAAAAATCATGAAAATTTCCTTTTTTTGTATTTTTTTGGCAAAAATAGAGAATACTTTTTTTTTCAAAAATCTGTAATAAAAAAAAGTAGCTCGGGACCCCCCCATTTTTTTTCCATTTTCCATTTCTAAATGTTGAAAGCTACCTTTGGGGTGAAAAACAGGACATTTCATGGATACAAAGTTAAGAGTAGCGATCAACCTTAAGGGAGTGCTCATTTTTTAACAACAGGGGGGATCGTGGATTTGGGGGAGGGCAATTTGGACCCCTTGACCGGGGGAGGTAAAAAATTTAGACCCCTCTTCAACCTGTTTTGAGGGAAAAAGGCCGCGCATTACTATGCTAAAAAGGGGCACGAACGATTTTCGGCCTGCCGGGGGGGTAAAAAATGTCGACCCTTCTAAGGGGGGTGGAAAAATTTTGCGCGCTCCGGGCAAAATTTCACCCCCCCCATTGTTAAAAAATGAGCATTCCCTAAGAATCTTCCCTAATTTGTGTAATGATGATGGGTGCCTTTTGAGCAGAGTGCAGGCAGAGTCTAGGTCTGCTACTTGCAATACTACCGTAAATTCCCGTGTATTACCCGCATCTCGCGTATAACCCGCACCCCAAACTCAGGAGAATCCTATAAACAGTTTTGGGATCTAAAAAATTAAAATTTTAGTACTGTACTATAGTAATAAAACCCCTTGTATAACCCGCACCCTATATAGTCATGTTTGGTGTCAAATGAAAGCTGAGTTTGATTCGCGTACAACCCGCGGGTAGTACGCGGGAATTTGCGGTAATATCTATAATCATGTAATCTGCACAAGTATAATATGTGTGCACTTACCTTTTCTAAACATTGACACAGAACACCTGACAAACATTCTTTGGACCATGGATTACTAATGCACGATGCAAAATTACTTTGCCATTGCAAATTTCGCTCATTCAAATTGCATAATTAATCCAGCTTTAGGATGTTTCACACAACTGAGTGAAAACTGAAAATCATAGATTAGTTTTCCTAGCCATGATACTATTTTCGACTATTATACTATCCGAAATAGAAATTACATAATAGAAATGATACAGATATTAAAAACAAGAAAATGAAGCATATTATGATGTCAAAAATATTAATTCATAGATATTATCTTGATTGACGTAAAATCCTACATATTAGCTGAACACTTTGTCAACATTCTTCCAGAAGTCCATTTGAGAATAATCTGAAAAGAGAATAAGAAAATACTGCAATAAGGAAATGTGGGCATATGGTTGAAGCAAATGTTAAGGAGTCTCTTAAAAGACCAATTTAATCCTAATACATATTCATCATGCATGAATATTTCAGACATCTAGTAAATGGGATTTCTGCTTTAAATCTGTTAAATTAGGGGTGAGGAGAAAACAATCTAAAACTGCCAGAGAGGGGGTTTATTTAAAATGTCAAAAACGCTGTGTTTTCTTCTCAATATATTTGAGAGTCAGCTTATAGATGGGATTTTATGTAATGTATTGAGTATGCATGACTAATATAACAGATATGCTTGCACTACATGTAATATTTCTAATGATATACTATTAATTCCTTGTGGCTAAGGTCTAAGAAACTAACAGATCATATTGCGTTTTTAAAGGTTTATTCACACTGTTAACATGACTTTGCACTAACCTGCAATATGATTTTTCTCATGTAATAATGATCATAATTGACAATGACAATTTTGGAAAAAGAATTATGTTTGTGATACTTTTAATGGAAAACATTTTAAGCTATCACCTTATGAAATAAATAAATGATTGTGAACACAAGGCTAATCATGAATATGAATACCATAAAACCTCTTTGACAAGCAGACCAACAATGTACACCAGCTTGTGTAACACATGGGAAACATGCAATTAATCCAACTAGTAAATGTTTTGATGAAACAGCCTTTGTATGCAGCATAATTGCCATCAAAGATCTACACATGATTGATGTGTCAAGGGCATAATGCTTTATGAGTTAGTAGAAAAGGAGTTGACACTGTTTGATTGATTTTCAAACACTAAACTGTACTTCTAGACCTGCATAAATATAATTAATTATGATTATTGCCAGTAAAAAGCAATAGTAGTGGGAAAGTCAAGGTGTATGTAAAGTGTTTTATTTATGTGAACCATGTTTCAGCCGCCAATAATACAGTTATATATTGTATGTGACAGACCTTAGATAAGGTCCTCCCAACTGATGGTAGTAGGACCTTCTACTCAACTACCTGTGCTGGCGTAGCCACAGATCCCAAAGGGACAACTACTACATGAAGTCAAAGTCTATCATATGACTTTATTAAGTGTTTATTTCATACATTTGTAAAATGTCTCTATAAAATAAAGGGCTTGCTTTTTTCTCCATATCTGAGTCTGTTATTTCTATGTGCTGATCATTATATTTACCTATATATTCATCAAACTTCAAAATTTTAATCTCAATCTTTTGTTAATTATATCATAATTATATTTTTTTAAAGTGTTTATATTAAGGAATACAGTTATTATGTAAATACATAATCTGCCTCTGGACTCGGCAATGCCGTTATGCTGTCCAGGCCTTCTAATGGTTATAATTGCTATCTGACTAATTGTGTAATGGCGTCTTATACTTATACATTTCGACAAGAGGAAAAAAAACCCAAGGGTAATAAATCTCTGTTATCTTTTGATGAGGGATGGGATGAGGATGAGTTACATATAGAAACAATTCATTTGACAGGTATAAACATGTAATACGATATAAAACTTCAACATGTCATAAGGTCAGGGGTAGACACTAACGCTGGCCCGGGAGCCAATGGCCCGTAATTTTGAGTCCGGGCCCGCAGTTTTCTTCAGAATAACCTTCCCATGGGCCCGGGTGGCCCACAGGAAATTTTACAAAATATTTGGAAGGAATATTCTTGATGAGTATAGTCATGTAATATGTCGTTAGAAAGAGAAAAATGTGAGCAAATGAGGCAATTTGGTCTCATTATAACATGCATAAATCAGGAATATACATGATTTTCTCTTTGAAAAAAAGTAAAATGTGGTCTCTGGCCCACAGCTGAAAATCCGGGCCCATAGATTTTTGGAGCTACGGGCCCGGGTGGCCCACAGCTGATAAAGTTAGTGTCTACCCCTGAAGGTGGCAACAATATTCCATATTCTATGGAGTATGTGCATTCTTGAAATACAAGGCAATCATATAATGTAAGGAGAACAATTAAATATGCAGTCAATTAATATACTAATTCACACACGGTCTAGCCCAAAATCATCGTTATACCATGACCATATAACGGTCATTTACATAGCAATGAGGATAGTCTTTCTTTATTTTCTCTTTAAAGACATCCTTCTTTTCCAATAGCGTGTAGGCAGTTTTTAACTTATTCCACCTTCTAATGGCTTCTCTATGGAAACTTTGATGCACGATTGGATTTCTAGAAGCATTTTGTACATATCTCAGTCCATTTGCCAGCCTAGTATGTCTAGGCCTAACATCCATATATGCAGGTACATGTCTAATATTAAAAGCATACGTCAGCAAATGTATATCTCTTCTATGTGTTAGAGGGATACAGCCACTCATGTTCTGCATTTGTACAGTAGAATACAATGGATTTTCTTCCAACTTAACCTTATATAATTATATCTACCACCTATATATACACATTTATGTATATAATATATATATATATAGATAGATGGATAGATAGATAGATAGATAGATAGATAGATATGATAGATAGATAGATAGATAGATAGATAGATAGATAGATAGATAGATAGATAGATAGATAGATAGATAGATGGATAGATAGATGGATATAGCTATGTAGACGTAGATATGAAGATGGTGTATATTAACATTAAAAATGGACGAGATGACTGCCTACACAGGACTACAACCAGGAATCCTTAGGGGGACAAGATGGCAGCCTGCATAGAGATATTAGTTACAATGCTGTAGGGTACACAGCGGATGTCTACACAGGGCTATTATTCACATTGCTATGGGGGACAAGATGCTTATACACACATTGTTATCTCCACATAATGGCAGCCAACACAATATAGGGGGACAGGATGGTGTCCTTTACAGTAGTGATAAGGGGACAAGGTGGCTGCTGACACATGGTGACAACCAACAGCTCTAGAAGCAGACAACATGGCTGCCCGTGTAAGTTATAATGCTATAGGATAGCAATCAACAGATCTACGAGAGGACAAGATGGCCGCCTACGCACAGGTATCAGTAACATGGCTATAGGTTACTAGCAGAATATATTGTACCGGGTAGACTGATGAAATAATTCTCTATAATTATTCACTGCAGAATTCTTAGGGGTAAACTTGTATCCATGTGAAATCTATTATCACTGCTTATCCAGCCGATATCATCTTAAGTAATGACCGCATCCACAGGACAATAAGCTTGACCCAGGTAGACATAGGGTAAGAACCAACAGGTCTATAGGAGGACAAGATAGCATTATAGTATCAGTAACATTGCTATAGGGAGACAAGATGGCTGTCTACACAGAGTTATCAGTAATATTGCTTTAGGGGGACAAGATAGCTGCCTACACAGAGTTATCAGTAACATTGCTATAGGGGGACAAGATGGCTACCTACACAGAGATATCAGGTACATGGCTATAGGGAGACAAGATGGCTGTCTACACAGGGGTATTAGTTAGATTGCTATAAGCAGACACAGGGTGACACATTATGCAGGATGATTTTGTACATAATATTATTAAAAGTTGGTGACAAGAGTGACAACTACCGGTTATATAATAGGAAGAAAGTTGGTGAGCAATGCTATAGGGGTCAATATGGCAGCCTACTAAGGTTACCAATTGAATCAAGCTACAAACCAATAATCCTGTAGGGGAGAAAATGGCTGTCTATCAGTAACATTGCTATAGTGGGAAAAATCCGCTGGCTACACAGTTATCAGTAACATTGCTATAGGGGGACAAGATGGCTGCCTACACAGAGTTATCAGTAACATTGCTATAGGGGGACAAGATGGCTGCCTACACAGAGTTATCAGTAACATTGCTATAGGGGGACAAGATGGCTGCCTACACAGAGTTATCAGTAACATTGCTATAGGGGGACAAGATGGCTGCCTACACAGAGTTATCAGTAACATTGCTATAGGGAGACACCTCTCGACACCAGCACAGTGATCACCCTAAGGTTGTCACTAGTGACGACTTTATGACCCATAGGGTTTTGAGTGCACCACATTCTTGAGCAGCGCAGCACAAACTAGACTTGCATCCAGTCCTTTGTCAATCTTAACCCTGGATTTCTTTCCCACAAATACGTGAGTATGCGTAAAACAAACTTAACAATGGATTTTGTAGACAAAAAAGTGGAGCGAGCAACAATTTATATATATTTTTTAAGTCAGCCTCTGACAAAAGTTCTTGGAGACCCATAACAAAAACTTCTCAATTGCTGGATCTTGGGGAATCAATAGAAGAAAGAAGTGAAAAAAAGATCTTCTCAATTTTCTAAAAAATGAGGTGAGCGGAATTCATCGACAATTTTTTTTTTTCAAAGTGACCAGGAATACTGAAAACGGATTGCACCACAACACAGGTAGTCTACCTGTATGATAAATATTGATCTATTGATACAATGTACTACATGTCGTATTTGAAATATTGTTGAAATGGGAGATGTTTGGTTTGCTCAGGTATCCTGAGCCATCACACAAAGTCGAATACTGCATTAAAATGTAGACATTTTTGCGTGTATAAATTTCCGCAAATTTGCTAAAAAGGACATTTTCGCTGGTATTTAGTATTGCGGACCCCTGTTTAGACCTGTGCTTGGAGAGTGCGACCCTTAGTTGACGCCGCCCGCTACACTCTCCAAACAAGGGTCCGCAAGACTAATCTAGGCGCCGAAAGCGTAGCGAGTTTCATGGTGAGTTTGTTATGCGAAAAATCCGGGAAAATCCGCCTATTTAGTAAGTTACTGAGCCAGTGAGCCTGTTGCTTACTGTAGACCTTTGCAAAGAACCAGCTTCAGCATGCTGAGGCGGTGAAAATTTTTCGCCCACCCCCCTTTGAACTATAGTAACGCGCTGGCTTTTTTGCTAAAAAGGGGCTACATTTTTTGCGCCCCCCCCCCCCAAGAGAGGTCAGAATTTTGTACGCCACCGCCCCCTCAGGAGGGGTCGGAAATTTTTATGCCATCCCCCATGTAACTAATAAATGAACACTCCCTCAGTAACTTACTAAATAGGCGGATTTCCCCGGATTTTTCGCCTACCGAACGCACCGAGTGGTGCGTTCGTTAGGCGAAAAATCCGCCTGTTTAGTGAGTTACTAAACCAGCGTGCCTGTTGCTTCCGGGAGAGGCTTGCAAGTAACCAGTTATAGCAAGCTGAAGCCTGTGCCTTGCAAGATTCTACCGGAAGCAACAGGCACGCTGGTTTAGTAACTCACTAAACAGGCGGATTTTTCACCTAACGAACGCACCAACATAGTTCGGACTGTTCCGTAGGCTATAGTTCCGTACCCCCGGGCCCGGACGCCCTGAGCCCCCCCCCCCCCCCCCCCCGCCCCTACTCCCTTTCCCGCTCCCTTCCCTGAGGGGGGTTCATTAGGCCAGGGAGTCAAAAGCGCGCGCCTCCCTAGCCTAATGAACCCCCCTCAGTACGCCTAGGCGCGCGCTCATTTTTGCCTAATGGACACATGGCTGTTCCCCCCCACACTTACAAGCTCAGATTGTAATACGGCAATCAAGTCCCGTATTTGAGTTGACGAGGTTACCCGGATGGTTCCCCCCGTCCCCGCCGTCCGCGCGTCCCGGCCCCGACCCGCGTGACGTCACACAGCGCGGGAACAGACTCGGCTTGGAGTGGCGCGGCTTGGAGAGTGCGCGGGAAAACACGGGACGCGCCACCTGACGGGGACCACGGGAAGCTCGTATTGAGGTCGGATTCTGTGTTGTGACACCTGAACGCCGGAAGTGAGATGCAAACAAGGTGAGTTTTGCCAAAGTGTCCGCCAATAATAACAGAAATACACCTATTTGACAAAGAAGCAAGGCTATTCCTAACTTGGACAACGTTGGGCGTGATGTCGCCGACCAGTAGACTTAGGGTTTAAAGCCGAAAGTAAGATATTCTGTCTGGAATTCTACAACTTGTTGTGGTAGTTTGGCCCCCTCCGGGCGGTCGGGTACGCATCATTTTGTCCACCGCCAGCGTTTCCCCGAAACTTGGTGTAAAGTCGGCAACTAAAGTTACTTATGGAGTACTCACTGTACTGATCACAATACACGGTGTGTTTATGATCTTTGGTACACGTTGAATTTTAAATACATATTTTCTAAGACCGAATTTCGGATATCAACATCCTGAAAACTGCTAAAAGAGAAATACTAGGCCTAGTGTCACTACACTTTGTAGTACGAGTACTAGTACTAGTAGTGACAGACTAGTGATCTAGTTTAGAGACTCGCTCAAGTCGAGGGGAATAGATGATTTGCACTACTGTCAGTTCGCCCTACTAGATGATTCGCCCCAGATGATTCGCTCTACTTTCTGGATGATTCGCCCTAGGCTAGTAGTGCCAGTCTCAGCTAAACATGGTCATGGTCTATTGATTTTTTAGAATTGATACTTTTTTGGATAGCCGATAGGAAAGGGAAATGGGGGTTCGGGGGCAGAGCCCCCGATATCTATACAATATGTCTAGACCTTTTTTCTTTCTTTTTTTAATACAGTTTTATTTTAACCTGGTTCGACATACTCCACACACACAGTCTAATGCAACTGCAGCGTAGACTTTATATACAGAATAATTAGCGAAATGATAAAATCATAAATAGACCTACTGGTAGAACGGTCGGAGCAGTTAGTAGTAGGAAGAGTAGAAAAACATCAACCTCAACAAGGCTATCCTAATATTTAAAATATTATGCCCCCCCCCCCCGGGGCAAAGGGGCTCACACCCCCAGGAGCTGTAGGGCGAATCATCCAGCCCCGTACTCCTACCTAGGGGTAGGGCGAATGGTCCAGATAGGGCGAATCATCCAGGGGTATAAGTAGTGGGGGTAGTGGGACTAGCGCATTAGGCTATGGGGGCCGCTATCTTGGCTCAGAGCAATGCATTGTGGTTAGGCCCCCGACTCCAGAGCAGTGCACCATGGGAGAATTTCTTATCAGTCCCTTTGTCCCAGGGGGGCCACTCCCTCAGATTTGGATACCATGTGTGAACATGATTTCAAGGGATAGGGTCCGTTTTTGGGCCATGGGCACGGACCCGCGAGGGCCCTTGATAAGGGGTGCTTTTTAGGCAAATTTGGAGGGAAAGGGGTACATTTTAAGACCATTTGAGAGATTACAAGGGGAAATTTAGCCCTTTTTTGCTATCATATTTGATGGTCACCCATAATTTAGTGTATTTTTTCTATAGTCACCCGTGATAAGGGTACATTTTTCTTGGCCTCCATTGATTGAGATATGATTTCTGGTCAATTTCACATAAAAAAGGGTGCTATTTTGTAGATTTTTCTCCCATGATAAGGGTACAAAATTTGAGGTGATGTTCACACATAGTTACTATAGAAAGTATAGGGAGTGGCCCCCCCGGGCCCTTTGTTCAAGGTGTGAGGAGAGGGGATTAGCCTGATATGGAGATGGAATTTAGCCCCCGACTACCTGATGTACCAGGATGTCCTAGTCCCGTATAGGGCCTAGGCCGGACCGGAGCTGGTTGCGGCGGCCTTCACTGATAAGAGCTGATAGGCTGGGTACCAGCATGTCTGTGGAAGTGATGGTTACCCAGGGACAAAGTACCAGTCAGTGTGTGTCTTATCAGTGCTGATAACCGCACCCAGTGAAATTTTAAATGGCGGACCCACTGGGTATGAGTCTACAGCCCTATACTTACCATGATCGCAGGTACATGAAAATTAGAGCTTGTTCCTCTAGCTTGCTTAGGGAATTTTCCATTATTTAAACCAGACTGAGACTCCGGTACTGGGGTTCTAGACTATATCCTATTATTAATAAAAGTAGGCCTACACTAAGACTACGACTAGGCCCCCCACTATGTAAATCTATTTAGATATTAGTATAATGTGGCAAACTAGTCTTTAGCTTTTCCTTTCAGCAACTAGACTCGTGGGGGGGGGGGGGGAGGGGTCCCCTGTCGATGTAAAGAAAAGGCCATGTCCTGTAGCGATGTCAATTGTCATCAATACCCCCAGAATCGATACACCGACATTTATTGAGTTCCAATTATCGCATCGACCAAACTATTATATCGATATTATACATAACTTAAATGCAATTTTTTTGCAAATACCGTATTCGACGTAATAAGCGCCCTCCCCCTAATAAGCGCCCCCCCCCCCTTTTGGGACATTTTTAGACTGGAACAAAGGCTCAAATTTCACGATTTTGGAGACAAGTAAACTAACAAGTACTAAAACTACCATTAAAATAATTTTATAAGCGCCCAGGGCGCTTATTACGTTGAATACGGTATTCCACCTGGAACTATACCTTAAGGTTGATCGCTACTCTTAAGTTTTCATCCATAGAATTTCCTATTTTTTTGCCTAATGGTAGGTTAGATCATTAAGAAATGGAAAATAGAAAAAAATTGGGGGGGTCCCGAGCTAAATCTCATATTTAAAGGCCAAAATAATGCCTTAAAAGCCAGGGATCGGGGTCAAAATTGTATATATTTTATACTCTAGTTTGTTTGAAGCACAGTCATGAGATCTAAATCAATCTCGATAATGATTTATAGGTAAATAATTCCAATATTCTAAAATATGTTAAAATTATCAAATATCACTGGCTCCAAATATATCAAATATTCAAAGTGCAATAAAATGCTCAATTTTGCTCGGAATTGTCCAATATTTGAATATGGCTTAGTGGGCATGTATATATATTCGGTCCTTCAATATTGGCTCATTCTGACAGGTTTAATCTATATGCGCAAAAAGCTGTGCAGTAGTCCATATTCCATGAGTAGCGATCAACCTTAATATTCAATGTGAAAATGGTGTACTCTGTGCATCCATGGTATTAAGGGACATGGGTCTTCAGTTTGTGCTCGAAGTCCTACCAAATCTCTATCCTTATATATTCCAGTATGAGCATGGAAAAATGTACTAAGACACCCAAATTTGAAATAGATATAAGTTTATATTTACTGTTGTTGTTGTATCAAAATAAATCGATATAATCGAGACCAAAATAGTAATAATCGAAATCAAAATAAATTGGATGCCAATGACATTCCTAATATAAAAATAATTGACAGGCTGTTGTACGTATTGTAGACACCTCCCGTACTAGTTAAAAACGGCCTAATAAATACAATTTTCTGTTTGAAAAAGCCAAAGTGTTTATACACATTTCGGCACCAATTTACTAAGGGGGCGTCCATAACTGATATAACTGACAATTTTTGACCTCCCCCCCCCCCCCCCCTTTAGTCATGTTTTTTAAACGGTTCTTCTACAACCGTTTAGTTTACCAGCAGCCAAACGACCTGTGGTGTAGTCTCTCGCCGTCAGCTCCCTTTATCCCGAGCTCTGTTTATCCCGTTCTCCCATTATCCCGTTCTCCCTTTATCCTGAGCGCCGTTTATCCCGTTCTCCCATTATCCCGTTCTCCCTTTATCCCGAGCTCCGTTTATCCGAGCTCCGTTTATCTGAGCTCCATTTATCCCATTGATAATGTTGATCGGAAACAACCGTTTCTAAGGTCATGTGACCTTGCCTATCTTTCTATAGCAATGTTTTGGTGGCTTGACCCTCCCGTCCATATGACGTCATTTATCAATGTTCCCTAAGAATAAAGATGAGAAGCACTACCGTAAAAACCTTGCATAGAAGCTGGGGCTAGTACGCGAGTCAGATCGGCGGTGCGGCTTATAGCATCAACCCAGGGTCAGGGTGCGGCTAATATGCGAGTTTTTGCTACTATGGTACAGTACTAAAAGTCACCATAAACAGACCCCTGGTGCGGCTTATAGGATCGGCCCAAAGTCGGGGTGCGGCTTATATGCGAGTTAGGCTTATATGCGAGGTTCTATGGTACTTCTAGTTTGTAGTTTTTCACACTTAAAACACCCATAGGCTATACAATCGTCCAAGTCTTTGTTTTCCTACCCCAAATTTTTTTCATATTTTGCAAGAAAAATCTTTGAAATAACAAAAATATTTCACCAATTTTCAAGTGAAATTTGATATTGAAATGTCATGGAAAACTGAGGGAAATTTAGAATTACCTTGGCAGTGTAATGTATTAACCCTCAATTAAAAATACGATTTTTGCATAAAGATAGTATGATAAAGACGCTTTTCAGACAAAAAAAATGGCCTTAAAATTACGATTTTTGAGGTTGGCAGCTCTGGATTAAGATGACATTGAGTGCTGACAATACCATACCGTCGGGATTAAGCGCCGGTTTCAAAAGAGCAGGGGTCTTGAAAGTTTCCAAAAGTACTAAAATAGGATCTTGAATAAGCGCCTGTTTTGTGTAAAAAAAGCTCCTCCAAATTGAAGAGCACCCCGGCGCTAGATCGCGACGGTACGGTAATACAAAAACTCACGTATAAGGACGCACCCTGACCCTGGGCTGACCCTATAAAAGTATAAGCTGCACCGCTGATCTGAATTGCATACTAGCTGCAACTTATACGCAAGGTTTTACGGTAATCCCTTTCCAGGGCTATGATCAGGTGTGAGCTGCAAATGCACACCATACATTTTGTGTTTGCTCAAATTTTGGTCCAGAAAACTTTGAATGTCTAGACTTTATGCATTTTTCATAGAATATAAATGATGGCTGAGATAAAGCTACACTGATGTGTGGGACACAGCTGCTACTCCCAAGGATAAGCTACACTAGTGTAATGTCAGAAGTTGACCATGTGTGTTAACCATGTGTTTTATTCTGTAGGTGCCTTGATTCACCATGTGTAGGTGCCTTGATTCACCATGTGTTTTATTCTGTAGGTGCCTTGATTCACCATGTGTTTTATTCTGTAGGTGCCTTGCAGGGTTCTCCCCAGACTCAAAAATCACACCGTAAATTCAGGCACGCCGACGTATAGAAAGTGTGCAACGTAATGTTTTCCAGTAAAAAGGGCCAAAATTGGAATAAGTCATCAATATATGTGGGGGTTTTTTCAATACAAAGTTCTATTATGAGTACCAATTTTGTTTTAATTGATGGGTATAATGATTTTTTCAATAAATAATATCAAAATGGCTGTAACTTCTGTTCTAATTGATGGATTTTCAAAATTTAAAAACCTGTAGATAGCCAAAATGACGCCGGCGGCGATTCTGGAGCAATTTGACACCGGCGGCAGTAAAAACGACGCCGGCTGCCCGCCGGTGTCAATGCAGTATGGGGAGAACCCTGCCTTGATTCACCATGTGTTTTATTCTGTAGGTGCCTTGATTCACCATGTGTTTTATTCTGTAGGTGCCTTGATTCACCATGTGTTTTATTCTGTAGGTGCCTTGATTCACCATGTGTTTTATTCTGTAGGTGCCTTGATTCACCATGTGTTTTATTCTGTAGGTGCCTTGATTCACCATGTGTTTTATTCTGTAGGTGCCGCTGGCTGATTCACCATGTGTTTTATTCTGTAGGTGCCTTGATTCACCATGTGTTTCATTCTGTAGGTGCCGCTGGCTGATTCACCATGTGTTTCATTCTGTAGGTGCCGCTGGCTGATTCACCATGGCCACGGCAGCAGAGACGCGTAACTGTCACTGCCTGATCTGCAACGTGACGCTGACCATCGACGCCGGGTGCCGGGACATCTTCCGGCAGCATGCCCTGTCTGTGCGGCTGGAGGCCATTCTGCAGGTAGGGGGGGGGGGTGCATTTAAGGCCTAAAAAAAAGTTGTGTTCCGGTATCCCGACCGACCCTCCGATTTTGGGGACGACCCTTAATTTTTTAAAGGATTTTTTTTTTCATTTTTAGAAAGATTCATGACATTTTTAGCGTTTTTACCACTAAAATTCACTTTGATAAAAAAAAAAAAAAATCTGACCTACCGACCCCTTTATTTTTTGGCCATGTTACCGAGACACAACTTTTTTTTAGGCCTTACTGTAGAGTTCTAAAGGTTATCAGGTACTGTACCTCGCATATAGGGGTACAGTATTTACCTGTTTATAAGCCCGGGCTTACATTGATTGACCCAGGTCTCTTTGAGACAGTTTCAGCGAAAATGAATTAGATTTGCAATCAAAGTTTGAGGGCACCTTACATTTCTTGTCGCATATTTTGAATAAAAAGTTGCATTACAACTAGCTTACAACCTATGTCTGTCTTCCCTTTCATCCAAAAAATTGAAAGAAATATTCTTTTGTAGTGAATAAGAGAAAAAGAAAAATGTCAATTTCATGTTAGAATACAGGTCTCTGTGAACTAATCCTAAAGAATAGGAGAGAGTCCTTGAATCCAGACGGAGCGTTCAACCAGACTCCTATACCGGTGAGATAAAAAAATGAGATGTTTTTGACAGCAAGAGAAAGGCAGTAGTGCACAAAGACACGCCGGGCCCCACTGTAGCAGCATGAGGGCCTCCCAGTCCACACTTGGGGCATCAGCCAGAATAAGGATCTAGGCTACGTGTTCATCCCTATTTTATCATTGACTCAGGGTTCATACAACTGTCGCCCACACCCACCTGCACACCCACACCCACCTGCTGGCCTAAATTGGAATAACATACATGTATGACAAATGACTTGAGGGTACTTTTTAACAAGGAATTCATTTCTGATGCCAGAATTGACCAATGAATGATTATAAGGGAGTACTATATCTAAGTACATGATAAGCTCCAGCTTACCCTGAGTCATCTGTGAGGCCACTCACACGCTCAATCTTTATACCATTTCTATTATATCAGAGAATTTTTACATTGAAAACTCAACGTAGGCCTCTACTGTATATCACACAATCAATCTTTTCAAGTGGTATATTGACTCGGCTTATAAACGGGGCTGGCTTATAAATGGGGCCGGCTTATAAAATTTTACAAGGGGAATTTCTCTGCCATCCTGTCACATTTTCTGATTAATTCAGTACTTTTCAATAATATCTTTGAATAAATCTCGAAAACTTCATCAAACTGAAAGCTAATCACCTTTATAAATATTTAGAACTATAGTTTATAAGTCTAACTGTGATGTGTAAAACTGCAAGAATTATGTGAATACTCCAATTAGATGCAAAGTTATGACCAGATAAGTGTTGCCTGGTGATTTTTGATTCCTTACCCCGGCTTATATTGGACTTGGTGCTCTTTTTTACCTAGCTTATAGATGGGGCAGGCTTATATTCGGGGCCCGGCTTATAAAGCCTGTTTTGAATAGGTGCCGGGAGTAATGTATAACAGATATGGTACAGCCACTGGAATGTGAATTTTACCAGCCCATTTTCATTCCCCTTGGCTTAAAACATCATAACTTGGGCTCTTTGAGGAATATTTGAAATACTGTATTCGACGTAATAAGCGCCCTCCCCCTAATAAACAGCCCCCCCCCCAACTTTTTGGGTCATTTTTAGACTAGAAAAAAGGCTCAAGTTTCACGATTTTGCTGACAATTAAACATTTTAAGTACTAAAAACGGCATGAAAATAATTTTATAAGCGCCCAGGGTGCTTATTTCGTCGAATACGGTATGTTAAAAATCTGAGATTGAGGGGGTATTGATACACCTTGTGACATCCAATGTCTATCACAAGGCCACTTACAAAAATAAACCAGTTTCTCATCAACGCACGCATCATGAAAATCGTGATTTGGGGGGGACATTTTTTATTGGGGGGGGGGGGGGGGATTTTGATGAAAAATATGCCAAAAAATGGCCAAATATTAAAATATTGGGTATCAAATTAAGGCCTAGACTGTCAGTAATGCAGTGAGCTAAGAATGACTTACAATATAAAACCTTTTGTGGATCACTAAACTCTTGACTACTAAAATGTGAAAGTCATTCACAAAAATTCCTAATTTTGCTGTACATTTTAGCCATCAGTATAAAAAAAAAGAGATAAAATAAACGTCCTCATATTTTTCACTGCCAGGTGATGAAAAACTACTTTTATTTTTTTGAGTGGCCTAAAATGCTATGTACGGATAGCTTTGATAAGGCCAACAAAAAAAAAAGTTGTGTTCAGGTATCCCTAGCGACGCTATTTTTTTTGCCCTACCCAAATTTTCTGGAAGGCATTTTTGTGTTTTTTCTACCAAAAAACACTTTTTTTTTACTGAAATGTTTTTTTATCGTAAAATTATACGAAAATGGGAGGAATTTTGTCTCAAAATCCTTAAAAAAATTTAGTAAAAAAAAAATAAAATCGACCTACCTACCCTCCTTTTTTTGGGCCATGTTACCTGAACACAACTATTTCTTTTTTTGGGCCTAACACTGAACTCCATGCTGCAGGTGACGCTGTTCGAGGGGACCTCCCAGATACGCTACATCTGCCTCAACTGTGAGCAGCATGTCATCTCCATAGAGAACTACAACAAGATCCTGGAACAATTCAGGAAGAACTTCGCCCACACATGCAGCTACCACGGCATCCAGTTGGCTCCAGTAGCCGAGGCCGCCCCCAAGAAGCCGCCCGAGGTGTACCAGCGACCCCCGCCCCAGCAGCCACAACAACAACAGCAGCAGCAGCAGGTGGTCATCCAGCAACAACAACAACAGCAACAACACCAGGTCAGGCATTCTTCCTACAGTTGCAGGATTTCCTACAATTTTGATTAAAGAAAAAGTTGACCCTTGTGATTTGTCCAGATCAATTGAGATAATTTTTCAAGGGGTTGGGGGGGGGGGTCTGTTACGTAAATTGTCACCGAATGAGCAGAATGAATTAAAAGGCATCAGAATGCGGCATTTATAGATATTAACAATTTTGTGTCCGCGCTGTGCTTGTGACTATTAGAAAACAATATTTCTCTTGAATGCTGTATTTAGTGTCTTTAGTCCAGACCCGAAAAAAAAGTTGGTCAATGGATTTCGCGCAGCTTATTTCAGAAATGGACTTCTTTTTTTTTTGTCTTCAAAAATCAAGAATTTTAATTTGGTTTCTTTTACCCTTTTCTATTGATTCCTGCAGACAGGGCTGCCAAGTAGTACGCTTTAGGCGTATTACCGTAAAACCCCGCCTTTTAAGACAGATTTTATTTGGGATTCATTTTTCCTACAAGACGGATTATTTTTCAAAAGTAGGGGTCGTCTTAAAGGTGGGGTTTTATTATATTAGATTAAAGAGAAATCCATTATAAAGGCTTATTCCTAAAAGACGAATTTTTTTCTCAAACTAGGGGTTCGTCTTAAAGGTGGGGTTACGGTAGTACGATTTTTGGCCTCATTTTGAGCCAGAATACGATTTTGCATTTTGAGTACGATTTAGTACGCTTTTGAGGTATTGAGTACGATTTTTGATTAGTTTTGCCGTTATTTTACATATATTGAGTATGATTTTCTATCACTAAATGTAATGGGCTGTTTAAAGTCAATTGCAGGGATAAAAGTCGAAGTTTTTCCCTGATTCACACCCCAAATTGTTGTGAGTGAAAAATAAATTTCTGAAGAAGTCACAGAATTTCATATTTTGGCAGGGAACATCTTTCAACTACTAAAAATATTGCACCAATTTTCGAGGACAATTTGAAATGTAGTTAGGAAAATGTCCGGGAAAACTGAGGGAATTTAGAAATACCTTGTCAGTGTAATGTTTTAACCCTAAATTAAGAATACGATTCTACCGTAAAACCTCGCGTAGAAGCCGCGGCTAGTACGCGAGTCAGATCGCCGGTGCGGCTTATAGGATCGGGCCAAAATCAGGGTGCGGCTTATACGCGAGTTTTTCTAAAATGTTATTTCAAAGTTGGCCTATCTGACATCTATTGCTGCCAGCGCATGCCGTTACCATAACCCTGGTCGCCGGCCTGACAATAACAGCTTTCTCTGAGTGGGGGGGGGGGGGGGGGGGGGAGGGGGGGGTGTTACTAATGCTAACCCCCCCCCCCCCCCCCCCCCCCCGCACCTTCCCGACTCATAGCTTGAACACCCTCATATCCACCGCGAATCCCTGCCACAATGGCGGGGGTGGGGGAGAAAGCTGTTACTGCTCATGGAGGCACCACGGGCCACAAGGAGGCGGTATGGGCCGCCAGGAGGCCGCACAAGGCCACCAGGAGGACCCTGACCTCATGTGGTGCTCATAGACTTAGGCTAGAGTTAGGGGGGCGGCTTATACGCGAGTTTTTCCCAGGGGTTGTCAGAAGGGCTCTGCGGCTTATAGAATCGGCCCAAAGTCGGGGTGCGGCTTATACGCGAGTTAGGCTTATACGCGAGGTTTTACGGTAGTACGATTTTTGGACAATGGGAGTACGCTAAATACGCTTTTCAGGCCAAAAATTGCCTAAAAAATACGATTTCTGAAGTTTTGAGGTTGGCAGCTTTGTGCAGATCAATCAATAATATATTTTTGTCAGAGACTTGATAAAAATGAATTAAAAAATCGCTTGCTTTACTTTTCCATGACCAAAGTCAATTGACAAAAGAAAATTCTTTAAAAAAAATTTCGCAAGTGAAATCCATTGACCAATCTTTTTTGGGGTGGCCTCATATACATATATTTAAACTTTAAAATTCTCCTACAGTTTTAAAATGTCCAATGCCATCTGCAGGTGCAGCCCCAGACGATGCAGTCTGCCAACCTGCAGCAGGTCAAGCAGTGGACGGGCGGACAGATCGAGTCCAACCACCCGCTCACATTCACAGTCGTCGGCATATCAGAGGACGGCTTCCAAGTTCAGGTACGCTGATTTGCAAAATTGTTTTATTAATCTTAATAGATTTGCCATTTTTTTCAAAAATAGGTGTGACAAAATATGTTTTCTAGTAAAACCATTCAGACAGTTGTCCACAGCTGAAAAATTCTACCTGACCCTTTAAGGGTGGCATCATGCCTTAACGCATCATGCCCTTGGTCGTCATGATGCATGAATGCAACACCGGCGAGTTACTTTGGTGCATCATGGCTACAAATGTCATCTTTTACCGACATTAGTCCTTAAAGGTTAAACCTCTAAGTTAAACCTCTTCAAGTTTTGTTAACCAGATGTTCAATGTTATCATATCCCTATTTACTCAGCATCAATTGCATTATTTCCAAACACCAAGTTTATAAGTTGTTGTTTGCGGCAGGAGACGCAGCGGCCGCTTGGTGACGGGCAGACAGCCGGGACTCAACTCCTACAAACCCAGTCCATCCAGCTACAGGGGTCAGAGGGACGACAGCTGGAGGAAATACTGCTGTGTCTAGACCAACAACCCCAGATACAGGAGGTGCAGCAGGGCACCATACAGACAGGGGTGAGTACATATAGCCATACAGACAGGGGGGGGGGGGGGGGTACAGGGTGTAGCCATACAGACAGGGGGGGGGGGGTACAGGGTGTAGCCATACAGACAGGGGGGGGGGTACAGGGTGTAGCCATACAGACAGGGGGGGGGGGTACAGGGTGTAGCCATACAGACAGGGGGGGGGGGGTACAGGGTGTAACCATACAGACAGGGGGGGGGGGTACAGGGTGTAGCCATACAGACAGGGGGGGGGGTACAGGGTGTAGCCATACAGACAGGGGGGGGGGGGTACAGGGTGTAGCCATACAGACAGGGGGGGGGTACAGGGTGTAGCCATACAGACAGGGGGGGGGGGTACAGGGTGTAGCCATACAACAGGGGGGGGGGGTACAGGGTGTAGCCATACAGACAGGGGGGGGGGGGGGGTACAGGGTGTAGCCATACAGACAGGGGGGGGGGTACAGGGTGTAGCCATACAGACAGGGGGGGGGGGGTACAGGGTGTAGCCATACAGACAGGGGGGGGGGTACAGGGTGTAGCCATACAGACAGGGGGGGGGGTACAGGGTGTAGCCATACAGACAGGGGGGGGGGGTACAGGGTGTAGCCATACAGACAGGGGGGGGGGTACAGGGTGTAGCCATACAGACAGGGGGGGGGGGGGGGAGTACAGGGTGTAGCCATACAGACAGGGGGGGGGGGTACAGGGTGTAGCCATACAGACAGGGGGGGGGTACAGGGTGTAGCCATACAGACAGGGGGGGGGGGTACAGGGTGTAGCCATACAGACAGGGGGGGGGGGTACAGGGTGTAGCCATACAGACAGGGGGGGGGGGGGGTACAGGGTGTAGCCATACAGACAGGGGGGGGGGGGTACAGGGTGTAGCCATACAGACAGGGGGGGGGGGTACAGGGTGTAGCCATACAGACAGGGGGGGGGGGGGTACAGGGTGTAGCCATACAGACAGGGGGGGGGGTACAGGGTGTAGCCATACAGACAGGGGGGGGGGGGGGGTACAGGGTGTAGCCATACAGACAGGGGGGGGGTACAGGGTGTAGCCATACAGACAGGGGGGGGGGTACAGGGTGTAGCCATACAGACAGGGGGGGGGGTACAGGGTGTAGCCATACAGACAGGGGGGGGGGGGGGTACAGGGTGTAGCCATACAGACAGGGGGGGGGTACAGGGTGTAGCCATACAGACAGGGGGGGGGGTACAGGGTGTAGCCATACAGACAGGGGGGGTACAGGGTGTAGCCATACAGACAGGGGGGAGGGGGTACAGGGTGTAGCCATACAGACAGGGGGGGGGGGGGTACAGGGTGTAGCCATACAGACAGGGGGGGGGTACAGGGTGTAGCCATACAGACAGGGGGGGGGGGTACAGGGTGTAGCCATACAGACAGGGGGGGGGTACAGGGTGTAGCCATACAGACAGGGGGGGGGGGTACAGGGTGTAGCCATACAGACAGGGGGGGGGGGTACAGGGTGTAGCCATACAGACAGGGGGGGGGGGTACAGGGTGTAGCCATACAGACAGGGGGGGGGTACAGGGTGTAGCCATACAGACAGGGGGGGGGGGTACAGGGCGTAGCCATACAGACAGGGGGGGGGGGTACAGGGTGTAGCCATACAGACAGGGGGGGGGGTACAGGGTGTAGCCATACAGACAGGGGGGGGGGTACAGGGTGTAGCCATACAGACAGGGGGGGGGGGTACAGGGTGTAGCCATACAGACAGGGGGGGGGTACAGGGTGTAGCCATACAGACAGGGGGGGGGGGTACAGGGTGTAGCCATACAGACAGGGGGGGGGGTACAGGGTGTAGCCATACAGACAGGGGGGGGGGGGGTACAGGGTGTAGCCATACAGACAGGGGGGGGGTACAGGGTGTAGCCATACAGACAGGGGGGGGGTACAGGGTGTAGCCATACAGACAGGGGGGGGGGTACAGGGTGTAGCCATACAGACAGGGGGGGGGGTACAGGGTGTAGCCATACAGACAGGGGGGGGGGGGTACAGGGTGTAGCCATACAGACAGGGGGGGGGTACAGGGTGTAGCCATACAGACAGGGGGGGGGGGGGTACAGGGTGTAGCCATACAGACAGGGGGGGGGGTACAGGGTGTAGCCATACAGACAGGGGGGGGGGGGTACAGGGTGTAGCCATACAGACAGGGGGGGGGGGGTACAGGGTGTAGCCATACAGACAGGGGGGGGGGGTACAGGGTGTAGCCATACAGACAGGGGGGGGGGGTACAGGGTGTAGCCATACAGACAGGGGGGGGGGTACAGGGTGTAGCCATACAGACAGGGGGGGGGGGGTACAGGGTGTAGCCATACAGACAGGGGGGGGGGGGTACAGGGTGTAGCCATACAGACAGGGGGGGGGGGTACAGGGTGTAGCCATACAGACAGGGGGGGGGGGTACAGGGTGTAGCCATACAGACAGGGGGGGGGGGTACAGGGTGTAGCCATACAGACAGGGGGGGGGGGGGGGTACAGGGTGTAGCCATACAGACAGGGGGGGGGTACAGGGTGTAGCCATACAGACAGGGGGGGGGTACAGGGTGTAGCCATACAGACAGGGGGGGGGGTACAGGGTGTAGCCATACAGACAGGGGGGGGGGGGTACAGGGTGTAGCCATACAGACAGGGGGGGGGGGTACAGGGTGTAGCCATACAGACAGGGGGGGGGGGGTACAGGGTGTAGCCATACAGACAGGGGGGGGGGTACAGGGTGTAGCCATACAGACAGGGGGGGGTACAGGGTGTAGCCATACAGACAGGGGGGGGGTACAGGGTGTAGCCATACAGACAGGGGGGGGGGTACAGGGTGTAGCCATACAGACAGGGGGGGGGGGGTACAGGGTGTAGCCATACAGACAGGGGGGGGGGGGTACAGGGTGTAGCCATACAGACAGGGGGGGGGGGTACAGGGTGTAGCCATACAGACAGGGGGGGGGGTACAGGGTGTAGCCATACAGACAGGGGGGGGGGGTACAGGGTGTAGCCATACAGACAGGGGGGGGGGGTACAGGGTGTAGCCATACAGACAGGGGGGGGGGTACAGGGTGTAGCCATACAGACAGGGGGGGGGTACAGGGTGTAGCCATACAGACAGGGGGGGGGTACAGGGTGTAGCCATACAGACAGGGGGGGGGGTACAGGGTGTAGCCATACAGACAGGGGGGGGGGGTACAGGGTGTAGCCATACAGACAGGGGGGGGGGGTACAGGGTGTAGCCATACAGACAGGGGGGGGGGTACAGGGTGTAGCCATACAGACAGGGGGGGTACAGGGTGTAGCCATACAGACAGGGGGGGGGGGTACAGGGTGTAGCCATACAGACAGGGGGGGGGGTACAGGGTGTAGCCATACAGACAGGGGGGGGTACAGGGTGTAGCCATACAGACAGGGGGGGGGTACAGGGTGTAGCCATACAGACAGGGGGGGGGGTACAGGGTGTAGCCATACAGACAGGGGGGGGGGTACAGGGTGTAGCCATACAGACAGGGGGGGGGGTACAGGGTGTAGCCATACAGACAGGGGGGGGGGGTACAGGGTGTAGCCATACAGACAGGGGGGGGGGGTACAGGGTGTAGCCATACAGACAGGGGGGGGGGTACAGGGTGTAGCCATACAGACAGGGGGGGGGGGGTACAGGGTGTAGCCATACAGACAGGGGGGGGGGGGGTACAGGGTGTAGCCATACAGACAGGGGGGGGGGTACAGGGTGTAGCCATACAGACAGGGGGGGGGGGTACAGGGTGTAGCCATACAGACAGGGGGGGGGGGTACAGGGTGTAGCCATACAGACAGGGGGGGGGGGTACAGGGTGTAGCCATACAGACAGGGGGGGGGTACAGGGTGTAGCCATACAGACAGGGGGGGGGGGTACAGGGTGTAGCCATACAGACAGGGGGGGGGGGTACAGGGTGTAGCCATACAGACAGGGGGGGGGGTACAGGGTGTAGCCATACAGACAGGGGGGGGGTACAGGGTGTAGCCATACAGACAGGGGGGGGGGGGTACAGGGTGTAGCCATACAGACAGGGGGGGGGGGGTACAGGGTGTAGCCATACAGACAGGGGGGGGGGGTACAGGGTGTAGCCATACAGACAGGGGGGGGGGTACAGGGTGTAGCCATACAGACAGGGGGGGGGGGTACAGGGTGTAGCCATACAGACAGGGGGGGGGGTACAGGGTGTAGCCATACAGACAGGGGGGGGGGGGTACAGGGTGTAGCCATACAGACAGGGGGGGGGGTACAGGGTGTAGCCATACAGACAGGGGGGGGGGGTACAGGGTGTAGCCATACAGACAGGGGGGGGGGTACAGGGTGTAGCCATACAGACAGGGGGGGGGGGTACAGGGTGTAGCCATACAGACAGGGGGGGGGGGTACAGGGTGTAGCCATACAGACAGGGGGGGGGGGTACAGGGTGTAGCCATACAGACAGGGGGGGGGGGTACAGGGTGTAGCCATACAGACAGGGGGGGGGGGGGGTACAGGGTGTAGCCATACAGACAGGGGGGGGGGGGGTACAGGGTGTAGCCATACAGACAGGGGGGGGGGGGTACAGGGTGTAGCCATACAGACAGGGGGGGGGGGGTACAGGGTGTAGCCATACAGACAGGGGGGGGGGGTACAGGGTGTAGCCATACAGACAGGGGGGGGGGGTACAGGGTGTAGCCATACAGACAGGGGGGGGGTACAGGGTGTAGCCATACAGACAGGGGGGGGGGGTACAGGGTGTAGCCATACAGACAGGGGGGGGGGGTACAGGGTGTAGCCATACAGACAGGGGGGGGGGGTACAGGGTGTAGCCATACAGACAGGGGGGGGGGGGTACAGGGTGTAGCCATACAGACAGGGGGGGGGGGGTACAGGGTGTAGCCATACAGACAGGGGGGGGGGGGTACAGGGTGTAGCCATACAGACAGGGGGGGGGGTACAGGGTGTAGCCATACAGACAGGGGGGGGGGGTACAGGGTGTAGCCATACAGACAGGGGGGGGGTACAGGGTGTAGCCATACAGACAGGGGGGGGGGGTACAGGGTGTAGCCATACAGACAGGGGGGGGGGTACAGGGTGTAGCCATACAGACAGGGGGGGGGGGTACAGGGTGTAGCCATACAGACAGGGGGGGGGGGTACAGGGTGTAGCCATACAGACAGGGGGGGGGGGGTACAGGGTGTAGCCATACAGACAGGGGGGGGGGGTACAGGGTGTAGCCATACAGACAGGGGGGGGGGTACAGGGTGTAGCCATACAGACAGGGGGGGGGGTACAGGGTGTAGCCATACAGACAGGGGGGGGGGGGGTACAGGGTGTAGCCATACAGACAGGGGGGGGGGGTACAGGGTGTAGCCATACAGACAGGGGGGGGGGGGTACAGGGTGTAGCCATACAGACAGGGGGGGGGGGGTACAGGGTGTAGCCATACAGACAGGGGGGGGGGGGTACAGGGTGTAGCCATACAGACAGGGGGGGGGGGTACAGGGTGTAGCCATACAGACAGGGGGGGGGGGTACAGGGTGTAGCCATACAGACAGGGGGGGGGGGTACAGGGTGTAGCCATACAGACAGGGGGGGGGTACAGGGTGTAGCCATACAGACAGGGGGGGGGGGTACAGGGTGTAGCCATACAGACAGGGGGGGGGGGGTACAGGGTGTAGCCATACAGACAGGGGGGGGGGGGTACAGGGTGTAGCCATACAGACAGGGGGGGGGGGGTACAGGGTGTAGCCATACAGACAGGGGGGGGGGGTACAGGGTGTAGCCATACAGACAGGGGGGGGGGGTACAGGGTGTAGCCATACAGACAGGGGGGGGGGGTACAGGGTGTAGCCATACAGACAGGGGGGGGGTACAGGGTGTAGCCATACAGACAGGGGGGGGGGGGTACAGGGTGTAGCCATACAGACAGGGGGGGGGTACAGGGTGTAGCCATACAGACAGGGGGGGGGGTACAGGGTGTAGCCATACAGACAGGGGGGGGGGGGTACAGGGTGTAGCCATACAGACAGGGGGGGGGGGGTACAGGGTGTAGCCATACAGACAGGGGGGGGGGTACAGGGTGTAGCCATACAGACAGGGGGGGGGGGTACAGGGTGTAGCCATACAGACAGGGGGGGGGGGTACAGGGTGTAGCCATACAGACAGGGGGGGGGGGTACAGGGTGTAGCCATACAGACAGGGGGGGGGTACAGGGTGTAGCCATACAGACAGGGGGGGGGGGGTACAGGGTGTAGCCATACAGACAGGGGGGGGGGGTACAGGGTGTAGCCATACAGACAGGGGGGGGGGGTACAGGGTGTAGCCATACAGACAGGGGGGGGGGGTACAGGGTGTAGCCATACAGACAGGGGGGGGGGGGTACAGGGTGTAGCCATACAGACAGGGGGGGGGGTACAGGGTGTAGCCATACAGACAGGGGGGGGGGGGTACAGGGTGTAGCCATACAGACAGGGGGGGGGGGTACAGGGTGTAGCCATACAGACAGGGGGGGGGGGGTACAGGGTGTAGCCATACAGACAGGGGGGGGGGGTACAGGGTGTAGCCATACAGACAGGGGGGGGGGGGTACAGGGTGTAGCCATACAGACAGGGGGGGGGGGTACAGGGTGTAGCCATACAGACAGGGGGGGGGGGTACAGGGTGTAGCCATACAGACAGGGGGGGGGGGTACAGGGTGTAGCCATACAGACAGGGGGGGGGGGTACAGGGTGTAGCCATACAGACAGGGGGGGGGGGTACAGGGTGTAGCCATACAGACAGGGGGGGGGGTACAGGGTGTAGCCATACAGACAGGGGGGGGGGGGTACAGGGTGTAGCCATACAGACAGGGGGGGGGGGTACAGGGTGTAGCCATACAGACAGGGGGGGGGGGTACAGGGTGTAGCCATACAGACAGGGGGGGGGGGTACAGGGTGTAGCCATACAGACAGGGGGGGGGGGGGTACAGGGTGTAGCCATACAGACAGGGGGGGGGGGTACAGGGTGTAGCCATACAGACAGGGGGGGGGGGGTACAGGGTGTAGCCATACAGACAGGGGGGGGGGTACAGGGTGTAGCCATACAGACAGGGGGGGGGGGGTACAGGGTGTAGCCATACAGACAGGGGGGGGGGTACAGGGTGTAGCCATACAGACAGGGGGGGGGGGTACAGGGTGTAGCCATACAGACAGGGGGGGGGGTACAGGGTGTAGCCATACAGACAGGGGGGGGGGGTACAGGGTGTAGCCATACAGACAGGGGGGGGGGTACAGGGTGTAGCCATACAGACAGGGGGGGGGGGTACAGGGTGTAGCCATACAGACAGGGGGGGGGGTACAGGGTGTAGCCATACAGACAGGGGGGGGGGGGTACAGGGTGTAGCCATACAGACAGGGGGGGGGGGTACAGGGTGTAGCCATACAGACAGGGGGGGGGGTACAGGGTGTAGCCATACAGACAGGGGGGGGGGGGTACAGGGTGTAGCCATACAGACAGGGGGGGGGGGTACAGGGTGTAGCCATACAGACAGGGGGGGGGGGTACAGGGTGTAGCCATACAGACAGGGGGGGGGGGTACAGGGTGTAGCCATACAGACAGGGGGGGGGGGTACAGGGTGTAGCCATACAGACAGGGGGGGGGGGTACAGGGTGTAGCCATACAGACAGGGGGGGGGGGTACAGGGTGTAGCCATACAGACAGGGGGGGGGGGGTACAGGGTGTAGCCATACAGACAGGGGGGGGGGGTACAGGGTGTAGCCATACAGACAGGGGGGGGGGGTACAGGGTGTAGCCATACAGACAGGGGGGGGGGGTACAGGGTGTAGCCATACAGACAGGGGGGGGGGGTACAGGGTGTAGCCATACAGACAGGGGGGGGGGGGGTACAGGGTGTAGCCATACAGACAGGGGGGGGGGTACAGGGTGTAGCCATACAGACAGGGGGGGGGGGGTACAGGGTGTAGCCATACAGACAGGGGGGGGGGTACAGGTGTAGCCATACAGACAGGGGGGGGGGGGTACAGGGTGTAGCCATACAGACAGGGGGGGGGGGGTACAGGGTGTAGCCATACAGACAGGGGGGGGGGGGTACAGGGTGTAGCCATACAGACAGGGGGGGGGGGTACAGGGTGTAGCCATACAGACAGGGGGGGGGGGGTACAGGGTGTAGCCATACAGACAGGGGGGGGGGGTACAGGGTTGTAGCCATACAGACAGGGGGGGGGGGGTACAGGGTGTAGCCATACAGACAGGGGGGGGGGGTACAGGGTGTAGCCATACAGACAGGGGGGGGGGGTACAGGGTGTAGCCATACAGACAGGGGGGGGGGGGTACAGGGTGTAGCCATACAGACAGGGGGGGGGGTACAGGGTGTAGCCATACAGACAGGGGGGGGGGGGTACAGGGTGTAGCCATACAGACAGGGGGGGGGGGGTACAGGGTGTAGCCATACAGACAGGGGGGGGGGGGTACAGGGTGTAGCCATACAGACAGGGGGGGGGGGTACAGGGTGTAGCCATACAGACAGGGGGGGGGGTACAGGGTGTAGCCATACAGACAGGGGGGGGGGGTACAGGGTGTAGCCATACAGACAGGGAGGGGGGGGGGGGTACAGGGTGTAGCCATACAGACAGGGGGGGGGGGTACAGGGTGTAGCCATACAGACAGGGGGGGGGGGGTACAGGGTGTAGCCATACAGACAGGGGGGGGTACAGGGTGTAGCCATACAGACAGGGGGGGGGTACAGGGTGTAGCCATACAGACAGGGGGGGGGGGTACAGGGTGTAGCCATACAGACAGGGGGGGGGGGGTACAGGGTGTAGCCATACAGACAGGGGGGGGGGGGTACAGGGTGTAGCCATACAGACAGGGGGGGGGGGTACAGGGTGTAGCCATACAGACAGGGGGGGGGGGGTACAGGGTGTAGCCATACAGACAGGGGGGGGTACAGGGTGTAGCCATACAGACAGGGGGGGGGGGTACAGGGTGTAGCCATACAGACAGGGGGGGGTACAGGGTGTAGCCATACAGACAGGGGGGGGGGGTACAGGGTGTAGCCATACAGACAGGGGGGGTACAGGGTGTAGCCATACAGACAGGGGGGGGGGGTACAGGGTGTAGCCATACAGACAGGGGGGGTACAGGGTGTAGCCATACAGACAGGGGGGGGGGGGTACAGGGTGTAGCCATACAGACAGGGGGGGTACAGGGTGTAGCCATACAGACAGGGGGGGGGGGGTACAGGGTGTAGCCATACAGACAGGGGGGGGGTACAGGGTGTAGCCATACAGACAGGGGGGGGGGGTACAGGGTGTAGCCATACAGACAGGGGGGGGGGGTACAGGGTGTAGCCATACAGACAGGGGGGGGGGGTACAGGGTGTAGCCATACAGACAGGGGGGGGGGGTACAGGGTGTAGCCATACAGACAGGGGGGGGGGGGTACAGGGTGTAGCCATACAGACAGGGGGGGGGGGTACAGGGTGTAGCCATACAGACAGGGGGGGGGGGTACAGGGTGTAGCCATACAGACAGGGGGGGGAGTACAGGGTGTAGCCATACAGACAGGGGGGGGGGGTACAGGGTGTAGCCATACAGACAGGGGGGGGGGGGTACAGGGTGTAGCCATACAGACAGGGGGGGGGGGTACAGGGTGTAGCCATACAGACAGGGGGGGGGGGTACAGGGTGTAGCCATACAGACAGGGGGGTACAGGGTGTAGCCATACAGACAGGGGGGGGGGGTACAGGGTGTAGCCATACAGACAGGGGGGGTACAGGGTGTAGCCATACAGACAGGGGGGGGGGGTACAGGGTGTAGCCATACAGACAGGGGGGGGGGTACAGGGTGTAGCCATACAGACAGGGGGGGGGGTACAGGGTGTAGCCATACAGACAGGGGGGGGGGGGTACAGGGTGTAGCCATACAGACAGGGGGGGGGGGTACAGGGTGTAGCCATACAGACAGGGGGGGGGTACAGGGTGTAGCCATACAGACAGGGGGGGGGGGTACAGGGTGTAGCCATACAGACAGGGGTGAGTACATATAGCCATACAGACAGGGGGGGGGTACAGGGTGTAGCCATACAGACAGGGGGGGGGGGTACAGGGTGTAGCCATACAGACAGGGGTGAGTACATATAGCCATACAGACAGGGGGGGGGGGGGTACAGGGTGTAGCCATACAGACAGGGGGGGGGGGTACAGGGTGTAGCCATACAGACAGGGGGGGGGGGTACAGGGTGTAGCCATACAGACAGGGGGGGGGGGTACAGGGTGTAGCCATACAGACAGGGGGGGGGTACAGGGTGTAGCCATACAGACAGGGGGGGGGGTACAGGGTGTAGCCATACAGACAGGGGGGGGGGGGTACAGGGTGTAGCCATACAGACAGGGGGGGGGGGGGGGAGTACAGGGTATACACTTGTTTCATCAGCCTAGTACCACTAGATGGAGCCCTGGTATACTGAATCTGGGACCTGCTGGCGAGACCGACAAAGGGATTGCCTAATGAGCTCACAGCTAGACTGGATACCCAATGTCTTAGAGGAATTAGCAGGGCAATAAAAAGTGGGGTGGAGCTGGTGCTATCTTCAAGGGTGCCCACTAAGAGTCGTAAAATTGGTGGTAAATGTGGTTACCAAGATGATACAAAGTTTATTGATAGTGCCTGTAAATGACACTTAGGGTAGGTGTTGTCTATATCTTAATTGATATTATCAATGTGGACCATAATGACCTCACAGTTGGGAGCCTCGCCAGAAGGTCCCAGATTCAGTATATGCCCGCCTCCAACACAGGCATCTGCCCCACCCTGCCCCAGAGGGTCTCAGTGAGGGTAATCCCGCAGAAAACTGAGAGTCATATACGATTCTGGTCAGAAGTGAATACTGCAGGGGCACTGAAGGGTCCATAAATAAGTTGGAAATGATGCTAATATTATGAAAACTTGTACACATGCTGCTGAATGTCTGCCAATTTCAATCAAATAATAGGAAAGGGATTCTTAGTGAGTTTACATTTTTTTCAAAGGCTGGATTGGGGATCAGTGAAAATTATTCAGTGCAAATTCAGGCGGAATTCAGGTGGTTTTACGCTACAGACCAGTGCTCAAATTTTCTGTGGTCAGTAGCTAATTTTGGTTGGAAATGTTTTGTAGGAAAGATGTATCTTTTAGGTCAAGGGTGATTTTCAGAAATGGTAAATGTCCTGGTAGCTGTTATTGCGTTTTCCGCTATATTAAAGTATACAGTGGAAGGATTTCCTTCGCTGAGACCAAAGGTATAGCATGGAGCCAGAGACACCACTTACAGATATACCTTTTTAAAAAATTAAATTGAGAGAATGCTCCGATAGCTTAGAAATCGTAGATATATACACAGGGAACTAGTTCAGCTACATGCACTGTTAATATTGGGGAAAAAATATTTTATGAACCATAATGTAGACCATTGCAAACATAACGATCCCTGAAACTGCTACAGTGGGAAGGGGGAGTCAGACTTGAGAATACTCCCTGTGGTGAGGGTTGGGGTCACAGAGAAGTGACAGTAACCATGTGTCAGATAAGGCGTCGGTCACTGCACCTTACAGCCTGGATCAATTAACAGGTTCTCGGTAATAGCCCATCGTACACCAGATAAGGCCATAAATGTACCACATGCACCCCCGCCCCTGCCATGCCCCAATGGTGCTCCATGGTAGCTGGAGGTGGGGCTGGGACTGCCCGTGTAAGAGGGGTTTGCTGGCCAGGACGACACTAGCGCCATCTGTCGTAGTACCTTGATGAAAACAGGGTATAGTAGTACCCTAAAGGCAGCGAGGAGAGAAGTTTAACCTTTTTATACACGGGGCAGGCTTATACACGGGCACCGGCTTATACACAGGGAAATACGGTGCATTAAGCAGGCATGTTAAGGAGTAAATGACTACTGTAAAGTTTATTTCGTGCTGTACTTATTTTCGCGCATTGTAAAATACACAAAAATATGTACAGAGCGAATATTTATCCAATATATCCCTAGTACTACCAGATTCCAAAATCTGCGAATTTAAGTACTACCGTAAATTCCCGCGTACTACCCGCGGGTTGTACGCGAACCAATCTCAGCTTTCATTTGATACCAAACATGCCTATATAGGGTGCGGGTTATACGAGGGTTTTTATCTGTATAGAACAGTACTAAAATATACATTTTCAATTACAAAAACGGGTTATAGGATTCTCCTGAGTTGGGGGTGCGGGTTATACGCGAGATGCGGGTAGTACGCGGGAATTTACGGTAATAGAATTGTAATTTCTAGCAGATTTGCGAAAATATATGTGAGCGAAAATATCTACGTTCACCAGTCTCCGTGAAAACGGCCGGACACCGGCTATAGCCGGCTAAAAGGCTGCTGGACTGGTCCTACTGCCGGTCCAAATGACTGGCTGGATCTTTGGCTCATGTCAGTTTTTACAGCTTGTAAATCGGACCATTATTAAGGTTCCTAGAGAGAAAAGCATTTTGCTTAAACTTTTTGAGTAACATAACTGAAAATTGTACATATCATAATGTTTACAATGTTCAATAGGAATAAATAGGAAAGATGTATTTATTCAATGTAAATTATTGCCCTATAATTATTTTTATTAGATATAAAAATTGCCCTCAGATATCCGGGCCTGCAAAAATTAAGCTGGTCCTGTAATATAAAATATCTACAGGACCGAATGTCCTGCATGGCGAAAAAGTTTTCACGGAGACTGGTTTACAGTAGACTCATCTGCATAAATTAAATGACATCTGGGCCATTAAGACAATAGTCTCATGCTCACCAAGTTTTACTGGTACAGTCAAGTCTCGATATATCGGTTTTCAATAACTTACTAAGGGAGTGCTCATTTTTTAACAAAGGAGGGGGGGTCGAAATCTTTTTGGTCCCCCCCCACCAGAGACCAGAGGGTCGAAATTTGAAATTTAGCGCGGCCGACCCCATTGAGCTATAGTAAAATGCAGGGTTTTTCGCTAAAAAAGGGGTGCACATTCCCCCTCCTTCAAGGGGTCCAATTTATTTTGCCCCCCCCCCCCCACCAACCCCACCATGACCACTCCCTAAGTCAGTTGACTCACTTATCAGTCATATATTCAACTAAACAGATATGAATATGCCTACTGATTTCTGTAGTTATCCTGCTTCAGACAATCAGCCACTTCAGTAACCAGCCATTTTTTCTCTGAAACTGAGGTGGCCAATTTATAGAGACATGACTGTAGATCATCCATATCCACATTAAAGAGGTGTGGTGAGAGTATATCACCTTGTCTAACACGGCTACCATGGCGGTAAACTGAGCTGGTATAGCCATTACCAGGGATGTGATTCCTTTTACAATTGTAGGATTTCCTACACTTATGAACAAAAAAAGGTTGAGCCTCACGAATTGTCTAGATCCGTTGAGATGTTACTTCGCATGGGGGGAGGGAGGGGTCTGCTACTCAAATTGAAGGCATCAGAGTGCAGCATTTGGCTTTTAGATTTTTTTAGATTTTTAAAAACCCCAATCCCCTAGCTTTGTCGCTGCGCTGCCCTCACAACTATTTGAAAGGAAAATTCCACTTGAGTGCTTCATACCTCATATTGAGACTTCTGCCACAGTTTAACAAATTTCCCATGAAGATTTCACTTGAGTGCTGCATTTAGTGTCTCTAAATACCTTATATTGAGACTTCTGTTAGAGTTTAACCAATGTCCCATGCCATGTGCTAATCCTGCCCTTTGTTTGCTGCAGGCGAGTGGCGACGTGCGCACCTTCTACACCAACAGTGCCAACCAGTCCCAGATGCTGACGGTCACACAGGGCGGCATGCGGCCCGGCATCAACCGCCCCAAGATGGCCGGCATCCCGCGCCGTACCAAGAAGAAGGAGAACGGGGTGGGCGGGGGGCGTGAGTTTGGCTGCACGCTGTGCGACAAGTTCTTCCTGAACCAGGCGCACCTGAAGCAGCACTTCCGCACCCACACGGGGGAGAGACCTTACAAGTGCGGGGAGTGTGCCGCCACCTTCACCATGCAGTCCAACCTCAAACGCCACATGTTGAAGCACACTGGGCAGCGGCCCTACGCCTGCAAGCTCTGTCCGCTCTCCTACACCCAGTCAGGCCACCTCAAACGCCACATGCGCACCCACGACGGCATCCGGCCCTTCAAGTGCACGCACTGTGAGCGAGCCTTCATGTGGGAGCACGAGTTCCAGGAGCACCAGCGCTTCCACAGCGGGGAGCGCCCCTTCGTGTGTCCCGTCTGTAACAACGACTTTGCCCGGCGCCGCTGCTTCAAGGAGCACCTCAAGATCCACAGCAGCGACCGGCCCTTCCAGTGCACCGACTGCAGCGCCGCCTTTGTACGCAAGAACGACTTTGTGATCCACCGGCGGCGGCACACCGGGGAGAAGCCCTACAGCTGCGACCTGTGTCCGCGCAAGTTTGCCAAGGCCAGCTGGCTGGTGTCGCACAAGAAGAACCACTCTACAGAGACGCTGGAGTGCCCCACGTGTAACGCCAGCTTCAACAAGATGGTGAGCCTCAAGCTGCACCAGCGCACCCACCAGAACGCAGAGGACGAGGTGCAGCTCATCAAGATCAAGTGTACCTACTGCAACCTCTCCTTCAAGAACCGGGAGCGCATGCAGGCCCACATCGGCCGCAAGCACGCCGCTGCCGCCGCCGCCGCAGCAGCCGCTACCGTCAAGAAGAAGAAAAAGAAGAAGAAGGTGGGGGTGACCATGTCGACCCAGACGGAGGAGGACGGGGAGACGGAGTACAAGGTGATCCTGGCCAGCACGGGGGAGCAGGTGGTGGACGTGTCAGAGCAGCACCAGGTGGTACAGCACCACTACATAGAGGCCGCTGTGGAGGCAGCCGCCGGGGAGGAGGGCCACCACAGCGGCAGGACTAGTTACCATGAGGCCCTGCAGCAGCAGCAGCAGCAGCAGCAGGAGGCCATGGCCGTAGAGGTCAGTGTGGGCAGCGAGGTACAGACTATCTCTGTCTCTGCACCCCACATTAATACCACCTTCCAAGGGGAACACACGTATGCACTAGACCACGCCACCTGATCAACGCCTTCCTCTACCCCAGCTCTTCTGGTTTCTTTATCAACAATTAAAAGGTGGATATTTTGTGTATTATACCCAGTGTGTGTATGGGAGGTCTGACTGGAGGCCCTACCTGAGTGGCTGATGGGTGAGAGACTCCTGAGGCCCCTTATTATAGAGGTGTAACTGGAGGCCCTACCTGTGTGGCTGATGGGTGAGAGACTCCTGAGGCCCCTTATTATAGAGGTGTAACTGGAGGCCCTACCTGAGTGGCTGATGGGTGAGAGACTCCTGAGGCCCCTTATTATAGAGGTGTAACTGGAGGCCCTACCTGTGTGGCTGATGGGTGAGAGACTCCTGAGGCCCCTTATTATAGAGGTGGTGGTGTTGTACTAGGTACAGCAGCAGGGCCCACATCACCGTAACGGGACCTCATCCTGTGGATACTAGTCGGTCTGTGTGTACACGCACACAGCGCGGAGGGAGGGAGAGGTCCAGGTCTGCCCACCTACCCCCCTCATGTAGCCTGTAGATAGGACGCGGCACCACCATACCCACTTTGTTACTTCTCTGTACCAATACAATCAGTAGCTATGCTTTTCGCTTTCTATTATTTTATTGTTTTGCTTTTTTATTTCATGGTTATACCGTAGGGCAGAATTATTGTGGCCGACTTCCTGGAGGAATAATGCAAAACTTAAGTCTGGGTTCCACCCCAATTTGTGTATTATATTTTAAAGAATGGGAGGCTACAACACAACGAGATTTCCATTTGGATGAATTTAACAATTGGTAGTATGGCTAAAGCATGTCTTTTATTAAAAAGAAATAGATTGTAACATTATTGAAAAAATGGCCTGATGTTATGTTAACATGTACTGTTTCAGCCATGTTTGTATTTAAGGTGTTTATAGCAGAATGGTTTTGCAGCTTTAGTTCCTACTCTGCAATACTTAATGAGGATGTTAGTGAAGTGTCTTTTACAAAGACATAGACATCCCTCACCTAGCCCCCTACAGACTTGTGTATGGCTGAGTGTACTTCAAAGGATGGATAGATTGGGTGCAGACATTGAGGAAGCAACCTGTAGGACATTTCGGGTGCAAACTGTAAGACATTTCAGAAGTAGAGACCCTTAGGGTGTAAATTATATTGAGAAATAACTGTATTATTATGATAATAACAACCAAGTAATACTCCTGGGGGGTAGGAACCATGATAATATCCTTTCAAGAGCCATTATAAATAAAAAGATAAAACACTAGTCATATACTGTCCTTAGCAGTACGTATAACTATGAGTTCATTCAATTTTGCTGCCGAAATGTCTTTTCATTTGGTTCAGAAACGTGTGCACCCTCTCTGTCGCCAAGTGTGGCGTACCGGTATGAGCCCTGTGTGTACATTATAAACCTGGTTCTTCTCCTCTGTACTGACAATCTTACCACTGTCATCCCACACGGAATACTTGAAGACTGTTGGTGAACGAGTTAAATACCTGTGTAAATGGAATTACTGTATAAACTGCTTGTTTTCCAGGCAGCAGGTTCATAACATTGTATTCTACCCCTGCTTGATTCATACGGTACTCTTATCGTATTAGAGGCGTCGACTAATCAACGACGAATTAAGAGTTTTTCATGCCGGGCCCTGCAGTTGTTCACTCCTACATGGATTCTATTGTTGATGCTGGGAGGTTGACTACATTCATGAAACTGGACCATCGACAAGTTTGAAGTAGAGAATCTATGAGGGTGGGTCTGTGTATTACAAGGGCTAGAGCCCTTAACGTTACCCGTTTTATAACGAGTGCACAACGGTAGCCATGTTACGTTTCCTAGGGTTAGATCTTGATGACATGTAGCTTACGAATGATATACTAGAATAAAATGTATATTTTGAAGTTATGTCGCTGTGTTTGACTTGTTCATTTCAGAGTTGAGAAAGCCTTCAGTTTGATGGCTCATGTTGGGCCCTGGGCATATTTGATGAAGTGAGTATGGAGAGAAATATGTACATGTTACTACACACTATACTAAACTCGTTTTCATTATAATTTTTATTGAAATTCAATACTGGTGTTAAGTTGGATCCATTTGGCAAACATCAACAACTAATAATAGCCATGAGGATCAATAACATGATGGCCCGGTTATTTGTATGCACCATAACATGGTCACCATGACAGAACCAAGCACAGGATTACATCGGGATTCGCTGTCTGCAATGGATGTCATAATTATATGTATATACATAAACATATGTATATACATATATATATGCATATCCAAGACAAGTGAAAGTCTGAAAACAGAATTTTATTTCACTCGTTAGTCCTCATACCGTGTCCTTTTACCGTGTGACAGAATTAACCGAAAAAGACAATACGGTAGGCAAGTAAAATACCTGCCGTTTCGAAAGACATACATGGAGTTGGATGTTTTGGCAAAAAATATTATTAAAATTGCATTGACCTACAAAACAGTTCTTCCCAGGGCCATGTGTTTCAATAAAATAAACCTACAAACATTGAGCGTCGTATGTGTGGCACATATTAAGGAGGCAGTGTAGTATTTACGGGTTTCAACTGTTTAGGGGCCACATAACACTTTACCCTTCATCGTCATGATGCGTGAATGCTGCCCTACAGAGTAACTCCCCAGTGAGGCCCTCAAGCACCCTGCCAACCCTACAGGAGTGATACATTCCCAAAAGGTCAGCATGATGCATTCATGCATCACAAAGACATGAGGCATAACACAATAAAGCAGTATGCGGCCCACAATGGGTTAATAACCAGTCTTTGCGAAAACTTTTTCATCCCACAGGACATTTGGTCCAGCAAATTTTAAATGTTGAAGGATCGGCTATTGGAGGACCGGATAGCCACATATCTGATGATTTCTGAATTTTAAGTATAAAAGAGTTTTGACCATTAAAAATACATAATATTTGTAATCATTTATGGCCAAATCAGGATAGATATATAGTTTTACACAGTATATTGACGTACATATTTCAGCTTTAGAAGCCCAACTGAATTCTTCTCGTTCAGAAAAGCTCAACATGTGACTGTACATTCGGTCCTGCCACACTTGTAAATCTGCTGGACCGGTGGCATTTTAGAAGGACACTGCCACTGTCCTGCATGTTTTCACAAAGACTGAATAACCAAATGTTGAGTTGACCCTATTTTGTAACGGTAACTTCGGCTTGCAGTAGTTCATGCAGTAATACGCTTGTACATTCACAGCGGCATTTCCTGATTATTGACATCCGAGTAAATAATAGAATAAATGCAATGTAAAAGGTGAGGTGAGTGACCAATACACACACAGCCCTCTAATTAAACCCTTCCTCATCTTTGTAGCCAACATTTAACTTGCAAGAAACACCAATTAGAAGTAGAAGTCAATCTACTTTACTGAGAAATCAAGTTGTAGGCTTATTGTTGAACATTTAATAAACAATATGATCAGTACCATCCACTAATGTGATTTGCCAGCATCAATATGATGGTCCATATGGCCAACTAAGTCTTCCTCATGAGTAAACCCCTGTGTACAAAGTCTACACCTGTCATACTACATCACTGAACATGTACACTACACTGTCATTGTGTGAGGACATGGTCCTTGAGACTTGATACACGACTGGGTCCTTTACCACGGTCTGAGCATGCAGTCCTTGTTAGCTGGTCGCGTCTTGAGACTTGAATTATGACAGGGTCCTTTAGGGAGTGATCATTTTTTAAGAAGAGGGGGGCTGGTGGGTTTGGGTGGGGGGCAAAAATATTTCCACCCCTTGACCCGGGGGTTGCAAAAGATGTTGACCCCTCTTTGGGGTGGGTAAAAAAAAGTAACCTGTTTTGAGTCATAAAGCTTGACGCACGCTTGATTTCCTACCCTGAGGGGGGGGGGGGTGTAAAAAATGTTCCAAGCGAAAACACACCTCTCTCTCACTCCTGTTAAAAAATTATCACTCCCTGACCACAGTCTGAACACACATAGTCTGTGTGAGCTGTTTGTGCCTGAGACTCGATTCACGACTAAATCTTTTCTGACTGAACACAACCCATGGCTCATCACACCCACATCTAACTGGTTAAATCCCATTACATCAATAACAATCAACAACACAAAACCTTTTGCATAATTATAAAAATAATAAGGACTTGAAAATCAATATCCAATTCATTAAAGTAATAACAATATTTATACAGTGTTCCTGATTATTGACATCTGACTAAATTATAATATAAATTCATTGTGAGTGTAGCCAATTAACACCATGTGTAAAAGTAGGAAGACAATGAGGATGTAATAACTCACAATGTGATCATTATTGAACATACAATACCCTGTAATGTTAGAAATAGTTTTTCCCTTCAGCTATATGCAAAATGTGTACATTTGATTCCTCACTGACCGACTCCCTTATTGAGGTGTTATTTGCTAGCAGCAATATGATGGTCCATATGGTCAGCCAGGTCTTCTCGGTTAACGAAACCCCGGACACAAAGTCTACATTTGTAATACTCCACTGTTGAAGATTGATAGTGCATGGTGTGTGGCAGTGTGGGTGGGTGTTGTCTGACTGCTTCTGCAGTCACCATGGTGTGTGTCTGTGTGGGTGGGTGTTGTCTGACTGCAGTCAGAGCCTGCAGCCTGGCAGGGTGGGTGAGCAGGTGGGCTCTGAGACTGGACTCTTTACTGTAGGCGTTACCACAGTCTATACACACATGGTCCAGCCGAGCCGTGTGTGTCAGGGCATGCATCTGCAGACTGGACGCCTCATGAAATCCTTTACCACATTCTGAGCACACATGCTCCCACACATGCTTCTTGGCACCTGTGTGTGTGCGCATGTGTGACTTGAGGCTCGACTCATGACTGAATCTTTTACCACACACTGAACACAGATGGTCCATTGTAGCCACACGGTCCGTGGTAACTGCATGGTCCGTGGTAACTGCATGTGTGAGCGTGTGCGTGTTGAGAGTGGCCTCCTGACTGAACCCCTTACCACATTGTGAGCACACATGGAGCTTTTCACCTGTGTGTATGAGGAGGTGTGCCTGCAGAGCTGAGTGCTGCCTGAAGCCTCTCCCACAGTGTGGACAGCCCCAGTCCATGCTGGGGCTGTAGGGCAGGATGTGCACCTGCAGGTCTGAGTGGCTGAAGGTGTGGCCGCACTCGGAGCAGGCGCGGTACATCATGTCCCTGATGGTCAGCGTGTGGCTCCTCAGCTCCGCCTTCTGATGGTGAACTTTCACACAGTCTGAGCACACAAGGACCCTTCTCTCTGGGTGCATATCTTTGCTTTTAGCCAAGGTCAGAGTGCTTCCCACTTTACTCCACACAAACTGTCCGCCGTCCTGTGGCCTTGGCACCTTGCCCGGCAGCACCAGACTGGGTTTGGGGGTCTTGGCGGGTTTCAGCAGGCCGGGTGGGGTGTCGGTGTGTAGCTTTGAGTGGTGGTACAGCAGGGTGACATTGTCAAAGTACTGCTCGCAGTACTTACATTCATACAGACCTGCCGCCTCGTTAGTCTCCAGCAGCCTGAGACCTGCCACCCCGTCTCCCACCGTGTGGTTGCTGCTGTGAGCCTCCGGCCGGCCTCTCATGGTACAACTCATGATGTGGGCCTCCAGCTGACTGAGCCGACTAAAGCCTTCACCACAGCGCTGACACGCAGGGTTCTGCCGCCCGTCCTTGTCGTGCCCCTTCACGTGGATCTTAAACGTCTTAAAGTGCGGGAAGTCTGCCTTACAGAGCGCGCAGGTGTGCGTCATCTGCGTCCAGTGCCCCTTCATGTGCTTCTTGAGCAGCAGGGCGTCCTTCTGTGGCTGGTCGCAGACGGCGCAGGTGAGTGGCGGCCCGTGCTGCCCCCTGGTGTGCAGCTTGAGGTGGTGGTTCAGGGTGGACATGGTGCGGAACTCCTTGCCACACTCGGTGCAGGCCGGTGCCTGCTCCGCGATGTGCAGCCGCAGGTGCAGGTCCAGTAGGTGGCGCTGCCTGTGGGCCACACCACACACCTCACAGATGTGGAACAAACGGGGCTCCTCCGTCTCGGAATCCTCATCAGGCGATATGATCTGTGTGCTGGCGTCATGGCTCTGAGGGTCGTTAGGCAATATAATTGTGGTTGTGTTGTTACTCTGCAAGCAAGGCTCTGAGTCTTCATCAGTTGATATAACCTGTGTGGTGTCATTGCTCAATAGAAGTGCTGAGTCATCATCAGCTGATATTCTGTGTGTCCTGTCCTGATTCTGTAGCTGAAGCTCAGAGTGTTCATCACTTGATACAAGCTGTGTGGTGTGATGGGTCTGCAGGTGTAGATCATAGTGCTCTTTGTTTGGTGTACAGAAGCCACAGTCCTCACCTTGCTGTGGCTTCACACCAGTCCCCTCTGCGGCAGCATCTTCTGACACCGAGTGGACTGCATCCCTCACTGCATCCTTTACTGCAGGCTGAACATGCGTCCGTAGATGAAGCTCATAGTCTTCTACATCTCGCGTACAATAGCCACAGTCCTCACACCCATACGGGCTCACATCATCAAGATATCCATTACCATGCTGACTTGTGGTCAGTAATTTCACCGTACGGATGGCCTGGGCATGTGCTGTACGGTTGTCTTGTAGTGGTGGAGGCTGTGCTGTGCTGAGCTGCACGGTACGGATGGCATGTGTCTGCTGGTGGACTTCCAACAGCTGCTGGGTGTCCACACAGCTGCCACACTGCCCACACACATAGGGGGGCACATCAGCCTGTGGTGAGTCAGTCTCCACATCCTCCTCCTTAACCAGCGTCCACTGCCCTTCGTGGTAGGCGTCCTCCGTGTCCATGTCTTCCACATCTAGGTCGTGTACATAGGACGTGATAACGGCCGTCTCGTCATCGGAGCACTCCTCCAGCTGTGCCGTGTCAGTGACGGCCTCCATGGCCCCGGGAGTCTCGCTGGTCGTGGTGAGGTGCGACTCCTGGTGCTGTCTGTAGTGGGCCTCGCTGTCCGCGCAGTGGTCACACTCGCTGCAGGTGTAGGAGGGCTCAGCAGCCTCCTGCTTGATGCTGACGGTGTGGATGCTGCCTATGGTGTGGGACTGGTGGTGGGCGGCATAGGCTGCCCCGTCCTCTGTGCAGTAACTGCAGAGGTCACACCGCAACGCGGCACTTCCGGCTGCGTCTTGACTCGAGGCTTGGTGGTAGGAGCCGAGCACCATGGGGACTACCTCCCCGGTGCTGCCCCCTGGTGTGGTGTGGCTGGCCTGGTGCTGGGAGAACTCCTCCTCACTCTCCGTACAGAAGTCACAGAGCGCACACACGTAGGGCTTCACGTCCACTGCCACCTCCACGTGGCACGGTCGGTGAGCGTCACGAGCAGCCAGCGACGGGAACGTCTCATAGCACACCTCGCACACCCACATGGGGCAATCTGTACAAACATAGGGGAGAAGCATAGGTAAGGCAGCTCTTTGTACATGTATTACCTACAACTGTTCTAATAGGATTACACTGCCCCAAATCTTAAACATATTAATAATAGGGGAGGCGAGCCTCCTAAATGTTGATATTTAACTTAAACCTGGTACGGCATGCAATGAATGATATGAAGATTGGATTAGTGTAATTTGGGTATGCTGATTCCGAATCTGGTATGTGTAGAATGATATCTAGGTCGGAACAAGGTCAAAATCAAGGTCATGTTGGTTTTACGGCCCTCTACAGGGTACATACACTTTGAGACAAATGCAAAGATACTGAACCTGTGTTATTCATCTACATAGCAATCTTTATATATATGGTTTATTAACTGACTGACTATGATTGACCTTGATTGTGCGCAAGGTCATGTTTTACAAGGTCAAACATGGAAAATACTTATAATTCTCAATTTGCTCCCTTTCTGTATGCACAGATAATAGATGTATATGTCTATATAAGCACAATTTTCTGTCTAAGTTAATGCCCACACATTAGCCATTGAGAACTAATAGTAATAGAGGGTTAACCAATGGTATTTCCATGATAATCCAACCTTAAAGAATTAGGCATGAAAATTATGTCAAAACTCCCAATCTCCCCCCTATTACCATCCAAAGACTGTGCTGCTAGGAATCATTCTTGCTTGACAACATAAGATAATCTATGAAAAAAAATTAAAATCTTTAAAACTTTTTTTTTTATCCAAAAAAAGATCTTTTGGACCAGTTAATACTATGACTTGTACATTGTGATGCCTTTACCTTTGCCGAGGTCCCTGAAGAGGTAGACCTTGTAGGGGTCGAGTGTTTCTGCCCCGGTGTCGGCGAGCTCCTTCAGCTCCACGATCTCCGGGCTCTTGTTGAAGGCACAGCGGATACGTGTCTTCCACTTCGCCCACTCGTCCGCTCCCTCACGATACTTCCCCGTGTGCTTCGCCCACTCCTGAAACGTTCAAGTGGGTATATCAGATTTTTCTATTTTTCTTCAAATTCTAAATCTTACTTACAAATATTCCAAACACTGTAAAAGTATAATATTTAGAGAATATAGGTCAATTAAATGTCATTGGTGTTAATAGGTCACAAAGGGATCCAATGTCCCCCAACCATGGGATTTTTAATGTATTTTCAATGGGGGGGGGGAAATAAAAGCGTACACGCTTTTATTCCAAAATGACCATATATTGGGCAATAAAATCCAATTGGAGCAAAATCGGAGAGAATAAGAGGAAAAGGAACATATAGGAAGTGAAATGTACTATTTGTATTTGTAGGGAAATCAATTTTTTTGTCCAACACATCAGATACTTATGAGGGTTCTGCTATAATTAATGTAAACTTTATTATGAAAAAGTCATCCTTTCTTGATGCATGGGTCTATAGTTACTCTCTCTATCGAGTTGTTAAGCCACCAATCTTAAATTACTATTACTTTAACATATTTAGCTAGGCAAATATGGCAATACATCGCACAAATCTTAAATGTCGTTGTCAGTTCTCTGCAAATCATAGATCACTAAGATGTAAATTATTATTCTTTTAAGCAGCATGATGCATGAATGTAGCACCTGAGAGTATTTCATTCATGCATCATGCTGACAAAAGGACATAGTCATTAAAGCATCTAATGCTGCCCTAAAAGCCTTAATCCTTTGGAATCTGACACATATGACACTTGAACTGACCTTGAATATCGTTGAGTGTTCAGGAGACCAGTCGTGTTTACCGCCGTGTTTCCATGGTATCCTGAAGATGGACTGCTTCTTGTTGAGCCAGAACAGTCCCTTGATGTTCCCCTCGTTCAGCTTGTCTGTCAGCCAGGGCCGCAGTCGCTGCAACTGTTTGTTGACGTTTGGATTATGGCGCACTCTCTCTTTATGTATGACCTTTCTGGGAGAACTGCCGTCCGGCTGATCAGTGGCCAGGTCAGCCTTATGGGATGAGTTGGTGTGTTGGCTGCAGGCCTGTGGAGGGTGCTGGACTCTGGATGTAGAGGACAGGTCGAGCGGGCCGTCAGGTGTCCGGGTCCTTGTGCTGTTAGAGTTGTCAACCTCAACACTGTCCCTGGCCTCCCCATGCGGTGCATACTGCACGGGTTTAGTCCCCAAGGTTTTATCCACAAACACGGTTTGGCGCTGGGCTGAGGTAGGGTTGTGTGTGGAGGCTTTGCCCTGCTGTCTGCGACTCGCCACCGTGCTGGTATCAGCATGGCCAGGCTTGAGTTCAATTGAAGGCCGTCTGAGTGGCTCATTGATGATAGGGCTGACTTTGACAATTGGAGACTTACTTTTCTTTGTGTCAGATGTGACAGGCTTATTACTAGTGACAGTATTGCTGACGGTGTCGTTCCTGGTGCCTTGGTTACCGGTAGCCTTCTTGGCAGCCATCTTGGTTGTAACACTGTAGACGCTGCCGGTATCCGGGTCACTGTGCTGCTGACTGGTCACATGGTATAAGCTGCCGTCACATAGCGTCGTCATCGCCTCCTGCCCGCTGCTACCCTGCCCACTGCTACCCTGCCCGCTGCTACCCGGACTGCTGACTGCAGTCGGGGATATCGAGGGGCCGGCATCAACTGTCCTACTGGAAGGCATGGGGTTTGGCGACACATGGACTTTTATCATGGAAGGCATAGTAACTGGTGGAGAGGTCTTGACGCTGCTTTTAGAGGTGGTGGTGAGTCCGTTGGAGGTGGGGGGAGAGGTGGTGGGTTGGTTGGTGGTAGGAGGAGAGGTGGTGGGTTGGTTGGTGGTGGGGGGAGGGGGTGACTTGTTGATGGTAGGCTGCAGCACCAACACCTTCTTACTCCCACTGGTAGTGCCCTCCACTATGCTGCTCCACTGTACAATGTCCTTGAGGCTGATGAGCTTCTTGGTGCCATCCTTCTTCACCTCAGACGCAGCCTGCACCTCCCCGCCTGGCACCGCAGGCAGCGTGATCTCCACCACGTAGTTACGACTCGGCACCCCAGGGTTATCTCTCGCCACTTGTGTATTGTCTAGTTTTGGCCTCTTGCTCTCTCGTTGGTTGGTTGATAGCTTGTCACTGTCCTCTTTGACCTTGGTGTGGTGTTTGACCTTGGGGCTGATTGCCTTGTTGTGTACTTGGCGTAGATGCTGCTCTAGGTCGTCCCCACACAGGGTGCAGTAGTCGCACTGGGCGCACAGCCGCAGGTTGATAGGCGGAGTCTTGTTCTGTGTGTAGTCCTCAGTCACAGCGGCCAGCCGCGACTTGACCTGCAGGTTTATGGGCGGAGTCTTGTTATGACTGCGGCCATCATTGGTAAAGATGTACCTCGAGTTGACTGGGAGCTGTTTTGGGGGTGTTTTATTGAAGCTGTGCTCAGCATCAGTTGTAGCTGACAGGTTTAAAGGTGCAGCCTTCCCATCACTGTCCACAGGGTGAGTCAGGGACAGACGGGACATCACCGACAGGTCTATCGGTGGGGTCGTTTCACCGCTGGGTCCAGAGTTTTCTACGGGTGGCTTTGGTAGGACAATTATACGTGGCGTTACGACATATGGCTCTGCAGCTGTATCAGGATGCTTTACGATATATTGAACATGCTGGTGGTGTGGCCCATGGTCCTTTACCACATACTGAACACGCTGGTGCTGTGGTGCCGGGGCTGTATCATGCTCCTCTACCATAGCGTGTGTTTCTGGGGCTGCATCGCGGTCCTCTACCATAGCGTGTGGCTCTGGGGCTGTGTCGTGGTCATCCTCCATCAGGTGGGAGTGCTGATGCTGTTCATACTCTACCTCCTTCAGTGTACAGAACTCACACAGTGCGCAGGCATACAGCCTAACACGCCTCTCTCCTGCCTTACCACGGGTCCCTGCAGCTGTGACTGACACGGTGTTGTTGTTCCGTTCATGTACATGGCCCTGTGCATTAGTCTGTGTGCTGTTCGGCTTGTGTACATGGCCCTGTGTGGTTGTGGATGTACTTTTCAGCGTGTGTACATGGGTCTGTAACGGGTCCTGTGTGATTGGGTATGTACTGTTTAGCTTGTGTACATCGCTCTGTAGGTGGTGTTGTAGCTGTGAGGATGTGTCGGCGCTGTAGCGACACTTGTTAGATATGAACTGCTTCACACCAGGGTTACATTCATGGTTGAGGCGGGACCTGACGTCAGGGAAGCCCATGCAACAGCGTTTGCACAGCCAGGCCGTACTGCCTGAAGGTGAAGCATACAGACATATGTGTTCAGTCAACACATTCACAGAAATTAGAAATAAAAGGGACCTAAAATAGATCCCTGTGGGACTCCGCAGGCCACCTTTTCTTTGCTAATATTTTTGGCTCACACAGTTTGCTGCCTATCATTTGTATTGCTTTCAAAATGAATGATAGTTATTTGAATGTATTTCATAATGATAAATTTTTGATAAGAGCACAGAGTGGTGGACAGTGTCAAATGCTTTCAACGGGTCAATCAAGGCAGCAATGGTATCATCAGCATTATTGAGTTCATCTTTTCATGATGCATGAATGCAGCACTGGTGAGTAACTCACCAGTGCTGCCCCATGCCAACCCTATGGGGTTGAAAAGATGGATTGTGTGATATACATCACATGTGACCCAGGGTCCCAGTCCAAAAGTCCCAACCCAAAAGTCCCAATCCAAAGTCCCAACCAAAAGTCCCAACCCAAAGTCCCAACCCAAAGTCCCAACCCAAAGTCCCAACCCAAAGTCCCAACCCAAAGTCCCAACCCAAAGTCCCAACCCAAAGTCCCAACCCAAAGTCCCAACCCAAAGTCCCAATCCAAAGTCCAAACCCAAAGTCCCAAGAAGAGAAAAAAAGAAGAGGCCGACACAACCTCCCCTTGTTCCTATCCAGAATATCACCACCCTAACCCTTGCAGGGATAGGAGTCAGGGTGCCTTTACAGATCACCTGGTCCCCACTGACCTTTCTTTAGGGTTGAAATGATACCAAAATCGTCTCATAAAAACGTCTCACCTGCTCTTCACCATTGCAGGTATAGGAAGTCTGTGTGAACGTGACTCTTTTAAAGTCAGGATTCAAGGTCACTGGCCTATCTTCAGCATTAGTTCACACAGACCTGTTTTTCAGCTTCTTTTTGACTATTTAAAAAAATACTTTTTCATGGGGAATTTTTTTTTTCTGGACACTTTGACCAAAACAGGAAGACAGACATTGTTCCAAAGAATCACATCAGCTTTCTTTTGTGAAGAAACAATCAAAAATAGAAGTAGGGGGAATGTGCAAAGTCAGCTGACCAAACAACAATTTCTGGGGGAAAACCGTCTCACAGAGACCCAGGGTCCCCTGGGTCAACAACCCGCTTAGTGTGGCCATGCCATGGTGCACTTGGTGTGTTCATCCAAGGCTGCGTTTTGACGACAAATTTTATCTTTTAGCGACATGCCGTCCTTACAAGGTTAAAGGTGACAAATTTATTCCACCCCCCTCCCTCTGCCAAATGTTTGGGTTAAAAGAGGGTGTTACTATAGAACATGAACGACCCATGAACGAGTTATAGGATTGTTTTGAGTTTTTGTGGTTATACACAAGGTGGGGGTTATACATGGCAGTTTACGGTAGTTGAGTTTAATTGGGCTTACCGTATTTGATGTAATAAGCGCCCTCCCCCTTATAAGCGACCCCCCCCCCCCCCTTTGGGACATTTGTAATCTAGAACAAAGGTTCTAAGTACTAAAATGTCATAAAAATAATTTTGTGTCGCATACGGTATTGATTGACTGTATGAGTGGTTTGACGTCTGCTGGGGCTTTTCTAGGCAGACCAAGCTTTGAGATATTTTGAGTTGTGCACCAATTGAGATATTTAGAGTCATGCACAAATTGAGATACTTTGGGTTGTGCACTAATTGAAATATTTTGGGTTATGTAACAGTTGAGATATTTAGGCATGTGAACTGATTACTTCAAAGAAGGTATACATTTTTACAAAAGCTAATTTCGGAGGTTTTTAATCAACTAGTCCGAAATTAGGCTTAACTTTTGTTTAAACTGTGGTCAGCATATAAGTCCAGTCAGATTTTGTGAGAAGTTTGCTGAAAGTAATTGCCTGGGCCAAATAAAAAAAAAAGTTTTGTTTCAGGTAACATGGGATGAAACTATAGGGTCGGTAGGTCGGATTTCTTTTTTTTTTTTACTTTTTTTTTTTTTTACATAACCCTAAAATTGACCCAAAAAAGTATGAAAATGGGAAGATTTTTTCAAAACTTTTGAAAACCTAAAATTTATCCCCATAAAGCTGACCTAACTGAAACGATGATGATAAACAACAACAATAGATAATTGATTGACCAATTTGGGTAGATTTAACCACCCCTTATTTATTAATGTAAAAAAAAAGAAAAAATACACAGGTGTGGATCCCTGTTAGATGGTCATGGTCCAGTGAAGAAGGACAACCTTGACCCTGACTTGGGGCATACAGAGCCAGCAGGCCAGGTAGGCTTAGTATAAACCTAAGTAAACATATATAACCAACTATGACCAATCATACCGGTAGCATTATACTTATATAATTATGGGGTAATTATATACACAATAAAGCTGACCTAACTGAAACGATGATGATAAACAACAACAATAGATAATTGATTGACCAATTTGGGTAGATTTAACCACCCAACACCCAAACACAAATAGGGTAAGGAATTATCTAGAAACTGCTAGAAAGTCGACGACAGTTTTATCTTTGGAGACCTTCCTCTCCAGAGTGTCTGTCAGATACAATAACACAGCGAGGGACCTCCAGTCTCCCCTGGACTTGATCTCCACCAGGGTGAAACCGATAGAGAATAGGAAAGATGCCCCGCCTCTCCGCAGAGAATGACTGGAGACATCCTTGAGGCCCACACGACTACTGAGACTTTTCAGTCGTGCGGAAAAGACACCGTATGTCTGCGGCGTGCGACTACTGCCGGTCCCATACTGGAACAAATAGTCAGACGAATGAAGATGAAGACTTACTATGAGATGCTTCACGTAGGTAGCTACACAAAATATCGAGTCTTGGGCATAGCTGAAGGGGATCTCCAATGATCTCTCCCCGTACTGTATAGTCTTGGTTTTGCTCAACCTCAGCAGGACGCCCCAGGGTTTGAAGGTGACGTCAGACACCCGGATGGCCTGGTCACTCACCGTCACATGGGCCTTCCTCAACAGTCCTCTGAAGGCCATAATGGCCGCAGTCCACCAGCACAGATCGCGAGACGAGGACATGTCTAGCAACTTATACATCCTAGACAAATCCCTCGGAGACAAAGGCACAGCTTGTTTGACTGTATCACCCAACGACCTCCGCGCCCCCGCCATGGTGCGAGACACGGAAAAGTCCTTGGTCGATACCGGGGCAAGGCCATGCAGCTTCTGCAGATATACTACCGCACTGATATACTGCGTGATGGACGAATATTTGAACTTCCGGCACATGTGCGCGATATAGAGGCACAAAGTTTTTGAGTCACATGGTATAGGTGACAGGTCGTAGCGCGCGCAGAACTCATAGAAGTGTTTCCACTGTGACTTCCTGGTGAGTTTCGTGGCGGATGCCAGTGCCATGTCCTGGAGGCGCACCAACTCTGCTTCTAGCCGGTGTCGGTCTGTAACAACAGAGGGAGAACGGGGGATCAATTTGGGCTACACCTGGGTAGGACAACCTCGAAATGAAGTCGGCCACCACATTCTCCTTGGAGCGAAGGTAGCAACACACAATTCTAATATTAAACACAAAACACATCCAGAACAGTTCACGCAGCAGAGACATTGCGATGACATTCTTGCTCCTGCCCGTTGCTAGCATACGGCAAACTTGAGTGTTGTCAGACCAGATCAAGATGGTATTGTTATTGAGCGCGCGACCCCACCTAGCCAAGGCCATCACCACTGGCCACACCTCCTGGACATTGATGTTCTCCAGAAGATCGTCAAATGTAGGTGGGGGGAAGTAGTGGTCCGGGAAGAAGGGGAGATCCTTAGCCCACTTGTCTAACCAGACCCCATACAACCAGTCCGAACCGAGACTAGAGCCAAAGCCCCGTGACGATGAGTCGCAGAATATCTCGGCCACTGGATTAGAGGGCTGGAGTATCCGGGCCTTGCCATTGAACACACTAGCGAATGACCTCCACCACTCTAGATCTGCCTTGAACGTGGGTGACAGTCTTGCTCGGTCAGTGGATTCTGACAGGGAATTGGTCAGATTAATCACTCTCCTGGAGAAGGTCCTGCCCCCGTGCACCACTGTGGCACAATGTGCCAAGATGCCCGATAGCTGTTGGAGTTCCAACTTCGAAGCACTGGTTTTTGTCAGAAAGTCACTTATCGTTGAATACAAGTTGTCTAGCTTTTCCGCAGGGAGGCTCAACTCCATGTTTACACTGTTCACCTCTATTCCCAGACAAGTCAGGATCTGGGAAGGGCCTAGTACCTTCTCCCACTTGATGTCAAACCCGAGGCGCCTAAGCACCAGAATGAGCATGTTCATGTTGACCTCACAGTCTTGCTGGGACGAACCCAATACTGTAAAGTCATCAATATAATTGGATATTCTGTCTACACCCCGGCGGTTGAGACACCGCACCACAAAGTCACCTAGCTGAGTGAAGAGCCAAGGGGCTGAGGCTAAGCCGAATGACAGGCACCTGTCCACTAAGACTTCCGGGCCCTCGCCGAAGTCCCAACGCAGGCCCTGATATGTCACATGGTCAGGCAATATATTCACCGATCGGTACGCCTTGGCTAAATCCACGACCGCTAAATAGTCACTGGGCTGTAGCATATCTATGATATAGTCCAACCCTTTGTAAGAGAACTTCTGACGAGTGGTGGACATGAAGTTGTTGATGCTAGCGTGAAGTGGGCGCTTGCAGTCTGTAATAGGCCTAACGCCTCCATCTTTTTTCTTGATGGCTCCCATGCTGTGGATGCACTGAGGTGCACCAACGGCCTTAGTTATCTTGCCTGCCTTCACCTCAGAAACCAGAAGTTCACTCATCATGACATTGAACTCGCTACTGACAGTACTTCTATAATTGGATCGATCATAACCCGGGATATAGACATCATCCACAATATGGAACCCAGTATTTATACCCCTCAGTACAAAATCATCCTCAGAGCACATGGCATTGGGGAACAAGACATACTCAGCCGCTACTCTACAAGGCTTGAGTTGGGAAACTACAGGGCCTATCATGTGAACACAACTACAGGTGCCCAATACACAATCACTGAATACTTCCACTACACAGTCTTCAATACAAACACATGCTACCAGAGTTCTCACCCCTAAGGGTAGTGTATCATTTGGATTGACATTTACAGTAACAGCCCTAGAGCTGTTTTGAACCTGCCCTAGGGCATCACAACTAGTCCTCCCAGTAGGGGTAACAAAGGCTGGACCTAAGTCCTGTTCATCAACACTGTCATCAACATCTAGGCCTAGGCCATCTGCACACATATCACTGAATGACACTAAGTCACACGGAGAGTTTGGCTTGCTAAACAATGGTTTGTCCCTAGGGACCTCACTGAGTGCACACTTAGCTTGTGAACTGGCAACACATTCATGTTCGCCGGGCGAACACTTATGTTCGTCGGGTGAACTTACAGTACTGTAACCTTCAACAGCGCCCCGTTGAAGGTCTAGACCTTCCACAGGAATGTCATATTCGATATGGTTAGTAATTTCTGCGACTTCTAGAGCCTGTAAGACCTCAACAGTCGCAGGGGCGACATATTTAGCACAGACCGACGACACCTCGCCATGTTCTGCGACAGCGAAGGGGGAACGAGTAGAAACCAAAGTACAATTTAGGCGATTGCGACCAAATGCGACCACTGAGCTGTCCGCCACCTCACCCGCAGACATAACAGGACCAGGGGAAGCCATTCCAACAGATATTGCGGACTTACCGGGTACATATTCGCCATAATCGATGAATTTACACTCCAGCGAAGCGCATTGTTGATCCTCGCCGTCTCCCTGCGGCCATTTTGAATGGGGCATGCTGGGAGCCAGCGAGGAATCGAGCGCTACATTTCGACAATCTTTTTCGCTATAAGGCGCTAAACAGTCAATATTTGACGCTAACGTCACTGATATACCTCTAGAAGTATTAATTGCGGACATATTGTCCGCTTTTAGGCCTATTTCGGAAGAAAAGTCAATCGAATCGAGCGGACGACAGACCAGTGGCGCCCCCGTCTCCTCCGCGGCCAAAGACGGAACCATTTGATCCCGCGGCCGCAGAAGTCTTCGAGACGAAGAATTTGTGGAATGTGGAAGGCTACACTGGGGCTCTGCGCCCTGCTGGTCCTCTGTGTTTCTATGCTCCTCTCTTTGTACAGTCTGTTTACACTCACCAGCTGATGTACTCTGGGCTGCTACTGGAGGTGCTGGGGCTGACTCTGGGAGTCAGGCTGCAGGCTTCTGAGCCTGCTTCTTGATGTTGGGGCAGTTGGGGGCCTTGTGATCACCAAATCCGCAGGAGTAGCAGACATGGGGTTTCTTGCAGCTGGCCCCATCACAGGATCAAAGTTGTAGTACCAGCATGGATAACCATCACCTCCTCCATCCCCTCCCCCTGACCTGGCAGCCTTCTTCTTGGCCCACTTGGACTTCCCCGAGGTAGGCGGGGCCCCACCGCCCCCACCCCCGGTCTTGAGGGAACGCAGTCCGAGGTGCCGATTTATCAGGGACTGGATGCCATAAGTAAGGACTTGCATCCCATCAGTGGATGCCAGACTCCGGACCGCTGCATCATATTCTAGGAGATAATGGAGCTCGTAGATGACTTCCGCCGACCGGTCCGACAAGTACCGCATGTGGGACAGCAGGTTAAGGGCATCCTCGGTGCCCTTCTCCACATGCCGCTCCAGGAGACTGCACAGGCAGGAGTTGAGCTGTGCGAAGCTCTTGGGCCTATCCTGGCCATCTGGGAGATATCTGGTGATATCCATGTTGACTACGCGTTTGGCCCTCCTCCTTCGTCTGCGGTGACGCCTGGTACCGCTCGACTCAGACGACAGGGAGCTGTCCGACATAGGGAGGCCAGGCACCGGGAGGCCAGGCCCCGGGCGGCCAGGCACAGGACCTGGGTTCGGGTGTGGTTGTCGGTTCTTGAATACTCCCAGCCGTTTGAAACCCGTACTCACGGCGGAGTTCAGCCCCTGGACAGAGGCTGACAACTGGGCGATGTCCTGTCTCACATTGGCTAACTCCTGTTGCTGGTCCTCCACCAAGTCTCTTAGCCCAGACACTGAGATGTCGTCCTCCTCAGACTCCTGGTAGTCCTCATCGTCATATTCGTTAAGGCCGAATAGAGAGCCATACTGGTCTCTGCCTAGGGCACCTGCAGACTGTGACCCCTTCACTGTGTGCCTGGTGACTCTCCCTGTGGGTGTAGTATAGGCCTCCTCCTGGCTACCACCTGGCTGCTGGACACCTGGTACAGGCTCCACTTTCTCCAGGCCTAGAGCTGCCAATTCCTCCTCAGTCATTGCTGACATAGCACAGGCCTTGCCAGTAGGTGGCTTGTGTCTATGCAGGCATGTCTTACAGGCCCTCAGACCCGACATAGTGGCTGCACAAGGTAAAACTCCAAGAAAAAATACACAGGTGTGGATCCCTGTTAGATGGTCATGGTCCAGTGAAGAAGGACAACCTTGACCCTGACCTGGGGCATACAGAGCCAGCAGGCCAGGTAGGCTTAGTATAAACCTAAGTAAACATATATAACCAACTATGACCAATCATACCGGTAGCATTATACTTACATAATTATGGGGTAATTATATACACAAAAAAGTGTAGAAATATAAAAATTTCCTCAAAATTGCATAAAAAAACGTAGGGTCGGCCCTGTTTACATAGGGTCGGTCGGGTGACCTGAAACAAACCTTTTTTTTTTTTGGCCCTGTGTAAAGTTACCTGATTGTGTGAACGGTCTGACATCAGGCCTCAGCTGGAGCTCCTCAATGACTCCCTTAAACTCATACACCTTGTACGGATCATCTCGGTCATCCACGTTAGAATCCTCCTGTGGTAGGGCAACAGCTCAATTAATAAATCTACATATAATATTTTCTAAATGTTATTGTAAATGTTATCCATGGGCTGTAAAGGACATTCCTGTAAACCTCCAATTAGATTACCGTATTCGACGTAATAAGCGCCCTGGGCGCTTAAAAAAAGATGGATTGTGTGATATACATCACATGTGACCCAGGGTCCCAGTCCAAAGTCCCAACCCAAAGTCCCAACCCAAAGTCAGGGTAAGCTGGAGCTGGAGCTGGAGCTGAAGCTGGATCTTATCATGTACTTAGATATAGTACTCCCTTATAATCATTCATTGGTCAATTCTGGTATCAGAAATGAATTCCTTGTTAAAAAGTACCCTCAAGTCATGTGTCATACATGTTTGTTATTCCATTTCAGGCCAGCATGTGGGTGTGGGTGAGCAGGTGGGTGTGGGAGAGCAGGTGGGTGTGGGTGTGCAGGTGGGTGTGGGCGACAGTTGCAGGCTGCGGGCATGTACCGCCTTTTGTCCCTATCAAAAAGCGAGTCAATCGGATGATAAACGGCGGAGATACGGGTGGTACAATTTCGCTCTGCACTCCTTTTATGCTGCCGCTGTGGGACTGTTGTGCTGTCTTGTTGACTTCTTGCGGAGTACGAGAACTGCTAGTGGCGCCACCATATCTATTACTGGAAACATTTGTCCCCCGGCCTTTACAGATCACCTGGTACCCACTGACCTTTCTTTAGAGTGGAAATAGCACCAAAAGCGTCTCACAAAAGCGTCTCACCCTCCCTTCAACACTGAGCTCTATGGGTGTCTGTGTGAACGTGCCTCTTTTAAAGTCAGGATTCAAGGTCACTGGCCTATCTTCAGCATTAGTTCACACAGACTCCGTTTTCGGGCTGTTTTTGACTTTTTTTCAAGAGCGTTTTTCTGCTACAAATATTTATTTTTTTACAAACTGAAAAAAAGAGGGAGGTACAGTTTGTTTCAATCTATATGCATGTGTTTATTTCAATCAGATAAACAAAAGAAGAAATGCAGCGGAACTCTTCAAAGTCAGCTGACCAATCTTAGTTTTTTGCTGGAAAACCGTCTCACAGAGACCCAGGTCCCCTGGGTCAATTATTTTAAGTGGAAAAATAAGCCTCAAATATTCATTCTAATAAGCGCCCCCCATGGCTGTCCTATACAGTCCTCAGTGGCCTCTACAAGGCTTCTAGACACCCCTATGACTTCACACTTGGCTTGGCCTTAACACCTGTACAGGTGTGAACTGCTCTATATTACACACAGGTGTAAAAATCAGTACCAAAATCGGAGGATCACATTGGAAAAATCTGGGGAAAATCTGAAAAGGGGGGGGGGCGCTTATTAGGGGGAGGGCGCTTATTACGTCGAATACGGTATGCTACATTTTGCACATTGTAATATCGTGCACAGATTTCACCAGGCCAGCACCATGTGATCCCTTGTAGGTAGTCAAACTTGGTTACAACAATCTGCCTTTATACAATAAATCTTGGTTACAACAATAAAATTTCCTTGGTCCTGATTTTAATCCATACATTTCTATAGAAGAACCTTGGTCATAATGAAGGAAATGTGGTTAACCAGAAGGAATCAGGTATGATGACCTTGAGTCGGCCATGTACCTTGAGTCAACCACTTTCTCTCATGTTCTAAGTGCCAAGTTTCAGCCATAAAAAGCTGTTGAATTGGTATTTACCCTATCTTCCCTGGCAGAATATGGGGAGATTTCTGCTACTTAACAATTTCGAGCATTTGATTCTTCCTCCCTCTAGCTGTTGATTAATCTACCATGTAACACCACCTGTCATTTTCAACCAATGGTGGGTGAATTTCAAGCCAACCCCCCAACTTAGGGCTTACTGCTTAATGACTACAGGTGTGATGGCTGGTATGATGTTCTCTGTTAGGAAATGTTTATAAAACCCATTTATATTTTAGATTGTTACATTAATATTTAAAAAAAAAAAGAAATGTAAAAAGATTTACATGTGAGTACGCAGTCTACTAACCTGATAAGGTAGTAAGCTGAATGTGGTGTGCCAATGTGCCAAGGTGGTTGACTCATGGTACTGATGCTGACAAATTTGATAATTTTTTCATATAAAGCAAATAAGGCCCCGATGTCTTAGATTTTTAAAGTGGAGACTTCTTTTTTCTATAATGCCTGGGACGTAAGAAAAAAACTGTGACCATATTTTTGAGACCCATATTTGTTAACATACTACAGCATGCTTTCCAAAATACCTCACAGGTGGAAAACAGGTCCCAGTGGCCGACTCATGGGCACTTTACCCCATTATTATTCGCTTTTGGACTAATAATGAATTAAAAGTTTCCTACCTTAACCTCGACTATATCGGGGCTCTTGTTGAAGGCACAGCGTATCCTTGTCTTCCACACGGACCACTGTGGCTCGTCCACCCCTTCCACAAACTTGCCTGTGTGCCGCGCCCACTCCTACAATACAGGACACAACAGCTGAGGGGCATCCTCCACCAGGCAACACTCAATATGGTACAGGGGTAGACACGGGGTGTGAAATGAAAAAAAAAGGTTTCCTCTGAAGATGCTGCTTGAAGTGATGATGTGACTAAAAACCCTTGCAAATTATATACTTTAACATTACTAGGGGTATTTGGGGGCATGCCCCTCAAGAAAATTTTGAAAATCTAGAAGCAGAATGGTGAAATTTCATATATTTTGGTGTTCTGGTTTTACAATACTTCTAAGTCCCCCCCCCCCCCCCCTACATAAAGGAAATAAATTTCTCATTGGATCCGGACAAATCTCAGGAACTGTCCGTGTGAAGATAAAAACCGCAGATTTTTGCATTTCCAAGTGACCCATTAACGTGCCCTTAAACTGCCCTTGAAGTGACCCATTAACATGCCCTTGACCTTACCTTAAAGAAGTGAGAGTCGTCAGGAGACCATCCCTGCTTGGCGCCGTGCTTCCAAGGGATGCGGAACCTGCCCTGTGCCTTGTCCACCCATCGCAGCCCCTTGAACTGACCGCTGTTCAGCTTGTCAATGAGGAACGGACGCAGCCGCCGACGGTTACTTGGCTGAAATATCAACCAAATACAATGTTGTCGAAAACTTCCAATGTGGCCTGCGTCTTGGCATCTTACGCAGGCCATTTACTTCTCACGCAGGCCATATGAATTTTGATATTTCAAGGTACCTTAATAAAATTCATTATAAATTGTTTCATGGATATAAATATTTGATATAAAACAATTTTACAAATATGGCCCTAGCTTCGCTTCTAATTGGCCGCTCGGAAAAATTCTTTCACCATTAGAAAGCTGAGATTATGGCAGGCCATTGTGGCCTGCGACCTAAGGCCCTATACTGCAAATACATCTGATACATACATTTATATACAGGCAAATTAACTCTGATTAAATTACTTCTTATAGTTATGAAGGATGCCCAGGATTTCTAATGTTCTTTCACATCAAAATAGAGGATTTTTAACCACCCTGGTTTTCTTTAAATAACCTGATTCAAAACAAAATATGTACAGTCCAAGCATAAGTGTTTAAAGTATAGTCATTTATGTATTTACTTTTTATTTTCTTTGGTATGAAAAAAAATTCGTTCTTCATGACATGATGAATATATCTTACTTAATTATGCTTAGAAAAGGTAATATAAAATATTAATAATAATGTTGGGAACAATGTTTGATAACTTTGTATAGAACGATCTATCTATAAGCCGACCACACCAATATCAAAGGGCTAGCACCATACTTTGAGAGTCAAATGAGAAAAATATTTTAAATTCATATCCTTCGCAACCTTATGTGTTCAAACCGTGCCTATGTACATGTATGAGCGAAATCTTGACTTCAGCAAAAAGAATTCTCCTTAGGCCACACTAAAAATAAAGTTGGCAATTAGATTTAACTTCCAAATAAATGGTGAAAGTAAGCTACTTATTTTCATTTTTAAAAAGAATTAGATTTTTGGAGTGAATGGATTTTGTACATGAACAAGTGGAGTGAGTGACAATTAAATCATCTATTTTTACAATAATGTTCAGTGAAGCCAGGGCAACAAATATTTTGGTTGATCCATAGGGATCCAGAGATATCATGAAATCTCGAATACTGTGGAATAAACATTTCAGAAAGACCAGTTCTACTGAGAGGAAAAAAGGTGCGTTTCAGGTTCCATGGTCTGAAAATCTACTTTTAGTAGGGTAACCTGAAACAAACATGTTTTGAAAAAATGCTTAAGGAGGGCTAATTTGTGAACAACCCTGTTTTTAAAAATACAGCACTCCCTAATACATGTACCGTATTCGACGTAATAAGGGAGTGATCATTGTTTATCAACAGGGAGGGGGGGTGTTGGTTTGGGGGGGGGGGCAAAAAAATTTGGACCCCTTGACCGGGGGGGGTGTAAAAAATTTGGACTCCTCTGGGGGGGGGGGGGTCAAAAAAATTTAACCTGTTTTGGGCCAAAAAGCCCGCGCGTTACTATGCTTCAAAGGGCCCGCGCGCGCGCCGATTTCCGACCCGTATGGGGGGGGGGGGGGGTAAAAATTTTGACCCGTTGACCGGGGGGGTGAAAATTTTTTCGCACGCTCCGCGCGGAAAACCACCCCCCCCCCCCCCTGTTGTTAAAAAATGATCACTCCCTAAGCGCACAGTGCGCCTAAGAATTCTAGTATAAGAATCGGCCCAAAACAGGGGGTGTGTGCTTATTACGTGGCATATGGTAGGAGGTACATACGGTGGTGGTGTGGACTATGGTTACCGGGGTCTTGTTGGTGTCTGGGGGTGGGGACGAGGCGGCCATGGCTGCAGCATGGCAGCCCTGCCTCTGCTGTACTTGGTGATGTTCACACGGCACCGGTACACTGTTCACGCACTCCCTCTGCGGCCCGGTATAATGTACACGCACTGTTCACGCACTCCCTCTGCGGCCCGCTTATACTGTACACGCACCACCTGGTTATAGACGCTGGGAACCTGTCGTGGTACAAGAGCAACACATGGTAAAACAATCTGACCAAGTTTGACGGATTCAAGTTTGACCAATTTCCAGATTTGAGGGAATAGAAGAGGAGTACTGAATTTGTCCGGAGGGGACAGAATTTGAACCTCTTGTTCGGCGGGGGCACCAAAAAATTGTCACACCATTTTCTTAAAAGAAAAGCTACACTATTTTCTCGCATACTACTCGAGGGTTTTATGTGAATCCCTCAGCTTTAAATCTTCTACTATTTCCCTATAAAATATAGTTCATCCCATTTCATAAAGGGAATCCTGACATTGCTACTTGTCGACAAACAGTAGGAAATCCTAAGAGTTTGGTCAATTTTCTGTAGGAATTAGCTTAATTCAATGCAGAAATTCAAGCAAAAAAAGTAGGAATTCCTGCAAAAGTAGGAAAAGTGGCATCTCTGTATGATTACACATACACTAGACCTACATATACTGGCCTTTCTGCTACAAGCCTAGGTCAAAACATTGCCATCTAACTGCTAGGTTTGAGGCTAGGTGCAGTCATTGACAGGAAAGCCTCGATTTTAGCCCGTTGTTTACTATCATGAATCCGGTTATCATCATACGGTATAATGTATTATAATCATTTAATGTCTTCATACAAATGTTAGATATATACATTATACATATCATAAAATGTATCATAAATACATTTTGTGAACCCACTTCTAGGGGTGTAGAGCCAGAGGGGGCCCCTCCCTGACGTAGGCACTTACCTATATATTAAGGGCGTGTGCTGTTAACTCTATATCATACTTAATGCATAGATCTTGTTAAAAGAAGTTAATTCGTTGTTTTTTTATTAAATCTTTATGTCAAGTTCAAGTGAAATTATAGCTGGTCAAAGATCTTATATTAACCTAATAATTCTGCCACAGTCAGCTATAGTTAAGAGTATGTGAGTTTGTTCTTGTCGTTTTTTTGGGGGTCTGGATGGGGGGCCCGGGGGGGGGTACTTGAATTTTTTCTGATATGGGTGTGCGGCTGGACCTATGTCAACCCTTACCCTTGCTAGGGAGCTTTTGTGTCCAAAGCATAACCTTGCTAGGGCACTTTTGGCCCAAAAATCCTTGTTTTGACGAGAAATATCACGAAATATATACTTAATGGGTCATTTTACAGAGAAATTTTCCCCATGTCCGGGAAAAGTTCGGGAAAAATAGGAAAAAGTGGTACATTTTGGTGAAAAACATGACATTTTTGCAAAAAGTGACCCTTGCTAGGGCGATTTTGTTGAAAGTAGACCCTTGCTAGGGACATTTTCCCTTCAAAACATGACCCTTGCTAGGGAGATTTTGCTGAAAAAGTACCCTTGCCAGCCGCACACATGTGTATACAAAATATACCAAGTGCCCCCCCCGGGATGGGGGGTCCTCATGTCGATTCTCGATCTTAAGAAATGGTCATGTCACATGTCGATGTCGCTTAATACTACGTATGTCCCATGTCGATTTTAAGAATTGCTCATGTCGCCTGTCACTATGTTTTTCAAGCCAATGTTGATTGTCACTGGGCCTCATGTCGATCGTCGATTCTAAGAAATAGCCATGTCCCTGTGTCGAATTTGGTGGTCCACACCCATTTTTTTAGACCCTTTATCAAGTTTATGCCCTTTAATAATTATCCTATACTCAATTTTGGGCAAAAAAGTCGCCAGGTCGCTATTATTATTGTACCAGGTCTATTCGCTATTTACTATTTATTTTTGTACACTTCTCGTCGACCATAGTCTTTCCATGTCTGGGATGAGTTTTGGGGCCCGGCCCTTGATGTCCAATTTAGCGCGTCACACGGGCGTCACACCGTGACCGTGGTCATACCGTCACTATTCTAATTTTCCAGAAGGGGTCCGACAGCAATCTGTCTAGACAAAATTGAAATGGTGACTATTAGTTGAACTTCCTAGTGGGTTACATTCGAAGGAACTAGAAAATTCTGGGTCCTCCCCCCGTCCTACCCCGGGGTGCTACCCCCCCCCCCCCCCCCCCCCTGGCACTGGGCTGGGGTTGTTCAATTGTCGGTATACAATATGGTATTGAATATTACCTTGCAGTGCGGCGATGGGTTTCGTCCGCCGGGGTCCTCACGTTTCAGTTTCAGGCGTCAACAGGAGCTCGTACTATGGACGGCCACTCCGTGTCATTGATGACGATAGTTGGGGAATTTCGAAACTCGCTGCCACACCTAAACATGAGCGATAATAGGTGAAACTACGATAGGACTGAACGTTCTGGTGCGTGCCGAATCCACATGTACATAAATACGGATACTGCTAAGTCTACGGCACCAATACAGCCATTTTGTGAACTAGATAGAATACACACCGTTGACGTGAGACTTATGTGGCGGAGATGGCCTTCCCGTGAACTTTACTCACCCAGAGGAGTCGATATTGAAAGCGAAACTTGCACGACATAAGTCGGAGTTTTGTTGTGTGGGGACGCGTGGTGGCGCCTGGTGGCGGCGTCTGGTACTACCGCGGGTGGCGCCCTCTAAGAGAGGCCGCGCGTACCACGGGCTGCCGCGTCTGGCAGCGTCTGCACGTTGCCGCCACAGTCCCGTCACGTGCCGTGACCACTGCCTTCCGGGCCCTTGTGGGCTCCCGGCCCCTATTATCGCCGGCAGGCTTGAAGGACGGGCAAAAATCTCCATGTATCTGCAGTAATACTGAAAAGTTGGGCAATAAAATTTTCAGATCTGAGACCTGTTTAGGTATTTTTAGTTAGAACCGGCGCAAAAATTACGACAACAGTTCATCGCGAGACTTAAGTCCCCGTCATTTAATAGCCAGATTTGTTGTGTAATGTGTGATAAGGTCATAGAATATAGTCCTGCATGGGGGTGCAGAGGGTAACCCCCGCAGGTCGGAAAGTCGCCGAAATTAAGGGCCCCAAGTCACAAAATCGCTTTTTTAGAAAAATTTATCCTATAGTCAAACTTTTACAAAAGTCGCCAGGTCGCCTTAATTATTGCACCAGGTCGCCAGGTCACCTGGAAAACAGCCCAGGTCGCCAGGTCGCTTTTGACCCCTCTGGAGCCACCTGCATAGATTTGCGGATTTACAGTAGGCCAACACTACAAACTGGCATGCCTGTGTCTAGCAATTTGTAACACTGGGACTCGGGCACTGGGATCATGGTGACCTTACTAAAAAAGACTAAAAATACAATCTACAGGGGGCAGATATTTCGCTTGGGACCGCGGCCCGGACTGCACCTCTGCAAAAACCTTCTTACGTGTACTTCGGAAATGGACAGATTCACAGGAAAACGTTATATTTACCTAATAAAACGTTTCAATAAAAACATTAAAAACATTTTTTCAACGTTCTTTCTACCTCAAAAAAGACGTAATTAACAAAAGTTATTTTAACATGATTTTGAGTTTACGTTTTAATGTAAATAAAACGTTCAGAAAGTGAACGTTTTTAAAGCTTCTGATGACGTTTTTTTTAACGTTGAAATAACGTTTTCTTGTTCACCGGGTCTGAACATGACATTTTGAAAATACAGATTGGGCATGTTTTTGTGATAGAAACTGCTGATTTTCCATGGAACTATTGTAGGGGCTAGGGTTATACGGGTTGTTATATGACGAGTTCTGTTGGATGCTGTGTTGCGAACTCAGTCCGAACCCTTCAGTCCGACGGTAGGTGGCGACTGTATCGTTCATCGCTATTGTCGTAAAAGTATCGCTAACCGGATGTCCGCAATAAACGCATGCGCACAGCTCTCTTACAGACCATGTTGCCTCATCGTGACAAGTTCTTTACTGTAGATGTTTTGTTAGTTAGAATTATACTTTAACAAGACAACACATGGTGTCAGGAAGTGAATCTAAGAAGTGGAAACCAACAGAGAATCTGAATAGGTTTGAAACTTTGATGAACTTTGGAGGGAAGTAAGTGAATCTACTCTAATAATTTCTACAGTACCTGTTTGAAGCAAGACAAGATGGAGGTCTATGGCAAGCTGCCAGAGCCAATGTCATTCCTGGGTAATATTGACAGTAACTGGAAAGCCTTCAAGCAGAGATTTGAACTGCACATGAGTGCCAATGGTCATGATGAACTACCCACAAATAGAAGGGTGGCAATGTTGTTGTCGGTAGCAGGTCAGGAGGCTATTGACATTTATAATACTTTTGAGTTTCCTGAGCCTGATCCCCCTGCTATCCCAGCTGCTGTAGCAGATCCTCCCGCCGATGGGGAAGGAGATGGTGGTGCCGGAGAAGCTGGTGCAGAAAAAATCATCCCACAGAATCTGCAATATGAGGTTGTGATGGCTGCATTTGACAATTACTGTGCCCCAAAATCAAATGAGACCTATGAAAGATACATGCTTAGGGCTAGAGTGCAGAAAGAGGGGGAGAGTTGTGATTCATTTGTCACGGATCTCCGTCTCAAAGCCAAGTCATGTAACTATGGAGACCTGAAAGACAGCATTATTAGAGATCAGATAGTGTATGGAGTCAGGGATCCTAGTGTCAGAGGCAGAATGCTTAGAGAAGGACAGTTGACGCTTCAGCGAGCCATAGAAATATGCAAGGCTAGCGAGGTGTCCCGCAAGCATATGTCAGTATTCGCAGACGGAGGACTCGCCAACGCAGTCCATGCTGTGAGTAGGGGTCACAACAGTAACAAGCACAAACACAACAACAGCAGGCAACAACATGATGGAAAACACGATCATAAGAATAAGAAGAAGTGCACGTACTGCGGTACCAGCCATCCGCCGAAGAAGTGTCCAGCATACGGGAAGACATGTGACAGGTGTCAAAAGCCAAATCACAGCTCCACAGTGTGTAAGACTGATATGTCAGGATCGAGCGGAGATAGGCGTAGTACCGGTAGAAGGAACGTCCACGTTGTAGACGAGGGGTCCGAGTCTTCAGACGAAGATCAGCTGTTTGTGGGAACAGTCGATAAGTTCATCAGTGATGTAGATGGTGGTGGCAAGAATTGGATCATACCCATCAGCGCTAATGAACACTCAGTGCCTTTTAAGATAGACACTGGAGCTCAAGTGAACTTGATTCCCATGGAACACTACTCCAAGATGCAGGATCGCCCTAAGCTTGTGAAAAGCAAGATACAGCTTAAGGCATACAACGGGACAACAGTCGAGAACAAGGGAACGTGCATGGTGAAACTGAGCTACAAAGGAAATAAGCTCAATACTACATTCCTTGTCGTTGACAACGACCTACAGCCAGTCATAGGACTAGAGACCAGTGAAGACCTAGGACTTGTAAAACGGGTCCAGACTGTAAGTGGTCCAGTATTTGGCGCTGATATAGCCAAGATCGTACAGGACCAGTACAAGGATGTCTTCACCGGAATCGGGTGCCTACCAATCAGACACAAGATTCGCCTGAAGGAAGGAGCAGTGCCTACAATAGACGCAACCAGGCGAGTGGTAGGACCCATAAGAAAGGACTTGAAAAAAGAACTCAAGAGAATGATAGCTCTGGATGTCATCAAGAAGGTCGATGAACCGACCGAGTGGGTTAGCAGTCCAGTCGTAACCAGAAAGAAGACTGGAGATATCCGGGTGTGTCTAGACCCTCGTAACCTGAATGAGAACATTATGAGGGAGCACTACCCTATACCAGTCAAGTCGGAGCTTACCTGCGAAATGGCAAACGCAAAGTATTTCTCGAAGATGGACGCTAAATCAGCTTTCTGGCAAATCGCACTGGATGAAGATAGCCAGAAGCTGTGTACGTTCAACACCCCATTTGCTAGGTTCTCATACAAAAGACTACCCTATGGGATTACTTCAGCCTCAGAAGTGTTCCACAAAGCAGTCACGCAGCTGTTTGATGACCTAGAGGGCGTCAGCGTTTATATCGACGACCTCATCATGTGGGGTACCACCGTGGAGGAACACGACCAAAGACTACTCCGTGTTCTCGATAGAGCTCGACAACACAACCTAAAGCTGAATCGAGATAAGTGTGAGTTCAGAGTGCAGAAAATCACCTACCTAGGAGAGATACTCTCCAGCAAAGGAGTGCAGCCTGACCCCGAGAAGGTCAGAGCCATCACGGACATGCCGACACCCACCTGTAAGAATGACATACAGAGATTCCTCGGCATGGTAAACTATCTGGGCAAGTTCATTCCTCACCTGTCCAGTAGGACCAAGTCAATGCGCAGTCTCCTAGAGGAGAAGAACACCTGGAGCTGGGGACACGAGCATCAGCGTGAGTTCAAAGAGTTGAAAGAGCTCTTAGTGAACGCGCCAGTGCTGAAGCATTATGACTTGGACCGTGATACGAAGGTGGCAACTGATGCTTCAAAGAAGGGAATTGGAGCAGTCCTACTTCAGTCGCACATGGAAGAATGGCATCCTGTGGCGTATGCGTCAAGATCCCTGACCGCCACAGGGCAACGATATGCCGCAATCGAGAAAGAGGCATTGGGGCTAGTGTTTGGCTGCCAGAAGTTTGAAGAGTATGTCTATGGCAAGCACATAACACTAGTGACTGATCATAAGCCCCTGATATCAATAAGGAAGAAGCCCCTTGCTGATGCCTCACCGAGAATCCAGAGACTGATGCTTAAGCTGCTCAGGTATGACTTCGACCTGGTATGGGTTCCAGGGAAGCTGATGCACATACCAGATACCTTATCACGTGCATACCTGATTGACACTCAAGTTGATTCACTGGAAGCAGAAGTAGCCGAGCATACAGAAGGTGTGATCAGGAATCTTCCAGTGAGTGACAAGATGTGGGCACAGTTGGTCTTAGAGACTCAGAAAGACACCAACATGTGCAAACTGCTGCAGCACGTCCGAGACGGATGGGAAACTGCATCCAAGAAAGACCCGTACTTTACATTCCGAGAAGAAATCACTGAGGTGAACGGAGTGATCATGAAAGGAGAGCGCATCATAGTTCCGCTGGCGATGCGCCCCGAGATGCTCAAGCTAGTTCATGAGGGACACTTGGGTATCGTAAAATGCAAAAGGAGGGCACGTGAAGTTCTATTCTGGCCCACCATGAACACTGACATTGAAAAAGAAGTTGGACAATGCTCTGTATGTCAAAAATACAGGTATCAACAGCAAAAAGAGCCAATCATCGAACATGAGAAGCCAACGGAGCCATGGCGAAAAGTAGGAACCGACCTCTTTCATCTGAATGGTCAAGACTACCTACTTGTGATCGACTACCACAGCAACTACCCTGAAATTGCTCTTCTAGTGAACACTAAAGCAGAGACCGTGGTAGCCCACATGAAATCCGTCTTCGCCAGGCACGGCCTCCCAGAGATCGTTATATCCGACAACGCTAGACAATATGACTGTCAAGAGTTCAAGGATATGGCTGAGAAATACGGATTCAAACATATAACATCAAGCCCCAGATATCCTCAGTCGAATGGCTTAGCCGAAAAAGGAGTCCAAATCGTCAAAAGACTACTTAAAAAGTCAATGGAGGAAGGAGAAGACCCATATCTCGCTCTTCTCAACTACAGGGCCACACCACTAGATGGTGGCCTATCCCCAGCAGAACTGTGTATGTCGCGCAAGCTTCGTACCAGATTGGGCTGTCCCAGGAAAGATCCTGATCCAACGTCTGTCCGCGTGAGGCAGAATCAGGCCCAGAGGTACAATCAGCACGCCGCACCACTGCCACCACTGATAGAAGGAGATACAGTGAGGGTGTGGAACGGTCAGCACTGGGCACCTAAGGCCCAGGTCATACAGAAAGCTGGACCACCAAGGTCATATACCATTGAGACCGAAGAGGGACAGCTACTCCGACGTAACAGGAGACATCTGCTGAAAGCACAGGAGACCGCCAAACATCGCATGGTCCCTGAGCAGGTACCAGAGCCGCCTGCTGTGGTACCAGATATACCTGACAGGCCACCATCACCAGCGCCTGTCATACAACCGGTGCCTGTGACACAGACACCACCAACGCCCAAGCGTACCAGATCCGGCAGGATGGTTAAACCACCATCCAGATTCACTGACTAAACATTGCTATAACCTCAACTTTAACTTTCAGAGACAGTTGTCTTCGGTTCATTGACTGCACAAATGACTTTCATTGCATTATGTCATGTTTGAATATGTGTAACGCTTTAAAGAGATAACTTCCTTTCAGGACAAAGAGACTATACTAAGACATTGAGAGCTATGATCAAAAAGACATTTGTCTACATTTATGTACTAGTTATGTTTTACTAGTCTAACATGTATATCACTGCCAAAGAGCATTAATCAAGATAATTTCATTACAGAGACTTTGAAAGAACTTTCAACAACGAACTGTTCATATATAGAACACTTTGAGTTACAGGTCCAACATATGTGACTTTATTACAAATAGCATCTATTGTTCAACATTGTACTTTCTACCATAAAAAGGGGGATGTATCGTTCATCGCTATTGTCGTAAAAGTATCGCTAACCAGATGTCCGCAATAAACGCATGCGCACAGCTCTCTTACAGACCACGTTGCCTCATCGTGACAAGTTCTTTACTGTAGATGTTTTGTTAGTTAGAATTATACTTTAACAAGACAACACAGCGACACCTGCCTCGGGCTTGGGATATGGACAGAGGTCGCTATAGGCTTCCGGTCTGCGTGTGCGCGCGCAGGCTGGCTGCCTATATATACCCAGCATCTGATGGGACTCGTCGGTTACTCTGAGCCACGCTGGTAAGGAGACCCCGTGATCATTACGGCTGATTAGCCTACTGACCCGTTCCGAACTCTATAGGGAGTTCGCACACATAGATAGTGCCTGTCTAGGTTCTTGAATAAACCTATTGATTCGCAACCTGTAAACACTTGATCCGAACTGTGTTGACTTTGTTCTTTAATTGATACTCTACCAATATCATAGAGACACAAAGTATCGTTTATTACACTGGTGCCGTGACCAGTTCTGAGTGAAACGCAGGTTAGCCTGTGCAGTAGCACAGACCTCGTGCTCTGGACGGAGCAGCGAGGTCTCCCGATGAGGCACTAGCCTTGTCATCGGAGGGGTTATGTGCCGCAGATGAGGCAGATACCCCCAGCAGGAGTGCGGATGTTCCATCCGGAACAGGCGCACCAATGGGATCCAGAGGTCCCGAAGTAATGAGTCATTCATTGGAGGAGATGAACCTGTCGATGTTCAACATCGGTGGATCAAGAGCAGCCGCTCCGACCCCTCGGAGGTTTGCTCTTTCGGAAGAGCGTCGTTTCGACGATATGAGAGAGGCCAGGGTGCAGGAACGTCTGCAAATGGCTCAAATGGAGTTGTTGACCATTCAGAAACAGTCAAATGAATGGAAAAGCAGTCTGATTGCATTGGAAGGTGCAGTCACACACAGGTCTTCCAAAATCAAGGAAAAAGATGCAAGGTTGTCAACCTTGTTAGAAGAGAACGAAAAGCTGGTGCAAGCCCTTAGCATGGTCCGTTTGGAGTTCGATCAGAAACAAGCTGACCTGCAGGGGGTTCGTTCCGAGTTTGCCCATGCAAACACGGAGCTCAACCAGATTTGCGCAGCCGGAGATGCCGTAATATCGGAAGCAGAAGGGGCCCGTTCCGAACTTATTCGGGACACGGAAGACCTACAGGAGGTTCGTCAGACCCTGGTCACTGAGTGTGACATTCTGAAAGCAAAAAGAAATGCTTTACAGCAGTTTTTATCAGAGACTCGGAATAGTATGCATGACAGCAGTACCTCATACGCTTCCGCTGATAATGGCAGTCCGAAAGCTCCTCATTACATGAGTTTTACGGACACCCCGAATCTGCCTATGGGACGTGGGTTAACTATAGAAGCTGCCTTGTCTACTTCAACGCCAGGTTGACCTCTCAGAGTGGGCCGGGCAAGAGGTAGAGGTAGGGTGAGTGATTACTCACCAAGGGTGGGTATCAGTGGTATCCGTCCGATTCCGAAGCAGGTCTTTTCAGCTCCGACAGGTGTAAACCCGGCGGGTAGGGGAAGGTCGTTGTCGGAATTGGTCCGGAGTCCGCGATCCCAGATGAAACTGGACGAGCGACAACTGGATTCGGAACGCTTGAAGAAAGCAGCCGAACAGGAGAAAGCGGCCAAGACCGACCTAACTCCCTCGAGTTTGTCGCAATGGCGAGAGTGCCAAGCGAATATACTGTTCCATGAACAGAAAAACTTGGAATTGGAAAGGCGAGATGTGTATCGCCAACAGCAAGCTGCTCTGGAACAACAGCAGAAACGCATGAGGGAGAATGCAGCCCTCGCCGAAGAATTAGCGGAGCAGGAGGCGGCGGTTCTGAGAGCTCGAAAAGAAGGGCTCCGAGCAGCCGGTGAAGCTGCGAAAGCTAAACTGGAGAAAGCTCAGCAAGAAGAGGAAGCTGAGAAACAGGCCAAAGAGTTGGAAAAAGAAAAGTCAGAGCATCAGCGATTGCTTGCTCTGGCCCAGCAGTGCCAGTACATGACCGATCTGGAGAAAAATTGGTGGTTCAGTCAAGGAGTGGACCCCACTACAGATTTGGTGTCGTATGGTACTTACCAGGCCTACCTGGACAGACAGAATAGCGTACCTGCGAAGGGGGCTACTCCGGGGGCAATTCCTGGGACAAAGAGTCCTAAGAAGGCTCCGAGAAGATCAATTCTGAGTACAGAATTGCAAGAATTGTACGATACGAACCCCGCAATTGCTGGGATCGGATTGCACAATGTGGGTGCAGAAAAGGACGCTTCGGCTTCCATTTCTAAATGCCTGGCGATAACCTCTAGAATTAGGGGGTCGTCCAACGCTGCTAGACGTATAGCTAGCGAGCCGTTTCCCTTCTGGCAGAAAAACTCTTGGGAAGAATGGTTAGGAGCCACCGTTGAGGATATCAACCTCAGTGGGTGGGATCAACAAGATGCAATCCCGTACATCTGTAAGGGATTGCGCCTAGGAGACGGCCTGATGGCAGTAGAGCAGTGGAAAGATGAATGCGGACCCCGCGGCACTTTCAAACAGCTGGTGGAGATCGGAACTATCTTGTTCGGAGACTCCGCTTGGATTGATCCGATGGTCGCTTTTAAGAAGCGAGTGCAAGGCAAGAACGAAGCCCCGAGGGTTTTCGGACTTGCACTGATGAGACTCCTGAAGAAGGTACATCCTGCTTCAGGAATCCATGATGCCTTATTCTCTAAGGAATTGTTCTCTCAGTTCGTCGCTGGATTGACAGATCCAGAAATACAACAAACGGTGTATGATACGTGGAGAGCAGATACGTCTTTAGATGACCTTTTTAAGGCCATCGAGATACATGCTCTCAAAAAGTCACTGTTGGGGGACCGGATGCCTACCCGGGCCTCTGCCATTATAGAATGTTCTCCGGAGCAGTCTGATGGTACGGGCAGTGATGAGGAGGGGGCAATAGCTTTGGCGGCTCAGTTCAAGAGGAATGGGAATTCCTCTAAACCACCGTGGAAGAATAAGAAGCCGGAAGGGGGTGGAAACCCCCCTCCGAAGAAGGAGTCATCGGATCCGAAAGCTCCGATGATGGACGCAGCGTTTTTCACAGCGCTGTTTGAGAAGATGACGACTTCCATTCAGGGGGCTACACAGCCTAACAGGAGGAAGATCAATCGGAGGACCGCCAAGTGCTATAGGTGCCTGGAGATCGGTCACTTTGCTGCGGAGTGTACAGCTCCGAGTCCGAAAGTTCCCGGAAAGGAGGGAAACTAGAGGGGGTAGTCCGAGAAGGCGAGCGGACGACCCCTGGAGATGAAGTACGCCAACATACCAGAGAGGTAGAGCCTAGTGAAATTCCGAAGGCAGGAAGGGAATCAGGGGTGGCTTCGAGCTTGAGGGAATGGGTGCCGGCCTGGTTAACATTCCAGTCCAACAGTTGCCCGGCAATGAGGCAGGGAGGCCCATTACGGATAGGAACGAGGAAGTTGCGGCTGTCACAGACACCGTGTGGGTAGGGAGTACCCAGCTTTCCCCGGATCATCCATGTTTCGACCATTTGAAGAAACATGGCCTTGATTTGGCTGCTCCGAAGGATTTTAAACGCTTCACTGTAAACCCGTCTCCGCTGGGGGGGAGGCGGTGGTATGTGTCTGTTACTGTGGCCGGTAGAGCGGGTGAATTTTGAGTAGATACGGGAGCCAGCCACTCCTTTATCTCCTCTAACTTCTATGCTCTTATGCCGGACAGTCGTGATAACTTCAAAACGAGGGTAAACGCCTGTTCGGCCGATGGGTCGAGTATGCAGACGTATGGGCGCGCGTTCATACCGCTCCGGATTGGGGGGAAGGAGTATGTGGCTTCTCCCACCATTGCGGATATTGCAGACGACGGTATACTAGGATTGGACTTTTCGGCGTTGTATGACGCGGTCCTGAATCCTGGTACAGGGGTACTCCAGATGGAGCACCCGTACCGTGCGGTGGAGCAATGTGTGCTCCGACAAGTATCAACAGTGGCAACGGTGGTCCAAACTGTAAAGATTCCTCCCGGACAGACCTGTGACGTGCTGGTCCGAAGCAAGGGGCTTAGGAGAGAGGAAGAGGCAGTTGTGGAGCCGGATGTGGCCATGTTGGGTAGTATCGGTTTGACAGGCATGGACACCCTGGTGGGTGATGGTGCTTGGACCGTTGTGCCGGTCTCTAACCCCGGGTTGGAGCCGAAGTATCTAAAGAAAGATACAGTATTGGGGAAGGTGTTCACCAGTGAGGCAACGATACCTGCCGGGCAGGTGAGCATGAAGGGTGACCCTTCTCCGACCGCTTTGAGTGCGGGACTCGAGAAAATGATCTCCGAAACGGATCTGAAGGATCGGAGGGATCTCGACTCCTTGAGGAGGCTGGTAGAGAAGTATCAGGATGCATGGCAAGTGGAGGGGGAGCCTTTGGGCCGAACCGACAAAGTGTTGCATTCTATCAATACGGGAGATGCACAGCCGTTCAAAATGCCTTACCGACGCTTGCCCTTGGGTAAGAAAGGGGTTGTTGAGGAACAAGTGAAAACTATGCTGGAACAGAAGGTGATCGTGCCTAGCACTAGCCCCTGGTCCAGTCCGGTTCAGATGGTTACTAAAAAGGACGGGTCTATCCGATTTTGTATCGATTATAGGCGCCTGAATGGGGTAACCAAAAAGAATGCATATCCTCTACCCCGGATTGATGAGACTCTGGACTCTTTGGGTGGGAACCAATGGTTCTGCACCCTTGATTTGCAGTCCGGATATTGGCAGATCGGGATGAAGGAGGAGGATAAAGAGAAAACGGCTTTTACAAGTCACAATGGACTGTATCAGCTTGAGCTGATGCCTTTCGGGTTGTGCAACGCCCCTGCCACTTTTGAGGCTATGATGGAAACTCTGTTGAGTGATCTGTTGTGGCGGAAGTGCTTGGTATACTTGGATGATGTCATTGTTTTCGGCAAGACGTTTGAAGAGTGTGCATTGAACCTCGGAGAGGTATTGGAGCGAATTCGGTCCAATGGCTTGACATTAAAGCCAAAGAAATGTGAACTTTTTCGGAAGTCCATGGTCTATTTGGGCCGGATCATCTCCACCGAGGGTGTGCAGGCTGATCCGGCTAAATTGGAGACTGTGGAGACTTGGGAAGTTCCGAAAGGACCAAAGGATATCAGATCCTTTTTAGGGTTCTGTTCCTATTACAGGGACTTTATCCCCGGATTCTCTAGGGTGTCTCAGCCCTTGCAAAGGTTGAGCCATTGGACTCCGGGGAGGAAAAAAGAACCCTTCCCATTGGGGATGGAGCAGAATGAAGCCTTCAAAGAGATTAAGGCATTGTTCCGAACCACCCCAGTGCTGAGATACCCTACGGAGAAGGGGCATTTCATCCTTGACACTGATGCGAGCAATGAGAGCATCGGGGCCGCATTGTCCCAGATCCAGGACGGAGTAGAGGTCCCGCTGGCGTTCGCTAGTAACAGTATGAACAAGGCACAGAGAAATTATTGTACTACCAAGCGAGAGCTGCTCGCAGTAGTGGTGTACACGAAGAAGTTTCGGCACTTCTTATATGGAGGGAATTTCACACTCCGAACCGATCATTCTGCCTTGAGGTGGCTCCTTAATTTTAAGGACGCGGAGGGGATGATTGGTCGGTGGTTGAATCACCTCAGCGAGTTCGGACTGGAGAACTCTCATATCCAGCACCGAGCGGGCACGAAGCATATTAATGCTGACTGCTATACAAAATACACCCGAGTGTACCCACTCGAGGATCATACTGCTGCTACTTGTGCGGAAGCACTGGTAAAGGGGTGGATCCTCCATCTGGGGGCTCCTTTGATGTTACATAGCGATCAAGGGAGAGAATTTGAGTCAAAATTATGGGCTGCTATGTGCCATCAGTTGGCTATATGCAAGACCCGGACCAATCCGTACCGACCACAGTCCGACGGGCAGGTGGAGCGGTTCAATCAGACCTTGATCCAGGTTTTGAAGCCATTAGTGAACTCCCATATGGATGATTGGGACGATCAGTGCGAATTTGTGGTGCATGCGTATAATAATACGGTCCACACTTCGACGAATTGCACTCCGAACCTCCTGGTGTTCGGAGAAGACTTGATCATGCCGGCGGATTTGGTATTCGGAGTGGTAGGGATCAGTCCGGAAGCACCGTGTACAGTGCTTTTTGTGGAATCTCTACGAGAGAGGTTCAAATTTGCCTATGAAACAGTTAGGGCTCATTTGCTCAAAGCTGCGAATTGGCAGAAGGTGGGTTATGACACTGGATTGAAGTTGCGACGGTTCGTAGTGGGGGATCGAGTGATCCGTCTTCATGAGCCGCTTTGCAACGTCAAACTGGCGAATAACTGGGACGGACCACATACCGTGGTTAAATGTATCAGTCAAACGACTGTATTGATTCAGTCCGAAGCAGGGCGCATCCGGACGAGCCATGTGGCTCGGTTGCGTGCTTGGGCTGGAAGGGAGCTCACCCCGGAAACGGAGGTGGAGAATGAAAATTCGGAGGCTAAATTTGTACCTTTGGACGGGGTATCGGTGGATCCCCCTAAGAGGGTGGTACGAAAGAAGCTCCGAAAGACCGTGAAAAAGAAAGTCTCGGCAGGCGAAGGAAGAAGGGCACGGAAAACTAAAATCAAGGCTGGAGTTTTAGTTAAGAACGAGCGTCCTTCGGCCAGGTTACTGAAGGCGGACGGTAATCCCGTTCGGCGAAGCCCAAGGCTGGTGGCTCGAGGGGCTGTAACCTAGCTTGTTTACACAACGAGTGTGGTGTCCTGTGTTGTCCTATATGTTATATGTGTGCTACCAACAGGGGCGCTCAGAGTCAATAGAAAAGAATGTAAGAGTGCACCCCGAGGGTGGTGGACGGATAATCCGGTGGGGTAATCTTCGATTTCCCATAAATATCCACTAATACTCCTGACGAACTCTTTATTCGAAGTATATTTTGACTTTTGGGAGCCGCCCACGTGGCAGTGAGATCCCTAGAGCCCGAGCTGCGGGCGGGAAAGGTCGTGACCTGATTAAACGGTAATTGGGTCACACCGGGTAACGGGATCGCGTCCAATCACGTGAGACGCTGCGCATGCGCTTTGTTTTAAAAACAAAAGCGAGGGAACCGCCATATTGATTTTGGGCTCTCCCAAGTCAATCGTGGTGTCGGTCGGCAGCGGTGAAGTCGGGGTTTTGGACGTTTAGAAGAGGAGAAAAAGAGTTGTGAGCAGTGAGTACTCTTTCCTAGTTGGTCTGAGACAAAAGAGGGCGGCGGGGAACTTGTGGTTTCCCCGTCAAACTCCCCGTCGAAAGACAACGTAAGAAGTGAGGATGGCCGAGCAGCAGCTCCGTCAGTCTGAACTTACCGGAGACTCCGTCGCCCGTGGGCAGTGAGGACTCCGACCTGTTGCAGGTAATCGCCTACTCCGAAGTATTGCCGGGACCCTCCGAGACTGCTGTACGCCCCTCCCGGATGTGCAGCTTGAGTATCTCACCGAATCTCCAGAAGGCAGTAGCTCGGAAACTGTCTATGGAGAGTGGCAGTGAGTCAGACACTGCACGTCCGAGGACGCGCGGTGGGAAGAGTGCTACCCGAGATCGGTCCAAGTCGTCCGACTCTAGGGTTAGCACCAAGGCGCTCAAACACGCGAGTGTTGGGAAGAAGGTCGAGCCTAAGAAGCCCGATCCGAAGAAGGGTAGTACTGCGAGTACTAAAAAGACGGATTCCAGGGCTGCTGCTGCTGTGGCACCGAAGAACCCAAAGAAGACTGATTCTAAGGCTGCCACTGCTACGGCACCAAAGGATCAGAAGAAGACCGATCCCAAGGCTACCACTGCTACGGTGCCGAAGGATCCGAAGAAAGCTGATCCGAAGCCCGCCGCTAAGGACCAGCCGAGGAAGGGGCAGACGTCCGGCAGCACTCCAGCTGTCAAGACTCCGGGCTCCACTAAGTCCTCCATCCCGATCCCTAGCAAGGTGAAGGATGGTGTAAAGACAGCTGAGACTTCAGCTGCTCCGGCTCCGACCACCGATGTGTTGTCCTTCTCGCGAGGGTTGGATAGCAGCGCGGCAGTAGCTGCTACAGCCGCTGCGATGGCTGGTGGGGCCGGACACGGGGGAGGTCGTCCAAAGACGACAGTTCCTCCCCAGGGACCCCGGACCGAGGAGGCCATGGATGCTTCATCCGCGGCCCACTGTGTCCGGACCATACAGTCGGTGTTGTCTACCATCACCTTTAAGCACCCGGCTCTACTGGAGCCGCAAAGAGAGGTACCCACCCGAGTGGACATACCTCCCCAGAGAGAGGTACCCATCCGAGTGGATACACCTCTCCAGCCCACTGAGCCTACTCTGGAGCCATCCGAAATGGATACTTCAGATGAAGTCGGAAAGCTGGACCAAGCCGCGGGTGGTGGTTCTTCGGGAGCGGGGGTTCGCATCCTCGCTCCGCACCAGCATGATGAATGGGACAAGGAAGACGCCGACGTCCCATCCATCCTAAGAGGGGCCATCATCGATCAGATGAGCAAACCGGAGATTAGGTCATTTGACTTAATTCAGATGCGAACCTTCCGGGGGCTGGACAGTCTGTCTGCTAGGTTCCCGGCCTGGTTCCCGGACCGCTTAACGGCGGCCATGGAAAACCTCAGCAACACGGCTAGTAGAGCTCGCCTAGTTGCTGAGTCGGAGGGACGCCCCGAAGTTATCGCGGCTTTGGAATCCGATATGCAAACCACATCGGAGTACAAAGTCGTACATAACAGGAGGGAGAAGAATCGGCGCCTGACGCCAGCAATGAAGCTGGCTCGGGGACTAGAACAGAAGACTAAAGAGTCGATTCTGGATGCCACTCTGGAGGATGAAATAATCCAACAGACCTCAGCAGCGGCTAGGAGTGCGGATACTAGTCGTCAGGAGAAGGCCAACCGTAGGGACGCAGTCCTGCGGGAGACCATTAAAGTGACATCTCTGGAAGCGGGTCAATCCCCAGAGGAGGTGGAAGTAGTTCTGAAGGGATTGGATGAAAATACAATCCCGGACGACGAACTTGAGGTACTGGTCCGGACAGCACTCCGAGCCAATGCCGCCAGTGGGTTTAAATACTTTAAACCTATATGTGTGACGGACTGCATCAAGGATAAGCGGTCCTCACACCATCCGGAAGAAGTGGGTCCTGACGGTCTCTCTGACGATGAAGAGTGGATTAAGAAGGATCCCCTCGACAAGTCGGTACAGTTGTACCACTTCGAGCTGCTGGAGAAGGTCCGAACTGGTAGTAACAAATACCATTCATACCTTCAGAAGGCAAAACTGGCGTGGGCAATGGCTAGATGGCATCCATTTAGCAAGTGCCCCTTTGAGACTTGTCAGAACATCGACGAGACTCTGGAAGCGCCCCGAACTTGGCCTACCAAGGTCCGGTACGCGAGGCACATCACCCGTCACCACGTACGTCATTTCATGCGATATGACTGCCTGAGTGTGGGTTCGAGAGGGAGCAAGGGTTGTCCCGAGGGTGGCCTGTTCTACACTAGAGCAGACATCATCCGACACCTTGCTAAGAAGCACGGCTTGTCCCTGGAGACGGCGGCGGAACGCATCCAGCTCGCCCATGCAGAGGTCTACTCCCATTTCGGTGTAGTAGGCAAGAATGAGAACCTCGAAGTGGACTTTGGCACTAACGAGAAGGGAAAGGTCCGGGTTTTCTACAAAGTAAACCCGGACGGCAACTACATCCGGATTCCGGACGGCAAACTCCTTGAGGAATTCGAGGAGTACCAGAAACGTACTAGTACGAAAAAGGTACGGCGAGCTCCGAAGAGACAGAACCAGTCCTCGGAGCAGACCGATCCTAAAAGACCGAAAACGGATGAGAGACAATCCGTTATGGAGAAGGCGGATCCGGGCTATCAAGGGCCGGCATTCACTTCAAACAAGACGGACTGGAAGACGGGCCCTCAGGGCAGGCCATCTCGGCCTGTTCCGGAGGATCCGAACACCAGCACGGGGGGATCCTTCGCTGAGGACTTCCCAGAGAATGATCTGGTCCCGGGAGAGGAGTCGCAAACCCTCACTCAGACCGGAAAGACGAAGGCTTCAGTGAAACAAAAGCTGAAGCCGACCCAGACCCCGGATCTCCCTCCAGAGACTCCGGAAGAGGGACGTTTAGTCTTGCGACTAAGGGGCCCTCCTTCGTTCCCTCCCGCCGACTTTTCTTCGTACGAAGCCGGACAGGAGGCATTTGACAAATGGCAGGACAACTTTCACCAGTTGCTTGCCGGCCTGAGTCAGGAGGTGGCGATGTTGTCCCTTAACACGGTACATCATCTCCATCAGAGGGAAGTCGTGGTCCAAAAGGCAGCGGCAGTGGAGGCTGTTCAGGAGGAGCGGGAGCGAGCTCGGACTTAACAAGTCGCTGCTAAATCCGAAAGGAAAAAGCAGAGGTTGGCAACTAAGAACGCCGAGGAGAAGCTGGACCACGAACGTCGTCGGTTCAGAGATTGCTTCGCGCATGAAATGCACGAGTGGGATGGGACCAGGGCTCAAATCGAGCTCTGGCTCCAGCAGCTGACTCTGGCTGAGGCCGAGTCGGACTCCGATGAGGAGGGGGCGCCGGCTAAAACCGGTCCCACAGACAATTCGGAATCCGGATAGGATTATCCTATCACAGGATCCGATTAGGAAGGGGGGGGTATTCGAAGTATACCCACCCCACCAGCAGAACACCCTTGGATAGGGTGTAGGAGTATCCGGGCAGAGGGACGCGGCAGGCTGGCTACGCAAGGATCCAGTCTGCCAGGGAAAGCTGAACTCGGGACAGGAGCACGTTACCAACATGGATCCGATACGTGGTTTTTTTATAAGACATTGGATATCAGGACCGAGTGCTCCTTGTTATAAGTCCGAAGATCGCCTGGAGGCAGGACTAAAATTTTTTCATTTATTTATTACCTTAAGCTCCCGAGCATGAGCTATGAACTTTCTCGTTCCGGTGAGTAGGAGCTGAATGAAGTAGGTTCCGAAAGCCGGGCGGAATGATGCACCATCTACAGAAGATCCGACACAAGACCACGTATGATGTCATTTATAATAATACTTTAATATGTACTTATTTCTTAAATCCTTAAGAAAAGTGATATTGTTAATCACTTATAGTATTATTCATTACGAGTGTAAATAGCACGGGGTCCTGGAGGGACGAAATTTTTTACTGTGATATTGTACTTTTTCAAGTGTTTGTATACTATATGTATAGTTTAACTCCATCTATCCTAGGGAATGGGGCGTAATTGTTATTACGATCTATATATATAGAAATGTGTGTAATTAATGCCTTATTGTGTTCAGCAGAATATGTCATATTGTTGTAAGGTATAACTCTAATAAACCCCTAAGGTGGTATTTATAAGATAATGCCAGTCCGAAGTGTTTTCAGACTTTAACCTTAATTATTTACCTCCCGGTTATTATCTGGTAGGGGGTAGTGTAGGGGCTAGGGTTATACGGGTTGTTATATGACGAGTTCTGTTGGATGCTGTGTTGCGAACTCAGTCCGAACCCTTCAGTCCGACGGTAGGTGGCGACACCTGCCTCGGGCTTGGGGTATGGACAGAGGTCGCTATAGGCTTCCGGTCTGCGTGTGCGCGCGCAGGCTGGCTGCCTATATACCCAGCATCTGATGGGACTCGTCGGTTACTCTGAGCCACGCTGGTAAGGAGACCCCGTGATCATTACGGCTGATTAGCCTACTGACCCGTTCCGAACTCTATAGGGAGTTCGCACACATAGATAGTGCCTGTCTAGGTTCTTGAATAAACCTATTGATTCGCAACCTGTAAACACTTGATCCGAACTGTGTTGACTTTGTTCTTTAATTGATACTCTACCAATATCATAGAGACACAAAGTATCATTTATTACACTATTTTCGGGGAGGATTTACTGTCAGTGGTGAAGAGGATAGGAAACCACATAAGTAGTGCTCCTTTCTAGACTTTTTCCACAGGAGAGCGCTGCTTTTGCCCCTCCTGTTACAGAAGAGTTCTTAGGTTTTGGCAGAGATAGAAGTGACCAGGGAAACAGAAGTCCCTGTTAGGGAGATTGGTAAAAATAATGCGAACTTTGTCTGGTGATAATTCGGTAGCCGAGGTCCAAGGGTTAGGCAAGATCGCGCATCAGGTCATTATTATCGCTCTAACACGAAAATATTTGCAAATATTAAATATATTTAGCAAAAACAAGGGCGTAAAACTCATTTCCGGTTCTGCAGTGCATTGTCGTAAAAACAATGCACGATGGATGAAACTTTGTCGCCTCAGGTCTCAGCGAAGGAAATCCTTCTACTATATGATTTAATGTAGCGGAAAACCCAATAACAGCTACCAGGACATTTACTATTTCTGAAAATCACCCTTAAAAGATACATCTTTTCTACAAAACATTTCCAACCAAAATTAGCTACCCAGCACGCAATTCGACGTCATGCCAACATAACGTCGGCTGGCGTTGGCATGATGTTAGATTTTATCGACGCCTCAAGTGCTTTTTAGCCGTCCATTTCTACTATGTGCCAACGTCGCCAGTGGCATGACGTTGGCATGACGTTGGGCCAACGTCGCCGTTGGCATAACACTGGTCCAACGTCATATGTAGACGTTGGGCCAACGTCTACCAAACCCATTTATAGTCCAAAATTTAACCTGTTGGGACGACTTTAATTCAATGACTTTAATTTTGTAACTTTCTCATACTATTAAAGGGTCATCAACTCTGCTCAATGTATATTCATCATTTTAAAGCCTTTGCGCTCACCTTAATCTCAGTTTGAAGGGCTAAGAAGTGATACAAACTCTTCCCATACTTTGGAACTTATCTACTTGGCAATACCACAAATGATATGTCTCTACGGAAATAATGCCAGGATTTTACTCTTTCATTATATTAAAGCTGGTACAATGTAATCTCTAGGGTTAAAATGGAATATCTATTGCTTGCACATTTATATAACACAGAGGGAACCCCATTAATGGACGATAAATCCCAAAGATGATGTAGCTGCTGGTAAAATATCTTCAAACAACCTTTTATGCCCTCTGGTGGGAGTTTTGCGAATGCTGCTACAATATTGTTTTGCCAACGTTGGTACAACATGCATCATCTGACATTGTACCAACGTTGGCAAATAGCTAATAAAATTGCCAACGTTGGTACAACATTATTTTGCCAACGTTGCACCAAGGTTGTAACCACAACTTTGGCACAACCTTGGAATATTGCTTGCAACCTGCCGACGTTGGCCCAACGTACCCTTGCGTGCTGGGTACTGACCACGGAAAATTTGAGCACTGGTCTGTGGCGTAAAACCACCTGAATTTTGCCTGAATTTGCACTGAATAATTTGCATTTTCACTGATCAGGTGACGCGGGCAGCGCCCTTCCCACGTCTGGCATATCCGACGGTGGGAACTCTGACTGTTGTTTACAATTTTCGTGGCGGAGCCACCGGAAAACCCGGGAATGATATACCGGCATTAGAGGATATACACAGCAGCGTGTTACTAAGCAATATGTGGTCAAAACTAATCCCATACTTAGAACTAATCGGCAAAGCCAGCCACCCGCCCTGAACACGTGCTTTTCTACCTCCAACGGATAACCACACCGGATAACCCGTCTCTTCTTGTTGTGTTTTGGTGATCGAGTACCGGGCCAATGACCACCGGCCCAGTACGGAACTGTCCAGGGAAATTTAATCAAGCCAGCAGCTAAATGTCGTCAACAAGGTAAGAAAAAAATGTTTACACAATTTTATCTCGCTCTCTGACACGTGTGCTCCTCCGTAGACCTTGTACCGGTATGTCCAGCAATGATGACACCGGAGGTATCACCTTGCTTTGTTTACCGGTGCCTACGGTTAGTCCTTTACGCACAGCTGACCCTTTTTTACGAGGCCTACCGCGCTTGGGCTTGGTAACACACGACTGTGGTTCAATCGGTAATTTCCTAGGACGACCCCTTCGGCGCGCTACCGTCGGTACCGACGGTATGACCGTTGGTCCTGCCTTCGGTATCTTCGGTAGCGCAGGGTCGGTTGGTGCTGGTACTCGACCAGCACCGAGGGAATCTTCACCGTCATCTATATATGGAACTCCATACCAAGGTCGGAGTCTAGCCACATGTGATTTAGTGAGAGTCCCTTTTTGCAACCGTATTACTACAGTAGTTTCACTAACCACCATAGTAACCGTATGCGGACCATCCCAGGAGTACAGGGTCTTGACTTTGGAATTTGGTGTGCTAAATCTCGCGACCTTATCCCCCACCTTGAATTGGCGGAGTTTAAGGCCCGTGTCATAGCCCACCTTCTGCAAACTAGCAGATTTTTCCAAGTTGTCCCTTACTACTCCATAGGACTCGCGTAATGATTGTCGAAGTGACTCAACAAACATCACTGTGCAGGGTTGCTCGAGCTGGTGTCCCTGCACTCCATAGACCATGTCACTAGGCATGACTATGTCTTCACCCATTACGAGCATATTAGGCGTACAGCCCGTCGACGCATGTTCGGTAGCATTGTAAGCATGGGAGATATAGCGAGCGTGCTCATCCCAATCATCCCGGTGCTCATTAACCATTGTCGTGAGACATTGGATCAACGTCCGATTGAAACGTTCCACCATACCATCCGATTGAGGTCGGTAGGGGTTCGTATGCGTCTTGCAGATGTGTATTTTACTACACAGTTCCGCCCACAGTCGAGATTCAAACTCACGACCCTGGTCGGAGTGAAGCATTAAAGGACCTCCCCACGTGAGGATCCAATTCTCGAAAAGTGCTTCTGCGCAGGTAACAGCTGTATGATTTACCAACGGATATACTTGGACATACTTGGTATAGTAGTCCTGTACCACCATCATACAGGTATTCCCACGGGGGGTCGTGTTGAAACCACTAATGATATCAACAGCGATCCGGGCAAATCGAACACCGAATAGCTCTTGACTTAGAGGTAGCTTACCAATACCAGGTCCAGGCTTTGATAAACAGCATTGGGGACATTGTCTCACCCAACGCCGTATGTCCAAAGTCATACCAGGCCAGTAATATCTACTCTTAATCTTTGCCTCAGTCCGTTGTCTGCCAAAGTGTGCTGAAGTTCGGTGGCCATGACAGTAATTGAGCAACTGTAGTCTGAGTGACAAAGGCACTACAGACTGAGCTGTTCTCTTCCTGCCAGGTTGCACCCTCCAGCGGCACAATACACTGTTCCGTATAAAAAGATTATCCCACTGAGCTAACAGTTGTCTAACTTCTTTACATTCCAGTGAAAGTGCGGGGCGAACAGGCTTGGACAGGCCCAACAACTTCAAGGAGTACACCCTCGAAATAGCTGGATCTGCAAGCTGCTCATCCTTCAAGTGATTTAACGTCCAGTTAGGAACTTTCGCACCCACAGACGCAATCACTGCATTGTGAGACCCACAGTCTCGGCAGTCTACACGGTGACAGTTCCGGATAGGATAGCGGGACAAGCTGTCCGCATTCACATGATCTACTCCACTCCTGTGTATGATATGCTCATTCGTCATGCCAAACTCAGAGAGGTGGTTCAACCATCTACCCATCATCCCCTCAGCGTCCTTGAAGTTAAGGAGCCACTGCAGAGATGAATGATCCGTCCGTACGAGATAATTCCCACCATATAGGAAATGTCTGTACTTTTTTGTGTAAACCACCACTGCCAAGAGTTCACGCTTGGTTGTGCAGTAGTTACGTTGTGTTTTGCTTAGACTGTTGGACGAAAATGCCAGCGGCACTTCTCGCCCATCCTGGATCTGCGACAAGGCAGCACCAATACTTGTATTAGAAGCATCAGTGTCCAAGATGAACTTACCAACAGGTGCAGGGTAGTGCAAAACAGGTGTTTCTAAGAAGAGTCTCTTTAACTCACTGAAAGACTGTTCTGCGGCTGGAGACCAGACTATTTTAGCCTTAGCCTTCTTCTCTCCAATCATCAGCTCTTGTAAGGGAGCTGCGACTCTCGAGAATCCAGGTATAAAATCTCTGTAGTATGAACAAAACCCGATGAAAGAGCGTATCTCCTTCGTGTCCATCGGACGAGGCCAGTTCTGTACCACTTCGATCTTATGAGGATCAGCCATGATGCCATGTTCAGAAACAATTCTACCTAGGTATTCAACTGACTTCCTAAAAAGCTTGCACTTTGAAGGTTTCAATTTCAGACCATATGATAAGATGCGTTTCAGCACAGCTTGGAGGTTCTGTAGAGTTTCCTCCACAGAACCACCGAAGACGATGATGTCGTCCAAGTATACTAGGCACTTTTTCCAAAGTAAACCCCGTAACATGGTTTCCATCATTGCCTCGAAGGTTGCCGGGGCATTGCATAGCCCGAATGGCATGACGTTGAACTCAAATAGTCCCATATGGGTAGAAAATGCGGTTTTTTCTCGGTCCCGGGGGTCCATGCCGATCTGCCAATAACCAGATTGTAAATCTAGTGTACAGAACCATTTCGCCCCACCCAGAGATTCCACACATTCATCTATCCGAGGTAGAGGATATGCATTCTTCCTAGTGAGTCCGTTCAACTTCCTATAGTCGATGCAAAATCGACAGGAGCCATCCTTTTTGGTGACCATCACCACAGGACTTGACCATGGACTCTCACTAGGTTGAATCACATCTTCATCCAACATCTTTTCTACCTCAGCCTCCATAGCACTTTTTTTAGCCATGGGTAACCGACGGTAGGGGATTCTACTGGGAAGCGCGTCCCCAGTGTCAACCCGGTGTTGTACCGTATTGGTACGCCCTAGAGGATCTCCTGGTTGCGCAAAGGCGTCAGATAACTCCGACAGCTCATTGGCCACCATTTCGCTCTCTAGGGTTGTGAGGTGTGACTCACACAACAGGGACCTTAAATGTTTCGGTAGGTTGGATTTGGCTAGAGCCTCTTCGTGGGAAGAGTCTCCCGCCACCACACCTACTTCCACAAAGTCCGTAGTTAGTGAGTCTACCCCATATGCTCGCGTGGTGTTACCAATAGGCGTCCCCTTTCGTAGAGTGATTTCTCTACTACTCGAGTTACAAATCGGTATCACCCCCCAACGAGCGTTGGCCAGGTAAGTATGATAGCCAGCAAGACCTAACTCAGAGAGCTTTTGATCTTCTGGTTCAAACATTCCCGGCCGTTTGGCCTGCACTCCCACGCAGCTGACTAGGACATCGGATACATGTCCTGCTGCCAACTTTGTGTCTTGTGCCACTGACGCCACAGAAGAACCATTCCTTAAAACGCACTGTACAGATTGTTTATAAGGATGTTTAATCTGAAGTCGGCCCGTTGCGGTGTTCATTGTTACCCCGTAAAGAGCAGCAAAGTCCATCCCCAGTATGCCATCATCAGTGATGTCGGTGATGGTTGGACATATCCAGTATGTCTTGCCATCAACCAACATAGGTTTTACAGTTCTGCCATAAGTCTGCATACTATCTCCCGTAGCAGTCCGAGCCTTTACTCCCAGTAGCGGAGCTTTGGGCTGGTTGCAAAGACGGGCCATGAATCTACGATCGACCAAGGTGTGAGATGCACCCGTGTCGACCAAAAATTCACCACGCGTCCCGGAAATAACCAGACTCAGGTACCAACGCTGTCCCCGTAAAGGGACACACTCAGAGGTCAGCATCGGGCTTCCCCCTCCATCCATAGCAACCCCTTTTGTCAGGAGATAATCCCAACACGGGTCGCTCGGGGAGTCTTGAATCACACTGCTCTGGGCAATTGATTCTAACCAAGACTCCTCTAAGCCAGCGACTACAGAATCCTCCGGATTCCGTTCGTCCTTGCCAGCCCCGCCTTGCCAGATGCTTACAGGTTGTACAGACCCTTCTGCCTCTGCGCGGCCTTGGTTCATGGAAGAGTTAACACCGTCTACTAATCCCTTACAGGCATGGCTAACTGTGGGGGCGCCATCCTTGCCAAGAGGATGGGCCCCATTCAGTTTTCCGTCTCCTTTTCAGTTTTAGCAGCGACGGGTGCAGGGGCTTTGCATTCGCTAGCCCAATGACCCATCTTTTGACAGCGTCTACATGGCTGAGGTTTCGTGTCCTTTTTCTTCTTTTTCCTTCTCTTTCCAGATCCATAATCAGAAGTGGACGCAGAGCTCTTTTCCAAGTGCTTCCGCAACAAACCCTCAATCATCTTTTCCATGTCCCTGTCAGGCATTACTGCCGCCACCTCCTCGGAGGCGGGCTGTTTTTTCTTAGGTGGTTTTGTGGCGGCCTCTACCACCTGAGCTCCTTTCGGGGCTACAGATGGAGCTGCCGACACTCCTCCACTAGGAAAAACAGCCTGTTTGGTGTCATACACATCTGCATGGTCAAAAAGGTCAGCCAGAGATAAGTCTGGCTGCCATTTCTCCCGCAGATATGCCTGGAGATTGGTGTCTCTGACTCCATTGACAAACCTGGAGGTTAACTCCTGGATGACAGTGGGGGTGTCAGGTCTACATCCCTGATAACACTCGGATATCAGTTCCTGTAGAGCAAATCCGTAGGATCTCAGATGCTCGTCCTTGCGTTGGACACGTTTGAGCAGCTGAGTCCTTGGGTCATGCTCACCAATCTTCCCAATCGCCCATTCAGCTGTTTCTTCAAGTGAGCTCAATGTCTTGATCTTCACTCTCTCGAACGCCAAAAGGGCTGGTTCACCTGGCCCGTTGCAGAGTGCTTGCTTCAGAGCAACCAGCGCTTGCTGATTGTTCCAGCGATTGCTCTCCACAATAGCCTTGAACCGAACTTTGTACTTTCTCCAGGGTGGCGACCCTGTGAAAGGCGGAATATCGATGGCCTTTTGACGGGCTGCATCAGGATGTTTGATCTCCCCAAAGTTGAAAGGAGCATACCGTTCATCCAGTTCATCGATGTCCCGCGGGACGATGTCTGTCCCCAGCTTCTCAATAGCCGGGTTCCTGTCGTACTTAGCCCGCTGGACAGGCGTTAAGCCTTGTCTAGCTCTGGGTTTCGGTACTGGAACTGAGACCATGGTCTGCTGCTGATTCAACGTCGTTGAACCAGTAGATGGGTGGGTGTACCTTGGAGGTGTTGCCGTGCCTCCAAAGGCGCCACCACAGACCGGAGTCTGTAGATAGCTAGCCCCCATCTGAGGTGTCATACCTGTTACCGTGGTGTGTACTAGCGGCGGGACACTTGAAGGTGTCACTGTCGTGTACACACTGGGTACGGGTATGACTGGAGGTACCACCGTGGAAGGTGGTGGTACTTTCTCCGACTTCGTCTTCAGGTCCTGATTGACTTGCCTTAAGCTTGCGAGGTCCTGTCTGGCTAAGTGGAGCTGCGTGCTACCACCTTCCACGGTGGTACCTCCAGTCATACCCGTACCCAGTGTGTACACGACAGTGACACCTTCGGTTACCGTCGGTAGTTGTTACATAAGCATTTTACATAACTAAACCTAACAGGTGGCGCTGCTAGTACGGTCACGTGGCTATGCAGCGCTGTATATAAGACGGCTACTTCTCCATTGGAAGTCAGTCAGGTTTGGGACTGTCGTGACATGACCACCCTGTGCTCACGGGCTTAACTCTATGCTATAGGGTTGCCCACTGTATTATATATCTGTTCTGATCTCGTATATCCGCTGGTTATACTTGTACTATAATACCCAAGAGTTACCTTTACAATAAAGTCGCCGTATATTAAAGTCTAATTTACCTTGTCTGGTTTTTGTACTCAAGTGTTACATACGTAGTAAGAGACCAGGTAGTTGGTCTCTTACTACGTATGTAACACTTGAGTACAAAAACCAGACAAGGTAAATTAGACTTTAATATACCTATTTTAATATATCTATTTATCAACAAGTAACATTTCTACTCATAGTAACAACAGGCATACATACATGAACAACCAGGTTAACATGTATATAACAGTTTATATCAACAATATAGTCTTTGGTATCAAACCATAGTCCCGCAGGCACATGATATAAAAACTGTCCAACTGATAGTCCTAGACTAGTATCAGTTAAAAGTAAAGGCACCAAATAACCACCTTGGAAACTCAACACATCACCTACTTCATTCAGCAATGGTGCGAATCCGTGTGGAGTTAGTGTCCTTATATATAAATAATAGAACTATAATAGCTCTCACTTCCTTTGGCGAAGAAAAGTTTTATAATTGGAACTATAGCAGTTCCCACTTCCTTTGGCGTAGAAAAGTTTATATATAAAAATCCATATTAGCGTATCCTAAATAAGGTGGGATAGATCGTCATCCTTATTAGGGGCGGTACTCCAGTACCTAGCAGTTTATGGTGGTAGAGATGGATAGAGTCCAGTACCGGTATAGTACTTCCATCTCTTGTGAAATATAAATATAAAAAGGTAGGTCCGTGCCTCCCTATAAATAATTATCACAGGAGGATGATCCATATAATAGTTCATAGGTCACAATAGTAGAATGTGACCACCGGATCAGAAGCCCTGGACAGTAGTAGAGCACCGACGGTTGTGGCTTAGTAGTAAACCACGGTTGAAGACATCAGGCTGCTTCCAGTGTGGTGGCACTAGTGACTAGGTTAAGTCACGACAGCACCGTCGGTCTGCTTCGGTTGTCCAGGGGCGTGTAGCTGCGTCGATGGTTTAGTTTTACCTCCGAGGGGCGGAACAGTGCACCCCAGAGGGCCTGACAGGGGACCATCCTTAGGTGTCCATAGGGACACCGCCGGATGGCTTTCCTTCCCCATCAGGACTTCCTCCAGGAGGGGCCTCCGTGGTGTAAACCACAGCAGCCTCCACCTGGAGAGGAAGGGCTCCACCTGGGGCTACCGAGAGGGTACTCGGCGCCGCAGTAGGCTCCCCGCCACTGACCACCCGGGTAGATTGTGCCATGAAAGAAAATGGCATCTCATACCTAGGTGGGTGTACTGACAGTACCGGGGTCACAGGAGGAGCAGGCCTTGCGGCAAGCCCCAACCTGGACTGGAGATCTGGAAAACCAGTTCTCTCCCACTCTGTCAGCTTTAGCCCGAACTGCCGGAAGAACTTGGCGTCACAAGTTGTCAACCTTGATTCAAGCTGTTCGATCGTAGCCCTCCAGAGGGCATGATCTTGCTCCAGACTCGCCTCACGCTCGGCAAGGACTCTGGTGCGTTCAGCAACCCAAGCTTTCCCTTCCCGGATAGCCTGTTCTCTGAGCAACTTGTACTGCTCAAAGTAGGACTTCTCCAAGAAAGAAACCTGAAACTGGAGTAGCTTACTTGCGTTTTCAGCCATCTTAGCTCTGTAGCACTCAAATCCGGGGACTAGAGTGTCAGAGAATCCAGTGTCAAAAGCAGGACCGTCTCCAGGCAACACAGGTAACCCTGCTAGCCCTTCGTCAACAGCCCTGTGCTCAGGTACTGGAGTCACCTCGTCATCCCTTGCGGGGTCAGAGGTTGCTCCGTGCTGGGGTGGAGCAGTCGGCTGGGCTGACGCCCCATCCGGCTGTTGTACCTCTACCTGTTCAGCGTCACTGATAGGTGAGATACTCTCCTGTGGAGCTGAAGCTTTCTTTTGCTTCTGGCTCCACTTGTACTGCTTGACATAGTCAGCAGCAACCTGACCCGCCTGCTCGTCACCCAATGAGTTCTGAACAATAGCCAGTGCATCACCCAGTTTCTGTCTCTCCTGCCTGGGCAGTTGATCAGCAACCGAGGGCAATGCAACCGAAGATACCGTGACGGTACCGACGGTTTGGCTACGGTCGACCTCAGATGTTACCGTGGCGGTGGCGACACGTTTCTTCGCAGGTTCACTGCGGGAACGGTCACGTCCACCTTTGGTATCATCTTTGGATGACTGGCGGCCCCTTTTCAGATCTTTCTTCTTCTTAGGAGGGGTATCCTTTCTGACAGTGGGCATCGGAGTTTCTGTTTCTGGCCCGAGATCGGTTTGTTCGCACTTGGCGCCCTTACACAATCTCTCCCAGTCAGCCTCCGTGAGGTAATTCCACTGTTTAAGTTTGTTGGTTCGCCACTTATACTGTAGATTCCCTACACGTTTGTGGCACCCCCAAACCTTCAGTGCAGCCTCAACTCCACGACTAATAGTGCGCTTGTGAACGCCCTTATTGTCGCAAAGATGCCTTACCAAACCAGCCCTCCGTTGGCAACGGAATAGCTCCCCGTCACTGTACTCAGGGCAGGAAGTACTAGTACTCCCACTCACACAGTACAAGTAGGGACGCACATTCATGTGCTTCTCTACTAAATGACGGGCGAACTTGAACAGGTTCGGCCACCGTTTTGCAGCTGTCGAAGCCCCCTTCAGGCGCTGACAGCGAACATACGGGCAGGGATCCCCTGGCACGTAGTTCTTCCAAGCATATTTCAGCTTGGGACGGCATGACCTATGGATGTTAGGTTTATTCCCTTCCAACACTGCCCTGAGGTACACGAGGTACCAGTCAATGGGGTGGGAATCACCTGTCAACCAGTCTTCGTCGTCTGAACCCTCGGTCGTGTGAGGTGCAGGAAGAGCCATTTTGCCATTTTCCTGAAGTAAATCAGAAAGGCTCAGGTTCTTCCGGTCATCATCACGGAGACACAGGTTTAGACGAACATGCGCTGCCTTGGCGCGGAGGCGGCGATTGGCTCTGCTCTCTGCAACAGACCATCCCTCGGCTTCCGCCTTGGACACTCTATCAGCAACAGCTTTGAGCCTATCTGCCTCAGTCGGTGCGACCTCTTCGGTAGCAGGAGTTTCAGGGGAAGATGTAATCCTCCTCTTACGCTTCCGCTTCCGTTTGGTCTTAGCACGAACCGTGGACCCGTCTGATGAATCACCATCAGGGACCGTCGGTTCTTGTGCCAATACACCGGCGGGTTTCGGAGAAGATCCCCCTGCAGGGTTCTCCTCCTGGTTGGTATTACTACCACCCAGACCAGGTTCTGTTTTCGGAACAACATCACCCGACCCCTCAGGGTTAGGTTCAGCTGGTACCGAAGCCGAGCCTTGACCGACGGTTGGAGCACCGGTAGTGTCCATTTCCGTGTCAGACTCGAGAACTCGGTCATCCCCGTCGGAGGCCTCAGCCTTCTTCGGGGCCGTGCATGTGCCATCTACACGGGCTGCCATACTGTTAGCTCAGGCGTAGGTGAACCTCACGGTTCACTCACCCGAGCCTTTAGTAGCACAGCAAGTAAAACAACAGTGTAGGTACTGCCGGGCAGACCTAGGCACCACTGATCAACACGCTACCCTACGGGCAAACGTGTTGATCTGAAGAAGCCTGGCCGCCTGTGGGGCTTATATACCCCACCCGTCCCCCGTGACCCCGCCCCTTGACCGGCTTCTCAGCCAATCAGGGGTCGCGTCTCGAAGACGCGCCGAGGTGACCCAATTTCTCACGGCTCATTTGGCAGGAGAAATCGATCAGGTGACGCGGGCAGCGCCCTTCCCACGTCTGGCATATCCGACGGTGGGAACTCTGACTGTTGTTTACAATTTTCGTGGCGGAGCCACCGGAAAACCCGGGAATGATATACCGGCATTAGAGGATATACACAGCAGCGTGTTACTAAGCAATATGTGGTCAAAACTAATCCCATACTTAGAACTAATCGGCAAAGCCAGCCACCCGCCCTGAACACGTGCTTTTCTACCTCCAACGGATAACCACACCGGATAACCCGTCTCTTCTCGTTGTGTTTTGGTGATCGAGTACCGGGCCAATGACCACCGGCCCAGTACGGAACTGTCCAGGGAAATTTAATCAAGCCAGCAGCTAAATGTCGTCAACAAGGTAAGAAAAAAATGTTTACACAATTTTATCTCGCTCTCTGACACGTGTGCTCCTCCGTAGACCTTGTACCGGTATGTCCAGCAATGATGACACCGGAGGTATCACCTTGCTTTGTTTACCGGTGCCTACGGTTAGTCCTTTACGCACAGCTGACCCTTTTTTACGAGGCCTACCGCGCTTGGGCTTGGTAACACACGACTGTGGTTCAATCGGTAATTTCCTAGGACGACCCCTTCGGCGCGCTACCGTCGGTACCGACGGTATGACCGTTGGTCCTGCCTTCGGTATCTTCGGTAGCGCAGGGTCGGTTGGTGCTGGTACTCGACCAGCACCGAGGGAATCTTCACCGTCATCTATATATGGAACTCCATACCAAGGTCGGAGTCTAGCCACATGTGATTTAGTGAGAGTCCCTTTTTGCAACCGTATTACTACAGTAGTTTCACTAACCACCATAGTAACCATATGCGGACCATCCCAGGAGTACAGGGTCTTGACTTTGGAATTTGGTGTGCTAAATCTCGCGACCTTATCCCCCACCTTGAATTGGCGGAGTTTAAGGCCCGTGTCATAGCCCACCTTCTGCAAACTAGCAGATTTTTCCAAGTTGTCCCTTACTACTCCATAGGACTCGCGTAATGATTGTCGAAGTGACTCAACAAACATCACTGTGCAGGGTTGCTCGAGCTGGTGTCCCTGCACTCCATAGACCATGTCACTAGGCATGACTATGTCTTCACCCATTACGAGCATATTAGGCGTACAGCCCGTCGACGCATGTTCGGTAGCATTGTAAGCATGGGAGATATAGCGAGCGTGCTCATCCCAATCATCCCGGTGCTCATTAACCATTGTCGTGAGACATTGGATCAACGTCCGATTGAAACGTTCCACCATACCATCCGATTGAGGTCGGTAGGGGTTCGTATGCGTCTTGCAGATGTGTATTTTACTACACAGTTCCGCCCACAGTCGAGATTCAAACTCACGACCCTGGTCGGAGTGAAGCATTAAAGGACCTCCCCACGTGAGGATCCAATTCTCGAAAAGTGCTTCTGCGCAGGTAACAGCTGTATGATTTACCAACGGATATACTTGGACATACTTGGTATAGTAGTCCTGTACCACCATCATACAGGTATTCCCACGGGGGGTCGTGTTGAAACCACTAATGATATCAACAGCGATCCGGGCAAATCGAACACCGAATAGCTCTTGACTTAGAGGTAGCTTACCAATACCAGGTCCAGGCTTTGATAAACAGCATTGGGGACATTGTCTCACCCAACGCCGTATGTCCAAAGTCATACCAGGCCAGTAATATCTACTCTTAATCTTTGCCTCAGTCCGTTGTCTGCCAAAGTGTGCTGAAGTTCGGTGGCCATGACAGTAATTGAGCAACTGTAGTCTGAGTGACAAAGGCACTACAGACTGAGCTGTTCTCTTCCTGCCAGGTTGCACCCTCCAGCGGCACAATACACTGTTCCGTATAAAAAGATTATCCCACTGAGCTAACAGTTGTCTAACTTCTTTACATTCCAGTGAAAGTGCGGGGCGAACAGGCTTGGACAGGCCCAACAACTTCAAGGAGTACACCCTCGAAATAGCTGGATCTGCAAGCTGCTCATCCTTCAAGTGATTTAACGTCCAGTTAGGAACTTTCGCACCCACAGACGCAATCACTGCATTGTGAGACCCACAGTCTCGGCAGTCTACACGGTGACAGTTCCGGATAGGATAGCGGGACAAGCTGTCCGCATTCACATGATCTACTCCACTCCTGTGTATGATATGCTCATTCGTCATGCCAAACTCAGAGAGGTGGTTCAACCATCTACCCATCATCCCCTCAGCGTCCTTGAAGTTAAGGAGCCACTGCAGAGATGAATGATCCGTCCGTACGAGATAATTCCCACCATATAGGAAATGTCTGTACTTTTTTGTGTAAACCACCACTGCCAAGAGTTCACGCTTGGTTGTGCAGTAGTTACGTTGTGTTTTGCTTAGACTGTTGGACGAAAATGCCAGCGGCACTTCTCGCCCATCCTGGATCTGCGACAAGGCAGCACCAATACTTGTATTAGAAGCATCAGTGTCCAAGATGAACTTACCAACAGGTGCAGGGTAGTGCAAAACAGGTGTTTCTAAGAAGAGTCTCTTTAACTCACTGAAAGACTGTTCTGCGGCTGGAGACCAGACTATTTTAGCCTTAGCCTTCTTCTCTCCAATCATCAGCTCTTGTAAGGGAGCTGCGACTCTCGAGAATCCAGGTATAAAATCTCTGTAGTATGAACAAAACCCGATGAAAGAGCGTATCTCCTTCGTGTCCATCGGACGAGGCCAGTTCTGTACCACTTCGATCTTATGAGGATCAGCCATGATGCCATGTTCAGAAACAATTCTACCTAGGTATTCAACTGACTTCCTAAAAAGCTTGCACTTTGAAGGTTTCAATTTCAGACCATATGATAAGATGCGTTTCAGCACAGCTTGGAGGTTCTGTAGAGTTTCCTCCACAGAACCACCGAAGACGATGATGTCGTCCAAGTATACTAGGCACTTTTTCCAAAGTAAACCCCGTAACATGGTTTCCATCATTGCCTCGAAGGTTGCCGGGGCATTGCATAGCCCGAATGGCATGACGTTGAACTCAAATAGTCCCATATGGGTAGAAAATGCGGTTTTTTCTCGGTCCCGGGGGTCCATGCCGATCTGCCAATAACCAGATTGTAAATCTAGTGTACAGAACCATTTCGCCCCACCCAGAGATTCCACACATTCATCTATCCGAGGTAGAGGATATGCATTCTTCCTAGTGAGTCCGTTCAACTTCCTATAGTCGATGCAAAATCGACAGGAGCCATCCTTTTTGGTGACCATCACCACAGGACTTGACCATGGACTCTCACTAGGTTGAATCACATCTTCATCCAACATCTTTTCTACCTCAGCCTCCATAGCACTTTTTTTAGCCATGGGTAACCGACGGTAGGGGATTCTACTGGGAAGCGCGTCCCCAGTGTCAACCCGGTGTTGTACCGTATTGGTACGCCCTAGAGGATCTCCTGGTTGCGCAAAGGCGTCAGATAACTCCGACAGCTCATTGGCCACCATTTCGCTCTCTAGGGTTGTGAGGTGTGACTCACACAACAGGGACCTTAAATGTTTCGGTAGGTTGGATTTGGCTAGAGCCTCTTCGTGGGAAGAGTCTCCCGCCACCACACCTACTTCCACAAAGTCCGTAGTTAGTGAGTCTACCCCATATGCTCGCGTGGTGTTACCAATAGGCGTCCCCTTTCGTAGAGTGATTTCTCTACTACTCGAGTTACAAATCGGTATCACCCCCCAACGAGCGTTGGCCAGGTAAGTATGATAGCCAGCAAGACCTAACTCAGAGAGCTTTTGATCTTCTGGTTCAAACATTCCCGGCCGTTTGGCCTGCACTCCCACGCAGCTGACTAGGACATCGGATACATGTCCTGCTGCCAACTTTGTGTCTTGTGCCACTGACGCCACAGAAGAACCATTCCTTAAAACGCACTGTACAGATTGTTTATAAGGATGTTTAATCTGAAGTCGGCCCGTTGCGGTGTTCATTGTTACCCCGTAAAGAGCAGCAAAGTCCATCCCCAGTATGCCATCATCAGTGATGTCGGTGATGGTTGGACATATCCAGTATGTCTTGCCATCAACCAACATAGGTTTTACAGTTCTGCCATAAGTCTGCATACTATCTCCCGTAGCAGTCCGAGCCTTTACTCCCAGTAGCGGAGCTTCGGGCTGGTTGCAAAGACGGGCCATGAATCTACGATCGACCAAGGTGTGAGATGCACCCGTGTCGACCAAAAATTCACCACGCGTCCCGGAAATAACCAGACTCAGGTACCAACGCTGTCCCCGTAAAGGGACACACTCAGAGGTCAGCATCGGGCTTCCCCCTCCATCCATAGCAACCCCTTTTGTCAGGAGATAATCCCAACACGGGTCGCTCGGGGAGTCTTGAATCACACTGCTCTGGGCAATTGATTCTAACCAAGACTCCTCTAAGCCAGCGACTACAGAATCCTCCGGATTCCGTTCGTCCTTGCCAGCCCCGCCTTGCCAGATGCTTACAGGTTGTACAGACCCTTCTGCCTCTGCGCGGCCTTGGTTCATGGAAGAGTTAACACCGTCTACTAATCCCTTACAGGCATGGCTAACTGTGGGGGCGCCATCCTTGCCAAGAGGATGGGCCCCATTCAGTTTTCCGTCTCCTTTTCAGTTTTAGCAGCGACGGGTGCAGGGGCTTTGCATTCGCTAGCCCAATGACCCATCTTTTGACAGCGTCTACATGGCTGAGGTTTCGTGTCCTTTTTCTTCTTTTTCCTTCTCTTTCCAGATCCAGAATCAGAAGTGGACGCAGAGCTCTTTTCCAAGTGCTTCCGCAACAAACCCTCAATCATCTTTTCCATGTCCCTGTCAGGCATTACTGCCGCCACCTCCTCGGAGGCGGGCTGTTTTTTCTTAGGTGGTTTTGTGGCGGCCTCTACCACCTGAGCTCCTTTCGGGGCTACAGATGGAGCTGCCGACACTCCTCCACTAGGAAAAACAGCCTGTTTGGTGTCATACACATCTGCATGGTCAAAAAGGTCAGCCAGAGATAAGTCTGGCTGCCATTTCTCCCGCAGATATGCCTGGAGATTGGTGTCTCTGACTCCATTGACAAACCTGGAGGTTAACTCCTGGATGACAGTGGGGGTGTCAGGTCTACATCCCTGATAACACTCGGATATCAGTTCCTGTAGAGCAAATCCGTAGGATCTCAGATGCTCGTCCTTGCGTTGGACACGTTTGAGCAGCTGAGTCCTTGGGTCATGCTCACCAATCTTCCCAATCGCCCATTCAGCTGTTTCTTCAAGTGAGCTCAATGTCTTGATCTTCACTCTCTTGAACGCCAAAAGGGCTGGTTCACCTGGCCCGTTGCAGAGTGCTTGCTTCAGAGCAACCAGCGCTTGCTGATTGTTCCAGCGATTGCTCTCCACAATAGCCTTGAACCGAACTTTGTACTTTCTCCAGGGTGGCGACCCTGTGAAAGGCGAAATATCGATGGCCTTTTGACGGGCTGCATCAGGATGTTTGATCTCCCCAAAGTTGAAAGGAGCATACCGTTCATCCAGTTCATCGATGTCCCGCGGGACGATGTCTGTCCCCAGCTTCTCAATAGCCGGGTTCCTGTCGTACTTAGCCCGCTGGACAGGCGTTAAGCCTTGTCTAGCTCTGGGTTTCGGTACTGGAACTGAGACCATGGTCTGCTGCTGATTCAACGTCGTTGAACCAGTAGATGGGTGGGTGTACCTTGGAGGTGTTGCCGTGCCTCCAAAGGCGCCACCACAGACCGGAGTCTGTAGATAGCTAGCCCCCATCTGAGGTGTCATACCTGTTACCGTGGTGTGTACTAGCGGCGGGACACTTGAAGGTGTCACTGTCGTGTACACACTGGGTACGGGTATGACTGGAGGTACCACCGTGGAAGGTGGTGGTACTTTCTCCGACTTCGTCTTCAGGTCCTGATTGACTTGCCTTAAGCTTGCGAGGTCCTGTCTGGCTAAGTGGAGCTGCGTGCTCAAATCCTTTCCCAAGGAAGTTAAGCTTGCAACCTCACATTCGCCGGACACCCTCTGGTGCAAAAGTTTGTCAACCTCCACCTTGTGGGAAGCCATCTCGTTCTGGAGTTCCAGTAGGAACTTTTTCTTCTCATCAACCTCCCTTAGGAATAACTTCCTAGTTTGATTGATGGAAGCAAGTTCCCTCCGGGCTTCCGCGAGCTCGTGCAACTCAGTTTTCCTGGTGGGGATACCCATGGCAGCTAGTAGGTCCCCATCCAGTGGTAAACTGGATGGCTCATCTACTGCTGGCGGGTACCCCTTACCAGGAGCTTCTGTTGCCACATTAGTCTTCTTTGATAGCCCGCCACCCCCCATACCGTTCGGTGTAGGAGTGGCACCATCAGTGAAAACCGACGTGTCTGGATCCAATGAAGGATCTGCTACCGTCGGTGTAGAACCGAAGGCAGCTGGGCCGAGAGTTTTAGGCTCTCTACCCAGTATTTTCTGACCCTCAGGACAGAAAAGATTCGTGGAAAGGGAGTCCAACGATCTCCTGGAGCTTATATCAAAGGGTCCCGGGATTGGAGATTGCTCCCCATCCTCTCCTTTGGTAAAGGCTTCCACAATAGGATCACCTATTGCTTCTTGGGAGAGGTCGTCACCGGGCACCTCCAAGGCTGCCCGGCTCTCCCGCCTATTGGATTTGCCTGTGAAGAAGCGTACATTCTGTACGGCTTCCTCACGTTCCTCAGCAGGGGTTTTAGTCCTGCCGCTGAACGAGCTGACAAAATCGTATAGGTAATCCATATACTGTAAGTCTATTTAATACCCTATCAATGGTCGGTTCGATCAAGTGGTCACGGCACCAATGTAGTTGTACTAACCACTATACGAATAGCCGGGTTCCTGTCGTACTTAGCCCGCTGGACAGGCGTTAAGCCTTGTCTAGCTCTGGGTTTCGGTACTGGAACTGAGACCATGGTCTGCTGCTGATTCAACGTCGTTGAACCAGTAGATGGGTGGGTGTACCTTGGAGGTGTTGCCGTGCCTCCAAAGGCGCCACCACAGACCGGAGTCTGTAGATAGCTAGCCCCCATCTGAGGTGTCATACCTGTTACCGTGGTGTGTACTAGCGGCGGGACACTTGAAGGTGTCACTGTCGTGTACACACTGGGTACGGGTATGACTGGAGGTACCACCGTGGAAGGTGGTGGTACTTTCTCCGACTTCGTCTTCAGGTCCTGATTGACTTGCCTTAAGCTTGCGAGGTCCTGTCTGGCTAAGTGGAGCTGCGTGCTCAAATCCTTTGCCAAGGAAGTTAAGCTTGCAACCTCACATTCGCCGGACACCCTCTGGTGCAAAAGTTTGTCAACCTCCACCTTGTGGGAAGCCATCTCGTTCTGGAGTTCCAGTAGGAACTTTTTCTTCTCATCAACCTCCCTTAGGAATAACTTCCTAGTTTGATTGATGGAAGCAAGTTCCCTCCGGGCTTCCGCGAGCTCGTGCAACTCAGTTTTCCTGGTGGGGATACCCATGGCAGCTAGTAGGTCCCCATCCAGTGGTAAACTGGATGGCTCATCTACTGCTGGCGGGTACCCCTTACCAGGAGCTTCTGTTGCCACATTAGTCTTCTTTGATAGCCCGCCACCCCCCATACCGTTCGGTGTAGGAGTGGCACCATCAGTGAAAACCGACGTGTCTGGATCCAATGAAGGATCTGCTACCGTCGGTGTAGAACCGAAGGCAGCTGGGCCGAGAGTTTTAGGCTCTCTACCCAGTATTTTCTGACCCTCAGGACAGAAAAGATTCGTGGAAAGGGAGTCCAACGATCTCCTGGAGCTTATATCAAAGGGTCCCGGGATTGGAGATTGCTCCCCATCCTCTCCTTTGGTAAAGGCTTCCACAATAGGATCACCTATTGCTTCTTGGGAGAGGTCGTCACCGGGCACCTCCAAGGCTGCCCGGCTCTCCCGCCTATTGGATTTGCCTGTGAAGAAGCGTACATTCTGTACGGCTTCCTCACGTTCCTCAGCAGGGGTTTTAGTCCTGCCGCTGAACGAGCTGACAAAATCGTATAGGTAATCCATATACTGTAAGTCTATTTAATACCCTATCAATGGTCGGTTCGATCAAGTGGTCACGGCACCAATGTAGTTGTACTAACCACTATACGAATAGCCGGGTTCCTGTCGTACTTAGCCCGCTGGACAGGCGTTAAGCCTTGTCTAGCTCTGGGTTTCGGTACTGGAACTGAGACCATGGTCTGCTGCTGATTCAACGTCGTTGAACCAGTAGATGGGTGGGTGTACCTTGGAGGTGTTGCCGTGCCTCCAAAGGCGCCACCACAGACCGGAGTCTGTAGATAGCTAGCCCCCATCTGAGGTGTCATACCTGTTACCGTGGTGTGTACTAGCGGCGGGACACTTGAAGGTGTCACTGTCGTGTACACACTGGGTACGGGTATGACTGGAGGTACCACCGTGGAAGGTGGTGGTACTTTCTCCGACTTCGTCTTCAGGTCCTGATTGACTTGCCTTAAGCTTGCGAGGTCCTGTCTGGCTAAGTGGAGCTGCGTGCTCAAATCCTTTGCCAAGGAAGTTAAGCTTGCAACCTCACATTCGCCGGACACCCTCTGGTGCAAAAGTTTGTCAACCTCCACCTTGTGGGAAGCCATCTCGTTCTGGAGTTCCAGTAGGAACTTTTTCTTCTCATCAACCTCCCTTAGGAATAACTTCCTAGTTTGATTGATGGAAGCAAGTTCCCTCCGGGCTTCCGCGAGCTCGTGCAACTCAGTTTTCCTGGTGGGGATACCCATGGCAGCTAGTAGGTCCCCATCCAGTGGTAAACTGGATGGCTCATCTACTGCTGGCGGGTACCCCTTACCAGGAGCTTCTGTTGCCACATTAGTCTTCTTTGATAGCCCGCCACCCCCCATACCGTTCGGTGTAGGAGTGGCACCATCAGTGAAAACCGACGTGTCTGGATCCAATGAAGGATCTGCTACCGTCGGTGTAGAACCGAAGGCAGCTGGACCGAGAGTTTTAGGCTCTCTACCCGGTATTTTCTGACCCTCAGGACAGAAAAGATTCGTGGATAGGGAGTCCAACGATCTCCTGGAGCTTATATCAAAGGGTCCCGGGATTGGAGATTGCTCCCCATCCTCTCCTTTGGTAAAGGCTTCCACAATAGGATCACCTATTGCTTCTTGGGAGAGGTCGTCACCGGGCACCTCCAAGGCTGCCCGGCTCTCCCGCCTATTGGATTTGCCTGTGAAGAAGCGTACATTCTGTACGGCTTCCTCACGTTCCTCAGCAGGGGTTTTAGTCCTGCCGCTGAACGAGCTGACAAAATCGTATAGGTAATCCATATACTGTAAGTCTATTTAATACCCTATCAATGGTCGGTTCGATCAAGTGGTCACGGCACCAATGTAGTTGGTCTCTTACTACGTATGTAACACTTGAGTACAAAAACCAGACAAGGTAAATTAGACTTTAATATACGGCGACTTTATTGTAAAGGTAACTCTTGGGTATTATAGTACAAGTATAACCAGCGGATATACAAGATCAGAACAGATATATAATACAGTGGGCAACCCTATAGCATAGAGTTAAGCCCGTGAGCACAGGGTGGTCATGTCACGACAGTCCCAAACCTGACTGACTTCCAATGGAGAAGTAGCCGTCTTATATACAGCGCTGCATAGCCACGTGACCGTACTAGCAGCGCCACCTGTTAGGTTTAGTTATGTAAAATGCTTATGTAACAACTACCGACGGTAACCGAAGGTGGTACCGGTACACTACCGTATAGATAACCGAACTAGAGGAGTCGGTGTATGTAACGAACCGACGATACTAGTTAGATGAATAAAACAGTTATTAAACACAATAGAACCGTGTTGTCTTACATCATACAACATACAATAGATATACAACAATAACAGTTAGACTTTATAGTCAACCCGTTACACTAGCCTTTGAAAAAAATGTAAACTCACTGAGAATCCCTTTCCTATTATTTGATTGAAACTGGCAGACATTCAGCAGCATGTGAACAAGTTTTCATAATATTGGCATCATTTCCAACTTATTAAATTATGGACCATTCAGTGCCCGTGCAGTATTCGCTTCTGACCAGAATCATATATGACTCTCAGTTTTCTGCGGGATTACCCTCACTGAGACCCTCACCCAAGCCAAGGTCCGAGTGCTTTGCCCATGATTCGCCACAGGCAAAGCGGTTTGTTTACATTTGAAGGTGGGCCCCATTTCACTCGGCCTACGGCCTCACGAAATACAGCCTCACCTTCAACTCATGAATTAACCCATTTGACAGGTTAACACTCGTGAACCTTTGTCTATTTATTTATTTGTTTACTTTTTGTAGGGGGATGCTCGGACGTTAGATGTGGTGCTTGCACATTTGGTATGGTGCTCGGACATTATCCAGCACCAATACTTGACCCAATTCTTATTATAAACCACAAACATTCTAAATGTCTGAGTGTAGTGTTTGACTACATTAAAAAAAAGATTAATTTGTGCCTTTTAAGGGGGAGGGCTGCGCAATATTACCACATGCGTGGAGTTACCCAGATTTACCCTCATGAAAAATAGGTGAATTACTTTCTAGAATATGGTACCTTCAACAGTAAATGCATACTTTCATTCTCATGGCTATCCGGATGTTTTATGTCTACCCCTGAGCAGGACACTTTATTTGAGATTCATTTTTAGCGGTTACCGTAAAACCTCATGTATATTAAAGCCGCGGCTAGTACGCCAGTCAGATCACCAGTGCCCTGGCACTAGTGCGACTTTGTGGATCTACCATAGTACAGGACTAAAATAACAACTTCCAGACCCCCTTTCAGGCTCACTGTAAACATAGATATTTTTGTGTACAAATCTTTTCACATTTAATTTAAAAGTACAGTTTCATGTGTATTCAAATTTTCAAATGTTTGGAAAATAGTAGTTATGTGACTTTATTGGATTGGTATTTGCTCTGTCTATATTTAAAATCCTCGGAATCCACAAAAATATGTACAGAGCGAAATAAAATATGTTTACCATATATTATACCTCAAAGTTAGGGGTGCAGCTTATACATAAGTAGGGCTTATATGTAAGGTTTTACAGTAAAATTATTATGATACACTTTCTACCTTGCACTAAAATGAGACATGCACCAATTTGAATACCTGCAATAAAACCTGTGGGTATGGCAATAGTTGTGACCCTATGTGCCCTGTGTAGGCAGCCTATAGGACTGTAACTGAAACCCCTTTATACATTAATCTCATACTTCTGTCAAACTTGTTACCCGATGTTCCCCTATTTAACCAATAATGTATGGCTAACGGGCTCACGGGGGGTTGTATCGCTGAATATCGGCACAAGTGCGTAGCACGAGTGAGGATATTCAGCGATACAACCCCGAGTGAGCCTGTTAGCCATACAATATTAGGTTTATTATACGATTTTTTGATTCATATGTCCTTATTTACCTCTAAAACGTCCTAATTTCGCCATTTTGAACGATATTAACTCATCTTGTACAGAGGGTGCAGTCGCCATGTTGTGGAAATCTTCAGTAGGGGAGGGACAAGGAGCTAGGCACGAGGAGCGGTCATTATTTTCTTACGCTGCTTTCGGCATGTTAAAGAATACGACTGTACTCCCGCGTCGCCACCTGCCATTTTGGTTACTAACTGCTCCCCTGTATACTTCAACATAGGCAGCGTTTCCCTCCCCATGTACCATGGCCAGAAATGCATGGGCGCTAGCGTGTTCGCCTCACACACCAAAGGTCCCCGGATCGAACCTGGTTCGAAATGTACCACTTTCAAAGTGTGTATATATAGGTAAAGAAATGGTCCTAAAATTATTTTAACAAATAAGTAAGTAAAGTCCAACTTCTACTGTTATAATAAAAAAAAATTATAATTTTTTTTTGGAGTTGGATGGGTGTCCCTCCCGTTGTACCGCGGCCTCTGCGGCCAAGCACCTAGTGCGTCGGACTCACACACCGAAGGCCCAGGGTTCGAGCCATGGTGGAAACGTACCATTTTTAAAGTGGATATATATATGTAAAAAAAGGCCCTAGAATTATTTTAACGAATAGCCAAGTAAAGTCCAACTACTACCTTTATAGTAAAAAAAGAAATTATAAAGAAATTTTGATTTTAGGAGAAATTACATCAAAAAGAGTGTTTTCTTCCATAACTCGCTAAATAATGCCCCTACAGGGCTGAAAGTCCGTCTATAGACTCCTCATTTCATCCCCACGTATACCAGCGCCCCGACGGCGTAGCACGTAGAGCATCCGACTTCAAGTCTTGGAGTAGCGTGTTCGAATCACCATGAAGCTACGGATTTTATGTGTGAAGAAATTTCGGAATTGCTCAATCCCACCGGAAGAGTGCCGATATCCACCGGAAGAGTTCCGATATCCACCGGAAGAGTGCCGATATCCACCGGAAGAGTGCCGATATCACTAGATATCAGCACGGGGATATCACGTAAAAAGCATGATGAGTGACCCAATCGTATAATAATCCATTTATAATATATTTGATTCTTAATTACCACCTTCATATATAATATAACAGAATACTGCTAATATATGAACGAGGACACCCTTTTGTAGGCGATGGCAAGTCAATAAGGTGTAAATGATAGGATGATTCTGTATCACTTCTTGGCCCTTTAAGTTGAGATTAAGGTAAAATGCAAATAAGGAAATGGCTGTTTCTTTAATGGTTATTATTGTCTAATATTATGGTAACTATTTTAGGAAAAGTTCACACATTGATATCCAACGTTGGAATAACACAAACAAATGTCATATATTGACTACTAACATGATTGGGTAGATGTTGGCACAATGTCAATATCTGACATATTGTCCTGATGTTGGGCCAACATCATGCCAACAGTGACATTAGGCCAACGTCATGGCAACGTCATGCCAATGGCGACGTTGGCAAATAGTAGAAATGGACGGCCAAAAAGCACTTGGGACAACGATAATGACTGACGTCATGCCAACGTCAGCTGACGTCATGCCAACGTTGGTCCGACATTGAATTGCGGGCTGGGAATGTTAACCTATCAATTATATTTTAATTTTGGCAATTGTACGACTTCCAAACACTATGTTGTTGTTGTTGTTGATATTTTTATTTGGCATGGGTTTTAAAAGGAATCAGCATACCAATGTTATTGATAATCTGCATAGATAATCTGCATAGACTGCCATCTATTCCCCCCATAGCAATATTACTGATAACTCTGTGTAGGTAGCCATCTTGTCCCCTATAGCAATGTTACTGATAACTCTGTGTAGGTGGCCATCTTGTCCCCCTATAGCCGTGTTACTGATAACTCTGTGTAGGTGGCCATCTTGTCCCCCTATAGCCGTGTTACTGATAACTCTGTGTAGGTGGCCATCTTGTCCCCCTATAGCAATCTTACTAGTAACCCTGTGTAGGCTGCCATCTTGTCCCCATATAACAATGTTACTGATAACTCTGTGTAGGCAGCCATCTTGTCCCCCTATAGCAATGTTACTGATAACTCTGTGTAGGCAGCCATCTTGTCCCTATATTGCAATGTTACTGATAACTCTGTGTAGGCGGCCATCTTGTCTTCCTATAAACTTGTTCACCCTGTTTCACCCTATAGCGATGTAACAGTGTCGAATGCCATTATTTCTCCTACAGCCCTACAACTATAGTATCTCATAGTAAGCAGCCATCTTGTTGCTCCTTAAACTTGTTTGTTGTTGCCATGTGTAGGCAGCTACCTTGTCCATTATAGATATATACATCACTCTCTGTGTTGATGTGTGTTTTTTTAATTAGATCTTGATCAATCAAATAATTGACATCAAGGAATATCAACTTGTCAGCTTTAGAGCCACCTGTCAGTGCCATGCAATGATTATGTCTAACATCAAGGGAAATTACTTGTGTTTCTGTTCAGGAAAATCGGTGGTTGACAATTATATTATGCATAGAAAAAAGTCTAAGGTATCCAAGACAAACATTATTGTTGAATTTAAAAGTGCATATTATAACTTGCATTTTCTTTTCCGATTCCTTTATATGGGGATATAGTATAAATGTCAGAACATAAAACCAAACAGAGTAAAATGTTGAAAAACAGCAAGCCCTTTATTGTGTACACATGACATTTAACAGGCATATAAAAGAAAATACTTTATAAAAACATAGACTTGAATCAATCAAACATTTGAATCAACTCCTTCATTACCTAGTCAAAAAGAAGTCTTGACGCATCAATCATATATATGTCACATCATGATTGTTTTCTGGTGTCATTTACTAGTTGTAAGAAACATATGTTTCCCATGGGTTACAAACATTTTTGTATTTTTACCCTTTTTTGATTAATTTTTGGGTTTTCAGAGGGGCCGGCTAGTACTTTCATGTTTAAAAAAAAAGATCCGTCCTACCGACCCTACATTTTCTTGCCATGTTACCTGAAACAAACTTTTTTTTTTTGCCTAATTGACTATGTTGGACACTGAAATACTACTAGTACAGCTGGGGCATCGCACACCCTGGTCATATCCCTTAATAAGCACACCCCTCCTTTTTGACCTGAATATAAGACTATAAATGGCCTGAAAAATCTCAATTATTTACCCAATTCAACTCTTAACTATTTAAATGAGTTTGTAATAATTTGTTACGCTTATTACATTGAATACCGTTGGCCTCAAATCCCCCCAACTTAGCCTGCTCATTAGAGAGGGTTTTCAGTACTTATATTTGATGATACGTCTTGTGTTCACAATCATTAATTTAGTTCATAACGTGATTACTAATATGTTTTTCATGAAAGTATTACAAACTTAATGAGAATTATACCAACTTGTCATTGTCAATCATGATCATTATCTCACAAAAAAAAATTCTAGTTAATCGCAGGTTAGTGCAAGTTTGTGTTAACAGTTTTAATAAACCTTTAAAAAACTGAATATGATTTGTTTTAGTTTCTTAGACCTTAAGCCACAAAGGGAAATCTTAGTATATCATTAGAAATAATACATGTAGTGAAAGCATATATATCATATGTTACCATAAGGCCTCGCTTATAAGCATAACTCGTGTATTAGCCACACCCTTAACTTTGACAAACCATGTATAATAACATGCAGAGGGGTTCTGAAAATTGCTGATTTTGGACTGCATTATACTTATAAAAGCTCTCATATAAGCCACACCCTATATAGGTATGTTTGGTATCAAAAGAAAACTAAGTCTGAGTGGTGTGAAGGCCGCGGCCTCTGTGTGAGGTTTTATGGTAGTCATGTATTGTTAAACCCCACCTGTGAGCCAACCCCTAAATCTCGTGAGTAGCATTTTGTCATTTGAAATAAGGCTTCCTTCCCCTTTGGATTGTTTTTTCCTTTGCCCCACAATCTCAACCCCTTTTTCATTAAATTTATAACGTAAAACACATTCATTACATGTAAAATAGTCAGTTTATTTTAGGGATGTCATTGATATCCAATTTAATTTGATTTTGATTATCACTATTTTGGTCTCGATTTTTCGATTATATCAAATATATTGACATCAGAAAGAATTGATTGGGTAAAGAAGTTCAGTTATAGATTGCCAAATGAAGCAGTGTAGTGGTTAATCCCATGGCTTTACCCTGTTTTAGCTAGCATGTCAATTCCACCAGGATCTGATTAACATTGAGATATTTAAAAGAATTTAAAGTATTAAATGATATTGATATGTTGTCAATGAAGGATATGGTGGTTCTAATATTTACACAATTTCCCCCACTTTTAGAAAGGTAAACCCTAAGGCTTTCCACCATTAAAAGGATGTATCAAAAATACGGTTTTGTCAATGCGATAATCAAAATGTCATAAATGTCTGTATATTGATTGGGGGGTGTCATGCCATCCTTTATAATGACGCACTTTTAATGTAAAAGAGCGCTTGAAAGGCAGTCATAGACATCAACACTTAGTTCAAATGTATGCCTACCAATTCTTATTTTAGCAACAGCTATAGAATACATATATACCTTTCAATGATATGTAACTGAGGGAGTGCTCATTTTTTAACAACAGGGGGAGTGGTGGATTGGGGGGGGGTAAAAAATTTGGACCCCTTGACCGGGGGGGTAAAACATTTAGACCCCTCTTGGGGGGGTCAAAAAAATTCAATCTGTTTTGAGGGAAAAAGCCCGTGCATTACTATGCTACAAAGGGACGTGAACACGCGCGATTTGCGGCCTGCCGGGGGGGGTAAAAAATGTTGGCCCCTGTATGGGGGGGTGGGTGAAAAAATTTCGCACGCTCCGCAGGAAATCTCACCACCCTCCCTGTTGTTAAAAAATGTGCACTCCCTAATAAACAACTCAATATGATTGAGTATAAACTGTATGTAGCTGTGAACAAAGTGTGGCAGAAATACCTCTGCAGTGGCATTGGGGTTCTGGCGGCTTGGACCCCAGATGGTACAAAATAACCTCCTCCTTTCTTGCCCTCAGCAACAATTTGGACTTCTTCCGCATTATGCAATTTTGGAAAGGCTTTTTTCCATATACTTTATGATAGAGCTACTATGTTGGGAAAAATCTTTTATTTTATTATCTTTTCTAAAATGAAATAGGTTCATGTAACTGCCTAATAAGGCACCATTTCAGTGCAAAGAGGGTGTATTCATGCTGAAATGTGTCTGTTCATTGAACTGCACAGCTGGAGCTGGAGTAAATGGTCCTGCCATTGTTTTTCTGTGGTCGGGGGACAAAGGCCGTGTTTCAGGCTACATTCAACCACCTTTCCTTAAAGAGGCCTTCTACTTCCATTTCGGGACTTTTTTAAAAGCTTTATATTCTTTATACAATGCATTACCATTTAATATTGTTTTAGCACAACATATCACAGAATGTAAAATTCAATTTAATGAGTTACTTTTCAAAAATGTTTATCAGAAAATTGAGAAAAGATGTCTCTCAGAAATCACTTAGAAATATGGAGTTCCAAACTTGAGCTTGACTGAGTGTGGTGTGTTCTATCGTCCCCTTCATTCTGTAGAAATTTCAAATGGCGTTGGTGGAATACATACTTAACTAGGCTGGTTTTCTGAAAAAAATAAAAATAAAAGATGGTTAGGGGTAAAAATGCTTGGGGGCATAATAATACCTACAAACAATATATTAATATTTGATAACACATTAGATAAGTATTCTCTTACAAAAAGCTTTAAAAAATTATACGTAAAATAGTTCACATAATTGCCCACTTGGAGCCACTTTCTGAAATCCCCAAAGGACACTGTGAAACACCATCTTAGTTACCGGAATTTCTAGCATGTAATGCTGTTGGGTGCCTTATATTACATTTGTACATGGCACACACGGTTTTCTCCACTTCTCCTATATTTATGATAATCAGAAACATTTTGAACACATATTTAAAGAGAAATCATCAACATGAATCAACAGGAAATCTTTAATGCACAGTAAATGAATCATTTAATAATATTGGTAGCCAACCAAAAATGTATGTGTCTGTCTATGATACATTCAACTGAGTATGCACCCTGCTTTCATCTTGTTGGGGGAGGGGGGGGGGGGGTAGTGTGGTGATATGTAAATAAACCATGAGACTATCCTTCCTCTTTTTCTGCAGCATCATCCTAATGGCTTAAATCTGCTAGACTAACCTAAATTCAGGGCCCAGACTCCCAATTATCTGCATGAATAAAGGATCAAAACCAGGGAGTCCCACATACCTGAACTGGGAAACTACAGAATAATTAGTTCTTGTTGACAATGTCCGATCATCAGACCCTGTATGCTCTAATTATACTCCACAAGCTGACTCCTTATATCCAGCCCCTGCACACACACTTTTTGGTGTGCGGACTCCTGGTACATAAACTTAAGCATTCTACCAAATAACATAATAATGTGTACCATCTGTAGTCACACTTCTAAATAAAACAAATCACAAAAAATCGAATAACATGCAAAATTAACCCACTCTAAAGGAGCTTATTCTTTAAACACCTGGAAACATTTTACAGCACCAATTCAGTTTGAAAACTACTGCAACATCACAACTGAACTTGGCCCTAAATAATCACTTTCATTGTGAGCGTTCACCTTGTTCATTTAAATAAGTTCATAGGATTTTGATAAGGAACTCATTTAACAACAGTTTTAAGTCAAAACCACTAAAATTGTACCAGCTAGAGTTAGAAATCTCAGCCTATCAAAGGCCAAAGATTGGCCCCATCAACCTCACTAATTCCTGTAAGTGTGACATAGTTGCCGTATATCAGGAAGTCAACCCAAACTCAGCTGTGAGAGTGTCCCTTATAGGGACCAGTAAGGGAGCCCACAGACGGAATCTCTGCACTCTGATTGGTAAGAGCCAATGAGTAACCACGGTACACCGCAGCATAGACAGCCTACAGCATTCAGTGGTTGTGAAAAGAGTTAGCAGCAGTTTTCTCCCCATACTACCAGGCAGTCAGGGTGCTCTAGAATGGCCTGACACCATGTGTACACCTGGCGTAGCTCCTAACATACTACCAGGCAGTCGGGGTTGTCTAGAATGGCCGTGTGTAAGTAGCATCTCTCTACACCTGGCGTATCTCCTTACATACTACCAGGCAGTCGGGGTTGTCTAGAATGGCCGTGTGTAAGTAGCATCTCTCTACACCTGGCGTATCTCCTTACATACTACCAGGCAGTCAGGGTTGTCTAGAATGGTCGTGTGTAAGTAGCATTTCTACACCTGGCGTGTCTCCTTACATACTACCAGGCAGTCAGGGTTGTCTAGAATGGCCGTGTGTAAGTAGCATTTCTCTACACCTGGCCTGTCTCCTTACATACTACCAGGCAGTCGGGGTTGTCTAGAATGGCCGTGTGTAAGTAGCATCTCTCTACACCTGGCCTGTCTCCTTACATACTACCAGGCAGTCGGGGTTGTCTAGAATGGCCGTGTGTAAGTAGCATCTCTCTACACCTGGCGTGTCTCCTTACATACTACCAGGCAGTCGGGGTTGTCTAGAATGGCCGTGTGTAAGTAGCATCTCTCTACACCTGGCCTGTCTCCTTACATACTACCAGGCAGTCGGGGTTGTCTAGAATGGCCGTGTGTAAGTAGCATCTCTCTACACCTGGCGTGTCTCCTTACATACTACCAGGCAGTCGGGGTTGTCTAGAATGGCCGTATGTAAGTAGCATCTCTCTACACCTGGCGTATCTCCTTACATACTACCAGGCAGTCGGGGTTGTCTAGAATGGCCGTGTGTAAGTAGCATCTCTCTACACCTGGCCTGTCTCCTTACATACTACCAGGCAGTCGGGGTGCTCTACAATGGCCTGACACCTGGTGTATCTCTGCTGCCTTCCTGTACACTGTGTGTCTCCACACCCTGTGTCTCTTTGTTATTTGACTGTGATCAAATAGAGACTACATTCCACCAACAGCTGCGCATCAACAGTGTAAGTGTCTGGGATCGCTATAGGGCAGAAATCACAGAGCATCCGCCTTTATAACTTGATGACTTTATTATATTTTTAACACACTCCTGCAGGCCCATAGGCTCATTGGTACAGACTCTCCTGAGAACGTGGACAAGAAAATCTTTCCATTCTTAAAAGCTACAATCTTAAAGTTGATTCCCATATATATAAAATGGCATTAGTTGGGACCAGCGAACCACCCCATTGGATTAGGCTTGAGTGGCTCACTGGGAACAGAGAAACCAAAAGAGGCTACCGTAAAACCTCGTGTATAAGCCTAACTCGCACTCCGATTTTGGGCCGATCCTATAAGCCGCACCAGCAATCTGAATAGGGTGGCTTTAGTACTGAACTATAGGAGCAAAAACTCACGTATTTATAAGCTGCACCTGGACTATGTGCTGATCTTATAAGCCGCACCAGCGATCTGATTCGCGTACTAGCTACGGCTTATACGCGGTGTTTTATGGTATATGGAATTATGTTTTTTTATGGACAGCATTCAGAATTGACATCATCAAAGGTCACTCCATACGAGGGGCATTGGCTGAATATAATTATGTATAATTTTGTACAATTAATGATATTTGGGTTTTGAATAACGTCATAGTTCATCAAAGAAGCGTCAGAATACAAACATTTTCATTAATGAATCAACTTAAAACAAGCGCTAATAAATAATAAGCTGTACAGTTAGGCCTAAACAAATAATGATTTGATCAGCACAAATCAAATACAATGAAATGCAATTTTAAAGTTATGATACAAAAAGAAAAAGAAATAATAAAAGGGTGTGGAGACATGAAAATAAGTATATTGTTGCAAAAAGTAGCAAATAGTATTATGAACTTTGTGACTTACAACAAGGGAAGTTACATCTTCGGAAGCATGCGAGACAGTCAGCTGCAATAGTGCAAAGTACAATGAAAGGACGTGTTCACTTTGATTACCTATTGACCTTGCAGTACTGCTATTATACATCTTTGACTTAAAATATTTATGTCATCATGATAACAATTAAATTGTTGGATTAGAATTGCTTCCCGCCTTAGAAAGAGCAGCTAATGAGCAGATAATAATGGCAGCTCGGTTATACTCTGAAACTACCAGCAGTGTGTACATCAATCACTAGATGGCACTCCATACATGTATTACGTCATATCATCGCCCATTTTCTCTAGGCACCACTTGTGATTATGCAATGGGGCGTCTCAGTCTTTTAGGTCTAAAAGTTTTAATATTAGTTTCATCAACTAACCAAACAAACATGTGCATTATTGGGAATGTGATTCCCAGCAAGTTAAGGACATATAAGTAGGCCTATATTTCGAGGAAGATACAACTTGAATTCATAGTACAGCAATGATGAAGGAATGGGAATTTTCCCAAAAGGCAACATGTATGTTAGCACTGATGTGTTATGTTACTTTGTTTGCTGGTACTGATAGATACTGTGTATAATTCTGATAGAACTTACCCGGGGTAGTGCACTGTCCACACCCACACTCACAAGCTGTAACATCAAAACAAGATAGAATAGTTAAGAATAATCATTCTTTGTTCTCCTTGGACAAGCAGCATTGTAGCACTTTATGATTTTCTATGCCTCTCTGCTAATGGGGTAATAGAGACAGTGGGAGTTATCATTCATAAATAACATTGCAGCCAGAACTATAAAATCTATAATAGCTAGACCTTAACATAGTCCAGAGGTTCTGAACTAAGGAAGAGCAAGGGAGCAAAGAACAAAAGGAGCTTACCACAAAGGGGGACACAGTTGATCTGGTAGCATGATGCACAGTCATCTACAATAGTGTAAAAGTAGGCAAACTATTAATAAAATGTTCACTTTAATCACATTCACAAATTCAAAGGGAAGAATATGCATGAATTTTAACATAAATTGAGAGTGTAAGCAAGTCATTACATGCTTATGGAGTATGTGGAGTGATAGGAATAAGGTAGAACCATTATCAACTTCATTCTATTTGAAGTAGAACTTACTTCTCGTTTCACATCCAAAACCTATACATGCTTTTTCACAGGCAAATCGACAGGTGCCTGCAATATCACAATACAACATTTGAATTAAAAGAACTTGCAAATATGAATATCTAGAGATGTAATATCAAGCTGTTGATGGGGCTACATTTGCCTGTCACTTTTTTATAACAAATTATTATGGTTATATTGTTGGATCATATCCGATCATCTCATGTCTAGCTGTGATATTATGAATGCCTAAACACTATTAATCAACCTGTACTTTACAAGAATATCATATACAATTGCATTGTCGCCGCCTATAAGTCGAGGACAAAGCATATCAACACCTGCTACCTAGTACCTACACCTGCCACCAGTGGCGCTGCACCACCGTATTTGTATATAAGGAGCACTCAAAGAGAGCTGGGTAGGGTACTAGGTGCACAACATCGCATACCTATTGTACAATAAACTACACATAAGTAGTTTTATATGTATCGGAATGGGACTATACTAAGTACTAGATATTACTCACTCGACATGAAGCCAATCAGAGGCCCCCATTTGGTTATGTGACCCGTTGCCATGGTAACGTGACCTACTAAGACGCTCTGAGCCAATCAGAGGCCAGCATTCTGGGTGACCTACTGACCTACTTAGAGGCTTTCAGCCAATCAGAGGCTAGCATTCTGGTAACCATGGTAATGTGACCTACTTAGGGGATTAGTCGTAACTTAAACTTATTAGGGGGGATTAGCGAGAGCACATGACGCCTTTGTTTGTAAACAACAACACATAACTACACCATGTGTCACGTGATAGTCACATGACGTGTTTGTTTGTAAACAAAAGAGGTTAACTATACAAAATGAGCTAATAAAAACTTTTTAAAACTTTTTTATTCGATCGCATTAAAAAAAAAAATTTACAACAGCTATATACATGCTTCTAGACTGAACATAGTGTAATTGCGCAAGCGCTCTCTCGAAATGTGGAGCGGCGTAAGTCAATGGAAAAATAATTCCAAGCTCTTCTGTTACAGTGTCTATTTTCCCATGTGTAAAACAAATCGCAAGTACTTGTGTTCTCATTCAAACAATATAGGAGTAGGTAAGAAGACTCTTGCCGGAAGAGTTACAGCTAGGATTGATGGAGGGTGGTGGCGGCGGCGGGGGAGGCGGCGGCAGTGGCGGCAGTAGTAGTAGCAGCAGTAGCAGTAGCAGCAGTAGCAGCAGCAGCAGCAGCATCAGCAGTAGCAACGACCGATGGTGCACAGGCTGTGCAGTAGCAGCAGCAGCAGTAGCAGCAACGGTCGCGCGTTCAACTAGAGGCTTAAGTGTGACAAATGACGGTTCTTTGTCGACAACAGCAGCAGCAGCAGCAGCAGCAGCTGCAGAAGCAGCTGCAGAAGCATGAGCAGTAGCAACAACAGCAGCAGCAGCAGTAGCAACAGCAACAAAGCGTTCACTAGCAGCAGCAGCCCTAGCATCAGCAGCAGCATCAGCGGCAGCATCGACAGCAGCAACAGTATCAGCAGCAGCAGCATCGGCATCAGCGGCAGTAGTAGCGGCATCAGCAGCAGCTGCAACAACAACATCGCCATCAGAACGAGCATCACTAATAGCTGCAGTAAATGCAGAAGAAGCACGGTCAGCAGCACTAGCAGCAGCAGCAGCAGCAGCAACAGCAGTAGCTTGACATTCGCGCACTTCATCATAAAACCCCATGTCGCCGTTACCTGTGAACTGAGCCGCCATCATGTTGATCTGCAAATTGAAGCGAGGTTGTAGTAGCTCTTTCGCGGCTGCAAGAGTTGATAGTCTGTAGTAGAGCGATCGGTGTGTTCGATGATGAAGATGGTGGAGGAGTGTGAGGGAGCCTTGGTTTCACTCTCCCTTATGTACCCCTACTCGGAGATAAATCCTCTAAACTGTTCAAAGACTTGAAAGAACTTTAATCCAGTTTCTTCACTGCGACCTTCGCTCGGTAGGAGGTCTGGTAGGTCGATCCTTTTTTTTTCAGCTGCCGACCACTCACGGCAGGAGGAAGTGATTTTGTTTAGACTTAAGTCGCTTACCACACGCACGCCCTCTAGTCACAGACAGAGCGGCAGACACCCGTCTCGGGGGAGGGGAGGGGGTTACACTCTTCACCCCTTGTTCGACACCCCCTGTTGTTTTTGTATACACACTCGAATCCCATAATCCCATAATCCTTGATACACGTAATGTGCATTAGTAGTATAGTTTGTATAAGAATGGGACTATACACAGTACTAGGTTTTACTCATTGGACATGCAGCCAATCAGAGAGCTCCCTTTTGGCGGGAAATTAAGAATCAGCCAATCAGAGGCCACCATTTTGGCGGGAAATTCAAATGGGTCACTTCCGGTCTAACAGCCAATCAGAGGCCTCCATTTGACCGGAAGTGACATCACATGCCCATATAAGGGCATACCGGAAGTGACGTCACGTGACCTAGTTAGGCTCTCAACCAATTAGAGGCCAGCATTCTAGGTGACCTACTGACCTACTTTTGACCAGAAGTGACGTCACATGCCCATATTAGGGCATACCGGAAGTGACCCCCTCATTTGCATAATGGACCACACCCCCGTGACCGGAAGTGACCTAGTTAAGATGATCCGAAGTGACGTCACCCTTTCATTTGCATAATAGACCACGCCCCCTTTTGGTCACGTGACCGGAAGCACTCCTTATTTGGAAAATAGACCACACCCTTTGGTCACATGACTTATAGATCAACCAATCAGAGACTTCTATTTTTTTGATAGGAGGGAAGGGGAGGGGGGGTGGGCTGGGTGGGGAGGGAGGGGGTGTATGCATGCATAGGGGGGCACTCGGGGAGTATGGGGATGGGAGGGGGGAGGGGGGCACTCTGGGGGGCACTCTGGGGGGCACTCTGGGGGGTGGGGAGGGGGGCACTCTGGGGGGTAAGGTGGAGAGGCGGCGGTGATGATGATGATCTCTTAGGGTGGGGTGTTAGTAGTAGACCCACCACCACCTCCTCCTCCCCAGGGGGGAGGAGGAGGAGGAGGAGGCGGAGGAGGAGGCAGGTCTCTTAATCTCTTAATGGCTGACAACTATTATTTGATATTAAAAAACAAAATGAATGATGGTGGATGATGGCGGTGTAATGACATATAAATACAAAAAACTTTTTCACTTTTTTAATTTTTTAAATTTTTTTGTTCAAAATATATTTACAACTATAAACATATATTTCTAACCATATTCCAGACTGTACATAGTGTAACTTCACCAAGATTAATCTGTGCAGAGTTCTCCACCCCGACCAATGAAACACCAGAACATCGCCAAAAATGACTATATATCACATCGAACCACCAGAGTCTCACAGAGTCATACTGACTCTACTCAAGACATTCCTAAAAAAAAAGGAGGGGTATCGGGAGGGAGTCAGATTCTCCAGAGCGCTCTGACTAACCATCCAACCTCCAGTCCAGCAGTCACTCCTGAGGTAGATAGAAGACTGACAACTCAGGAATAGTCTCTGTCATTATTGTCATACGCTCCATGTTGAACTATTCAATGAACACCAGATGGATGCGATAATAGTCACTCACCTCTCTCCTCTGGCTTTGTACAGTCTGTGTAGCAACAGAGGGAGTAGTATAGTAATGGTCCTCCTAGTCACTACTAGTCCATGTTGCTCATGTTGATGAAGAGTGATGTTGAGTGAGAGGAGTAGACAGTGAAAGCACTCGCAACATCACTGGCCAGTCTAGCAGCCTCAGCAACATCTCTAGCAGCGCTTGCAACAACACCAGCAGCATCATGAGCAATCTTAGTGGCATCAGCAGCAGCTTCAGCGAAGGTAGCAGCACGTTCAATGGCAATATATGCAGCGACTTGTGCAGAAGCAGCCGCATCCCTGGCAGCAACAGCGAGATTATCTGCATCTTCCTAAGCAATATTAGCAGTACCAGCAACATCTGCAGCTGTTGCAGCAAAAGCAGCACAATCGACGGAAACTCCAGCATCAGCACAAGTAACATCAGCAGATGCGTTAGTTGCTATAGCGAGGGTAACAGTTGCTTCAGCAGCTGTTGCTGTGGCAACAGCCACCTGATCAGCAGCGATAGCCACATCCTCGGCAGCACGGGCAGCACGTCTAGCAGTTTCAGCACTAGTAACAGCAGCTGTCGAACGATTAACAACAGCACTATAAGCGTCACTCACACTATTCAGCCAATCGTACTGATCGTTATAAAAGTCACCCTGACCACCACTTGTGAACTGAGCAGTAAGCATATCCATCAGTGTTTCCATACTGAAGGTGGTAGAAGAAAAAATGTGTGGGGATCCGTGTTTCACTCTCTCTTATATAGCATGTTCCGAGATAATCCTCTTAACTGATCAAAAGGATTAAAAAAAGAACTTAAACCAATTATCACAGCGACTTTCGCTAGGTAGGATTACCTGTCTACTCCCAGAGGAATAGATGAAAAAAAACTCTTTTAAAGGACTCAAAATCCGCAGACATAGAGTCTCGTCCTCTGTAGGGAGCTATTTTAGTCTGATTTTCACCTGTCACCCGACCACTGCAGGGGGGGAGAGGTTAACTTGTTGATTTTGTTTAGACTTAATCTGCCTACCACACGCACGCGTCTGTAGTCACAGACAGAGTGGTAGACACCCCCTGTGGTGTGTGTGCCGCTATCTACACACACTTCACACCTCTCCTTAAACACCCCCTGTAAGGTTGTATACACACTTGAACCTCTTAATCTCTTAATGATCTATAATCTACTTATACATCTAACACACATTAAGCCACTTATGGCAATTATCACAGTTGTTACACCTGTATTCCCAAGGGTTGATTAGAGGTGGAAGGATTCCCCTGAGAGATCCAGCTGGAAACAAGATTAGATGCTCTCAGGAAGAGGAGGGTGTGGGTGAAAACAGGATTAGAGCGCTCTATCTCTCTCTCAGCTATATGTCAATTATCACAGTTACCTGTATTCTCAAGGTGTTTTTTTTTCCACTCTTTCATAAAGATTGAGTAGGGGTGGAAGGGTTCAGGTGAAAAGTGGGATCTTACTACACACACACACACACACACACACACACACGCGCGCACACGTCTTGGGGAGGGATAGGATTTACGGTCTTGATCTCATAATCCTTTATACAGATGGTGTGGATTAAACTAATTACACCAATTATCACAGTTGGTACACCCTCTCATGAGGATCCATCAGAGGTGGAGGGATCCAGGTGGAAGTGGGATTTGAGCGCACGTCTTGGGGGAGGGGGAGGGATTAGGGTCTTGATCTCATAATCCTTTATACAGCTGGTGTGGATTAAACTAATTACACCAATTATCACAGTCGGTACACCCTCCCATGAGGATAGATCAGAGGTGGAGGGATCCAGGTGGAAGTGGGATTTAGGCACGCGTCTTGGGGGAGGGATAGGGATTAGGGTCTTGATCTCATAATCCTTTATACAGATGGTGTGGATTAAACTAATTACACCAATTATCACAGTAGGATACGCCCTCTCATCTTGATTGATCCAAGGTGGAGGGATCCAGGTGGAAGTGGGATTAGGGTTTCATGACTTTGCAACAGGTGGAAACAGGATTAGAGCACTCTCTCTCTCAGCTATCAAATTCCACTACCACTCTCTCCGTCGACACCACCACCGACTCATCCTTGCTAGTGCTGCTACTACTACTACAACAACGACCATCACTAACCAACTCCTTACAAGGTAAGTGTTAAATAAAAAGCACTATACGACCCTTACAGGGTTAAAAGCACCATAATTAATACTACCCTTACAGGGTTAAAGCACCAGACCCCCTCTTTTCACATAGTTAAAAAGTCACATAGTGCTTTACAGGGTTGAAGTAGCAAGGCTGTCCTTACAGAGTTGAAACAGCACCACAGCTGTCTTACAGGGTTAAGCTAACCTAGCTCTTTTTTTTCTTTTTCTTATCTCTCTCTATTACACGCGCACACAGTGTAGACTTGTGCAGGCCGTGCTCTGACTATACAACCCTTACAGGGTTAAAAGCACCATACTACTCTTACAGGGTTAAAGCATTATTTTTACAAGGTTAAAGTCACATATGGCTTACAGGGTTATGTTGAAAAGCAGTATGCTGTCCTTACAGAGTTGAAACACCCTCCCATGACCTGACTTAAAGCTGCATTAGATAATAGAAGGGGAGGTGTCTGAGGAGTTAGACTCTGAGATCTAACTAGGGATGTTTATTATTTTTTCAAAGATCGTCCCACCTCAAAAGAGGAATAGGACTTGTGACCCTCTGTAGCACAAGCTCCTTGCTCAGTTACACGGGGTGTAGAGGGCCCCTTCGGGTACGGTTTTTTGGTTGATCTCACTGGTGAGCAATGTTCTATCTTAAACGCCTGAAAAAGCCGGAGTAACGGTGTGGGATGATACAGGTGACAGGTTGTACCATGTATCGACTAGCTTTTTGCGTGCTATCAGTTACAGAACGCTCTCCTTGAATTTTCTCGTTCATAAAAGTGTACTATTTTGTGCAACTGCAAAATTCCAACAGTCAGAGCTGAAAATATACACTAATTACGCAGCAAAGTACCGCTGCCAACTTGACTACATATGGCCACTTAGCGGAGAACAACAGAACTAATAGTGCTTTGGGGTTTTGCCACGAGGTGGCGCCACAAGGTGCTTTCAGCATCCCAGCGTCACTAATTAGAGTTTGCCATAGTGATGCCGACTTGAAAAGTTGGTATCTATGGTAATGTGTGGTGGTGTACAGCGTAGAAAATAACACCATGTCCCTTTATTTTTTACTAATTCCGCTAATTTCAAAACAAAATGCGACCAAACACAGCCGGATGGGGCAAATACAGCACCTGCTGGTGTTGCCCACCACACGTCTAGACTTGTTGGCGTCTTTATAAAGCTTCCTGCTGGGAATATCAAAACGTCTCCGAAGGGAGGCAATGACACTAATTATAATGTGTCATTGGCTCCCCCCGGAGACCACGTTTGTGTCATGTCGATCTAGGGCTGTGATCCCTAGACCTCTTAAAGGCCTAGTGTGCCTTTAAATTCAACACGGTGACATGGGTCTTTTTTGTAACCTAGTGACATGGGACACAGACATGAGACAGGGGAAAAAATTGATAGTGACATGGGACATGGGTAATTTCTTAAGATCAATGTGGCGACATGGAACATGGGGGACCACACCACCTCCCTCTCCCATCAAGGATTCCTATCCTCTCCCTTAGGGTAGGAGCATGAATGCCAGACCTCCAGCACTTACCAGTCGTCTTGACTCCATCAGCATTCACTGTTTCCAAAAATACCCCCTTTTTGCGGATTTTTGAGTGGTGTGGTATTCAGAGTAATATTACTGAATAATCTTTTTGTTTTAGTAGTAATGTAGGGCTACCACCCTCGCCCATTCATGGTCTGTGTTTACTTTGCTGTTATTTTTCATTATAGGCCTATCTCAAGGTTAGACTTGAGGGGTGTGGGAGTGGAATGAAATAGAGGTCACTGACTGGACAAAATTAGTCAATATTGGTATTCTCAGAGTTTTTCAGAAAAAACACAGAATTCCCTCTTTTTTGAAAATATCCCCTACCCTCTCCCCTTTCAAGCTGAGGGGATGGGGAGTGGAAGCTGAGGAGAGATTATTGAAGTAACCACCCCCTAAACAGCATCAGGTCCCAGACATAACAATGGTAAACTTACCAATTAACACCTAAATAACAAGCAGAAAACATGTTTGTGTTCCAACATTGCTATATAAACACAGGGAACGTGCATTAAGACCCCTATTCATAAGGAGGGATGTGAGGTCACCGCTCTTTTCTTTCCATTGTAAGAAGGGTTGACTGCCCCCTACTTTCCATCCTCTCTGTCAACCCACCACCACCGCTCTTGAGAAAAGTTGTGGCAGTTGTTATCCAAAAACACACCTAGTACCTCTTAGTGTGGGGTAAATCTTCTCGGTATGGTAGGGGTCGTGGTATGGTGGCAGTGGTGGGGTTGCTCATACTAGTGTGATGATGTACAATGATGGTGATCTTACTGTATTTTTTTGGTTACCCCACCCTTTTCTCATGAAGATCCCAGTCTGTGGATGTTTAGGATGGGACACTAGTAAGGAGGGGAGTAGTGACAGGGGAAAGTCCAAAGTTGGCTAGCTGGCTGGCTGGTTGGTTGGTTGGTTGGCTGGCTGGCTGGCTGGCTGGCTGGCTGGCTGGCTGACTGACTGACTGGCGGGGCTGGCTGGTCGGCTGACTGACTGACTGACTGACTGACGTGTCACTTTCAGCAGGTATTAAAGTGTTCTTTGTTTATTAGGTGGTCTCTTAAAATAGACCAACCAACCCTCTTCAAGGGTTGGTTATGGACCTATGCTAACTAACACAGGTGTAATATATTACACGTGTGTTACAGAGCATCCATAGTCTACCATGACCATGGCCTCCGTCCCAGAACCGGCTAGCGGTCTGCACAAGAAGGGGCTCTGCCAAGAAGAGCTTAGGTCCTGTTTATCAGAATGACGCAGTGGTGGTGGTGTTCACCTTATGTTATTTTCCTAAACATCATAGCTAAGGTGTGCCACGTTAATCGAGGCTTAATCTTACGCTAGCTTAGTTTCTATCTCAAGGAAAAGTAATCCAACATATCTCATATACATTGCATAAACGTATGACGTATATGAGAAGTGACGTTTCTGTATATTTGTACTTCAATATACGTCAATGCGCGCGCGAACCTCACAAGAAAGTATAGAGATGGAACGATGGCGCCATCTGTCGGAATAGCGGGTAACTACAACAAGTCACCTGGATCCAAAGAGTTGCTACGCATACTCATACACACTGAACCTATACGAGACAGGTCAGCTAATTCATGTCCTTCAGCCCGCCCAGCATCATGGTGAATAGAAAAAAAAACGCTTGTCATGATAAGTAGTGGAGTTGGTGGTTTAGTGTTGTGTTTTATAATACCAGTCATTACCAGACGGGTAGACCGTGCACACTCTTTAAAGCGTGACCGTCATGGTTGAGGTGAGGTGAGGTCCCTTAAGCTATGGTTGGGAGTAGAGGAGCTCTTACACCTAGCTTTTATTTTTAATTTAAAAAAAACAAAACAAAGTGTAGTAAGCAGGTGGACAAAAGCAGGTGTCAAAAAAGCAAGTCTTTCCAAGAGGGGTGTAAAGTCTCCCTCCTCGACCGCACTAGACCCTCTTCCTTTTTGAGCAGACCCATAACCGGACCAGACCCAACTTGATCCGACCCGTAACCCACCATTCCCCATCCTAAAGTCTAGATCAAGGCAGGGTTTGGTCGGGTTATGGGTCGGATCAAGTCGGGTTGGGTCTGGTCTAGTCTAGTCTTGTGTGGTCAAATCAACTCCTCCTGTCGATCCTCTTGTCCCTTGTCCCCTCCTTTATCCCTAGTCCATAATGACTCACAGCTGTACAAAACACCACTGTATTATTCATATCTCCATAGGTACACAGTATGTAAGACTTCTAATCCCTCACCCGTTCCTGTATTGTTAAGACTATAACCACAGTCACTACCATTCATGATAAATCACTCTACCTGCGAGCGCGGGAAAAGAGGCTGTCGTGATGACGACACACACACAGTCGCCGGATAACAGTCACCGGATAACAACCACCGGGTAACCCACACCCGGGGACTGCGTGGCGCTCTCAAAACACCCTGTCCCAAATATACAAAAGCTCCTAACGCCCCACGGCAAATCCTACACAGTATATACGACTTCTAACCCCTCACCCGTTCCTGTATTGTTAAGACTATAACCACAGTCACTGCCATTCATGATAAATCACTCTACCTGCGAGCGCGGCAAAAGGGCGGGGGCTGTCGTGATGACGACACATACAGCCACCGGATAACAACCGCCGGATAACCCACACCCGGCGACCATCCCAAAATAGCCTATACAAAGTTCCTAACCCCCCACAGCGGAACGCGCGACAAAGCCTGGCGCTCCGACCGACTAAAGCAAGGCGCCTCCCACCAGTAACCAATCAGCACGCCGAACGCTGGACACACCTCCACCGCTAAGCAGGTCACAGGGATCACTCTAAGATGCCGCCGCCTAGCTACTGGCCAGGTCCCAACGGCCGTGAGAGATTGCACGCCGTCGAAAATTACTGCCCCCAATTGGCATGAGGTATGTGATTACCCCATAACAAAATGAAATGGGGCCTGTGCCAAAATGCATTTTTCACTGTTTTAGATAAAAGAGATCCAGGGCTATCCGCTCGTCCAAGAATTATTTTTCTATCAGTCCGGGATCACGCTCAGAATAAGGCTCAAATTCCAAAAATCCAAAATTTCTTCCCTATGGAGTTTCAAGCCTGAAGCGGTTCTGGCCCTCGCGGGCGTCGCAAAGGGGCAGGTTGCAGGTTCGAATCCCGACGCGTTTTCGTCGCCTTAGGTGGTGGTGGTGGTGGTGATAGAGGGGGTCGGGTTAGATACTTAGACGTATATATATCGGGGGTGATGTGAGTTTTGAGATTCTTGCTGTTTTTTTATATGAAAAAAAGTGGGTCGCGACCGACTTTTTAAAAAATTTGTACTTATTGTTATGAGTTAACCCTTTTGTGGAGGGTGGTGGGTCTGCAATAGGGGACGATATGGGAGGAGGAGGGTGGTGTAGCAAGACGAGAGGGTTTTTTTCAGTGTGGAGACTATTAGGGGTTTTCTGATGTGGATCTTTTTTTTTAAATTTTTTTATTTTTTAAATAGATAAAATTAAAAAATGCATATATTATATTGAGATCACTTAAACTTTTGTGAAAAATGGTTGGCCCTGAAAAGGGTCGTTTGTAGAGTGGGTGAGGTGGGAGAGCTCACGTCAAGTACTCGTCAAGCATCTGTAGGACTTCAGGGGGTATCCCCTCCTCCATACGGACGTCGATCTTGGTCTACTCGACGGTCTCTCTGATGAGTTGATCCGTCAGCTCACGGATCAGCTCATCCACCACCTCCTCCTCCACCTTTGCCACCTCCTGCTCTCACTGGTGATCGGCTGAAAACAGCTTCTCATCCATGTCATCTATGACTGCTCGCAAAACAGGAACGTATCCGATCCCCGCCATTTTAACAAGTTGTCTGACTCCCCAGTTGAGATCAGCTGACGTCACAGTAATTTCGATGACGTGTGACGTCATCAGTGTAGGTTATCGTCGGGGTTAGTAAGACAGCATCATTCTTTTTTACATCTAGGTCTATTTGAGGGTTGGGAACTGGACCACGCTGGACCTCATCTGACCAAGACCCTGCTTAACACACCTTTTCTGTGGGTTCTGTCTCACGTCTTAGTATATAAAGAGAGTCGCGTCAGAGTAGTATCGGGGTGTCTCTGTTTCTATATGGAAACTCAGCAGTTGGCTTGTTCTCAAAGGTTACGTCACAGTCTTCGCATAGCTATACTGCAGACACCCTCCTTGTCTCATCTCATTACACCGCCATCATCCACCATCATTCATTTTGTTTTTTAATATCAAATAATAGTAGCCAACCATTAAGAGATTAAGAGACCCGCCTCCTCCTCCGCCTCCTCCTCCTCCTCCCCCCTGGGGAGGAGGAGGTGGTGGTGGGTCTACTACTAACACCCCACCCTAAGAGATCATCATCATCACCGCCGCCTCTCCACCCTACCCCCCCTACGAGACACCGTTTCCATTCCTTTGCCATCAGACCATTATGAGCAGTGGTTCAACCAATTGTGCAAATATCTGGAAATGTGTTATATGAGAGATCAGAAATGGAAATTGTGGTGGGCATATAAGAAATGGTACGGGAAAGAACAATTGCTGCCGGATAGTTGAGGTGGAACAAGCTCATAAGAAAGGTTAGATAAATAAAACAAAGCTGTCTTATCTGCTGAATCTGCAAAGGTGACCAAAGAACTAAAAACGGCAGCATTACAGAGTGCCTTATGTATGGAAAGGTTGCAGGAGAGCAACAATAGGAATGAAGCCATGAATGTAAAGTTTCAACAGATGTTCGGTGTGTTCCTGGATGATTGGAATGGAACACGCGAATCAGCTTTAAGATTGTTACAGGAAGTGGAGATGGACTAGTGTCATGAAAGGGATTTTGGAGTTGTTTGATCTGCAATGAATGAGGTTATATATTTTTTTTATTGGATGAATGGTTGTAAATTGGATACATCAAGTAATATGTAACATGATTATGAAGGTTAGAATCATTTAAACTATTTCGACATAATGTAAAGAAAACTATATATGAAGAGGAGAGCTCCAATTATCCATTCCGTGGAATGTGCCTGACGAATTAAGTCAGAGTTCCTGAATCGAGTGCAACGACGGTAAAGAAGTGGAGAGCGCCAAATACCTGTTCAATAAGAATGTGCCTGATACGTTATGATATCAGGGATCCAGGTTCGCAAGCAAGATATGAAGTGGAGAGCTCTATAATAACCGTTCTGCGGAACGTGCTTGACCAGTCCGTGTCAGGGTTTCCTGTGGATATGCAGAGAAGTGGAGAGAATTTCTGATAAAGATAACGAAATCGGAAGTATTTGATAGGTCATTACAAAGCAGTTCGTGTGTTGAGTAATTAATACATGTAGTATCTGTCAGTTATAAATATTCGAAATGTGTCAAGCCATTCCAATGTGCTTTCTTGTCCCCACATCTAGCTATAACATTTTTCTGCCATTCTCAAAGGGTTAAGAAAGGGTCTGGGTCCATCAACTATTGGTGTTACCCCAAAGCTCATGTATGCGAGGGTTGAAGTGACAGATTCATCACTGGATCTGTTGATGTGGGTTTCCTACTGTCTTTAGCAGCATAATGCAAAGACACCTGCAAGGCTATTTTCTTGGCTCTCGACAAGTTCATTTCCTTGGCTAATTTCATTCTTCAGCTTTTTAGATCCTGATGTTCTTCTTTTAAACTCTTGCATAACTCAGAGCCACAGCAGTATACACTCCAACGTTACATGCGAACAGGTTTATGTTGCCTAGGGACCAATCTGGCAGACCTTTCAATCTGCTTAGGGGTATCATTACTCATGGCATCGGGTTGCTGGTCACTCCAGCACCTGCATCTCTAGATGGAGGATACCTTCCAATCCTCCAGCCATACCCTGCCCAGGGTAGGCTATGCCAAATAGTTTTTCGACTAACCTATAAACCACCAAACAGGTTGCTGCCACATGCTGTCGGCCGAAAGGGTTTAGACATGATTCATAAGACAACACCAAACCTGACCTGCATGAATGATAGTATGATGAAACTATAGTGTCATAGTTACTTGTGCATTCTGTTCCATCTCCGGTGAAGCCCTCCTTACAGGTGCAGGTGAAGGAGCCAGGTGGTGTATTGGTGCAATCTGCATTCGCGTCACAGTTGTTTAAGCCACTGCTGCATTCATCTATATCTGTAAACAACAATAGTGTGTAAAGTGGTCGTGTAGTATAGTAGTGTAAATGAACCAGGTGGTGTATTGGTGCAAGCCACATTTGTGTGACAGTTGTGTTGGCTGTTAGTGCATTCATTTACATCTAAGAACAATCAAAGTTAACTCATGATGGTCAATCCTTCTGTTTTATTTGAGAATATTACTGTATTTCCAAATTGCCAAAGTTATGAAACTAATTGAAAATTAGGAATATTTCTCACGTTAACTCTACAGATTGTGCAGTATATATTCATGGTATAGAGCAGCAAAATACTTCTCATGATACTGTATTTCGAAATTCAGCAATATCAATAGCCTATTGAGCAAGGAAATGAGAAAAGCCTGATAGTTACCTGTACATCCAGTCCCCCCTGATGCCACTGTTCGTCCATCCCCTGTGTAGCCCGAATTACAGGCGCAGGTGAAGGAACCAGCTGTATTGGTGCAAGCCGCATCCGCGTGGCAGTTGTGTGCGCTGGTGGTGCATTCATCAATATCTGTAAACAGTCAATAATAGTATGTATAATGGTACTTTCAATCATCATCCAATACTTAATTGCATTCTAACTAGCAAGGAAATGAGAAAAGTCTCAAGTTACCTTCACACATTATCCCATTTCCTGTGTAGCCTGATTTACAGGTGCAGGTGAAGGAGCCAGGTGGTGTATTGATGCAATCTGCATTCGTGTGACAGTTGTGTGCGCTACTGCTGCATTCATCAATATCTGTAAACAGTCAATAATAGTATGTATAATGGTAGTGTAGTATAGTAGTGTAAATGAACCAGGTGGTGTATTGATGTAAGCCGCATTTGTGTAACAGTTCTGTTGGCTGTTGGTGCATTCATTTACATCTAAGAACAATCAAAGTATTCTCATGATGGCCAATCCTTCCGTTTGAGAGTATTACTGTATCTAAAAATTTCCATAAACAAATTCAAAATAAGGAATATATCTCACATGAGCTCTACAAATTGTTCAGTCTATTTTCATGGTATAGAGGGGCAGCAGTGACAATTCAATTCAATTCAATTGACTGCTCCAACCTAGAGTAGCATCAATATGGCTTGGTCAATGACTTCCATATTTGGGTTGAACATTGAATATATATTGTAAAAGACATATAACATATCTCAGATATCTTAGATATGATTTTAAGAATCAGAATTCCCCTCAAAACAGCATGCAGCACTAACAGTGCTTTTTTAAGGACTGAGGTAGTACTTACCAGTTTCACATTGCTCACCCGTCCACCCCGGGTTGCAATCACAGAAAAGACCGGGCTGACCAGGGGGGTGGTGTGTACAGGTGCCCTGACCGTTACACTGAACTTGTCCTTGGCCCATGTTGCATGGCCAACGGGGCCCTGCATCAGCTGAAAACATACAATACATAGGACTTTAATAAGGGCCTGTTACATAAACAATGTTCCATTCAAATTGGATGTATTTTATATAAACTTATATTTACATCAATGCACTGTATTAGAGCGTAGCAATTCTCTGTATATTTAATAGAATATTTGCAAAGTGTGGGAGTAGTATATATTGTATCGGAACGGGACTATGCTTAAGTACTGTTTATTACTCACTCGATATGCAGCCAATCGGAGGCCTCCATTTGGTCACGTGACCCGTTGCCATGGTAACGTGACCTACTTAGGACTCTCAGCCAATCAGAAGCCAGCATTCTGGGTGACCTACTGACCTACTTAGAAGCTCTCAGCCAATCAGAGGCCGGCATTCTGGTAACCATGGTAACGTGACCTACTTACGTCACGTGACCTACTTAGGCTCAGCCAATCAGAAGCCAGCTTTCTGGTAACTATGGTAACGTGACCTACTTAGGGTTTTGTTTGTAAACAACACCACGTGGCTCTCTTGTTTGTAAACAACACCACGTGACATGTGACTGTTTGTAAACAACAAAAAAAATTATATAACTTATATATAGAAATAAAAACACAAGATAATTTTTTTTTTTTTTTCATTTTATTCTTATTTTCATTTCAATCAAAAACACACAAGTTTATGCTTTGTAGCTTGCTTCTTCGATTTGCAACCGAACAGGCCGCAAAGTCTCACGCCGCCGTCAGTCGCACCACACCCCTGACGTCCTCTCTCCAATAGACATTGCACGACTTTGGATAAATCCAACACTATTTCGGCAAGGCAGAGAATCTTTGCTTCCATGAAACGTCCGCCATCGCAACAACCCGTTTTTTCTGTCACAACATCATCATCGATAGCTTCTGACTCACTGTCCGGTCGCTCAGCTTTGGGATTTTGCTCATTCGCATGACGCACTTCTTTGGGTTTCTTGTTCGACATGCTTCAATTAGGAAATGAACGCAATGAGGTCCACAGGTGTCAGCAGAAGTGTCTTGTAGTTGAACGCGGTTTCTTTGCCACTTGAACGGAGCAGAGCGTTCCATGAAAGACAAGAACTCCGCACTCAGCGGCGGTAAGCCGAAGGAATCAAAGTAGTACACTTCACCCGTGCTCGACACGTAAAACGCTACCCAATGCTGACCTGGTAAATGTTGCGGATCTGTGTTGCTCACGAAACAAGTGTCTTTGATAGGGTGCTTCGGAATAGTGTCACAAGAGAAAACACCTAGGAAACGATGTTTTGTGTGAACGTTTTCCTTCAACACTCTACTTATTTCAAGCGTATTCATACGCTAAGTACTGCTGTCTTGTCTTCAGTTCATGTGGTAGTCGGTGATGGGATGTCGATCTCTGGTCAGCTCGACGATGTTGTCGTACACTAAGTAGAGTAGCACCGTTGTTGTCGCTCGTAGCGCCGAGCGGAAACTGACTTCCACCCTCAGCTGACCCGCTCTTATAAGGTTCACGCGACACCCGTCGTGCGATCTGTCTGGGGTTAAATCGAGGGGGAACACCGTGTAACCGTTCAGAAATTGCTCGTATGAAATACCACAGGAGCGCGCGCCCTCGTACATCCCCGTATCCGTGTGTAGCGCCAAGTACTCTCTCACGGCCGCTTTGGTGTTAAAGTCGGGCACGTAAGCGTCGTTCGGCACCTTCTGATCGTTCACTACCACTTGAAGCGAGCTGATGTCGTAATGCTTCATCTCGAACGGGTTCTTGTTGTAGTTACCGTTGAAGGCGTCGTGGTCCAGGAAGCAAATCATCATCGACTTGGGAAGCTGGCCTGTGTTGGAGTGCGTGTAGGTGTGATCTCTGTTACCTTGAGGGATGGCGTACGTCGTCACCTCCACTCTGTTCACCGGGTAGTCGAAGGGGCCGTGTTCTATCACTGCTCTTTCGTGCGTTTCCGCTACAGCGTCCGCCACCAACACACGTCTTGCTTTGCTTTGTAGATCTTCAATTTGTAGCCTGCGTCAGGGGCGCACATCAGATAGAAAGAGGGCGCTGCCTGTTTCAGAGTGAGATTGATTTCTGTCTCTCCAACGATGAGCTTCGGTTGATGAGCCAGGTCAAAGTGCAGTCGCGCCATCAGCGAAAAGCGCTGGTTGGAGATTAGCTTCCTGCGCGCAGCGTAGCCCGCATTCGCGTTAGTCAACGTGTCAAACTGACCAGGCGTATCTTCATGCCACCCCTGGGCGCTCATGACGCCGCGCTTCACGTCTTTGTTGTAGTTGAGTAACCCTTCCAAGTAAGCTCGGTAAGGGTAGGTCTCGGTGTTGCCAGACACTTTGAAACCGCTGATGGAGACTTGGACGTCTTTGAAGAGCGAGTGAGCCAAGTTGTTCACCGGAGCTACCGCGTCGGTGTCCTCTAGCGCTGCCCCGTTCGCTTTCAGCACTTGACATTCCAGATGAAGGTAATTCTCGTTCAGGTCTGTGTACTCTTGCGACTTGTTGATGGTGAAATTTATGTTACCTCCATCCTCTAAAGAGTTTTTTGTTTCTATCCCGAGGAAAGACGACTTTAAGATAGTAGTCTGAGTCGGCGCTACGGTGTGCAGGTCGAGCTCAGAGGGCGCACTCGTTACTGCTCTCGTGTACATAAGCCATTGTGTTCTCTCTTCACGCTGACGACAGACTGACGCCGGCCACCTCCAGGTCTTTTTATTTATACCTAAGCGCCTAGGCGCTTACCGGTCGAATACATCCCCTCTACGTCTCTTGCAAGAGCCACCGCCCGTCTGAGGAGAACGCCGGCGACGTTTCGTCCCCGCTCCCGACCCTTTCTTAGACGCGCCAGTTTTCTTTCCTCCTGAGAACGCCGTACTCGCCAGACTCTTCAGAGCGCCTGCGCCTCGGTCTTTCACGCTGCTCTTTAAAGTCCGACCCGCCAGCACATCTTTAGCTACACCCACACCGGCGCGGAGCAGCGTTTTTCCCACTGTCTTCAATAGCGGGGTAGCCGAGCGCATCAGACCTAACAGAGCGCCGCCCAAACCGTGCCCGCTCTGGAAAGAGCGCCCGCTGTACACGTTGATGCCGTTGCCCAGCTGCGCGTTGTAGTAATCGCTGTACCCTCTGCCGACGGTGCGCTTGGGTGGAAAGTACGGAACGCGTTCACGCATCATTTTTTCTTTGTTTTAGCGCTCAATAGGTCTCAGATGAAGCGTCACGGTCACCTCGCCTCTACTGAATGGGATGGAATGGCCGGATCGGTCTCTTAAATAGATGTCGACCTCGGTCAACCTCTTGGATTTCAAGGGGAAATAATCCAAATGGTGGAAACTGATAGCTTGCACGCCACCTCGACGCCTTCCGCCTCTGTCCACCGCGACGCAGCGTAACAGCGGCACTTGCATGTCGCCCACACGTCTCTCCTGGATCATGTCGGTGTATATGTACACAGAGTGCACGTCCCCGAAAACATCCATCGAGTAGGCACCGGTAGTCGGCGACGCGAAACACGTCTTCTCTCCGAAGCCTAGAACACATGCGAGATGCTGAGTCAGCAGGATAGCACAGTGTCTCGGCGGTTTGATGGTGACGCGTTTCGTCTTGGAGTCGTACGATAAGATCCCCATCGGTTTGAGCAGGAAGCTGGAGCCCCCTAGTCTGTTATCTCGCAACGTCTCACTCAAGCGCTCGACTAGGGTGTAGTTGCTTCCGGTGAAAATAGGAGGTATCTTGAATATGTTTGGCATCAAAGTGCGCACTTCCATGTCTTTCTCCATCTTTTCGATCATCTGTTTTGCTTGATCGCTGATCGCCTTCTTCTTCACGGCCGGGGACAAGAACTGCTTGTATACGGCATTCGTCTGTCTCAAGTCGACCTCTCTCTTGAACCTTTTTGTTTCCGGTTTCAATCGCTGCTCTTCCGACGTGTCTGACAGCTCTTCCACCGTTACATAGCTCGCTTCCTTCACACTCAGCGGGTATTTTTCGCTGAGGATTAGCTTGAGCTTGCTCAGACCGATCGCGTCTTTCATTCCCCTCCAGTCTACGTCCGGTTTTCTTCTTTCGTGGAATTTAGCGCCTTTTAAAACGTTCATCGCCTCAGCTAGTGAACCCTTCGTGCGCAGAGGAACAACGATGATCAAGTCGTCGTCGTGCAAGTTACTCCATTCTGTAGGGAGGATGATCTCAGTCAGAGCCGCTTCGTACGCTTCGGGCGGAAGGAGCGGCGAGTCGAAGTGAGTTCGGAAAGACGTCAAGCTGTTGTCAGGATAATACTTCATAGAGCTGTTGCTAGGTAGGGTGATGTTCATTTTTTTCTACGTTATTTTTTTGACGGGGATCCACTCGTTGAACTTGTCGTCATAACCTAATCAACGTACAAAAGCTAGCTCTTTACCGTCGACGGTCTTGCGGCGCAACACCTCGTCTATCAGGTAGTTGTTGTCGTAACGACTCTTGTACACCTTCTGAACCTCTTCCGGGTAGAAAACGCCTTTTATCTCCTCGCCGCTGTCGTCTTTTAGCTCGAACCCTCTGCTTCCCAACGTTTTAGCAACGTTGACCACTTCCTCGCGCCAGTTTCCCTCGTACCCTTTGTCAAAGGTGCCTTTAGTTTTCAACATCCTCACTCTGTCACCCGGAGCGATGACGTCGACGGCAGACGTCTTTGTTTTTTTCTTCTTTTTCCATATTTCGTCGATTTGTTTGTTAGTTGGGAGATCTTGTCGGTAGAAAACTGTTTCGCTGTTTTCCGAGCTGACTTGAGCCGGCGCCATTTTCAACGTCTTGTGGTGAGTGCTATTGTAAGAAGACACTACATGGTGCAGTACGTCTACGTAGCCATACGTGCGCTTGTGTGTGAAATAACGCCACAGCTTCTCCTTCAGACTGCGGTTCAAGCGCTCCACTAGACTAGCTTTGATGTCATCAGTCTCGCCAGTGAAAAACTCTATGCCCTCGCTCTTCAAGTGATCTTGAAAGATCTTGTTCACAAACTCTTTCCCCTTGTCTGTCTGAACAGTGCGCGGTTGTCTCTCGCCAGTGTCTGTCATCTTTTGGAAGGCCTCGGTAACAGCAGCACCGCTCTTGGATTTAGTGGGAACGGCCCACGCATACCTAGAGAAAACGTCGATCGCCGTCACCACGTACCGGAAGCTGTCGTTGTGAGACGCCAAAGCCTGCATGTCCATCAGATCTATCTGCCACTGCTGATCGATGGCACCGGTTATAGTCTTGTTCCTTGCGAATTTTCTCCGAATGGGTTTATGTTTAGTGTAGGCGTCCAGCGACACTAAATCATCTCGGATGACGGCCGGGTTTAGGTCGCGAAAATGATGTTTCTGGAGTTTAGTCACGCTAGTGAAACTGGAGGGTGCTTTGACGTCGGTATATTTAGCTACTACGCGCTTCTTTTCTTTTTCCTTCTTGGTCAGTCTCTTCACCGCGTTTCCCATCATCGGCCTGATGGAGTAGCACCAGGAGCGGGAGTGTACGACGCCTGCACTTGGCGGTTGCGACCTTTCTTTTTCTTACTCGCCGCGCTGCTATATGACGACGGTTTCACTGTAGTCGGAGTTTGGAAAAGTTCACCGCCCTCGTCGTCGTCAGAGAATTGATCGTCCACCTGGAAAGAAGAGCCTGCTGCTGCTTCTTCTTCTTCTTCCGAGTCGGAGCTCGCTCGTTTCCGACCTCTGTCAGTAAGCCGTGTGTCCAAAGGTCGGCCAGGTCCGCTCGCTTTATACAGATAGTTTCCGATCAAGAAGTCTGTGGGATCTGTTTCGTGCAGCGCTTTTGTGAACGGAGAGTAGCCCGCCGGTCTGTTCGCCGTCTTCCTGAACCTGACGGCGTCAGTAATTCCACTATGTTGATGTGACGCTCAGGTTGTATTCTCCGACCCGACATCTCGCGCACCGCACCGTCCTCGTTCCACTTGACCAGACCGGATTTCTCCAATTTCTTGTACAGCGCAGCGGTCCGGATGCGATTCCTCTTGGGAACTTGGTTCACCAACCGCTCAAGTAGGGACGCGCTGGCTTCTTCAGCAGACTGACGGAGGTGAGCCGGTGGCGAAGAAGTGTAGGATGAAGAGATGTTGCTGTTGTTGGGATTCGCGAGAAAAAATTGCAATCTATTCAACAACCTTCGGTATTTCAACATTTTCTCGCGCGATTCCAAAGTGGGATCGTTCAACACTAAGTCCAAATCCCTGTAGATAAACTGTAGCACCTGGTGCAATGCCGCGTTGGGATGAAGGGATTGTTCTGCCTGCTTGTGGTAATAGGCCATATCGGTAGGTAGGAGGGCGGCGGTGGCAGGGGTGGAAGAGGAGGCGGCGGAACTCTCGTTCTTTTCACTACGCTCATCAGGAAGAGGAGGAAGGTTTGGAGCAGTAGAAGTACTAGCAGCAGCGACTGCAGTAGTAGCAGCGCTAGTAGTAGCAGCAGTGGGCACATGATGAAGTAGACCTGCTCGTGATGATTTGTAGAGCGTCTCAGGATCCACGAGCGCTAAGCGTTTGTAGTGTTGTTGCTGCTCTGAGTCTGTCATAGGGGCGACGGTGGCGATGGCACTGGCGGTGGTGGTAGTGGTGGTAGTGTCGGCGAGTAGGTGTCGAATGAGGTGTCTCATATACGGAGAATGCTCTTTATAAGCGGTAAGGCCATCCCTATGAGAGCCGGAATGAGGAAACCTCCCTCTTGTACCAAGACGCGTCTCTTTTTTTTGATGGGAGTAGATTTTTTGCCGACCTCCCTCAACACGTCAGCCGATTCTCGAAGCTTGTCCAGTTGTTTGTCGCTGAGCGGGATGTTCCCTACGAGTAAATTGTGACAGATCTCACTCAACGCTGCGATCAGATCGTCGCTTCCAGAGTCTATTAAATGCGAGCAGTCCTTTGGCGAGCACTTAGCTAAGTGCTTGAGAGTGCCAAAATGTCTTTCGAGTAGATGAGAAGCCATTTTGCTACTACTTTCTCTTCTTCTTTTTTTTGTCTAGCGGTACGAATACTAGCTGAGAGTGTATGGATGTCAAAGAGGAGCGTATTCTCAGATCCTCAGGTGTTGACTGCTTGAAGTCCAGAAGGAGGTATGAGTGAGGCCGCTTGAGTTCATGGGTAAATATACTAGAGAGGGCCGCCCCGTTGGAGGGAAACACCTGGCGAGACAGACTAGCTATTTGCCCCATGTCGCGCGGGTTCTTGAAAACGATCATGTAGTGAGCGTTCAGACTCATAGTTCGAAAGTCGGGTGATTTCTGGAATAGGTTCTGAGTGATATATATGACGCTCACGTTCCAGTGATGGGAGAATTTAGTAAAGATGTCAGCTACCACTTGCTGATTGGAACTGCTCATCAGATCGTCCAATATCAGTAGAGTGTGTGGTCGTAAAGCGTCTTCTGCTACTTCCACGTCTCCCGCTATAGACTCTTTGCTAGGAAGACCTTCTCTGAATTCCACACCGTACTGATTTTGCATTTTTTCAAACAGAGGTTGCCACTTGCCGTAATGGTAAAAAGTCTTTTCCACCGGCGGCGTGACCAAATTGTTCACGTCGCTCAGAAATTGACCCACCAAGCGCGATTTTCCACAACCCGACGGACCGCTAATGATACAACTAAAGGGTCCTTGTAGTCGAGCGTCGAAATGAATTTCTGTGAAGAGTTTGCTTTTACTACTCGACATTTTTGTTTTTTTCAGCACGCATCAGAGAGTAGTTGTGTGTCTGACTGTCTGCTGTGTTTCTCACTCGAACGGTCGGTAGTGAATGGTTGTGGAGAAAAGTCAGCGGACCTTTTTATTGATACCGGACGGTGTCACAGTAGCGGCGGCAGAAGTGTCATTTTTTTTCTTTTTCTTTTTGCGATAAATTCTATTTTCACTCAATAGTCATAAATGTTTGTATCAGACTCCAGAGGAGTCTGATACAAATATTTATTTTTCAAAAAAAGAAGAGGAGGAGGAGGGGAGGAGGAGAGAAAAGCGCAGATCAATCTTTTTTTTTTTTTTTTTTTTTTGATCATTTAGGCAAAGCTCGTCGCTTTGCCGCTTTTTTTTCTTTTTCTGTGTTGTGACACGATCGTCTCGAAAAAGCAATAAGGAGTGCGAGCGCGGCGGTGACAAATACATATTGGAGCGTATGGTTTAAAATAGTGCGTCCCTATCTTCTTCAATTCGGCTGCGTTGTAATATGCGGGATAACAAGTGACGACGTCGAAACGTTTAGAGACCGTGTTCACGTCGGCCACAACGCGCGCCCACCGAGTGGGAGCTGCAGTCACTCCCAAAAAACCGATCGGCTTGTCGAATCGTTTCATAGCGCTTATTCTCACTTTATAAGAGGAGGCAGGGTGAGGGGAGTAGCAGCGCTCTTTCTTTTCATGAAACGCCCAACGAGTGGGGGCGCTGAGAGCGGTTATTATGCATTGGTGGAGTAAATACTGTTCTGAGAAGACGGCTCTCGGCCATGTTGCTACGTTTTCCTTTTCCGCTCTTGTATAACGATGATTTCTTTGGCACTCGGCTTTGCTTTTCTCGAGAATTTGGAACGCTTAAAGAGAAGCGTGAGCCTCAACTACGTGACGCTCTCTACTTTGAGATAAAAAAATAGCCGGGCAGTTGAGGAGGGCGCTTTGTTCGCGTGTCCGTCTTTTAAAAACTCGTGCCCTCTGCGGCGCCATATTTCTTTCCTCTGAAAAAAAAAGACTGAGTGAAAATAATAATTTTAAAACAAAAAGCTCAAAGAAAAAAATAAGCAATAAGCAGACTCAGCTCGAAATTTCCTGCTGGCGTGTAAGTGTAGCGGTAGTAATGATGGCGGTGACGGTAGGGGCGGCCGGGTGACTGCAGGCGGTGGCGGCGGTCGGCTGGCCGGCGGTGGCGGTGGCGATGGCGGTGGCGGTGGCGGTGGCGGTGGTAGAAGGGTGTGTGGAAAGAGAATGCATCTCAGTCTTTTATAGGAGCGACGAGAGTTCGACTTAGTCTGACATTTTCAGCTGTCGCATGCTGACCTGCTGCTATCATAAGAGAAACAAAAGCCCTAATCACGCTTTTCAGCTGGATCCTTCCACCCACCAGTCATGGATCCAGATGGGAGGGTGGTTTAAAATTAATCCGTGTACCGACTGTCATACAATAGTGTAATTAGTTGAACGCGTGGTACCTGTATAAAGGATTAGGAGGTCATGGGCTTAGAGTGTGTATAGAAAGCAACTACAGGTAGCGTGAACAAAGCGGCCCCCTCCCTTTCTGTCACTCTGTCTGTGACTAGAGAGTGCGCGTGTGGTAAGCGACTTAAATCTAAAGAAAAAAAATCACCCTCTCCTGTCGTCAGCAGTCAGCTGGCCGGCGGCTGGAAAATGTGATTAGAGGGGTGAGCGCGTAGTAAGCGACTTACGTCTAATCTAAAGACCTGCCGTGAGTGGGCAGCTGGCCGGTGGCTTGAAAAAGGGAGGAGTCGCCGCCCTACCGCAGAGTAAGGGTATATAAGGGGGAGTGAAACCGTCTTCATCATCATCATCATCATCATCATTCTCTCTACTACTACTACTACTACTACTACTACTACCACCACCACCACGCCTCAATTTGCAGATCACCATGATGGAAAGTTACGACCGTGACATGAAGTGGTATGATGAAGCAGCGCGCGAATGTGAAGCTGCTGCTGTAGCCGCTGTTACTGCTGCTGCTAGTGCTGCTCATCGTGCTACTGCTGCATTTACTGCGGCTGTTAGTGACGCTCGTTGTGATGGCGTTGTTGTTGTTGCCGCTGCGGCTGTGACTGCTGCTGTTGCTGCTGCCGATGCAGCTACTAATGCCGCCGATGCCGACGCTGCTGCTGCTGATGCTGTTGCGGCTGCCGATGTCGCCGCTGATGTCGCTGCTGATGTTAGGACTGCTGCTGCTAGTGTACGCTCTGTTGCCCTTGCTACTGCCGCTTCTGCTGTTGTTGCTAATGCTCACGCTACTGCTGCTGCCGCTGCTGCCGCTGCTGCTGCTACTGCTGCCGCTGCTGCCGATGCTGCTGCCGCTGCTGCTGATGCTGCTGATGCTGCTGCTGATGCTGCTGATGCTGCTGATGTTAGTAGTCGCGTCAACAAAGAATCGTCATTTGTCACACTTAAGCCTCCAGTTGAATGCGCGACGGGTAGTAGGGCTACTAACGCGACGGCCGGATGGTGCAAATGGTGTCGTCGCTTCTGCTCGTGCTCTTCCTTTTCTTCCTGCCCTACCTGCTGCTGCTACAGTATAATAGTGTTATATTGTTTGAATGAGAACGCGCGTACTTACACATAGACACTGTAACAGATGTGCTTTTTGAAAATATAATTTTAGCATAACATGAAAAAAAAGAAATTATCTTGTTGTGTTTTATTTTCTATATATAAGTTATATAACTTTTTTTTGTTTACAAACAAAACACGTCACGTCACGTGTCACGTGGTGTTGTTTACAAACAAGAGAGCCACGTGGTGTTGTTTACAAACAAACCCTAAGTAGGTCACGTTACCATAGTTACCAGAATGCTGGCTTCTGATTGGCTGAGCCTAAGTAGGTCACGTCACGTAAGTAGGTCACGTTACCATGGTTACCAGAATGCCGGCCTCTGATTGGCTGAGAGCTTCTAAGTAGGTCAGTAGGTCAACCAGAATGCTGGCTTCTGATTGGCTGAGAGTCCTAAGTAGGTCACGTTACCATGGCAACGGGTCACGTGACCAAATGGCGGCCTCTGATTGGCTGCATATCGAGTGAGTAATAAACAGTACTTAAGCATGGTCCCGTTCCGATACAATATATACTACTTGTGGGCTTTAGTTGCTGCCACAAAATTTTTAGACCCCAAAATTACAGTTATTTGGCATGAATATCAATATCCCATGTAATCGAAAAAATATGATTTGTGGTTCATTTAAAAGAAAGAACTTGATTGTTTCAAGAAGAATATTATAAGGTATTGACCTACCACTGACTACAAAGAAGGACATCATCCCCAAGAACAGGCAAACCCTCATGTTGTCCTGCAGAATAGGAGATAATGTGTACATTTAGATATTTTATCAAGTACAAGGACAGAAAATAGACAGACAGATGGACACAGCGACAGACTGAGGAAGGGTGAGATAGACAGACAGAGAGTAACAAGATGTCAGGAAACAGTTTTTGATTTAGATGAAGACCTTTGTTACTTTTCATCTAATGTGCATTTGTGTGTGTATTAGTGATGTTAGTTAGTATTATCAGGCCTTTCATCCGAGTGCTTTCTTAACTTGATCTTGGGTGATATCCAGAGACTACTGGTGCCATAGTGGTACCATAGAATATGGTCTATGTGAGGGTAATTATAATTTGATCTAGTATAGCTAGATAGATTAGACCTAAAAAGATTAGACCTTGGCCTCAGACCCAGCTGGGTGTGGCTGCTGCGATGTCAGCAGCTCACCGGGTAGGGAGGAGGTAATGAGCGGCGTGAGCTGCTCACGGGAGTCAGGACCATGTAGACATTCATGATATCCAGTTTGGGGTGACAACTGTTAAGTCATCAATGTTTGATGATAATAATTGTCATGAAATAGTCTGATATTGGTATAAGAATAAAAGATGATTATAGGGTTCAATGGCCTCAAATAAGATTTCAAGAATAGCTACAAACTCTCTATGATACATATGCTGGGATAACTACATTGTACTTGTATGTAAAGAAATGCCAAAGAAACAACTCTTGCTTTTTGTATTGATCATAGCACCATCAGTAAGAAAATGTTTTGGCACATTGTCTACCATTGGTTGCTTAAGGCACCAAGAAAGTTGATGGTTTAATTTTTCATTTATCAGTGTCTTTAAAGAGTTAAAAAAAAAACACATATCTATATTCTATCTGCAATATTCTACACTTCCAAACTGACCCCCTGGTGAATGTAAAACCACTATCATAGAATGTTTTTTTGGAAATCAATTCCTAAGTTGTAGATATATGATTATAATCACAATCTTTAGCAGAGCCAAGGTGGCGAGCAACCTTCTACTCCAGGACCATGACTACTCTTTTGCACTCGTCAATGGGTACTAGTAGTAACCAGTAAGTGCTGTTTATAGCTGATTGGTTCATATGGGGATCAAACAAACGCAGTGCCCTGTGCTGGGTAATTTCAGGATATAGACCACACACACTTGGGGATCATACAAACCAACAGTATTGCCTGGGTGCCTTGGAGTAAGGGGAGCACTATTGGGCCTCACTGGTTGGTTCTACATGAATCTACCTGTTTATATTTTATTTCTATCCCCAGATGGCCCCTCGTCTTCCTTTAGGTTACAGCAGGTGTGACCAGTGGCAACAACCATCCAATACATAGATCCTTTAATATGCAGGGGCTAATAAACTCTGCACTTGCAACTATCGATAGTCAGTGCTTCATCAACCCTGACTTTGCAGCTCCTAATAAGAGAATCTCTTCTAGACCTCAATTTAAAATCGATTACACTTCTCATTGACCATAGTCATGACTAACTATCATAAAATTATGTTGAAGCTAATCTAAGGAACTACTTGTAGGCCCTTAATTAGCATGTAATCTTGAGCCGTGCAACAGTTGGCATAAATGATTGTGTTTTCTGCAGCCCCACATTTGTAGCTACTCATAAGAGCTTACAGGCAGTATTTATTATGCACTGCTTATTTGGTTCAGTAAACATAGACCAAGCATAGACTAATAAGCATGCACGTAATGTGCAGGCATTATTCAACCCTTCATGATCAGCCCTTACTATGCACTGTTTTTGTTTTCAGTCTGCTGCAGTGTATAAGAGCTTATAGTCCTGCAGCCAAAGCCTGATATTAGGGGTAACCTTGCACTAGAGTACACCTATTACTTTAAAAACAGGGTTTTATCTATGGATCGTTCAGAAAACAATGGTTATAGTTAGAATGCTGTACACCTTGGGGGAAAAATTTCACGCATGTTTGAAAAAATGAAGTACAGGTATAATTGATTAATTTATTTAAAATGAATAGGAAAAAACATATTTTAAGGCGCAAAAAAAAAGAGGATTAAATGTAGCTCTGCCAAACACTGCTAATTTAGCCCTTTTTAAGCCAGCTCAAATTATGGACTAATAAGCAGTAAATGTGAAGGCCCTACTAGCAATCATAACAAGAAAAATGTGGCTTTGTCCACTGTCAGGGTTGCCACCTCACCTCAAAGCCCCATTTTTCTTGCATCAGTTGAATGGCAACAGAATGTCCTGACGTGATTTGTAAATTGCATCATACTGAATGTATACTATATATGAAAATTCCCAGCCAAAAAAAATAAATTTTACCTCAAAATAATGTTTTTAAAACTTTATATAGGGTTATGCCGTAGTAAGGAACCTTAGCAAAACGTTAGGCCCTATATAACGTTATAAAATGTTGTAGGCCTAATACGTTTTGTTTATGTTTTTCTGGTTTAATAAGCTTCAGGTTCCCTGGGTTAGCTATAAACTATTAATTGTAGGCCTACTATTTCTATTCAAATTGTATTTCCATCCCTAGCATGGTCAAAGACTATTATAGGCCTCAAGACCTTTGTAGACCTAAAACCTCAAAAATAAAAAAAGTAATTCACAATCTTACGGTGATCTTAAGACTAAGTTTCAGTCTTCCATGAAAAAATTTAGGAGGCTGAGACTACAACTTCAGGTAGAAGCATAGGCCTATCATTTTCATCACCACAATCGGCCCCTGTGACGTCACAGTAAAACGACGGCACTGACGAGAAACACACTCATACAGGGATTTAAAAGGCCTAGGCCTTCATTGCCATGATCTAGATATATAATAGGCCTATGTCTAATTCCTGGCAATGTAGACCATAGGCCTAGGCCTACCTCAATTCATCAGTCAGCATTTCATTTTCTTTCACGGCAGCCTCTATTAAGAATTTTTCATCACCACAATCGGCCCTGTGAGGTCATAAGTGCCCCACGGGCACCCATGGCCGCGAAAACATTAATAGGGTTGCTGGTGCTGCCACTGCGTGGCAGCACCAGTCACTACCTTCCCAGGCCGCTGGCACAGCAAGCAACCCCAAAAAAAACAGCCCATAATATGAATTGTTTCTGCAGCCCTGCACCTGGAGCTACTAACCAGGGCTGTACGAGTTATTTTGGCAAATATGTTGAAATATATGACCAACTATTGAGTGCTGCCTGAATTACTAATAAGGGCTGCAAGGCCACTAGCCACTCAAGCAACGACTAGTAAGTGGTGGTGTGCCAACTGGGTTTTGGCATACTTTTGACTTCAGATATAGAAGGTTATTTGTATCAGCTTTAGGCAGTCATTATTATTTTAAAAAGGTGTCCGTGGCAGCCTATAGCAGTCTAGGTATATTAAAAGTTAAGATCTAAATATACTGGAGATTGTTCAGTTACTTGTAGGCAAAAATGTTCGGTGTTGGATTTAGAGAAAAAAGGATAGATGTAGGCTCCCCAACGCTGTTACCTCCTCCCAAAACCAAAAGGCATAGGCCTAGGCCTATATGTAGGCTACAAATAACCTGCCCTGTGTAGGCTATAGGTCCTAATTATGGGGGTACAGAGGTTGGAAAGTCGCTAGAACTAAGGGCTACAGGTCACAAAGTCGCTTTTTGAAACCATGTTTACTATATCAAAATTTCTCCAAAAGTCACCAGGTCACTTAAATTATTGTACCAGGTTGCTTTTCAGCTTTTTACCCATCTACCCAAGATACATTTAGCAAATAATACAAATTTAGCCTAAACTGAATCTAGCTCATCCTGGCGAGGCCCCTGGCGAGGCCCCTGGCTGTGAGGTTGTTATGTACTCTATTAGTGGTATCCATTAAACTATCAATTAAACTATGCTGGGCACCCTATAACCCCATTCCCCAATCTTGAATTTGATTTTAGAACAGCCATTAGAGTAGGTCACCCTCCTGCTCCCTCCACAATTTTATGACACATGTGGGCACCTCAAAGAAAGGGGGCAACCTCCTCCTGTAGGTGTCAATTGGCCTCTAATTCCGCATTAGCGAGATGATCACTGTGCAGCGCCATTTTGTCTGGTACCAGTGCTTATTCCTCTGTAAACCATAGCAGCCTGCTGATCAGCTGAAGCTGGTTCCTGTCATATCCAAAATCTGAAGTTTTAGGGGCCATAAACCTTTCAGATATAGGTCTCTATTGTGGGTCCTTATTTCATCTCTTCAGATTGGGGGAGTGGTTAGGACTCTGGCCTACTAATCTAAGGATCATGAGTTCAAATCCATATCCGGCTATTTCATTCAGACACAATTTTAAAATGTATTTTGATTGTGACAGTATACAAGATAAATATTTATACATGTAGTGTAATCTAAAATGATTTAGTTACTTTTTTTGTTGTAAATACTACATGTATTACTATTTTTAACTAACTGGGGGAAAAAATGTAGCCTTGGCATGGATTTGAACTTATGACCCCTGTATTGGTTTGCCAGTGTCCTTACCACTCCCCCAATCCTAACAGGTGACATAAAGAATATTGAAATACAACTGATTCAAAAGTTTACGACCCCTAAAACTCTGATTTTGGACATGACAGGGACCAGCTTCAGCTAAAGGTCTCACAAGGTAGAATTACTGCATCTTGTTAGTGCGAAATACAACCACAACCACTATTGACTTAAGCACAGGACCACATATGGTGAACTCATTAGCCAGGCCCTTTGTTGGCCTCGCCAGGTTGAGCTAGATTCAGTATAGGCATGGCAGTACCAATACCAACACACCTGCCCCCGACCCCCCCCCTGCCCCCCCCCGACCCCCTGCCCCGATCTAGACTCCAATATCTGGCTCATTTCAACATATTTTGATATGATCTTCTATAGTAGTAATGTTTTTGCTAATATCTACACACTTCCGTATTAAAGGTATAGACCAGGGTTTCACTTTTTTGCCACCAGGTGCTGTATGCGTAGACCCTGGTCTATACCTTTAATCAGCAATATTTCTATTATTGATTTGTTACTTTCGTGCGTAACAGCAGGAGTAAAACAATGGTGGATATATAGGGCCTAGGCCTATGAGATAGTAGGCCTATCAATTTTGTTGTCAAGCACTCTGTTCCGAGTTTGTGTTTGAGAAACCTTTTTATCTTTAGAAGTAGTTTGATAAAAGAATTTGTTTGATGAGAATGAACAAAATTATGCATGAAATACTGAAAATATTGTTTACAGTAAATTCAATGAAAAAAAATCGAGTTAACTTTGAGAAAAATACATGTTTTTAGCCTCTTTTGATTTTTCTGTTCCTGGTGAGCCCTCAGGCCTATTTCAATGTGGTGATTTGCTGGTCCCAACTAATGCCGTTTTATATATAGGGGAAACATGATATACCCTATTGGTTCTAGTATCTTTGAAACGTCATCAATATAGCAAACCTTATAATAGGCATTTCAAATTCCTCTCAGAACCAAATTTCTACTAAAGGCTGTCCATTTATTAGGACACTCACCAATAAAATCTAAATACATAACAGATTTGCTAAGCATATTGCTGGAACCTGGTTGGAGATGATCCTGATGGGGAATACCATAGGAAGGTAAAACAACCCTTATTAAGTAGTAGTTGCCTATGCTGCAATGTGGTATTTTATACTTAATCATTCACTAATAGTACTTATTTCTACAATAAATCAGTAACATATCAATCAGGTAACTGGATTGAAATAAGTTTCAGGTAAAAAAAGGCATTTTTCTACTTTTAGATTAGATAGTGTATACATAAGAACTAGCCGGTGATACAAAAAGAGACCACGTTAATATCTCAAAACTGTGACTTTCCACACAATTTTAAGTGCTATTTTTGAATTCCCCAGGTCAAAATACATGAGAACAAATGTGTCTGGTCTCGTTTTTTTTCAACTTTTGATAATTTCTAGAACAGTGTTATTACTTTGATAGCACCTGAAGCTATGAGCTCCAATTCACAAACCTGTAATCGTAGTGAATGAGGATTAGTGGTACATATTCTCCATTGTCACCCCAAAAGCCCAACGATGAACATACAGCGAATGAACTTTTTCGTTGATTTTATTCACTTGGCTGGCAAACTTAAATATATACAAAACCTACAAAGTGAGCTTCATGCTCTAGGCTTTGCCAATCACTTTATGCAGTGGTCGGAATTCATGGGGGATTTGCAGCATTCAAATGCCTACTTTAGGCTCCCAGTGGCTCCTTAGTTACTTAGTGGCTCCCAGTGAACTTACAAACATTAACATTTCAAAATGTCTCAAGCCATCTCCAATTATAAAAGTCTATCACTCACCCTTATATTAGAATGAAAAGAAATTGGCAAGGCGGGCCCCTTAATGTAAATCTTCTACATGGTGCTGTAAAAAAATTGAGAGGGGACAAAATGGCCGACATTGTCCATATTTTCACATTCTTCTAACACATACAAAACATCAGTACGTTCACTGCAAACCTAACCCCTGTACATACTGTACTCCAGTCTCTGTTAACCCCTCATAATGTCAGCTTCACTGTAAACCTAACCCCTGTACATACTGTACTCCAGTCCCTGTTAACCCCTCATAATGTCAGCTTCACTGTAAACCTAACCCCGTACATACTGTACTCCAGTCTCTGTTAACCCCTCATAATGTCAGCTTCACTGTAAACCTAACCCCTTACATACTGTACTCCAGTCTCTGTTAACCCCTCATAATGTCAGCTTCACTGTAAACCTAACCCCGTACATACTGTACTCCAGTCTCTGTTAACCCCTCATAATGTCAGCTTCACTGTAAACCTAACCCCGTACATACTGTACTCCAGTCTCTGTTAACCCCTCATAATGTCAGCTTCACTGTAACCTAACCCTGTACATACTGTACTCCCAGTCCCTGTTAACCCCTCATGAGGGAGTACTCACAGTCTCCTGGCTTAGGAGTACAACTCTAAAATAACGAGCGCCTCCCTTTAATAAGAGCCGGGTCAAAGGGGCAGTGAAAACAATAGGTGCACCAAAATGCGACAATACGGTACATGAAGAGGCCAATTGGAGCCTGAGTACCTGACTATCTGGACCATCTGGTTCAAGCCTCTACCAGCAGAGTACCCAGCTAACCAAAAAACGTTATTTCACGTCAAAATAACGTTTTAAAACTTTATATAACGTTATGCCATAGTAAGCACCTTTAGAGAAACGTTATTTAACGTTATATAACGTTATAAAATGTTGTATAACATTTTTTGTTTACTGGGTATGCTAGTGCTGTACATGGTTAATATGGAGACAGGAGGAGAGCACAAGAGACGGGTAACTAGACTAGTCTCAGATAACAAAAAAGGTGACTAAAACTTAACTGTACCTTGGTGGTCACTTGGTGGACGGTGGTTGGGACAGCTGGGTGCGGACAGTGCTTGGGTGGCTGGGGCTGTAGCTGGAGGTGTCTGGTGACGGGTGAGTAGTGAGGTGTTGTTGGCGTGATGTGATATGCAGACTTGTATCTGCTGTGATGTAGCTGAGGGTTTTATATCCTATGAGTTCAACCAATGGCATCGTTATGAGCAACTGAATTACCATATTCATAGTCCTGATAACATTATGACGTCAATGGTGTCTCTACTGTAATGTATAGCTGGGGGTGGGGGGGGGTGGGGTAGAAGGTATATGGCTTGGTATTGAGTTGTTTGAGCACCGGGACATTTCTAAAACTAATAACATATGACGTCAATGGTAAATGGGGTAAGAGGTATATGACCCTCAGGATGCTCACTGCTACAATGTACAGGAGGGGGGGGGGGGTTATAAGGTACATGATGGCTTGTTAATGAGTTGTTCAAGCACCGTGACATTTCTAAATACTGGCAACATATGTTGTCAGTGGTGCATGGGGTAAGAGGTACATGAGACAATTGTGGTTTTTAAATGTATACTACAGTCTTGAATTTAGAAATTTCAGAACCCCTGATAGGCTTATTAGTGCTGCAGCATTAGCGAAGCAGGAACATTATTTCTGGTGACACCCACCACCAAAAATGACTAACGTATGCCATGTACCACCAGAAAGCTCTGATTATGGGGTTTTCAGATATAGTGAGTGTAAAAACAAAAAGTGTGAACTATGGTTAAATGTACCACACAATAACAGGGTAGATTATGGTTTAACATGATGCATCCTAGTTTATTATAGTAGATCATGATATTAACCACGGTACTTTTTTACCTGGGTAAAGTTGAAAGTGCCTGAAATCACCAAACATGCATAATTCAGTGGTCTGACTCATATGATATGCATATACATTACAGTAGGGTCCATACATAGATATGTGCCTGGCCACTTCCTCTGCCTCCTACTCAGCCTCTTCTTTATATCATTTCTATATCCTTTCTGTATTATAAAGAGATACAGTACACATTCAGACACATGTGGCTGATTTAATAGATGAGGCTTTTAAATTCAAAGTACCACTAACATTTGTGGTTGCCATCCTCGGGACAAGGTATGTGAACAAAAATTATAATTAGAGGTAACTAAAATCAGCATTTAGGATGTCACTTAGATATATGGCAGTGACGGAAGCATGTACTCATTATACTGATAATAATGGGCTTACCACTAACAATTAGAGGAATTTGAAGTTGGTTTAAATTTTAGATGTCACTTAGATACTGATGGATGGTAGTGGATTAAAATTAAGTCCAGCAGCACAGTATCAGAAATGTCAGTTAATGAATGGGCACGGTGCCACGGTCCGGGCTTGTTATATTGATATTATTTCTCTGAAGAAAGCGAAAGTAGGAAAACGAAAGTAATGAAAGAGTCAAACTGCCCTAATGTACAATGACTCATACTAAACGGTTTGATATCCCAATGGCGAGTGTACATGCACTGAAAAAAAAACGAATGGTATGTTTGACATATACAGACAGATAGAATGTTATATTGTTTGTGTGGTTGTAAACTCGTTGGTACTCTAGGGCATACTACAGATGGATGATATGCTTGATATATATTGTTTGTGTGGTTGCAAACCCGTTGGTATTGTAGGACATACTAAAGTATAGTCACAGTAACGAAAAGCTTACTGAAGAGCCCATTTAGGGCATACATCATTGCTGTATTATGCTGCCCATAATATAGGGTCCTGACTCCCTCAGCCCTCAACCCATGTTTGTCTGCAGTCCCACGGCGTGCACCCCACACAGACGCTGATAATATGTAGCCCAAATTGTTGCCAAAGGCCTTGGTGAAAAAGTATAAAAAAGTTGGTTGTTTCCATGCTAACCTGGAGTGATGCTTGGAGGAGTCAATGTCAAGGTCAAAGGTCACTATGCACATGTAAAATTTCTCCAGTTTTTGTTAGTCAGTTTCCATGGCAACTAGCGCAAAATTGGTACACACTTAATTATGTGGGATGCAAATTAAAAAATCAGATATGTGTTAAGCTTTAATGTAACGCGTCATTCATTACTGCATACTCAAAAGAACCCAACATTTTGTCCATCTGAAGGCTATTTGTACCGTGACACCACAAGAAATAAGGGGGCTTCCATAAAGTATGTACACATTTTCTCCCAGAAAATAGACCCCCCCCCCCATATCCCATCTGGCATTATGTACGCATTAGGGTGCCCCCCCTTAAGTACATCCTCATTTCCTGACTTACTCCCTCCCCCCCTGCACCCCGTTTCTCTGAGGCTTACACCCCAAACCCATCATGGATGCTAAGCATCAAGCACAATTAATTAGTATGGTATATTTTCTTTTGACCACCCCTCCTCCACAAGGTGCAGGTCATCTGCATTCCCTTTCATGTGACAACTCCACAATCCAACTCTAAAATTCCAGTTGAATATTTCTCTCCAAAATCATGAAAATGCCTACATAAAGAGTATGCTAAAATGGCTCTAGACCCCCCACCCCTGTTTTCATGTACGCTTTTGTATGCATTTGCCCTGACCCCCCCCCCCCCCCCCACCCACAATTAGTGAGATATCCCATCCTAAACTTCTGAGTTGGGACCCCCCCCCCCCCCCCAGTTCCAAAAGCCGCGTCACAGTTGGGGGTATTCCCCTCTGAGACGGGTGACACATTCATGTATAAGGCCAAACAAGAGAACAGCCATGTTTATCCATTGCTTAAATAATTACCCAATCTGCCTTTTCTCACAAATCTTGTTAACTAGTGTGTGAGTAATATATGCTTTTTTTGTTACACACTTGAATTTTTTTTTTTTAATCTTTAGTGCATAACATTATAATTATTTGTCATTTTACTAAAAAGAATTAGACTACAGATAAAGATGCTAACCACTTTGTTCCTCTGGGAATCGAGAGGCAGAATCAAAGATAGCATAAAAACCAAGAAAAGTGAGGAATTTTCACCAAAAATGATAATATTGCACTCTGAGGTTAACTGCATTTTTGGTCCATGGAATATGAGAAACCCCTTATATAATGTACAGCTGGGGCGGGGGGGGGGGTAGGTTTGGCTTGGTGGCTTGTTAATGAGTTGTTCGAGCACCGTGACATTACTGAAACCAGTAACATATGAAGTCAGTGGTGCATGGGGGTACGAGGTACATGATACAAGGATGCTCATTACCGTGATGGTTGTAGTAAATATTGAAATATCGAATATCTAAATTCACTTCCATAATATTCTTATAAAATCTCGCATATAAGCCACTCCTGACTTCGTCCTGATCCTATAAGCAGTACTGGAGATCTGACTTGCGCAATAGCTGTGGCTTTATTGTTTTATGGTACTTTAAAGCATGAACAGGCCCTCAAAGGGTTAACACTGGGAGGGTGAAAGTGCCGTCACAGTCACCTGACCATTTCATACCTATCACGGATGGGTAGACGCTAATGCCAGACCATATGCCTTACATGCATTGCCCCCTACCATCACACAAACAGCATTCCTTTTGTATTCACTAATTGATGTAAGGCATTACCTTTTGATTTTTATGTATGTATGTATGTAAATTCTTTTATTTATACTGAAAAACATGATTTGATTTTTATGAAAATTTTCTATGCATAAAACTTTAAAATGTCATTCTTTTAACATTTCAAAAAGTTTAATGGAGATAATTGATGATACATCTCAAGCTAGACATGTCTTATTTTGTGGAATGAATTGTGCAGGAACAATAGAAACAACCCTTTTGAGCTTCACATCATTTAGAAAATGACTACCCCCAATTGAGTACTCTTCATTGGTAAATGGCTCCATTTACGTCCCCTGACAAGATTTATGAATGTAATGTATTGTGTGACTCGCTCTGACTAACTGGTGTCTTATGGATGGTTGAAGGAGGTGGGCCCTGGAGAGGGGGGGGGGGTTGGATACCTGTGTCACATGTCTCAGTGGAGGCAGCACCAACTGAGTGTGTGTGTGTTATAGAGGAGAGGGGGACGGCAGACGGTGGACACATGAAGGTAGGCTAATGTCAGTCTGGGCAGAAGGCCAAGGTGATGCCCCGGCAATGCATTCCTGGTCTTTAAGAGGCCATGTGTGTTCTTAAACTGGCAGGAAAGGGGTAGATGTGAGATCATGAAAGCAGACACCTGTGTCCCCAGGAGGAAGAGCCTAGTTTTTAAACTGTGTTGGCTCAGTACTCAATATGTGAGAAGATTCCAACTTTTGAATGTTAGGTCTTTTAGGTATACAACCGGTAGAGGGCACCTGGTCATAGAGGTCACCTGGTCATCCACTTGTATCAATCTTGTGAGACACAGCCATATGTTGACCAGCAAAAAGTCAAAACGTCAAAATCGGGCCTTTCAGTTTGGGGATATTGCTCAATATAACTTCATTTGATTGCCCCAAAACGGGTTGCCAGGCAGTGACAGGAAGTGTCACCGGTTAACCTGGAAGTAAACATGGGTAGGGGGACTTACTACCCTAACCCATTCAGAGTCACTTATAGCTTTAGTCTTATAATAATACTCACACGATTAATTATACCACACATATATACCTCACCATGGTTCCCTTCTCCTGTAGATCCTCCATACCTCTAACCACTCCTCCCGCCACTAGCAAGCACACTCTCCACCTAAGGCAGTACCTGTCTCTACTCCTCCCCTTCTGTCCCTGTGACTACCCACTCTCTACCCCAATCCACTGTCTTCTCCTCCAGTATAGTGACCTGAGTGGTACACTTTACACCCTGATGCCCTGTCCTCCTACATAACTGCACCTACAGTAGGGAGTTCCACTGAAAATCAAGAAACTACTATACATAATATTTAAGATGTGGACTCGATAGAGAAGACCTATACTAAGTCCATGAAAAAAACAGAATGATAAAGATATAAAAGTAAATGCTTGGGAGCTTGGAAGGTGGAAAAGTCCCTAAACCTTTACCCCACCCACTGCCTGTTGTAACTACCAGGCCCGTGGTACCTGTACTGAGTGTATACTGGGGTTGCAGCAATTACCATGTGTCTAGCAACAGGGCCAGGTGAGGAGAAATACATGAAGTTTACATTTCAATAAATTAGCAACTGTATGAGCAACACACCTCATTGTTTTACCATTATGAAATTTAATTCAAGATCTTTCAGAGGATGTATCTTTTGTTGTTGCCATTTAGGGCATTAGTTGCTTTATTGTGACCTTCATTAGGCTTAAAATCTTGGAAAAGTTCTCATAATCTTTTCAGTTTTTAATTGTGCATTCAATTAGCATATGTCTAGTCTATAAGAGGACCATACCCTTTTTTTTTAATTGTATCATTCTGCCTCCATTAAACAGCACAATTTAATTATATTTATTGACCAATTTATTGACCAAACATGGTACAAAAAAATGAGTGGGTTTGGGATGTGACCCTGAATGTGTAGAATAGTGCCATGCCTTTTGATTTAACACCATCTATGCATATGGTATCTGGTGGCAAAAAAACAGAACTACCTGCAACAATTAATTAGCTAGCTGGTGTTGTATACCTTTAAGTGAGAGGTGTTTGTTGCATGCTAATACAGATACCTCCCTGAGTGCTGCTGCCTTCTGTGTTTATGCACACCGTGCCCCTCCACCACCTCCCTGGTATATACCTTATAACAGACTAGCTGGTGAGGCTGCCAAAGGGATATCTTAATGACAGCACGATATGGGCATCAGATATCACAGCTCCTGGAGGAGGCCACCCATTACATTCGTCATGAACCATAAAATTAACCCTGAGAGTCGTTAAAGTTTTGGTGCTAAGAGTCTCTTATCTAGTGTTGTTGGCAGCCCTTCAGGCCCTCACACCAGGAGGGCTGATATACATGTGGTATTGTGTTACATTGCATATCCAGCTTCCTTCCTCCTCTGAAACCCTCCGACCTCTAATCCTCTTATCACAGGATGTGTGAAATACAGTGTTCAATGGGAGTAAGGATGTCCCTACCACTCATGTATGCTTATAAGTAGCTCCCATACCTCCGATTCTCGCCATTGACCTTTTAAGGACGGATGTTGCTAAAAGATGACATTTGTCATTATGATGCAGTGCTGCATTGGTGCATTATGCCAACCCTTTGGGAGTGTCTCAATCCCATAGGGTCGGCATGATGCTTAAATGCAGCACTGGGGAGCTACTTGCCAGGGCTGCATGCATGAATCATGACGACCAAGGGCATGATGCATTAAGGTGTCATGCCATCTTTAGAGGGTTGACAGTCAAATATGTCCCTTTGTATTACCTTCCACATGCAGCGACATCCTGCGTATGTAGCATGATACACATACATAAATGTTGATGGATAGTGATGGATACCACAGTGCTAATGTTAAGTACACAGGGCTTGTACAATACATTGTGGGTTGTGTGTTAATTGTTTTTGAATTTGGTCTTATTAAGGGAGTGATCATTTTCTAACAACAGGAGAGGGTCAGTGGATTTTTGTGGGAGGCAGGTCTGAATATTTCTCCCACCCCCGGGCAGATTCAAATTGAACGCTGGCCTTTAAGTTATATTTAGACCACTCAATCGCGATTTAGGGAAAACTCTTTTTTTTTCTTTTGTAAATTTTTTATAAACATTATCGTCCTACAGGAAGGGACGGGACACTTTTTTTTCGTTTGTACATTTTTGTAAACATTACCTCCGACGGGGATGCATAATTTTCCAGTGGCATTGCTTTTCATAATGCATGATTACAGCCCTTGCATGTATTTGACTATTGCTTTATTCATGCATCAGGCCTTCCTTTAGTGAGTGTGTCATCCCATTGCGTTGTGATGCATGAATGCGGGAAGGGAGGGAAGGGACGCTGCGGGAAGGGACGCTGCGGGAAGGGACGCTGCGGGAAGGGACGCTGCGGGAAGGGACGATGCGGGAAGGGACGATGCGGGAAGGGACGATGCGGGAAGGGACGATGCGGGAAGGGACGATGCGGGAAGGGACGATGCGGGAAGGGACGATGCGGGAAGGGACGATGCGGGAAGGGACGATGCGGGAAGGGACGATGCGGGAAGGGACGATGCGGGAAGGGACGATGCGGGAAGGGACGATGCGGGAAGGGACGATGCGGGAAGGGACGATGCGGGAAGGGACGATGCGGGAAGGGACGATGCGGGAAGGGACGATGCGGGAAGGGACGATGCGGGAAGGGACGATGCGGGAAGGGACGATGCGGGAAGGGACGATGCTGGAAGGGACGATGCGGGAAGGGACGATGCGGGAAGGGACGATGCGGGAAGGGACGATGCGGGAAGGGACGATGCGGGAAGGGACGATGCGGGAAGGGACGATGCGGGAAGGGACGATGCGGGAAGGGACGATGCGGGAAGGGACGATGCGGGAAGGGACGATGCGGGAAGGGACGATGCGGGAAGGGACGATGCGGGAAGGGACGATGCGGGAAGGGACGATGCGGGAAGGGACGATGCGGGAAGGGACGATGCGGGAAGGGACGATGCGGGAAGGGACGATGCGGGAAGGGACGATGCGGGAAGGGACGATGCGGGAAGGGACGATGCGGGAAGGGACGATGCGGGAAGGGACGATGCGGGAAGGGACGATGCGGGAAGGGACGATGCGGGAAGGGACGATGCGGGAAGGGACGATGCGGGAAGGGACGATGCGGGAAGGGACGATGTGGGAACGGACAATGTGGGAAGTTATGGAGCTATGGGTTATACGGTGATATAATGTCCACCACCACTCTTCATCAAGCGCTTGATTAACTTTTATAAAAGAATTCATAAATATGCCCTTTCATATATATAAATGTAATGACTTTAGTATAAGGTCCAGACATGGAGACGCTACGCGACGAGACGCTACGTGACGAGACGCTACGTGACGAGACGCTACGTGACGAGACGGTACGTGACGAGACGGTATGTGACGAGGCGAGACGTGGCGAGGCGAGACATGGCGAGGCCAGACGTGGCGAGGCCAGACGTGGCGAGGTGCACTGATAAATCACATAGATATCTACCTATCATAAATTTTATAGTTCACGATGGACGGTGCATTTTCTTTAAGATGGGTTAGGAGTTGATTTCTGGTCGATTTTTATTTCTTATTTAAAGTATGAATGAAATGTAATGTCCATAGAAAAGTGGGAGGGGACTGGTCTTCTATCTCATATATATATATATATATATATATACATATAATATATACACACATATACACATTCATGTACATATACTGTAAAGGTATATATTTATGCGCATATATATGTTTGCGAATTGCCTACAAAGTGCACTTTCACGTATATTTGAATTCACAGATTTTGGAGTAAAGTAGTTGTATGATTATACTAGATAGATATTTGCTCTTTGCATATTTTTGCGGTTTTCAAATCTGTGAAAATCATGAAAATATGTACAGTGTAAAAAAAAAAGTATTTATACAGTATACAATAGAGTAGGAAGGTAGGTCTCACCATGACAGGTAATTGTTAACGGCTACCATAAGTGCACAATACCTGTCAATAAGGTCAGTTAGATATAATGTATGGCTCTTACAGTCAAAGCTCAGCCAACAATGAGAGGTAATTGACATAAGTATAAAATTAGTATTTAGGATGCCACTTGGATAATGTTAAATGGCAGTGTTAAGTCTAACCGCATGGTACGATGTGCAGGCTGTAATGTTAATGAATATGCATGGTGCCAAGTTCATAAATGCATAACATTTTGACCCCTGTAAAGGGGGTCGGCCAAAAGAATTTCACCCGTTTTTGTGGACTACTACAGTGCTAAGATTGGGGGGCCTTAAAAATTCTAGCCTTGGGGGTCCAGAAAAGTTTCGACCCCACTCAAGGGGGGGTGAACCTTGTGTTGAGATCCACCAACCCTCCCTGTTCTTCAAAAATAATCACTACCGTAAAACCCAGCCTATAAGATAAATTTTATTTGGCGTTTTTATTTTCTATTAGACGATATATTTTTGAGAATTTTGGGATTCGGCTTATAGATGGGGAATTAACACATTAGAATAATGAGAAAATGATATTTAAACCATTTTTTTTGTATAGAACAATTTTCTTTCTCAAGTATAGGGTTTGGCTTAAAGGTGGGGTCGTTCTATAACTTGGGGTTTTATGGTACTCCCTCACAAAGAAAACAAACCAAGGCTCTAGCCTAGAGATGGTATTATTTTGGTTTTCTTTTGGGAATCTTTGAAAATGATGCATTGATTTAGCCGGTGTGTCACTCCCATTGCAGCAGCGAGTCACTTGGGGCATACTATAGGGTGTACTGCGTTACTCTACTACGCTGTCTATAGAGGGTTAGGTCCTCATTCACTCAGCCCTTGTCCGGTGTCTGCTCGCATCCCAAGCACTCACACTAGTACATGCTCCCGTATAGCCTGTCATTTAACCCTTTGGTAGACTCAGCCCTATATATAGAGCAGGTGGGGCTTAACATAGTAGATAAAGGCAGCCCGGGTGAGTCTATACTCAACATGGCTGCACTCATGCATCATGCTGACCCTGTGAGGCTGCTACATTCCTGCAGGGACATCATGATACACCAACTCTGTGTTGGTGTATCATCATCATAAATGTTTCTTTAGCGCATCATGCCGTGTACAAACAATGGTCACGGAGGAATGAGTGATGCAAAAAGGGCAGTTATAATTGTTAATACTCCTCTGCACAACTGGACACACATACTGTCCCCACTCCCCTCAGTTAGCCCCAACCCCCCACTCTTACCCACACTCCCCAGCCACCCCAAACTGCCCCCATCCCCCCCACTTCCCCCCTCCACTCACCCAAACTCACTCCACCCTCCCCCCCCCCCCCCCAACCAGTATTCACCCCACTCACCCCATACACCCCACACGTCCACTCTCCCCACCCACCCCTTGCTGCCCCCCACTGCCCTCACTTACCCCAACTCTCCCACACAGCCTCTCTCACCCTCACCCACCCCCTACTCACCCACACTCACGCCACACACCACCCCCTCAACCCTACTCACCCCCACTCACCCCCCAAACAGCCCCACACCCCCACCCACCCACACTCACCCCGACTCACTCTTAATACACAAGCACACTGTAAGGTAGATCTCTGGATAGTTTGCTCCATGCCTGGACTCCTGACATAATGTACACATATTTTGGGTAATTGGCTGTATGTGGTATGGGCCGGTCGACAAGATAACACATGCAATGTCTTGTGTAATTGGTTGTGACTGACACTTTGAGGGCAGCATTCTGCTTTAATGTCCTTGGTCCAAATGATGCATGAATCCAGCCCCAGCAAGTACTCACTGGTGCTTCATTCATGCATCATGCCAACCCTTTGGGAGCTATTTGCCAGGGCGACACTCATGCATCATGATGACCGAGGATACACAGCTTTGATGCAGTTTTCAAAGGGATACCTGGTGTCCTGGCGGGACAAGTCTGTACATGTGTAATGGTCGATAGGGGGAGGTAGGGTGGTGGTGTCTGTGTGGAGGCCGAACGGTTCCTGCAGAGAGTGTGTGAAAATATTCCGTTGAATATACAAAGAATCAATGTAAAATTTTATGTTGGATTGTCTTAAATGTGATTACGGTGAAGCAGTCTAAAGTGAATCAATTATACTTTGAATATCTGTAACCCAGTACGGTGAAACACAGCTTATTCATTTACGGTGAAGCTACCTTTTTAAAAATCTTTCGTGGACTATACAAAGAATCAATGTAAAATTTTACGGTGGATCATCATAAATGTGATTATGGTGAAGCAGTGTAAAGTGAATCAATTTGACTTTGAATATCTGTAATCCAGTACGGTGAAACACAGTTTATTCATTTACGGTGCAGCTACGTTTTGTAAAAATCTTTCGTTGACTATACAAAGAATCAATGTAGAATTTTATGGTGGATCATCATAAATGTGATTACGGCGAGGCAGTGTAAAGTGAACCAATTTAATTTTGAATATCTGTAATCCACTACAGTGAAACACAGTTTAATTAACAATAAAACACAGTTCATTTTACACTGAAGCCATGTTTAATTGATGTTATCACACCAGGTGGCAGTTTGGTTTATCAAAAGATTTTCATGGACGCTATGAACACCATTTTTGTCGTGATAAGAAAATTTCACATATATACAATAGCCATTCTAGAGTGACTTCTACTCATGAACTGGCATTACTAAGTGTCATGAAGCATTCTATAAGGCCCTCATGGACTAATTCCTACTGATTAGTCTTGAAGTCTTGGCACTAAGATGATATTTCTGATTGGACATGGTACCAAATTGAGCATACAACCATATTGAACATGGAGTTAGGCATAGGGGGATAAATGAACTAAAAAATACTGGGATAAATTAAGTGAATCACACAAAATAACATTACAATTATTGTTTAGGCACTGTATAAAAATGACAGTGATGTTCCATATTCCCTAATGATGGTGGTTCACTGGCAAAACTGGGTGCCAGACTTTCACCGTTAAAACTACAGTGAACTTGAAACAACAGTGACTATTATTTTTACGGTGAAAGACCGGCACCCAGTGGCGCCAGTGAATCTCTGTTATTTTTAAGGAATTTTTTTCACAGTTCATTCCTGGTCTTTTAAAAACCATATGTCTACACCAAGTGATGGTAAAAGGGCCTTTTTCATACTCTCTAAATGTCAAAGGGGCTGGCAAAAAATATTATATTATAATACAAAAATATACTAGAGATCAAACACTTGGGCCTATATAATCTAATTCAATAAGATACAGGAGACTATTAATTGATATACTGGGTCGACTATTACATGTCAGTGTAAACACAGTGGTCGCAGGAAGAAATTCTCACTCATTTCATCACTATAAATGTGTGTGATAATTGCAAGGAACCTGTATACGGTATATTGACTATTTAATAAGGATATCTACCAGAGAATAGATACTGGCCTGTTCATCAAACAATAGCAATAGACAAGCCCTATACATGTACAGTATGTATGTTGCACATGTGTATAGTGAGTTGTCAATGTGAATTTGAGGGAATGTGAGGGAATTACTGCAGTTCTGGTGAGTGATTCACTAGGAGTGAACTCAGGCTCAGAGTCCTCCCCTAGTGTCTAGACAAGATGCACACATTGTGTAATAGGCTGTGACTGTTGTCCTATAGGTGGGTGGACGGGGTTTGAGACAACTGCCGTCCTTGTCCTTGACCTTAGCATGTAGCATGGTGCTTTAATGCACTGTGCCCTTTGTCTCTCTCTTGTTTAACTGCAGTCCTGGTGAGTTATGCACTAGGGGTGCATTCAGGCTCATTGTTGACCATGCCTGGTTGAAACACTCAAAAAGGGTTGGCATGTGGGATGTATGTAGCCCTGACCTAACCAAATGACCCTTAACTGGTTAATAGGCTGAATTTGAACAAACCAAACCGCCTGGGGTAGTGTATATTTCTTGCCCCCTCGCCCAAGGCACCTAAAAGTTTTTGCACACCCCCTTTGATCTATAGTAATGTGCTGGCTTTTTCATCAAAAAGGGTGGTGGGAGGGGATGCTCTCCTCGCTGGCTTTCCTCCGACAAGGGAGTTATGTTATAGTTGTTATAGTTGTGATGGGTGGAGGTGTCGGATCGGGGTGGTAGGCTGTATAATTGACAGGGGCCCGGCATTGGCTTTGGTCTTCACACCATGACTGGCCCCTCCTACTCTACCCTCTGGTGTGGTGGGATCATGTGATGTATGACTGACAGGGGGCGGGGCATCAACACCAGTGTATTACAGCCTCCTATAGGTAAGGATGGGTCTGAGTAGGAGAGGGTGTGAAGACCTGGCATGACGTCCCACTCCTCCCCCGGCCCTCCCTGCGTCTCCTGACAAGAGTCACACATGGAAGGTCTTGTGTAACTTGCTGTGACTAACTGGTTTCTCTGAAACTTTACTTCACGCTTCACCCGGTAGAAAACTAGAGTAGTACCAGGAAAAACCTGTACACTCATGGTGTGAATACCACTTTAACCCTTTAGGGACCACATAGTGCCTTAATATATTATGCCCATTTGTTGTCATGCATGTTGTTGATAGTATCGCGAAGAGTAGGCATTTTGCATGAATGTAGCACTTGCCCCCAAGGTCACATAGCCCCCCCTACCCCGACTATATAGTCCTATATCAATACATTCAGATATATCTGATATTATATATGTATATGTATATATCTAAATATATATATTTTTTTATATTGTAGCGTCCGCCATAATGTAAAAGGAGACAGAACACAAGTCTAGTGAACAAAGATTATTTATTGCCCTGCCTGTCTTGGCCACACCAGCTAAGTCCACCGGATATCCTCTTTTGTTAATCGTCAGGTAAGACTGTCGAAACCCTCTGTTCGGACCCGTATATATAGCTATAACCTTGGCTTTGCCGAAGCCTGAAATGTTCCATCGAGGCGACTGGTGGCATTTCATATGTCCGCCGATGCTCCCCTTTCGAAAGTTTGCTGCTTTGGCGGAATCCCGCAGTCGCCGCCGTTTATAAACGGTGGAACTGGCTGACTCCATCCCCCGTGTCTATCATTTATAGACACACACATATATATATATATATATATGTAAAATGTCATACTTAATTATTTCAGATAACTATTTTTGTTCACTTTAACTTTATGATAATTGTTTGTCATATGTCAGGTAGATGAGAGAATATTATACTATTGTAAACCCTATTTAGAACCATATCACTGGGTGCAGCTGGTATTTTGTGTTTAATTTCTTAAAACGCGTTTATTTTATTAATGATATGCTACACATGGTTTAAAAACATTCCTTCAACTCTTTTTTCAAGTTTTAATCATTAGATAAGGGGTTCTGTGGTAATGATGATACCAATATAATTAGTTAACAAAAGGAGGTATCTACAGTTATAGCTTGAATCATCATTAAGTTTGAAAGTGTATGTAAAGATATCAATGTAATCAAGTATGGTATAAATTGTCAGTTCATAGAAATAACAAAGTCAAATATTGAAAATTAGCAAAGCCCTTTATTTCTTTTTTGAAATATAGAACAAATGTAATAGAAAACACCTTATTGACTTGGATTGACTCTGCCTGTTAAATTGGCTTTACTATTGTGCCTAATAATCATAATCAAATGTATCTTTGCCGAAAACACAGTTTAGTGTTGGGGTGGAAACATTGACTTAAATATATTAAACCGTTTATGTTATGTTGACTGCCGTTGGTGATTTACAATGTTACACTTGGATGCCGGTAGTACAGTGGAGACATGAACTGGTGACATGTCACATCTTAATGAGAGTAATCCCAAAACTTCTTGTAAATTATTACACAAAATAGAGGTAATTAAATCGCAGGTTAGTGCAAGTTCATGTTAACAGTTTGAATAAACCTTTAAGAAATGCAATATCATCTGTTAGTTTCTTAAACCACAAAGGAAATATTATTGTATCATTATTGTAAATGGTTAAATGTAGTAAAAGCATATATGTGATACGTTATCATGCTATTTTAAACATCAAACAAACATTATATATATGCCAGCCCCTAAATTTTGTGAGTTGAAAAATACAGTTATTTTTGTCTTTTAAAAAAAGGCACCCTCCCATTTTTAGAATGTTTGTCCTGTTCCCCAATATCCCACACTTTTCTTAGTATCATGCTAACAACTTCTTTCAAAAATTTGTATTTTTACATTATTACATGTGTAAATGGTTTGGAGAGGGTTCATAAACACTTCAACTGTATACCTACATACTAGTAAAAAGTAAGATCCCCGTAAGAAAAGTAATCTATGTTTTTCAGACAAATTTACACTATATAATCAAATATGTGAAACATGATAAAATTGAATAACTGGTGCAACTTGAATAAACCTAATTTACAAAGGTAATCTCTTTATGTATCATGCATTTGTAGTAGATGGTGCTATATCTGTCGTGCACGTGTTCTGAGTTAATGTATACAAAGGTAGGAACATACATGGATTACTTGTACACCTCAAATGTAGATACTAGTATTTGCAGGCCTCAGATACAGACAATCCTCTGCATTTGATCATATTAGGAGAATTTTGTGTTTGAGCATATCTCTTAGAAGAAAAATGGGATTGCAATATATCTAATGCACAAAAGAGGAAAAGTGGATTAATTCTAGTTCTAATAAACCACTAATTCAGCTCAAGGGGAATGTAAGTATACATCTATGCTGAGCTTTGTACTTTACACAGAGAGTCCAGCAGTGCCTGTAGTCTTGATTACACTGACTCTGCTGTACGGTACCAGAGGCTGAACTGATTTGGGTGTGAGGTTGGCCAAAGCACAAAACACATATGCTACAAAGGTCGCATCTTTAGAACTTTAGAACTCACTAAATATACTACAATATCCCTTAGACAATTGTAGCACTCATTTCAGAAGGAACTGAGTAAAAGGGATTTACTAGTCGTTTGTGGTCCTGTATATTGAGCTGCTTTGAATATAGTAGTATTATCATCAGGAATCATGAAGCCTTAGTCCATATCTTGTGGTTGGTCGGTCGCCTGTTTCCATCATACCTGAAGCACAAATACACAAACTCAGTACATCATGACTAGAGCATCAAAGCATATGAATCTATGAATCATATATAATTCTCTATCAGAATCTCTGGTTTCTAGTTGAAGGCAATAACAGGTCAAACATGTGCGAAGGAGAATTCATTACAGATTTGGCTACAAATTGGGTTTAAAACCGAATACCAGAAGTTAATGCACTTATACAAAATGTAGTAACAGGCAGTAGTGATACACCCTATGCCATAAATATGATATACAATAGCCTTTATACTAGTGAACTATCTACCATGGTAAATTAGAACTTGTACAATTGTTTTGTATTTGACGCAGGTATCTTTGCTCACTGCTGACTTTAATTTAGTATGAACCAAAGTATACTTGATGTTGATTACTTTGACCTACCCATGATTGATGATGAACTTGATCTTTAGCCGGCACTAGGATTTTTGCATACCCAATTCGGTGACCCTGGTGAATCGGTGAAATAAGATCAAACATGATTATTTGGGTTTGTAAATCCAGTAGCTTTTTCTCTTTTTTTCCCGCTCATTTTGCCTCTCTGTTATGATTGATACTTTCATACATTTACTACATTATTAGGACTTAAAATCAAGTCTCATTTTTAAACAAAGTTCAATGAAAGAAATTATAACCATACATAACAGATGGAAATTTACAATCATACTGTAAGGCATGAACATTGGTAACCTTATTCCATAATAATCAAGTGTGATAATTTTGTGGTTTGATAATTTCATTGTTATTTCAGAATATCAGTCCATTCATAAGATATTATTTGAAAACAATGAGCATGACTACTGCATTACAGACACCAGTTATACTTCATCCCTTAGTGCTAAGCTCCATAACTTCCCTTTGAGTGTTATGGCAGTGCCAATGCCATTGAGAGACTCAGAAACATATATAATACAGAAGAATGCCAACTTACCTGGGACAGGTACACAGATCTTATTACCATTACAAGCTGGGACACACAAACCTGTGGGCAATAAGAGTGAAGAATTAGTGCTGAGTCATTTATTACTAGCTAGGGAGTGGGGGGGGGGGGGCTTGATCGATTAAGGGGATGGGGAGTCATAATAGAAAGCAGGCCCTTGGTGGGGGGGGGGGGGCAAAAGTGAAAAAGCCTTGATGCTTGGGGGGGGGGGGGGTTCATAATGAAATAGGGTCCGTTTAGAAACTCACGACCACCAGATGCATCATCCATTATTTACTTGCATGCTAACTATATAAATAGGAAAACTGATGTTTAACAGCAAGGAAATGAGAAACCCTGATAGTTACTTGTGCAGGTGAAGGAACCAGGTGGTGTGTTGGTGCAAGCTTCATTCGTGGCACAGGGACCAGGGGAGGCAGCACATTCATCCACATCTGAAAACAATCAATACTCTTGTTGTAGTTTTTGATAAAGAAGTGTTTTTTTTAATAACATAAAGGTGTGATAATAAACAAAATCAATATTGGTGGTCCCAGTTTACTTGAGGATTATATATGACCTGTTTTAACGAAAGGGGTCCAAAATTGCAGCTTTAAGAACCTAGAACTGGCCCTACTAACTTAAAATTTGATTAGATGAAATGACACTATTGACGGTCAATGTGATGCTCATTCATTATAGGTATTGCTTCATTAAATATAATACCATTTGTCTGACTCATTATAACCCCTAGTTAAATACTTTCTCAAGCTAATAGTCTTGATCATTTATCAATAAGGTGCTATATTCGACTGCAATCTTTTTGCTGATACTTTCGATCATCATCCATTATTTAATTGCATTCTAACTATGGAATTAGGAAAACTGCAGTTTTACCAGAAAGATAATTAGAAAAGCCTGGTAGTTACCTGTGCATCCAGTCCCCCCTGTTATTCCATCCCCGGTGTAGCCCGAATTACAGGCGCAGGTGAAGGAACCATCAGTATTCGTACAAGCTGCATTGTCGTCACAGTTGTCCATATTCGTGGCACATTCATTTATATCTGAAAACAATCAATACTGTAGTTGTAGTTTTTAATAAAGAAGTGTTTTTAAAATAACATGAAGCTGTGATAATAAACACAATCATCATTGGTGGTCTCAATTTACTTTGGGACTATATATGGAATAAAACTATAGTATAAAGACGATATTTACAATGAGTATAAAGGAAATCAAGAAGGTCATCACCACCTGTAGGACTCTCAGTGGCAATGTTATTAATATCTTGATAGTCAATTTAAAAGAAAAAATTTAAGTGTTTTATTTCGGGAAAAAATATTATTACATCAAAAGATTGTGAATGCATTAAACCTAGCATGTGCATGTTGCATTCCTTCTGCTAGGACCCCTATAACTACTTACATTTCAGCTACTTATACAATTCAATGGTATAGCTATCACCGCATTATTACAAAATTAACATACCCATTACAAATAATGGTGCGACCGATCTCAACTAAATCACATTTAGATGTAGGATTTTTTGATGAGAAGAGATGAGTGATTGCAAAAAGATTGTTTGAACAATCGTAAGGGATCTTTAACATAACAGTTTCATACAAGACATGATGATTATTTGTTATAGGTTAACTAGTTTAAATTAATTAAGGTCTTCTGTAACAGTGTATTTTGTTTTGAGCATATTCCATCTGATGATGATTACTCCTAGTTAAATAATTTATGAACCTGATAGTGTAGATCATTCATCATTCAGGTGCTATATTCAACTGAAATGTTTTTGTTGATACCTTCAATCATCATCCATTATTTAATTGCATCCTAACTATGTAGTTAGGAAAACTGCAGTTTTACCATCAAGGAAATGAGAAAAGTCTCAAGCTACCTGTACATGTTATTCCATTTCCTGTCCAGCCTGGATTACACATGCAGGTAAAGGAACCAATCGTATTATCACAGTCTGCATTTGCGTCACAGTTGTCCATGTTTGTGGCACATTCATCTATATCTGAAAACAATCAAAACTGTGGTTGTAGTTTTTAATAAAGAAGTTTTTTTAAATAACATTAAACTGGGATAATAAACAGAATAAACATTGGTGGTCTTAGTTTACTTTGGAACTATATATGAAATCCAAACTAAAGTATAAAGATGACATTTTGAATGAGTATAAAGGAAATCAAGGAGGCTATCACCACCTCTAGAACTCTCAGTTGCAATGTTATTAATATTCTGATAGTCAATTGATCATAGTTAACATCCATATTACATAGCATACAATGCACCAATAATCAAGTCAATTAATAACGTATTAATTACATATCATCTGATATTTATATTTGGATTAAGAGAAGGGTTGTTATTAATACGTTATAAATGTATTAATAAGATATTACCTGTTATTTTTATTTCGATTAAGAGAAGGGTTGAGTTTACAATGGAACTCCTATATAAATAGACTTAGTCTTTTTTTCCTGTGATATTTTGAAGAACTTCAACACTCAATCTGTGATTGTTACTGGGTGTTATCTTGTCATGCCCAAGATTCAGTCTATGCCCAGTTTAGTATCCAGGTATGTTTTGGCCTTCCAGTTGCCTCACCAGTTGTAATTAGTTATTGTCAACATCCTTTTCTTTACAAGTTATTATTGATCCAAATGTCTCATGTTGACCAATGGCTTCTGGCAGTGGGGGGGGGGGGGGCAATTTAAAAAGGCTCCAAAAAATAATCATTTATCAAAAAAATTCCTGTTTCATTATTTGAAAGCCCTATACTTAATAGGAATGACCGTTGATTTTTGTGTGAGAAAAGAAATACCGAATTCTTTTGCTCAATCATTCACTCTGCAGGAATCAGCTGTCCTTAAAGGGTTTGCTTAATTTGTATGTAATAGTTACAGAAAGTCTTGCAGCTAGGATATCGGGATGAGGCATGAGTCCATATCTTGATCCCTTTTGTCCAGGCAACTATTTAAATATGTCCTCACTTGCATAACTACTGAATATCTATAGGGCGATCAATGTGATGCCCAGATGTGGTACATTCATTAAGTTTGTCAATAGTTATTGCTTCATTAAGTATAGTACAACTCTTCTGACCCATGATTACCGCTAGTTGAATACTTTCTGAACCTGATAATGTAGATTATTCATCATTGAGGTGCTATATTCAACTGCAATGTTTTTGCTGATACTTTCAATCATCATCCATAATTCAGTTGCTTTTAACTACAGAATTAGGAAAACTGCAGTTTTACCAGCAAGGTAATTAGAAAAGCCTGGTAGTTACCTGTGCATCCAGTCCCCCCTGTTATTCCATCCCCTGTGTAGCCCGAATTACAGGCGCAGGTGAAGGAACCATCATTATTGGTACAAGCTGCATTGTTGTCACAGTTATCCATGTTCGTGGCACATTCATCTATATCTGAAAACAATCAATACTGTAGTTGTAGTTTTTAATAATGAACTTTTTTAATAACATAAAACTGGGATAATGAACAGAATTAACATGGGTGCTCTCAGTTTACGTTGGGACTATATATGCATTCCAAACTAAAGTATAAAGATGACATTTACAATGAGTATAAAGGATATCAAGAAGGTCATCACCACCTGTAGGACTCTCAGTGGCAATGTTATTAATATCAGGATAGTCAATTGATTAAGTTAACATCCATATTATATAGAATACAATGCACCAATAATCAAGCCATAACGTATTTATTACATATCACCTGTTATTTGTATTTGGATCAACAGAATGATCGAGTTAACAATGAAACTCCTTTATAAATAAACTTAGTCTATTTATTTTCAAAACATTTTGAAGAACTTCAGCACTCAATCTATGATTGTCACTGGATGGTATGATGTCATGCCCATAGTCTATATCCAGTTTAGTATCTAGGTATGTTTTGGCCTTCCAGTTGCCTCATCAGTTGTAATTAGTAATAGTCAACATCCTTTTCTTTACAAGTTATCATTGATTCCAATGGCTCATGTTGACCAATGGCTTCTGACAGGGGGGGGGGCTTAATTTAAAAAGGTTCCAAAAATAATCATTTATCCAAAAACTCCCCCTGGTCAAAGAACTTCAAAACAATAACCAGCTGCTTTCTGATAACTCTCTGATAAGTCTCTATATAGAAAGATGAATGGGCCTCTGCAGCAGTGGATATACTAACAATGACACTTTGGATGGTCAATGTGATGCCCAGATGTGGTACATTCAATACGTTTGTTAATAGCTATTGCTTCATTAAATATAGTACCACTCATCTGACCCATGATTACCCCTAGTTAGATACTTTAAGAACCTGATAGTGTAGATCATTGATCATTGAGGTGCTATATTCAACTGCAATGTTTTTGTTGAAATTTTCAATCATCATCCATTATTTAAGTCCATTCTGACTACGGAATTAGGAAACCTGCAGTTTTACAAGTGTAGGGGCATAATATTACATCTTGATCTCATACAAGGTATTTCTGAGTAACATCTACTGTTTACTCAGCTTCTCTAGCACACAGTTCCCGGGAGAGGACTCGGGTCCTCTCCAGGCTACCATGTGCCGCTCTCAGGTGGACACTTGATCAAAGGACCGGTGGTTACTTGGAGGGCAGTCGGTGCAGGCCCGGCTGACTATGTCCAACTGTGCGGACAACGCTGTATATTGATATTATATCGACTGTTTCCTATATTTGTATAGAAACGTGATCAGAGCCGTGTGTTGATTTCACACTGAGTGTTCCCCTGTTCAGGAACGTGATATAAAGTCTGTTATTCTCGCACCGCGAAACTGCCGTCCTCGTTGTTCCTTAACCTAGAATAACTACGAACCACCACACAAGCAAGGAAATGAGAAAAGTCACAAGTTACCTGTACACATCATTCCATTTCCTGTCCAGCCGGAATTACACATGCAGGTAAAGGAACCATCAGTATTCATACAAGCTGCATTTGTGTCACAGGGGCCAGGGGTGGCAGCACATTCATCTATATCTGAAAACAATCAATACTGTCATTGTAGTTATTAATAAAGAAGTCATTTTTAAATGATCTATCTAATGCAGAATTAACCAGGAAACACACTGGTGTTATCTGAACTCTATCATAATATAATGCTATATTCAATTTAGTTTATCGCTAAGGGACTCATTGCATAGCAAAACACCACAAGTATTGTATGTTGACTCAGATTCTTTGATAATAACATGATTTATGCAAATTATTGAGATGAAAAGTATCAGAAAGCTTTGGCGGCTCTGCAATTTCCCATGCGGCAGGTCATGCCAGAACGTAACAGAACTATATGCCATCATGTTTAGTTCCAGAGCTATGTGATTATTAGTAACCTTTTGCCCCCCCCCTTTGCTTGAATCAAATGGGGAAAAAAAAAATCTCTAAAATTTCAAATATAAGTTGAGAAATTACAGCCAGTTTACCCCAAGCTAAGTTTGGCTCAATGTAGACTTATTTAATCATGTTTTACATCAGATTAACATTCCCTACGCATTATATAAACAACTGAAGTATACCAGGACGAGAGATTGTGGTTAAATTCAGAAAATTGGGGGTGCTGGGGTTGAATTTGTCCTATAAATGTTGTTTACCGTCTGTAGAACCCCCTCGTCCTACATGCCATTTGCGTTTCGGGGTGACGAAGTTAGAAATGATGAATTTATCTCTTTATCATGTTTAGTTCCGGAGCTATGTGAATGTTTGAAAATATGTGTTGAACTCTTTTTGAAGTGGGGGGGGGGGGGCTTTTATCCCCAGAAAAAAAATTGTGGTTTTTGACCGAATTATGAATTTTTAGCAAATCTATACAGTAAGTCCAAATATAAAACTCAACCAAAATAGGAGTTTCAACAGACAAATAATCTTAATACAATATATTGTGGTGTCCCATCATTCCATGCACTGTTTGAGTCTATTTTCATGAAGAAATATACCTTTGTGGTCCAGTTAATACATTTTTGGTCAACATATGAGAAAATCAAAGATAAAAAGGGTTCCAACAAATCAATATTCTTTATGCTGCAGTATATTGTGGCCCATAAGTTCAGCCATTCTCTTTTTGGCCAATTTTTGAATTTTTTTGCATATTTATACAAGTCTAAATATGAACCACCAGGGCTCACACGGCCATGCCGCATGTACTAACACGCTCCCCGTGGTCGTCTCCTTAACCCCTGGGTCTCACACGGTCATGCAGCATGTACGGACATGCCCCCCTGGTCTTCCCCTTTGACCCCCTGGTCTCACATGGCCATGCCGCATAAACCGACACGCCCCTGTGGTCGTCTCCTTGACCCCCAGGCATCACACGGCCATGCCGCATGTACCAACATGCCACCGCGGTTGTCTCCTTTGACCCTGCGCCTCACATGACCCCAACGTATCACACAGCAATGCCACATGCCCCCAGTGGTTCCCTTCTTGACCCCCGGGCCTGGCATGGTTATGCCGCACACGGCAATGCTGCATGTACCGACACACCCCCTGTGGTTGTCTCCTTTTTTTTTTTGAAAAGATTTGGACGTGTTTATTTGAAGAAAATTTATAATGGTATGCATTTGATTTCCATCCACATGTGTTAGCTGACAACATATGACGTATGACACCGCTCCGTATATAAAGCTTCTCGTAATTACATAAATATGTATATTACAGAGATATGTTTATGTGGAATATAACCGGTTACGCTCTGACATATCAAACAAACAGTCCTGGAAGGCCTTCAGCCAGAGGCTGGTTTTCAAGACCTACCAATATAAGTCACATTAAGTATTTTCAGTATGTTTATGTTATAGAGGCGTGAGCAAGATAGAAGACATCAATATAATATAACAGTATGCGTAGGGTATCACATAAATATTTTCAGAAAATAACATTTTCACATTACATGAGTTTCGTACCGGTATAAACGTTATCATATAGAAATAAAAGAGTAGCTGGATTACGTATAGAATTATATTTCCTGGTTTTGATGAATTTTACTTAGTAAGGCTTTTTTTGCAAGGTGTTTAAATTCTACAAAATCTTCTACATTTCTATTGTAGGGCTGAGTAGCTAACCATGCCCACGCACATTGAACTTCTAAACTATGTTGGTATATATTGCAATGTATAGTATGATATTTTAATACAGGACCATCAGCAAGTCTAGTGGCTCTTAACGTGACTCGTCTATACTTTGGATTCTGAGCCCTTTTAAATGCTAACAACAACATATGATAATTAATTCTTTCTTTTAGGAGGGGCATATTTGTAGTACGATGTATATCAACAGTAGGGGTGAGCCTATGAACACCTTCACATATTTTAAGGCACCTATTTTGAAGCCTTTGTGATTTTTGCAAAAGTTCAACAACCACTCCATTATATAAAATATCACCATAATCTATTATAGGAACAATATATGCCTTGTACACACTCAATCGAGCATTTTTTGGTAAACTTTTCTTTGCATGTTTTAACAAATAACCTTTGTATTGAACAGTTTTTATAAGCCCTTTCACGTGTGGCTTAAATGATAGCTCATAGTCTAGAGTAATACCTAGATATCTGATCGATTTCTACTAGCTCTAAGGAGACTCCTTTGACCCCCATGATGCACCAATGCAGCACCAGCAAGTTTCTTGCTGGGGCGGCATTGGTGCATTATGCCCCATGAGTAGTATAGTATGTATCGGAACGGGACTATAGTTAACTACTGTTTATTACTCAATCGACATGCAGCCAATCAGAGGCCGCCATTTGGTCACGTGACCCGTTGCCATGGTAACGTGACCTACTTAGGGCTCTCAGCCAATCAGAAGCCAGCATTCTGGGTGACCTACTGACCTACTTAGAAGCTCTCAGCCAATCAGAGGCCGGCATTCTGGTAACCATGGTTACGTGACCTACTTACGTCACGTGACCTACTTAGGCTCAGCCAATCAGAAGCTGGCATTCTGGTAACTAGGGTAACGTGACCTACTTAGGGTTTGTTTGTAAACAACACCACGTGGCTCTCTTGTTTGTAAACAACACCACGTGACACGTGACTGTTTGTAAACAAACAAACAAAAAAGTTATGTAACTTATATATAGAAATAAAAACACAACAAGATAATTTCTTTTTTTTTCATTTTATTCTTTATTTTCATTTCAATCAAAAAAACACACAAGTTTATGCTTTTTTAGCTCGCTTCTTCGATTTGCAACAACCCAACAGGCCGCAAAGTCTCACGCCGCCGTCACTCGCACCACCACACCCCGGACGACTTCTCTCCAATAGACATTGCACGACTTTGGATAAATCCAACACCATTTCGGCAAGGCAGAGAATCTTTGCCTCCATGAAACGGCCATCATCGCAACAACCCGTCACAACAGCATCATCGATAGCTTCTGACTCACTGTCCGGTCGCTCAGCTTTGGGATTTTGCTCATGCGCATGACACACTTCTTGGGGTTTCTTGTTCGACATGCTTCAATTAGGAAATGAACGCAATGAGGTCCACAGGTGTCAGCAGAAGTGTCTTGTAGTTGAACGCGGTTTCTTTGCCACTTGAACGGAGCAGAGCGTTCCACGAAAGACAAGAACTCCGCACTCAGCGGCGGTAAGCCGAAGGAATCAAAGTAGTACACTTCACCCGTGCTCGACACGTAAAACGCCACCCAATGCTGACCTGGTAAATGTTGCGGATCTGTGTTGCTCACGAAACAAGTGTCTTTGATAGGGTGCTTCAGAATAGTGTCACAAGAGAAAACACCCAGGAAACGATGTTTTGTGTGAACGTTTTCCTTCAACACTCTGCTTATTTCAAGCGTGTTCATACGATACGCTAAGTACCGCTGTCTTGTCTTCAGTTCATGTGGTAGTCGGTGATGGGGTGTCGATCTCAGGTCAGCTCGACGACGTTGTCGTACACCAAGTAGAGTAGCACCGTTGTTGTCGCTTGTAGCGCCGAGCGGAAACTGACTTCCACCCTCAGCTGACCCGCTCTTATAAGGTTCACGCGACACCCGTCGTGCGATCTGTCTGGGGTTAAATCGAGGGGGAACACCGTGTAACCGTTCAGGAATTGATCGTATGAAATACCGCAGGAGCGCGCGCCCTCGTACATCCCCGTTTCCGTGTGTAGCGCCAAGTACTCTCTCACGGCCGCTTTGGTCTTAAAGTCGGGCACGTAGGCGTCGTTCGGCACTTTCTGATCGTTCACTATCACTTGAAGCGAGCTGATGTCGTAATGCTTCATCTCGAACGGGTTCTTGGTGTAGCTACCGTTGAAGGCGTCGTGGTCTAGGAAGCAAATCATCATCGACTTGGGAAGCTGGCCTGTGTTGGAGTGCGTGTAGCTGTGATCTCTGTTACCTTGAGGGATGGCGTACGTCGTCACCTCCACTCTGTTCACCGGGTAGTCGAAGGGACCGTGTTCTATCACCGCTCTCTCGTGCGTTTCCGCTACAGCGTCCGCCACCAACACGCGTCGCACGTAGAGCTTTGCTTTGTAGATCTTCAAGCTGTAGCCTCCGTCAGCGGCGCACATCAGATAGAAAGAGGGCGCTGCCTGTTTCAGAGTGAGATTGATTTCTGTCTCTCCAATGATGAGCTTCGGTTGATGAGCCAGGTCAAAGTGCAGTCGCGCCATCAGCGAAAAGCGCTTGTTGGAGATTAGCTTCCTGCGCGCTTTGTACCCGGCATTCGCGTTAGTCAACGCGTCAAAGTGACCAGGCGTATCTTCATGCCACCCTTGGGCGCTCATGACGCCGTCCTTCACGTCTTTGTTGTAGTTGAGTAACCCTTCCAAGTAAGCTCGGTAAGGGTAGGTCTCGGTGTTGCCAGACACTTTGAAACCGCCGATGGAGACTTGGACGTCTTTGAAGAGCGAGTGAGCCAAGTTGTTCACCGGAGCTACCGCGTCGGTGTCCTCGAGCGCTGCTCCGTTCGCTTTCAGCACTTGACATTCCAGATGAAGGTAATTCTCGTTCAGGTCTGTGTACTCTTGCGACTTGTTGATGGTGAAATTTATGTTACCTCCATCCTCTAAAGAGTTTTTTGTTTCTATCCCCAGGAAAGACGACTTTAAGATAGTAGTCTGAGTCGGCGCTACGGTGTGCAGGTCGAGCTCAGAGAGCGCGCACTCGTTACTGCTCTCGTGTACGTAAGCCATTGTGTTCTCTCTTCACGCGGACGACAGACTGACGCCGGCCGCCTCCAGTCTTTTTATTTATACCTGAACGCCTAGGCGCTTACCGGTCGAATACATCCCCTCTACGTCTCTTGCAAGAGCCACCGCCCGTCTGAGGAGAATGCCGGCGACGTTTCGACCCTTTCTTAGACGCGACAGTCGTCTTTCCTCCCGAGAACGCCGTACTCGCCAGTCTCTTCAGAGCGCCTGCGCCTCGGTCTTTCACGCTGCTCTTTAAAGTCCGACCCGCCAGCACATCTTTAGCTACGCCCACACCGGCGCGGAGCAGCGTTTTTCCCACCGACTTTAATAGCGGGGTAGCCGAGCGCATCAGACCTAACAGAGCGCCGCCCAAACCGTGCCCGCTCTGGAAAGAGCGCCCGCTGTACACGTTGATGCCGTTGCCCAGCTGCGCGTTGTAGTAATCGCTGTACCCTCTGCCGACGGTGCGCCTGGGTGGAAAGTACGGAACGCGTTGACGCATCATTTTTCTCTCTTTCAGCGCTCAATAGTGTCACGGTCACCTCGCCTCTACCGAATGGGATGGAATGACCGGATCGGTCTCTTAAATAGATGCCGACCTCGGTAAACCTCTTGGATTTCAAGGGGAAATAATCCAAATGGTGGAAACTGATAGCTTGCACGCCACCTCGACGCCTTCCGCCTCTGTCCACCGCGACGCAGCGCAACAGTGGCACTTGCATGTCGCCCACACGTCTCTCCTGGATCATGTCGGTGTATATGTACTCAGAGTGCACGTCCCCGTAAACATCCATCGAGTAGGCGCCGGTAGTCGGCGACGCGAAACACGTCTTCTCTCCGAAGCCTAGAACGCATGCGAGATGCGGAGTCAGCAGGACAGCACAGTGTCTCGGCGGTTTGATGGTGACGCGTTTCGTCTTGGCGTCGTACGATAAGATCCGCATCGGTTTGAGCAAGAAGCTGGCGCCCTCTAGTCTGTCATCTCGCAACGTCTCACTCAAGCGCTCGAGAAGGGTGTGGTTGCTTCCGGTGAAAATAGGAGGTATCAGGGGTATGTTTGGCATGAAACTGCGCACTCCCATGTCTTTCTCCATCTTTTCGATCATCTGTCTTGCTTGATCGCTGATCGCCTTCTTCTTCACCGCCGGGGACAAGAACTGCTTGTATACGGCATTCGTCTGTCTCAAGTCGACCTCTCTCTTGAACCTTTTTGTTTCCGGTTTCAATCACTGCTCTTCCGACGTGTCTGATATCTCTTCCACCGTTACATAGCTCGCTTCCTTCCAGCTCAGCGGGTATTTTGAGCTGAACGTTAGCTTGCTCAGACCGTTCGCGTTTTTCATTCTCTTCCAGTCTACCTGCGGTTTTCTTCCTTCGGCGAATACAGTCTCTTTTAAAACGTTGATCGCCTCCTCTAGCGAACCCTTGGTGCGCAGAGGAACAACGATGATCAAGTCGTCGTCGTGCACGTTAGTCCATTCTGTAGGGAGGATGATCTCAGTCAGAGCCGCTTCGTACGCTTCGGGCAGAAGGAGCGGCGAGTCGAAGTGAGTTCGGAAAGACGTCAAGCTGTTGTCAGGATAATACTCCATAGAGCTGTTGCTAGGTAGGGTGATGTTCATTTTTTTTTTTTTTTTTTCTACGTTATTTTTTTGACGGGGATCCACTCGTTGAACTTGTCGTCGTAACCTAACCAACGTACGAAAGCTAACTCTTTACCGTCGACGGTCTTGCGGCGCAACACCTCGTCTATCAGGTAGTTGTTGTCGTAACGACTCTTGTACACCTTCTGAACCTCTTCTGGGTAGAAGACGCCTTTTATCTCCTCGCCCTTGTCGTCTTTCAGCTCGAACCCTCTGCTTCCCAACGTCTTAGCAACGTCGACCACTTCCTCGCGCCAGTTTCCCTCGTACCCTTTGTCGAAGGCGCCTTTAGTTCTCAACATCCTCACTCTATCACCCGGAGCGATGACGTCGACGGCGGACGTCTTTGTTTTTTTCTTCTTTTTCCATATTTCGTCGATTTGTTTGTTAGTTGGGAGATCTTGTCGGTAGAAAACTGTTTCGCTGTTTTCCGAGCTGACTTGAGCCGGCGCCATTTTCAACGTCTTGTGGTGAGTGCGATTGTAAGAAGACACTACATGGTGCAGTACGTCTACGTAGCGATACGTGCGCTTGTGTGTGAAATAACGCCACAGCTTCTCCTTCAGACTGCGGTTCAAGCGCTCCACTAGACTAGCTTTGATGTCGTCGTTCTCGCCAGTGAAAAACTGTATGCCCTCGCTCTTCAAGTGATCTTGAAAGATCTTGTTCAAAATCTCTTTCCCCTTGTCTGTCTGAACAGTGCGCGGTCGTCTCTCGCCAGTGTCTGTCATCTTTCGGAAGGCCTCGGTAACATCAGCGCCGCTCTTGGATTTAATGGGAACGGCCCACGCGTACCTAGAGAAAACGTCGATCGCCGTCACCACGTACCGGAAGCGGTCGTTGTGAGACGCCAAAGCCTGCATGTCCATCAGATCTATCTGCCACTGCTGATCGATTGCGCCGGTTATAGTCTTGTTCCTTGCGAATTTTCTCCGAATGGGTTTATGTTTAGTGTAGGCGTCCAGCGACACTAAAGCATCTCGGATGACGGCCGGGTTTAGGTGGCGAAAATGATGTTTCTGGAGTTTAGTCACGCTAGTGAAACTGGAGGGTGCTTTGATGTCGGTATATCTAGCTACTACGCGCTTCTTTTCTTTTTCCTTCTTGGTCAGTCTCTTCACTGGTTTGCCCATCGTTGGCCTGTTGGGGGCGTGAACGACGTCGCCGCCGCTAGGTGGTTGCGCCCTTTCCTTTTCTTACTCGCCGCGCTCCTATAGGAAGTCGGAGTTTGGAAAAGTTCACTGCCCTCCTCGTCGTCAGAGGATTGATCGTCCACCTGGAGAGAAGAGTCTGCTGCTGCTACTGCTGCTGCTGCTTCTCCTTCTTCCGAGTCGAAGCTCGGTCGTTTCCGACCTCTGTCAGCAAGCCGTGTGTCCAAGCTTTGGCCAGGTCCGCTCGCTTTATACAGATGGTTTCCGATCAAGGAGTCTGTGGGAACTGCTTCGCGCAGCGCTTTTGTGAACGGAGAGTAGCCCGCCGGTCTGGGCGCCGTCTTCCTGAACCTGGCGGCGTCGTTCAGTAAGTCCACTATGTTGATGCGATGCTCAGGTGGTATTCTCCGACCCGACATCTCGCGCACCGCACCGTCCTCGTTCCACTTGACCACACCGGATTTCTCCAATTGTTTGTACAGCGCCACGGTCCGGGTGCGATTCCTCTTGGGAACTTGGTTCACAAACCGCTAAAGTAGGGACATGCTGGCTTCTTCAGCAGACTGACGGAGGTGAGCCGGGGGCGAAGAAGTGTAGGACAAAGAGATGTTGCTGTTGTTGGGATTCGCGAGAAAAAATTGCAATCTATTCAACAACCTTCGGTATTTCAACATTTTCTCGCGCGATTCCAAAGTGGGATCGTTCAACACTAAGTCCAAGTCCCTGTAGATAAACTGTAGCACCTGGTGCAAGGCCGCGTCGGGATGAAGGGACTGTTCTGCCTGCTTGTGGTAATAGGCCATATCGGCAGGTAGGCGGGCGGCGGTGGCAGGAGCGGAACTCTCGTTCTTTTCAGTACGCTCATCAGGAAGAGGAGGAAGGTTTGGAGCAGTAGAAGTACTAGCAGCAGCGACTGCAGTAGTAGCAGCGCTAGTAGTAGCAGCAGCGGGCACATGATGAAGTAGACCTGCTCGTGATGATTTGTAGAGCGTCTCAGGATCCACGAGCGCTAAGCGTTTGTAGTGTTGTTGCTGCTCTGAGTCCGTCATGGGGACGACGGTGGCGATGACGCTGGCGGTGGCGGAAGTGGTGGTACTGTCGGCGAGTAGGTGTCGAATGAGGTGTCTCATATACGGAGAATGCTCTTTATAAGCGGTAAGGCCATCCCTATGAGAGCCGGAATGAGGAAACCTCCCTCTTGTACCAAGACGCGTCTCTTTTTCTTGATGGGCGTAGATTTTTTGCCGACCTCCCTCAACACGTCAGCCGATTCTCGAAGCTTGTCCAGTTGTTTGTCGCTGAGCGGGATGTTCCCTACCAGTAAATTGTGACAGATCTCACTCAACGCTGTGATCAGATCGTCGCTTCCAGAGTCTATTAGATGCGAGCAGTCCTTTGGCGAGCACTTAGCTAAGTGCTTGAGAGTACCAAAGTGTCTTTCGAGTAGATGAGAAGACATTTTTGCTACTGCTTTCTCTTGTTCTTTTTTTTGTCTAGCGGTACGAATACTAGCTGAGAGTGTATGGACGTCAAAGAGGAGCGTATTCTCAGATCGTCAGGTGTTGACTGCTTGAAGTCCAGAAGGAGGTATGAGTGAGGTCGCTTGAGTTCATGGGTAAATATACTAGAGAGGGCCGCCGCGTTGGAGGGAAACACCTGGCGAGACAGACTAGCTATTTGCCCCATGTCGCGCGGGTTCTTGAAAACGATCATGTAGTGAGCGTTCAGACTCATAGTTCGAAAGTCGGGTGATTTCTGGAATAGGTTCTGAGTGATATATATGACGCTCACGTTCCAGTGATGGGAGTATTTAGTAAAGATGTCGGCTACCACTTGCTGATTGGAACTGCTCATCAGATCGTCCAATATCAGTAGAGTGTGTGGTCGTAAAGCGTCTTCTGCTACTTCCACGTCTCCCGCTATAGACTCTTTGCTAGGAAGACCTTCTCTGAATTCCACACCGTACTGATTTTGCATTTTTTCAAACAGAGGTTGCCACTCGCCGTAATGGTAAAAAGTCTTTTCCACCGGCGGCGTGACCAAATTGTTCACGTCGCTCAGAAATTGATCCACCAAGCGCGATTTTCCACAACCCGACGGACCGCTAATGATACAACTAAAGGGTCCTTGTAGTCGAGCGCCGAAATGAATTTCTGTGAAGAGTTTGCTTTTACTACTCGACATTTTTTTGTTTTTTTTCAGGACGCGTCAGAGAGTAGTTGTGTGTCTGACTGTCTGCTGTGTTTCTCACTCGAACGGTCGGTAGTGAATGGTTGTGGAGAAAAGTCAGCCGACCTTTTTATTGATACCGGCCGGTGTCACAGTAGCGGCGGCAGAAGTGACTTTTTTTTCTTTTTTTTTTTGCGATAAAATTCTATTTTCACTCAATAGTCATAAATGTTTGTATCAGACTCCAGAGGAGTCTGATACAAATATTTATTTTTTAAAAAAAAGAAGAGGAGGAGGAGGAGGAGGAGGAGGAGGAGGAGGAGGAGGAGGAGGAGGAGGAGGAGGAGGAGGAGGAGAAGGAGATTAATTTTTTTTTTTTTTTTTTTTTTTTTTGATCATTTAGGCAAAGCTCGTCGCTTTGCCGCTTTTTTTTCTATTTCTGTGTTGTGACACGATCGTCTCGAAAAAGCAATAAGGCGTGTGAGCGCGGCGGTGACAAATACATATTGGAGCGTATGGTTTAAAATAGTGCGTCCCTATCTTCTTCAATTCGGCTGCGTTGCAATATGCGGGATAACAAGTGACGACGTCGAAACGTTTAGAGACCGTGTTCACGTCGGCCACAACGCGCGCCCACCGAGTGGGAGCTGCAGTCGCTCCCAAGAAACCGATCGGCTTGTCGAATCGTTTCATAGCGCTTATTCTCACTTTATAAGAGGAGGCAGGGTGAGGAGAGTAGCGCCGCTCTTTCTTTTCATGAAACGCCCAACGAGTGGGGGCGCTGAGAGCGGCTGTTATGCAATGGTAGAGTAAATACTGTTCTGAGAAGACGGCTCTCGGCCATGTCGCTACGTTTTCCTTTTCCGCTCTTGTATAACGACGATGGTGCTCAGCTTTGCTTTTCTCGAGAATTCGGTATGCTTCAAGAGAAGCGTGAACCTCAACTACGTGACGCTCTCTCCTTTGAGATAAAAATATAGCCGGGCAGTTGAGGAGGGCACTTTGTTCGCTTGTCCGTCTTTTAGAAACTCGCGCCCTCTGCGGCGCCATATTTCTTTCCTCCGAAACAAAAAAGACTGAGTGAAAATAAAAATTTTAAAAAACAAAAAGCTCAAAGAAAAAAAAAAAGCAATAAGCAGACTCAGCTCGAAATTCCCTGCTGGCGTGATGGCGGTGACTGCAGGCGGTGGCGGCGGTCGGCTGGCCGGCGGTGGCGGTGTCGGCGGTGATGGTAGAAGGGGGTGTGGAAAGAGAGATGCATCTCAGTCTTTTATAGGAGCGGCGAGAGTTCGACTTAGTCTGACATTTTCAGCTGTCGCATGCTGACCTGCTGCTATCATAAGAGAAACAAAAGCCCTAATCACGCTTTTCAGCTGGATCCTTCCACCCACCAGACATGGATCCAGATGGGAGGGTGGTTTAAAATTAATCCGTGTACCGACTGTCATACAATAGTGTAATTAGTTGAACGCGTGTTACCTGTATAAAGGATTAGCAGGTCATGGGCTTAGAGTGTGTATAGAAAAACAACTACAGGTAGCGTGAACAAAGCGACCCCCTCCCTTTCTGTCACTCTGTCTGTGACTAGAGGGCGCGCGTGTGGTAAGCGGCTTAAATCTAAAGAAAAAAAATCACCCTCTCCTGTCGTCAGCAGTCAGCTGGCCGGCGGCTGGAAAATGCGATTAGAGGGATGATGAGCGCGTAGTAAGCGACTTAAGGCTAATCTAAAGACCTGCCGTGAGTGGGCAGCTGGCCGGCGGCTTGAAAAAAGGGGGGAGTAAGGGTATATAAGGGGGAGTGAAACCGTATTCGTCATCGTCAATCATCATTCACTCTACTACTACTACTACTACTACTACCACCACCACCAGCACCACGCCTCAATTTGCAGATCCCCATGATGGAAAGTTGCGACCGTGACATGAAGCGGTATGACGAAGCGGCGCGCGAATGTGAAGCTGATGCTGTAGCCTCTGCTACTTCTGCTGCTAGTGCCGCTCATCGTGCTACTGCTGCATTTACTGCGGCTGTTAGTGACGCTGGTTGTGATGACCTTGTTGTTGTTGGCGCTGTGGCTGTGACTGCTGCTGTTGCTGCCGCCGATGCAGCTACTCATGCCGCCGATGCCGACGCTGCTGCTGCTGATGCTGTTGCGGCTGCCGATGTCGCCGCTGATAATGCTGCTAGTGCACGCTCTGCTGCCCTTGCTACTGTCGCTGCTGCTGTTGTTGCTAATGCTCACGCTACTGCTGCTGCCGCTGCTGCTGCTGCTGCTACCGCTGCTGCCGAGGCTGCTGCCGCTGCTACTGATGCTGCTGCTGATGCTGCTGATGCTGCTGATGTTAGCAGTTGCGTCGACAAAGAATCGTCATTTGTCACCTCCAGTTGAATGCGCGACGGGTAGTAGGGCTACCAACGCGACGGCCGGATGGTGCAAATGGTGTCGTCGCTTCTGCTCGTGCGCTTGCTTTTCTTCCGGTCCTACCTGCTGCTGCTACGGTATAATAGTGTTATAGTGTTTGAATGAGAACGCGCGTAGTTACACATAGACGCTGTAACAGATGTGCTTTTTTTTGAAAATATAATTTTAGCATAACATGGAACTTGTTGTGTTTATTTTCTATATATAAGTTGTTTGTTTACAAACAGACACGTGTCACGTGGTGTTGTTTACAAACAAGAGAGCCACGTGGTGTTGTTTACAAACAAGAGAGCCACGTGGTGTTGTTTACAAACAAACCCTAAGTAGGTCACGTTACCCTAGTTACCAGAATGCCGGCTTCTGATTGGCTGAGCCTAAGTAGGTCACGTGACGTAAGTAGGTCACGTTACCATGGTTACCAGAATGCCGGCCTCTGATTGGCTGAGAGCTTCTAAGTAGGTCAGTAGGTCACCCAGAATGCTGGCTTCTGATTGGCTGAGAGCCCTAAGTAGGTCACGTTACCATGGCAACGGGTCACGTGACCAAATGGCGGCCTCTGATTGGCTGCATATCGATTGAGTAATAAACAGTAGTTAACCATAGTCCCGTTCCGATACATACTATACTACTCCCATGCGCATCTTGCACCATGTAACACTAATTCCTAATAGAACCCGCCTGCAGTTAGGGCCCACAGTACTCCAGAGTAGGCGACTGTCAACTGTTGGGTCCTGCACACCAGGGTGAACTTGACAATTAAATAATCATGTGAAACTTACATGTTAAGCATGGTATATAAACCCTGTTTGTTGCAGGTCCGGCTGACTCAGATAGAACCACAAACTTCTTTTCATAGTTTCTTCTGTTGCTAATTCAATAAAGGTTATCTTTCTATATACCTGGAAACTGATGTTCTGACTTCTTATTCACTTAAGAATATATACACAGTGCCTACTTTCATGGCTCTGTGCATATTCATCATGGACTATTTGAAAGAGATTTATCCAAATCAGCAAAAATTAGATCCAAACTAGGCAGGGCTAGATCTACAGCAATGTATTAAAGTGGTATGCAGCACTTAGAGTGGTGTCTGCAGGGACTAAGGCAGTACTTACCGATGTCACAGTTTGCACCCATGTACCCCGCAATACAGTCATCACAGTATGGACCCGTAAACGGAGAGACGCAGACGCAGACTTTCTGAGCCGTACCGGTACAGGTGCCACCATTGTTGCAGGGATGGCCATTATTGCAAGTATATTGCGCATCTATAACATAACAGAAAAGGGAAAATATGGGTGAGAATGCTACTCTAGCTAGGTTGGTTAATACAGATTGGTCATTGGTTAACATTTTTCCTATGCAACAATCCTCCCGATATGTGTATAAAATTTAGATCAATTATTTTTGTTTACAGAAGAGTTCTAAATATATTTTGTCACTCTAGGAATCCACCCCCATGTTGCTAAAGAAATGACCACTCCCAAAAAGAATGTAAAATGGGTAGGTTTACGTGAAGCCACATATTTCTCTAATAACGCTTTAAGGACGGATGTCGCTAAAAGATGACATTTGTCATAATGATGTACCAATGCAGCCTAGACAAGTAACTCACTGATGCTGCATTGGTGAGTCATGACGACCCTACAGGAGTGTCTCAACCACATAGTTGGCATGATACTTGAATGCATTGCTGGCAAGTTACTCGCCAGGCCTGCATTCATGCATCATTAAGATCAAGGGCATGATGCATGAATGCATTATGCCATCCTCAATGGGCTAAAGATGAGTGTAGCCATAGGCTAACCTCTGAAACGTCTATTGTTAAAGGCTATTGGGAGTATTTCAAAAACATAGTGCACAGACAAATGTTTCATGTGAGTCTTAATCAAATCTTAACAAGTCATCTGAAAGTCTTAATTATACCCATCAAATATAGATGGCATCATATGTTGACATCATGCAGGGCTCCGCACCCCAACCCCCGTTTCTCTTTTCTTCTTTTCCTTCTTTAGTAATGGTGAGTACTATTAACACTAAGACTTTTTAAGACTGGTGAGCTAGGTGCCATCTGTGTTGAATCCCTTGAGACTTCTTACAGGTCCTTTACAACCTATAATCAATGCTCAAACTAACTATGGAAGTGAATGACCGCTTTTCACAAGATGTGAATCTTTACATATTGAAAATGACTGTGTTCTGTCCTAGTGACATTACATTCACTAAGAACGGGCTATGGACTCTTCACCAGAACCAATCCTAAGTTGGGGTTAAGGCTTTCTCAATAAAATATTTCCTAGAATGGGCCTAAAGCAACACACACCAGGGAGTTTCTAAAGGTTATGAACATGTCTAGAGTGTCCTGCCGTCAGTTTCGCCCACTAGATGGAGTCTATTATAAAACGTCATAGGCCTAGTTGACCTGGACATCGATACCCACGTGACAGAAGAATACAATAGGCATGGTTTATTGTTCTAACTACATTTGATTGTCTCAAGAAGAATAGAAAAAGTCATTGACTTACCGCCGATTGCAATGCCGGACATTGCCATGACAACCCACAGAAGGTAAGTCCTCATTTTGTCCTAGTACAAGGAAAAGTCAGAATGAATTATTATGGGAAGTACAGTATGCACAGTAGTCATTTATGTTAAGAGAGAGACACAGAGAGACAGAGAGAGAGAGAGAGTCAGAGAGACACAGAGAGAGACACACATGGAGGGAGAGAGAGAGTAGCTGTGTGAGTGTGTACAAAGTCAATGCAAAAATCAAAACAATAATGAAAACAGATTGAAAATCTCAATCTGCCATATCATTTAGTGGTTATCTGAGTCCTTTTACCACCAACAGGAGCCCTTTTGAAAATTGAAATAATTAGGGCACATAACATACACACTACATCAACAAAGGTCCTTCCAAGAACCCCAAATGAGGAGGGGAGGATATTGAGGAAGACAAGTAGTATTTAAGGGTATGATGCAGGGTTAGGGACAAATTTTGGAGAGAGCTAAGCATATTCAGGCCTTCCCCCTCCTTTGTGATTGGGGGGGCCTTTGCTCCCCTGGCCCCCCCCCCTTTTTCCTACAACACAGCGTGCCTTTTGGCTTAAATCTGGATCATTGTGAAGGGAGTAATTTGATTTAGTTCATCTTCATGCCAAAAGGGGACTCTTCTGGGCCGGTAGCTGTACTTTTAAATCTTGTCTCATAGACACATATTTTGTAGCTGAGCAATGCTTATAGTAGCATCACCACAGAGGAATTATTAATGTATCATATTGTAATGGTGTTTATTGGTATAGATGCACCATGTCGTCAGGATAACAAAACTCTTTTTATATTGGGTCTATCATGTCTACAACCAACAGCATTCAACATTAAACATCAAATAAAAGGGGCATCGATTGGAGAAATTTCCCATAGTGAACTCGCATTTAGACGGACCCCCTATACAAAAGGTGTCAAACACACCCTAGCCATGCACAGTTTTCGCAGCTTTTAATCCCCCCCTACACCTACCTCCCGGGATGCACCCTCATATGGGCCGTCAATGGTGAGTGGTACATGCCCAATACACATCATTTATGCACAGTATGCAAGGCAGAAACATTGTCATAGCTTTTCTTCTAGGCATTGTATCATAATGCAGTTTGGGATGCATATGCATGCATATGTTGCGCATCTGCAGGACAAGCCCCATTACCAGAATCTCAATATTCAACCATTTAGGGCACATTTTATGAACCCTTGCTCCCTTAATTACGCATCCCCCTGAGGGGCACAGTCACACATAATGACTAAACATGTATCAACAAATGTGCAAATCCGCGGCTCTTAAACAAAATACAGGCATGAATGGATAGGTATTTAATTCCTCTTTGAGATGTATAGATAATTTGCACGGGGTAAATACTCTGAACACTTTGAAAAATTATAGCAAAAAAATCTTTAAACAATTACAAGTAAGGCCCTGGTTTTGCTATTCAAATATAACGGGTACTGGGTTGTAGCTTAACTGGTTTTCTAACTGCCTGATGCATAACTAAGCAAGTATGATACAATGGGGACTCACAATGAAGGAAATAGGAAGGGGATACTCCCGTCCATTGAGTTAAAAACGGCCTGTGGGTGTGTGCATAATCCGTAGGACAACACGTTCAACTGATAAGCACGACCAATTGAGGTAGCTACTCATAGCACCAAGTGTCCCCCCCCCCTACATTCAAAAATAGGCTTACCAGGTAGGCCTGCATCTAGACTGAGTTTTGTCTAAGTGTAAGTTGTACTACAATCAACCTCAAGACCAAGGAAATGTGTGTTGCTAGGCAGAAAAACAATTGGAATAGCTGCTGCTAGGCAACCCACTGTATTAGCAAAAACACAATAGAACCATAGAAGTCCTCAGGTCCAATTTAGGTGGGTAGGTATGATTATAATCAACCTCATGACCAAGGAAGTGTTGCTAGGCAGATAAACAATTAGCATAGCTGTTGCTAGGCAACCAGCTGTATTAGCAACAAACCAATAGAACCATTGAATAAATCATGAAAAAATATGATAATTCAAAATTAAGAAATTTCCAGGGTCCCTTTTTCCCCGCCTTGAAAACCCTTTTGCCCCGGGACTTTCAGCCCATGACCCTCGTAGGTCAGAATATGTTATGCTATCCCACTATGCTATTAATGATACTAGCACAATATCAATTATTTTCATGGATGGTATACTTCTATGCTTTGTCATGAAAAAATAAATGTTTCAATTCAGGGGTTTACCTCTGAGTTATATGCCATCTACCCTTAGGGGTCCCTTTTGCCCCGGTCTCCGCTACACAAGGTGGCTGCTTTCTGAGATCACGCAGGAACTGATGGTCACAAGCATGTAAGGACCCTAGGTGCTCTGGATATTTGGTGTATAATGACCATTACATTGATAGAATACTATTACTTATGTTTGTTAACTAATAATGATTTAAGTAGACCCTATATTTCAAAGAAGGTCAAATCGACGGAAGTTGGCCCCGGAAACGTCAAAACAGACGTTGATTTCTGTAATGAGTTTGATAGCTTATTCAGACATACTTTTTCATAAATTAAATCCCCTTATATTACAATTTGATCTCATATCTATCTGCAGCATAATGTTGATTAATGTCTACTGTAAACTTTCATATTTTTGCGCATGTATATATTTGCGGATTGCCCACAAAATGCAATTTCACTTGTATTCAAATTCCCGGATTTTTGAATATGGTAGTAGTATGCCTATACTGGATAAATTTTCACTCTGTACATATTTTCACAGATTTTAACATATGTACAGCGCGAAATGTTTACAGTAACATAGAGCCCGGACATTGAGTCATTATAGTCTAATCCTTCCTTGGGTTCTGAAAATTGATAACTTTGTAAAAACTGTTTAGTGTTTAGCAATCTGTTAGATCGTGTCACACTCCATAACAATAGTTTCCATCTCCAGATAATCTCTGAAAACAAGCAACGTCTTACAGCTACACCAGTTCTGGTCGCACTTGATGGCCAATGTCCTCAGCCGATATCTTATCTAGGTCATTCTACCGCGATACCCAAGGTGTCCCCTGAGAGGACAGTATTCTCTATTTGTGTACAATTTACACTCTCCAAACATAGTTCTGTTTTTTTATAGTGCCTAACTGACAAATCAGGGGCTCTGCCCCTGAACCCCCTAATTTGTATGTATCAAACCTCCAGCTCTGAATTAATCAGAGACTACTTTTGTGAGGCTATGTCTCAGTTGACCCAGATCTACTTGACCTATTTCGGCTGGGGACATTGGTATTGAGTGTTTTCCCCAGTTCTAACATAACAAGCCATGCCGCAAAGAAACTTCAACTTGAGCAGTTACCATAGTGATGTAGGTCATGCCGCCGTAGTGACGTCACATTTGTGCCGCTGAGACGCTAGGAAAGTAGGATACAGTTTTCCCGTGCCGTTAAAAGGAGGGTGCTCATTGGTATCCCCTAGGCCTACTGTAGAACCTCTCTGATAAGCTGACCTTATTTTTGGGATTTTAGGCCTGATTCGGCTTATAGCATTGTTTCAAATAAAGGGGTCGACTTATAAGGGAGTTTTTTTATATCAAGCAAATCATAGTTAAACCATGTTTAAATGAGTTCAAACCCGGCCTATAATATTCTCTCATACTGGGGGGTGCACTTATAAGGGAGGTCGGCTTACTAGAGAGGTTTTACGGTACTTTTAGTAGGCCTCCCAATCCTCTCCTGTCAGTAGCCAGGGTAGGTGTAGGCCCTAAACCATAGCCATAGGCTAGGCCTATTAAACACCCTCCGTAAGGCTTCCGGGTTAGGCTAGTACAACTTACACTTAGACAAAACTCAGTCTAGATGTAGGCCTACTTGGTAAGCCTATTTTTGAATGTAGGGGGGGACACTTGGTAGGCCTAGGCTATTGGACCAGGAATTCCGCAACAGTCACGTATAGTAACAGAAGTAAAGGGCCAGTGGCATTGGGGCTATTCATTCATCTCTCCTATTAGGCCAAGCATAAATCACACCTAGCCTACATATAGCATCTAGCCTAGACATAGGCCTACCTACAGAATGCCCATCTACAAAAATGGCTACACCGGAACAGAGGAAGCTAAGTGACTGTAGAAGGGTCAAGCGTGACCTGGTGACCTGGGCCGTTTTGAAGGAGACTTTCGACCTAAGGCAATTTGTATGAACGTCCTGGAGACTTTTGCTCAAAATTGAGTATAGGTTAAAAGATCTAAAAAGTGACCTTGCGACCTGGGGGGCTTAAACCCCCAGTTCTTACTGCACGTCCAGTAACAGTCAGGGTGCAGTCGGGACAGGTACTCAGCTCTATATATAGGGGCGCTGGGCCTTTAATTAACTTAACACATGCCACCACTACCGGGTGTATAATAGTATAGGGCTCACTCTCACCAAACCAATGCAAGTGAAAAACGGCCGTACATGATCGGTGGCCGTACATGATCGGTGACGTACATGATCGGTGGCCGTACATGATCGGTGACGTACATGATCGGTGACGTACATGATCGGTGACGTACATGATCGGTGACGTACATGATCGGTGACGTACATGATCGGTGACGTACATGATCGGTGACGTACATGATCGGTGACTTACATGATCGGTGACGTACATGATCGGTGACGTACATGATCGGTGATTATTGACTGCCCAAGCCTTTCTGATCCTGATAAAACATAAGTAAACCTTACCAAGGTGTACATATGATGTGTGTCTTGACATGTAAAATGTTAGACATGTGTAGATTCGACTATTAAGAGAATTTTACTTGACATTTCAATCCCAATTATGTACGTCACGTGACGTACATGATCGGTGACGTACATGATCGGTGATTATTGACTTCCCTACCCTTTCTGACCATGATAAAACATAAATAAACATTACCTAGGTGTACATATGATGTGTGTCTTGACATGTAAGATGTTAGACATGTGTAGATGCAACGAGTAAGAGAAATTTACATGACATTTCAATACCGATCATGTACGTCATGTGACGTACATGATCGGCCATTATCTTCTGACTGCCTTAAATACTCTTTCTGACCATGTAGGTCTAAACATGTATAATCAAAGTCATGTGAAGCAGTGGGTTATAAGAAATTTTACATGACATTCCAAGCCGATCATGTATGTCATGTGACATACATGATCAGTTGTACATTGATTCCCCCCCTTTGGCCCCTACATATATTTTTTGGGAGTTATTTTTTTCTAATAAACCCCCAAAGATACATTACAGCCTGTAGGTATGGTTAGATGAGTTAAATACCGTTGTACAGGGGGTAACAGGTGGATTTTGTACTCTGCCGATCATGTACGGCCACCGATCATGTACGGCCACCGATCATGTACGGCCAAATAAAAGTTGCATCGATCTGGTGAGAGTGAGCCATAGACCTATGTGATTTGTTTGGGTTCAGAAAGGGGGGGGGGGTGATCCAAAGCAAAAGTTGTTCATCTGCTTCAACCCTTTACATCAACAAAGTACAATTATATAGGTTCTAGGCCTACAATTGAATTCTCTCCCCTGCCCCATTAAACTATAGCTTAAGGGGGCAGCGCTTATTTTACGCTAAGGATGATTCTTTATAGCCTCCCACCTCAAGAGGGATCAGGATTATTTACACTCCACCCATAAGATCAAATCCCACAATGCAAAAATTGGGCCTGAAAGTGTTGCGTATTGTGCTTCTTACAGGGGAGAGCTGCTGCCGATTTTGTAGATCGCAACACTCTTCTCGGGTAGTAGGGCCCCTCCAAATTCCACTGTACCAGTCAAAGTGTTGCTGATTAGGCTGTAATGCTGCGATTATAAGGTACACATCTAGTGTATGGGGGGAGTCACTTCACATATCTTAACTACAACAACCCAATCATTATGTATGTTACCATTTATGTCTCTCTTATATCAATATATTAGGAGTGACCCCCCTTATTTTCTAAACATTTTAGCTCTACCAAATCAGCAACATTTTCCAGGGGAATCAAGAGAAAATATCTAAATGTTTTGATCTCTGCTACTATGCAAATCACAGCACTTCCTTGCCAATGTTGGCCCCTTCTTAGCCATTATTAGCTCCCTCTTTAATAGCTGATATACCCAGCAAAATCGGCTAGGGGACGAATAAACTACATTTTCCTCCACTCTCTCGCGTTGTGGGATTTGACCTATAGAAGGGTCACAACTGTTTGTGTCGTTATGTCCCCCCTTCCCACGAAATCCGCCACATTCCCCCTGTAATTTCTCAATGATCCAGTGCCGAAGGCGCTGGTTTTTTATAATATTATTTCTTATTGATATGTTACAAATGGTTACAGGTATAATTTTCTAGTTATGGTTATGGTTTATGTATGCAAAAAAAAATAAATTAATTGTTCTATAAACTGTCAGCTAGCGGTAATATGAAAATGCATATAGTAAAGAGTCATGTAGCCGCCCTGGTCGACCAGAGGAGGACATGACACACTGAGGTTATTATTGAAATAAAAGCACGAGCTTGCTGGCGGAGAACGAGAACTCACTGCTGATCCTCTCCTGGTGTCATCGGCACTACCTCAGTCAACTAGTTATGATTTATAGATCATTGGAAAAAAATGATAATTTTTCAATTTTATGATTTTTTCCCATATTTTTCACTTTAAATAGCTCTGTAGACCTTAATAATTGGATTAGCCATTAAGTAAAATTGTGTTCCCTAGTAAATCATGTCTGGATTACATTTATATCATTAGACTGCACATTCTGAGGATATTCCATCCTATTGGGCTGTTCAAAGAAAGGTAACCTAAAAAAAACATGTTTTTGTTCCATTCACATTCCATCCCTAGCAACCGCCTTTTAATTCCAAGGAATTTTAAAGGGGCATTATATATGGCCTTATACTCCGCTCGTGTGTTGGGCCTATTGTTCTCACTGTAGGTTTATTCTGATATTCCTTTTCTACCACCCTGAGCGGAGGTTTTGTGGCTGCTGTCCAAAGGTTTTGTAGTTGATGTCCGGAGGTTTTGCAAATGCTGTCCGGAGGTTTCGTGGACTAGTCAATACAGAGAAAATATCTACCTTCTATGGGAGTCGAAACCTGCATTTATGCACAGTAAAGTTGAGCATCTTAACCATTTGCCCATGGCGCCTCCACATTAGCGTATTGACTAATCCCCTCATTCATACATCCAGTAGGTTTGATGATGACCCACCCACAGCATATTTAGCAATCACGTCAGAGCTCACTAAAGGTAGTAATGTATGTGTGCATTTATTGAGCTATCTTGGGTTTGCTAAAGGTCCCTACTACCTTATACATAGTGAAGCTGCCCTGCTTGCAAGACACTATGCCTATCGATAACATGTATGGTATAGTGGGTATGACGTGGCACTCTAAACCAAAATTATATAGGTTCGAACCCTGCCCCCACGGCCATGATTTCGATTTTATTTTTTATTTCTTTACTGATGAAATGATTTTCCAATAGAACCTGTTTGGGAACATTTTGTTTTTAAAACATATTTCCACATGTCCGTGTTATCAGAAGGAAAATCTAAGAAAAATGTTAGGGGGTAGAGGATTGAACTCATAATCTTGTGATTCACAGTGCAAAGCCGCATCCATTATACTACGGAGCTAGGCTATATGCCATCTCAGTAAAGTAGCATTGTACTGTCCAGCTTTGGGTCTTCTGGGTATAGACACTATAAAGTACAATTATAACATGTAAATCTATATAGGATGGAGTATAAGCTAGAAAACCTCCGCGGAGGTTTTCCATCACATAATTATATATAATATGCAATTCTGAGACAAAAACTACTCAAATTATAGATAATTAAATGTGTAGTTTCTGTCTCGAAACGGAGGGTAGAGAGTATCCTTAAGTTATCATAGAAATACAATGATAACCCACTTCCCCCTGTGTTAGTGGGGACCTTCATGATGGGGTCATGAAGGAGTAGAATAACTTCATCGAGAGCCTTCGACAATACCAATGGGCATACTGGATTCGTAAAAGGCGACAAAACTTGAGGGGTCTCGTGCCTTACTGCTGTGATCAGTCACATAAGCTGTTTTGGCACCCGCTGACCAGGTGGGTAGGACCAGGCAAATGAAAAGAGTAGGGGACGTGCCCCGGTAGCAGTTTTCTCCCTCACCTCATAGATGCAGTCATTCATTTCATAGATTCAATCATCCATAGATGCGGTCACTGCTGTATTGGGCAAGCAGCATATAAATATCTGTCCTGCTACTGCAAGGCAGACTACCACTATTTGTGGATGACTCCTTGCCTCCTCGAGATATGTCCCAGACGTCACAGTACACTTGGACGTTAAACAACCCAATCAATCAATCAATTAATCACTTTGATGTATTTTACAGGATGTACCTATGTCCCCAACTTACGACTAGGTCTGATAAGGAGTCCACACACGCGACAAATGCCATGATGTCATTGGGACAAAACTTTGTCATTTTCAATGTAAGATGCCCATTCTGTAGAAAGCTATATTATCAATATGGCTAGGTCAACACTTCTCTATTCAGTTTGGGCATTGATAATATGTTGTAAATGACCTGGTAGCAGCTGGGAGCTGTATACCTCAAGGTAGAAGCCGGGACAATATCCGTCTTTTCTGATAGAACTTGAAATAAACGACAATCCTGGTGATACTGTCCTTAGTTCTAGATCCATAAATGATAACAACACATATTACCTGCTCACATAAACCAGGATAATATCCCTCTCTTTAGATCAAAAAGTACTGCCTCCTGCGCAAATTTTGTTTTAAATTCCCCTAAATTAATCTTTTTTGAAATAAACCCAATATTACTAAATTTTGATTGAATAAACCGCTTAAAATATTGCCCCTTATGTGTTTCATATTTGCACCCTACATGTCTATATGTCTGCACCCCCAAGTGTCCACGCACCATAAATATCTGCACCTTCAGTGTCACCAAGGCACCAGCTACCCAGCTGAATAGTGAAAGTACCCATATGTCATATCTAAATTGTCACGGTTTTATTTCATTGTAGTTTTACCAGGTTTGGTCAACATATGTGAAACCAAAACGGAGCATTTTGTTGTATACAAAGCCAGTTAGGGCAGACACAGTCTCCACGCATAACGTAGCTGAAAAGCGCGAAGATGTGAAGACTTAGAGGTGTGGAGGGGGGGGGACCTTGGGGACGGAAGGCAGTATGGACATGTCAGGTGATGGGACTGTGGAGGGGTATAGGTAGAGACTTGAGGAGATGGCCGGGGAGGGTGTACCACTGCCTACACACCTTTGGAGGGAGGGGTGCCAACACTTTGATACACTCCTCAATGGTCAGCTTGAATGCAGCACCAGCAGAAATGGTGTGTACTACAATGTAAAGGCAGACTTAGAGAAAGATTATACCAGAAGTGTATATTTAAATTTTCTTAAAGACTGAATTGGCACATTTACATATTTTCATGGTAGAATGCTGGATAAAATAAGTAATTTCTGATATGTATTATTTTAAAGTCATAAATCTGATTACTCCATTATCTGTGGAACAAAGAAACACAAATGGAAATGGGTGAAATTGGAATTCTCTTTTAACCCTTTAAGGACAGGATGATGCCTTAATGCAACATGCCCATGGCGAGTATCTCGCCAGGGCTGCATTAATGCATCATGCCAACCCTATGGGGTTGAGGTACTCGTGGACAGTCGCCATGATGCAGCACTGGTGAGCCACTCGCTAGGGCTGCATTGGTGCATCATGACGACAAATTCTTGTAGCGACATCATCCTAAAACAGGGCCACTTTGTTTGAAGTATTATTACACATGTATATGATATGTGTGAATGCTTGGTTCCACTTTCTTTGTAAAGCAGATCACTTGAATTTTACATCGCTATTCACAAACATACAAAAAGTATATGCATAGTTATGGAAAAAATAGGTCTAAAAGTGTCTGACTTAAGGTGTGTCTTTGGGCGAATCTACCCTACTTATGATTCTCCTCAGTAAGTGAAAACATAATCCTAATTCTCAAAAGATGGTAATAGATAGCCGACTAAAATAATTGACCTTATAGGGGGCAAAACCAATGTAACCAGTGTTGGTAGGCCAGTGGTCGAAGGTTAATGGAGTCTTGAAATTGAGGCTGCAATTTAGACTAAGTCAATCAGTTTTTTAGATCTGATGTTTTTTTCTGGTAAAATAACAGTATAAGACAGTATAACCATGATAAATAATGAAGCCGATGACTGTTATTTGTTCCAAACCTTGGGAGTTTTGTAGATCGCACAACACGTACACTGGTGTAAGGATTAGGTCAGATTGACACAGTGGGACAACACACACACTCTCTGCCTGGGGGAGGCTGCAGCAGGGGTAGGTGTAGGGAGACTGGGGCAGATTGACACAGAGGGACACACACACTGTCTGCCTGGGGCGGCTGCAGCAGGGGTAGGTGTAGGGAGACTGGGGCAGATTGACACAGTGGGACACACACACTGTCTGCCTGGGGTTGGCTGCAGCAGGGGTAGGTGTAGGGAGACTGGGGCAGATTAACACAGTGGGACACACACACTGTCTGCCTGGGGTTGGCTGCAGCAGGGGTAGGTGTAGGGAGACTGGGGCAGATTGACACAGTGGGACACACACACTGTCTGCCTGGGGGCGGCTGCAGCAGGGGTAGGTGTAGGGAGACTGGGGCAGATTGACACAGTGGGACACACACACTGTCTGCCTGGGGTTGGCTGCAGCAGGGGTAGGTGTAGGGAGACTGGGGCAGATTGACACAGTGGGACACACACACTGTCTGCCTGGGGGTGGCTGCAGCAGGGGTAGGTGTAAGGAGACTGGGGCAGATGAATACAGTGGCATAGTTTTGAGACAATATGACAGCAGTGACTAAACTAATCTCAAATAACAAATAAAGTGACTAAAACCGAAAAAAATCTTAATGCAGTAAAACTTCGTTCTTACAGACTCTTTTATAAAGGATTTTGTTATAAGAAACTAATTGTTAAGATTATGGCTTTCTCTTATACATTTCTATAGTATAAAAACTCCTTTCAAACACAGTACTGGTGCTCTAAATTGCTTTATACAAAGTAAATTTATATGGGTATCAGAGGAAAAAGGTTTTAAAACATCATTAGCGTCACCATGGCCTGTCATGTCAACTGTGCAGCCATGGGGGGGGGGGGGGGGTGGGCTTCTTTCATTTAGAACTCCAACCAAAAGTCAGGGCAGTGAGGGAGGGTGTCTTTTCCTTTGAACTCCTACCTCCAGTTAAGGCAGTGAGGGGAAGCTTTCCCTATAAACTCCAGGCCACCTCCCAACTCTCACACCTCCAACACTACCCCCTCCTACCTATCCCTACCTCTGCTGCCACCTCCCAACTCTCACACCTCCAACACTGCCCCTCCTACCCATCCCTACCTCTGCTGCTGCCTCCCAACTCTCACACCTCCAACACTGCCCCTCCTACCTATCCCTACCTTTCCTGCCGCTTCCCAACTCTCACACCTCCAACACTACCCCCTCCTACCTATCCCTACCTCTCCTGCCGCCTCCAAACTCTCACACCTCCAACACTGCCCCTCCTACCCATCCCTACCTCTGCTGCTGCCTCCCAACTCTCACACCTCCAACACTGCCCCCTCCTACCCATCCCTACCTTTCCTGCCGCCTCCCAACTCTCACACCTCCAACACTAGCCTTTTCCTACCACCTCAAGGTGGCAGGAGAGTTGCCATAACACACTGTACATGCTAAATGCATCGGGTGACATCCATGCTTTTGCTACAAATCATTTTTACTGCGCCTCACCACCTTGTAGCACCCACCTGGTGCCCACAGTCAGGTCATAAAAGGTCAATTTGGTTACTAAGAAATTTGTTTATAACAAATTAGTCTTACTGGTAACAAGGTGTTTTTATCAACAAAGTTTTACTGTATAAACACTTCAATCAAGTCTTCATAGTTGCTGCCTACCTTTGGTGTCACTTCGTGGACTGTGGTTGGAGACAGCGGTGTGCAGACAGTGCTTGGTGTCTAAGACTGTGCTTGGTGCTTCTGTGGTGGGAGCTGAAGGTGGCTGATGGTTGATGGGGTCTCAGCGGTTGCTGGAAGGTCTTCCTGATGTAACGTCCAACGGCCAACTTGAGTTTACTGTGATGTATCTTTATACTTTATACCCTTTTGTGTTCAACCACTGTGTCATTCAGAGAAAGTGATTCAGAAAAGGTATGACGTCAATCGTGTACAGAGAGAATCGGCCTCTACTGGGGGGTAGGGGGCTTTTATTCGTGTTCTTCAAGCACCTTGACATTTCAAATTGAGAACCAGGACACATAAGTATTTAATAACTCTATTAAGAATGTCACTTAGGTATGATGTATGGCTAACCATGACAGGTAATTGATGACCAGAAAACTTGAGTTAAAAATTAGCATTTAGGATAATGTTAATAAATGTGTATGATATCAGTAAATCACTTTCTAAGTGACCCACTTAGTTGAAATTAAATTTGAACGCCAATTTTGTATACTAATAGGTTGCTGGATCCGGGTGTCACTACGTTCAACCGTTGAGAAGCAAATTACTGTTCGGTAGTTTAGAAGTATCTGAAAAGACTGAACTTTACCTCAAGCTCCATAAAAATCTGGACTGAGGCAGGGAGCAATTCTAACATGATACATGAGTAGTAACTTATGTTGTCAATTTGATCAAAACAAGCCTGACTTTGTCCTGATCCTATAAGCTGCACCGGCAATATAACTTGCATACTAGCCACGGCTTCAATGCAATGTTTTAAGGTGCTCTAAGGCATTAAGATGGACACTGAATTACCATATTTTTTACAGAGCCGATGGCACATGACGTCAGTGGTGCCCCTTATATAATGTACAGCTGGGGCGGGGGGGGGGGGGGGGTAGGTTTCAGTTGGTGACTTGTTGATGGGTTGTTCAAGCACCGTGACATTCCTGAAACCAGTAACATATGAAGTCAGTGGTGCATGGGGGTACGAGGTACACGATACAAAATTGCTCATTATCGTGATGGTAAATCTTGAAATATAGAATATCACTACCATAATATTCTTATAAAATCTCGCATATAAGCCACTCCCTGACTTTGTCCTGATCCTATAAGCAGCACTGGCGATCTGACTTGTGCAATAGCTGTGGCTTCTACGCAATGCTTTATTGTTTATGGTACTTTAAAGCATGAACAGGCCCTCAAAGGGTTAACACTGGGAGGGTGAAAGTGCCGTTACTGTCACCTGACCATTTCATACCTATCACGGATGGGTAGACGCTAATGCCAGACCATAGGCATTACATGCATTGCCCCCCACCATCACACAAACACCATTCCTTTTGGATTCAGAACTTGATGTAAGGCATTACCTTTTGATCTTTTGGTAAATGGCTCCGTTTAGGTCCCCTGACAAGATTTATGAATGTTAGGTATTGTGTGACTGGCTCTGACTAACTAGTTTCTTATGGATGGTTGAATGTGGTGGGCCTTGGAGAGGAGGGGGGGGGTGGATACCTGTGTCACATGTCTCAGTGGAGGCAGCACCCATTCAGTGTGTGTGTGTAATAGAGGAGAGGGGGGTGGACACATGAAGGGAGGCTAATGTCAGTCTGGGCAGAAGGCCAAGGTGATGCCCCGGCAATGCATTCCTGGTCTTTAAGAGATCATGTGTGTATTTAACTTGCAGGAAAGGGGGGGCTGTGAGATGAGGGATCACGAAAGCAGACACCTGTGTTCCCAGGAGAAGGGCCCAACTTCACAAACGGTGTTGGCTCAGTACTCAATATGCGAGAAGATTCCAACTTTTGAATGCATGTTCTTTTAGGTATACAATAGGTAGAGGGCATAGAGGTAAAAATCTTAAGGTATCCAGGTCAAAAATGTAGTAAATAGCTTTGGATCCCCCTCATCCACTTTCCACGAAAATGCACTGAATGTCTTCGAACCCCCCTCATCCAACCTGGAAATTAAAGCGCCCTATTCAAAACTGTCTTAGATGTCTTAGATATCAGTAGAAGTGGGGTGGGGGGGGGAACTGACAAATGTGTCATCATATTCCGTGAAGGTCATGACTGGAATCACTTTGCACATCGACAGGTAAGTGTTTTTGCATAATTAAAAAAAATAATTGGAATGCTCACAAAAGGGAGTATTCCATTAAGGGGTGAGGGGTGGGGGGGGGGTGGACTGGTAGATGTCAGATTAGTGCAGATACCAGGGCCAGGCTATTGTAGGCTAGTTAAATGCTGGGTTTAATGCCTGTGTGTGGGCCTATAGGCCTATCGCTGGCGTAAATCCATTGCCTATCACCGTCCCCCCTTTAGGGATGTTTTTTTCCCTATAGCGATGTATAGGACACCCGAGTCTTGGCCAGCGTCTATCCTACCAGTTCGATAGCCTTGGGGCAGGCTGTCATCCTACCTGAGTATACATCTTCTAGTTACTGTACCTCTATCAAGCATACCGTAAAACCTGGCGTATAGGCCGCGGCTAGTATGCAAGTCAGATCACCAGTGCAGCTTGTAGGATCGGCACAGAGTCAGGGTCTGCTTATACGTGACGTCTTGCTTTTATGATAAAGTAAAAGAGTCACCTTAATCAGGTCGCTGGTGTGGCTTATAGGATCTCCCTAGTGTCAGGGTGCGGCTTATATATGTGAGTTAGGCTCATAGGCAAGGTTTTATGGTAGGTATTAATTAATAACACCGAAGTCCAAGCTACTTTAATTAGCATTTTCATCTAGATAAAGATATTTTCTATTTTATCCTGGTTTGAAGTTGGACCTGTATTGACCAATACACAATACACACCCATGGGTATCAAGGGAAAATCAGGTTCGCTACCATATCATATACTGTAGGTGGCTTAAAATCAAAGAGGGAATAAATTTGCCTATGCCTTTTTTTGCAAGATAAAATATTAGCATATGTTACAGACAGGGAGGGTGGCAGGGCAAACACCAGTGAGGTGTTCTATCGCTGGTCCATGACACATACTCTAGTCTGGTATACATCAGGTGGAGAGATTTATATGATTGGCTGGTAAACAGGTCAATCTTTTATAGGGATATTGTTAGATATTATATAGGTACGTACCAGACTATTATATAGGGACATACTTAGCCGTTAAATAGGTGCATGGTCGACAAGGGGCGATACAGCAAGGGGCGAGACGGCAAGGGGCGAGACGGCAATCTATTTAACTATGTGTATAACTAATGTTTGAGTCTGGCATCAGTTTAGAGAACTGGATGACCAGTGGGGTACTGTTGGACAATGGAATCAGCTATTTTAGACTCCCAGTGGTAACATTTAAGGGCAGCATAGTTGTCTAAAGCTAGATACACATTCATCATCATAATGCATGAATCGTGCTGATCTTACCCCCTCCCTCCCAGTACTTAGTCGTCAAAGATGGGTAGACACTAATGCGATGCAGCTTCTGTACATAGTGCCGAGGCCCTTACTCCCCTCCCCAATATATAAGTATAAAGAGGATCATATGACTAATCCATATAATTGATGATTATAGTACTGAAGCATTATATATCTTCAAGCCTATCCATATATGTCGGACCTCCCCCTACTGTACTCTCTGACTCTCTTTGGGAACTGCAGGAAGGGAGAGGTGTATTGCCAGGAAAGGGCAGAGGTACTGCTTCCACTAAGAGTTAAACCTTAGCCACATGCATGAATTTTCCAAGAGACAGTTAAGAGGATAGGGTGCCTGGATAACAGGGTCGGTAGGCTCATGATGAACACCAGTGGACATGAATACACTATGACTCTATTAGGGATGTCACTTAGATATGATGAATGACACCACTTTTATAGTCAAACCAAGCATGTATGGTTAATCTTGAGAGGTAATTGGTGATCACAAGACAAAATTGCTCTAATAGAAATGTCAGTTTGATCTAATGAATGGTCCGCCTCTGTTCAGCTTTGGAGCTATGGTTTCTACTGTAATATAGCGTCTACTACCAACCTCCCCCATTCATCTATTATAATGATGTCATATACATGCCCTATTCATATATTAATATAATGACTTTAGTTCTGAAGCATTGTACATAAATATGGGCCTTCCAGACATGGTAGATTGACCACTTCTGTACCATGTTTTTAATGTCTGACAGTGTTGGGGATGAGGTCAAAAGGAGCGACAGGTGTCTGTTGAGGAGGGGGCAGGGGTGCTATCACCATAACAGGTAAAAATTCTACCTTCCCCTTGCCCCATAGTGTCTACTATCAAGCAGATGCATGAGTATAGGATACGTGACATGAGGATGCGTGACGTGAGGAGACGTTACGCAAGGAGACATTATGCGAGGAGAGGTTACGTGACGAGACGAGACGTGACGAGAGTAGATATGACATGACTAGACGTGACATGACTAAACGTGACGTTACGTTACGAGAAGTGACGTGGCAAGATGTGACGTGAAATGACTATAAGTGACATGATGAGACGTGACATGACGTGAAGAGACGTGACGTGATGTGATGAGAAGTGACGTGAGGAAAAGTGACGTGAGGAGAAGTGACGTGACGTGACGAGACGAGACGAGACGAGACAAGATGAGAATAGGAGATGAGAATAGGAGAATAGATGAGAATAGGAGACGAGATGAGAATAGGAGAGGCAAAGCCAAAGCTAACCACAGCAGCGTTGCCCATTGGGCCTTTATTACTGGAATAGGCAAGAGGTTCCTGAGCAGTTTTAGTCATGCTGCCTTAATTCAATTTTGCCTTTAAGTCACTTATAGCTTTAATCTTATAATAATACTCACATAATTAATTATACCACACATATATACCTCACCATGGCTCCCTCCTCCTGTTGATCCGCCGTACCTCTACCCACTCCTCCCCTCACTAGCAAGCACACTCTCCACCCTAAGAGACTGCATGTCTTTACTCCTCCCCTTCTGTCCCTGTGATTACCCACTCTCTACCACAATGCACTGTCTCCTCCTCCAGTGCAGTAGTGGTGCACTCTACACCCTGGTGCACTGTCCTCCTACATTACTTCACCTACAGTAGGGAGTTCCATTGAAAATTTAAAAAAGACTACTATACAATTTAAGATGTGGACCTGATAGAGAAGACCCATACTAAGTCAATAAAAAAACCAGAATGATAAAGATATAAAAGTAAATGCTTGGGAGCTTGGAAGATGGAAAAGTCCCTACACCTTTACCCCACCCACTGCCTGTTGTATCTACCAGGTCCGTGGCACCTGTACTGAGTATATACTGGGGCTTGCAGCACACTGAGTAATCACCCTGCGTCTAGCCACAGGGCCAGGTGAGGGGAAATACATGAAGTCTACATTTTAATAGATTAGCAACTGTATGAGATACATACCTCATTATTTTACCATTATAAAATATAATTCAAGATGTATCTTTTGTTATTGCCATTTAGGGCATTGGTTACTTTATTGTGACCTCCATTAGGCTTAGAATCAGGGAGAAATGGGAATAATTATTCAGTTTTTAATTGTGCATTCCATTCTCATATATCTAGTCTATAAGAGGACCATACCCCTTTTTATTTTATCATTCTGCTTCCATTAAACAGCACTATTTAACTATGTCTATTGACCAATTCATTGACCAAACATGATAAACAAAGGAGTGGGTTGGGGATGTGGCCCTGTTTGTGTAAAATAGTACCATGCCTTTTGATTTGATGTAATATGGCTAGATTTCCCTGGATTCAGCATTAAAGGTATACACCACAATCTACGCATATGGCACCTGGTGGCGAAAAAACAGAACTACCTGCAACCATGAATTAGCTAGATTGTGTTGTATACCTTTAAGTGAGAGGTGTTTGTTGCATGCTAATACAGATACCTCCCTGCGTGCTGCTGCCTCCCGTGTTTATGCACACCATGCCCCTCCACCACCTCCCTGGTACCGCCTCCCATCTCCCCTCCCGGGGTCTCTTTAAAGGGTTGACAGTCAAATATGTACTACCTTCCATCTGCAGCAACATCCTGTGTATCAATAGACCAATGCAGCAAGGTGACCCTTTCATAATAAAGTTGTGTCTACATTGGTTTTAGCAGAATCCTCACAGCCTTGTCTGTAATGACTATGTTTGCAAACGTTTTATATCGGAGGATTCCCAGGACAATTATCTTTCTAATAGTATATCAGAATGCAAGATTTTGAGGTTATATTTATGTATTTTTCCATCCCACTTCAGATATGTTCAAAAGCTTTATCAACAACTTTTCTAAAAAGTCACCATTGGTCTATAGCATGATACACGTACATAAATGCCTATGGATAGTGATGGATACCATAGCGCTAATGTAAAGCACACACAGGGCTTGTACAATACATTACGGATTGTGTGTTAATTGTTTTTGAATTTGGATTTGTTAAGGAAAAGATCTTTTACTAACAACAGGGGAGGGTTAGTGGATTTTTGCGGGAGTGGGTCAGAATATTTTCCCCCCCCAGGCAGATTGAAATTGAGCGTAGGCCCTTTGAGCTAAAGTAAAGCTTATGCTGTCAGTAATGCAGTCAGCTATGAATGAATTGCATATTGACCACCTTTATTCATCATTCAATTCTGGTTTACCAAAATGTCTAAAGTAATTGCAGGAGGGGAGAGGTGTATTGTGAGGAAAGGGCAGAGGTGCTTTTGCCACATACATGAACTTTACAAGAAACAACTGCTGGGCTGAATGTGATAGAACTAGGTCCTGCCACAACTCTTCCACTAAGAGTTGAACCTTTTGGCATAAACATAAATTTTCAAAGAAACAATTAAGAGGATAGGGTGCCTGGACAACATAGCTGCACGGCTCATGATGAGAAGTAATTGGACACTAGCAGATATAAGTACATTATGACCCAATTAGGGATGTCACCTGAATATGATGAATGACAGGGCTTTTATAGTCAAACCATGAACTTATGGTTATTTAGAGAGGTAATATGTGACCATAAGACATAAGAACATAATTGCTCTAATAGAAAAGTCAGTTAGATCTGATGAATAGCCCCCCCCCTAGAGTCCATGACCAACCTCCCCCCCCCCCATTCATCTATCAAAGGGTAAACAGTGAAATATGTCCCTTTGTCTTACCTTCCATATGCAGTAACATTACATGTACATTGATGTCTATGGATAGTCATGGATACCACAGTTCTAATGTTTACATGTATAGGTACTTGTACCCCACGAGATCACGGGAAGCGACACATGACGAAGCGATACTTGATCATGATATGTATACATGTACCGGTACATGTACCTTGTAAAAGGTGTACTATAGGCCCCCTATACATCATGATATGCATGGGACGGTGCGGGAGGGGACGGTGCGGGAGGGGACGGTGCGGGAGGGGACGGTGCGGGAGGGGACGGTGCGTGAGGGGACGGTGCGTGAGGGGACGGTGCGGGAGGGGAAGGTGCGGGAGGGGACGGTGCAGGAGGGGACGGTGCGGGAGGGGACGGTGCGGGAGGGGACGGTGCGGGAGGGGACGGTGCGGGAGGGGACGGTGCGGGAGGGGACGGTGCGGGAGGGGACGGTGCGGGAGGGGACGGTGCGGGAGGGGACGGTGCGGGAGGGGACGGTGCGGGAGGGGACGGTGCGGGAGGGGACGGTGCGGGAGGGGACGGTGCGGGAGGGGACGGTGCGGGAGGGGACGGTGCGGGAGGGGACGGTGCGGGAGGGGACGGTGCGGGAGGGGACGGTGCGGGAGGGGACGGTGCGGGAGGGGACGGTGCGGGAGGGGACGGTGCGGGAGGGGACGGTGCGGGAGGGGACGGTGCGGGAGGGGACGGTGCGGGAGGGGACGGTGCGGGAGGGGACGGTGCGGGGGGGGACGGTGCGGGGGGGACGGTGCGGCGGGGGACGGTGCGGCGGGGGACGGTGCGGGGGGGACGGTGCGGCGGGGGACGGTGCGGCGGGGGACGGTGCGGCGGGGGACGGTGCGGCAGGGGACGGTGCGGCGGGGGACGGTGCGGCGGGGGACGGTGCGGCGGGGGACGGTGCGGCGGGGGACGGTGCGGCGGGGGACGGTGCGGCAGGGGACGGTGCGGCGGGGGGCGGTGCGGCGGGGGACGGTGCGGCAGGGGACGGTGGGGCAGGGGACGGTGGGGCAGGGGACGGTGCGGCAGGGGGCGGTGCGGCAGGGGGCGGTGCGGCAGGGGGCGGTGCGGGAGGGGACGGTGCGGGAGGGGACGGTGCGGGAGGGGACGGTGCGGGAGGGGACGGTGCGGGAGGGGACGGTGCGGGAGGGGACGGTGTGGGAGGGGACTGTGCGGGAGGGGACGGTGCGGGAGGGGACGGTGCGGGAGGGGACGGTGCGGGAGGGGAAGGTGCGGGAGGGGACGGTGCGGGAGGGGACTGTGCGGGAGGGGACGGTGCGGGAGGGGACGGTGCGGGAGGGGACGGTGCGGGAGGGGACGGTGCGGGAGGGGACGGTGCGGCAGGGGGCGGTGCGGCAGGGGGCGGTGCGGGAGGGGACGGTGCGGGAGGGGGCGGTGCGGCAACTAGACAGATTCATGAGAGTAATATACCGGAAAATGACTTCTTCCGCCCTCTGCTAATAACTTAATGCAATACTCTTGGCATCAATTTGCTTTCATCATTCCAAAAGTCTCCAGGTTAACCTCAACCTTCTCACTAGTGACGATTAACCAAAAGTAGGTCGTGCCATACCTCTTGCACTTAGAGTTGAAACTTTGGCAAATACATGAATCTTGTGACCACAAGACATAAGTACAAAATTGCTCTATTAGAAATGTCAGGTAGATGAATGGCCCAACTGTATTAAGCTGTGGAGCTATGGGTCATACCGTGATAAAGTGTCCACCACCACCCTTCGCCCCCCCCCCCCTTCAGCTCAATCATCTATTATAAAGATTTCATAATTATGCCCTTTTCATATATAAATGTAATGACTTTAATTATCAAGTATTGTCCTACACATGACAAGGTGACCCATGACAAGGCAACACGTGAATGCAGCACACGTGAATGCAGCACACGTGAATGCAGCACACGTGAATGCAGCACACGTGAATGCAGCACATGTGAATGCAGCACACGTGAATGCAGCACACGTGAATGCAGCACACGTGAATGCAGCACACGTGAATGCAGCACTGGCCTGTTGCTTGCTAGGCTAATATTCATGCATCATCAGGTATCATGCATTAAGGTATCATGTATTTATATATGTAGGGCTTGTGTGTTAATTGTTTTTGAATTTGGTCATGTTATATGTGTATGTATACATGTGTTCCGGTATATGTATACATGTACTGGTACATGTACCTTGTAATAGGTGTACTATAGGCCCCCAATACATTATGATATGCAGCTAATTTAGCTTGCACACTCTTTGATTCCGATTAAAAAATATAATAATAGTTATAGAAAGTATACATCATTCTGATGTAGTAGGTGCTACCCTGTGTGGAGTTCCAGATGAGTATGCACTTATCCTGCTAGGCTCTCCCCCCCCCTCCAGCAAATCAACATGAGGATGCTTTCACATTACCATCGGCTTGTTTAAGCAATTAAGTGGATGAAACAAAATATGCTAGTCCTGTACAAATCATACCTATTTATGACCATACATAATAGAAATTGAGAATAATTGGTCTTCTGACATCAGTTCTTTCTCTCCCATTATCTTCTACATTATTTTCAAAATAAAGTAGAGAAACGTTCCCTTAACTTTGTATGACAGCATTGAGAATATATTGTCTATTGATTTCTATAGGGACACATGGTATCCATCCTGGGAGATGAGTTAAAGATAACATACACCAATATTTAGACATTTCACTCTTTAAAGATACATTGAGGCTCCTCCTCAACTAAAGTACTCCACATGAAAAACTATTTGAATCTACATGTTTATATATATATTGGTGTATTTATGATCAGATATCATGGTACTAGTCTATCCCCTACATGTTTTCACTTGATTGTTGTACTCCCTTTATGCACCTGGAGATTGAGTGAACCAGGACCTCCTGCAACCCCAAGTGCCCTTACATGCCCAGCACTTATAATATGAGGCCCAGCAATTAATGTTTTAGGTTGTCCTAGTAAGGGAGGGTGGATAGGGAGAGGAGTCCCCAGGTCAGTACCACTCAACATTTGTATACTCAGTATGTAGCCTGCATACCTGTGCTAACAGGTTTGATTGACCCCTAAAGGGTTGGCATGAGGCATTAATACATTATGACAGGCATAGCATAATAAAGCCCTATGCAGCCCTTAAAGGCTTAGTGACACAACTAATGGGTGTCTTTATCCAAGCATGTATAACTGGCTGTTGGTGGTGGTGGTGGTGGGGATCAAATCTAGGAGGGATCCCTGCATACCTATAAACTTCACAATTAACTGTAAATACCATACTGTATTTACGGGCTATGATTCAGATAAGGGTCAGCCCGTATTAATGCAGGGAGTATCTATAGTGAGCCAGGGCTGCATTAATGCATAATTTAACTAGGAGTGTGAAATACTACAGAAAATGTATTCTATAACCTACTCAATTGCAGTTATAATTTCCTCAGCCCAATAAACTAATGTGTCATAACTGGTATTTTGTGACTAGTTTGTCATGACTAGGGTGTCCTGACTAGTGTGTCATCACTAGTGTGCTATAACTAATGAATAATAAAGCACTATGCAGCCTTTCATCCCTAGTGTGTCATGACTAGTTAGTTGTGACTAGTGTGTCATGACTAGTGTGTCATGACTAGTTAGTTGTGACTAGTGTGTCATGACTAGTGTGTCATGACTAGTTAGTTGTGACTAGTGTGTCATGACTAGTGTGTCATGACTAGTTAGTTGTGACTAGTGTGTCATGACTAGTGTGTCATGACTAGTTAGTTGTGACTAGTGTGTCATGACTAGTGTGTCATGACTAGTTAGTTGTGACTAGTGTGTCATGACTAGTGTGTCATGACTAGTTAGTTGTGACTAGTGTGTCATGACTAGTTAGTTGTGACTAGTGTGTCATGACTAGTTAGTTGTGACTAGTGTGTCATGACAAGTGGTTCATGACTAGTGGTTCATGACTGAGTATGTATATGATTCCTAGATATTCCAAGTCAAATTAGACCTACTTCAGGTTTATTTAAAGAATGACGATCTTTACAATAAATGAATAGACCCTGTATGAAGATAAAGGAGTAGCAAAGTGCTTAATAACATTTATTTCTTTAAAATGAAAATATGCTTGGAGGTTCATCAAAGAAACACATTATAGGCCTACCTCTCCTCTCCTCCTCCTCACCCTGCCCCCTATACCGCGAATTGAGCATTGAGCGTGGGGGGGGGGGGGGAGGGGAGGGTAACTACACACACACACACAACATTACCTCTCCATAGCGATCTGTCCAGTCACATATTACTGGTAAGCTTACAATTGTAGTACATCTTGATTAAGAGGTGTACTGATAAATCACATAGATATATACCTATCACAAATTTCATGGTTCACAATGGATGGTGCACTTTGTTAAAGATGGGTTAAGAGTTACTTTGGGGTGGACTTTTATTTTTCATTTAAAGTATGAATTATTGTCCATAATGTGCATACAAATGTGTGTGTAGCATAAACTATCATTCCTATACTGAAACATACATAGAATAGAAAGAAACCATGCCAGAATAGGTCCTGTGACCCCACTGTATTACAAAAACAGGCCCTCACCTTGAATTTATGCATTTCTAAGTGTTAGATGCATTTAGAAGTTTACACACACATTGATATAGGCATTATGAATACGAATACAATGTGTAACAGAAAAATTAAAATTGACCCCAAATTAGCTCCTAACCCATATTTAAAATGAGTTCAACAGGGGAGTGTTTGATACCAAAAGAAGCATATTTTTTATCCCTAGGCATAGGGCCTACAGCAGGCAGAACGGTATAGGCCTAGGCCTATATACTGTAAACGTTTATATTTTTGCGCAGCTAAATTTTCGCGCACCTACCATAGAAAGACATGTTTGCGCAATGATATTTCTGCGCACCTGTGAGCATTACATATTTATCTACATGCCATTTTTTACGGTTTGTAAATCAGACAATTATTAAGGATATCAGAGCCCAAAGTGTGTCACCCTATATATCATATGAACTGTAAATGTAATGCACAAGGGAGGATGGGTTTCTAGGGATCCGATACATAGAAGGAAAAAAAGACACACTTTTATACATGCTACTTATTAAGTCACCCATTAGCAGTATAAATACAAATAACAATATCTAGTGCTACACATCATTGGAAAGCTAATTTTCTTGGCGTAATTTTCGGGCACATCATAATTTCGCGCACTTAAGCACGTGCGCGAAAATATGTACTGAGCTGAAAGTAATACGTTTACGGTAGCCATACCCACCAGCCCTCACCCTTCCCTCCTTTGTTGCACACTAATTCATTGAGGATGGGCTGCCAGTGCTGGAACAGCGAACCAAAGAATGGGCCTCCCATTGCCATCCCCCTCCCCCTGTTTCTCTAACACCCCTCGCCTATTAATACACCACACTTCTTCTCCTATCAATGTACCATATCCCTAGACAGGCCGCTTGAACCTCTTGATTTATATGATGAAGTACTTACTTATTCACAGGTCTTGTCTGGTCCCTGTCTGGAGCCAGCGGGTGCTGTGTAGTCTCCACCAGAAGCTTACAGTTGTAAACGCACATGCACTCCTCCACGGGCACTTAAACCTTGTTTAACTTGTAAATTAAAGAGCTCTGCCCTGAGGTAGCAATACAAGCCTACCAAGTCCAGAGCATATCAAATTAATGTACTTTCCAAACACAATTTTGTCACATTCTTTCTTAGCACCACACTTTTTCCTAACCTTATTTAGACCAACAATGCGCATAATGGGCTATTCAAGTATAACATCATCAATGAGGAGTATGGGGTATATAGAGAAGGATGGCCATGTTGTTATTAAATGATGACACAGGGAGGGTTTTTGGGAAATGTCTGTAAAGCCATTACTTCATACTTGAATGGCCTCTAATTTCGCAAACATCCATGCATGTATGTATATATATTTGAATGTATGTCTATATTTGTCAATGAATCTGGCTGCTACAGGGGGAGGGAGTGGAGAGAAAGGGAGGGGAGGGGAAGGGAGGTTAGGGGAGGGGAGGGGAGGGGAGGGGAGGGGAGGGGAGGTGACTGGTCCTCTACCTCTTGTATATATGTATATATATATGTATATATATATACGTACATATATACATAAATATATATACACACATATACACATTTATGTACATATACTGTAAACGTATATATTTTCACGCATGTATATATATTTTCGTGAATTGACTATAAAGTGCACTTTCACGTGTATTTAAATTCACAGATTTTGGAGTTTTAGTTTTATGACTATACTGGATAAATATTCGCTCTTTACATATCTGAAAATCATGAAAATATGTACAGCGCGGAATAATGTATGTTTACAGTGTATGATAGAGTAGGAAGGTAGGCTTCACCATGACAGGTAATTGCAGACGGCTACCATAAGTGCACAATGCCTCTGTCAAGGAGGTTAGTTAGATATAATGTATGGCTCTTACAGTCAACGCTCAGCCAACAATGAGAGGTAATTGACATAAGTATAAAATTAGTATTTAGGATGTCACTTGGATAATGTTAAATGGCGATGTTACGTCCAACCGCATGGTACCATGTGCAGGCTGTGATGTTAATGAATGTGCATGATGCCAAGTGCATAAGTGCATAATATTTTGACCACTGTAAAGGGGGGCGGCCAAAAGAATTTCATCCCTTTTCGGTAAAGATCCTGTGGACTACTACAGTGCTAAGATGGGGGGGGGGGGGCTTAAAAATTCAAACCTGGGGGGTCCAGAAAAGTTTAGACCCCACTCAAGGCGGGAGGAGAGGCTTGTGTTATGATCCACCAACCCTCCCTGTTCTTATAATGACTACCTTAAAACCCACCCTATAAGACAAATTTCATTTGGCGTTTTTATTTTCTATTAGCTGGTATTTTTTCAGAAATTGGGGGTTTGGCTTATAGATGGGGAATTGATACATTAGAATAATCAGAAAATGATATTTAAACCTATTTTTGTATAGGACAGTTTTCTTTCTCAAGTTTGGGGTTTATTTTATAGGTGGGGGTCGTTCTATATGTGGGGTTTTATGGTACTCCCTCACAAAGAAAACGAACCAAGGCTCTAGCCTAGAGAGTGGTATTATTTCGGTATTCTTTTGGGAATCTTTGTCACTCCCATAGCAGCAGCGAGTGACTTGGGGCACACTATAGGGCGTATTGTGTTACTGTACTATGCTGTCTATAGAGGGTTAGGTCCTCATTCACTCAGCCCTTGTCAGGTGTCTGCATGCATCCCAGGCACTCCCATCAGTAGGTGCTCCAGTACAGCCTGTTGTTTAACCCTTTGGTAGACTCAGCCCTATTTATAGAGCAGGTGGGGGCTTAACCCAGACTCACCCCACTCACCCCCACTTACCCAAACTCACCCCCACTCACCCCCACTCACCCCACTCACCCCCACTCACCCCACTCACCCCACTCACCCCCACTCACCCCACTCACCCCACTCACCCCCACTCACCCCCACTCACCCCCACTCACCCCCACTCACCCCCACTCACCCCCCACACACACTGATTCCCCTAAACACCCAAACTAAACCTAAACACCCCCACTCACCCCCCACACACCAAACTCAACCTAAACACCCAAACTCGACCTAAACACCTAAACTTGACCTAAACAGCCCCACTCACCCCACTCACTCCCACTCACCTCTGCTCACCCCAAACACCCCCAAACACCCCCATTCACCCCCAAACACCCTAAACACCCCGAAGCACCGCTACTCACCCTACACCCCCCCTAACACCCCCCCCCTATCTTAATACACAAGCGGGCTGTAAGGTAGATAGTTTGCCCCATGCCTTGACTCCTGACAAAATGTACACATATTTTGTGTAATTGACTGACTAATTGGTGTGGTATGGGCAGGTGGACAAGATTACACATGTAATGTCTTATGTAATTGGTTGTGACTGACACTTTGAGGGAAGCATTTTGCTTTAATGTCCCTGTTCGAAATGATGCATGAATCCAGTTCCAGCAAGTACTCACTGGTGCTTCATTCATTCATACCCTTTAGGAGTCTATTGCCTCCATAATGATATTTCTTTGCCAGGGCTGCACTCATGCATCATGATGACAGAGAATATACAGCTTTGATGCAGTCTTCAAAGGGATAACTGGTGTCCTCTGGCGGGATAAGTTTGGGGAGGTAGGGGTGGTGGTGTCTGTGTGGAGGTACACCCAACGTCTCATGCAGACAGTGCTAGCATGTGTGTGTATAGGCCCAGGGGAAGCAGAAACTCAATGTAACGCTCCGGCAGTTCATTTCTGTCCTTTTAAAAAACAGAGGTCTACACAAAGTGATGGGAAAGTGGCCTTTTTAATGTTTGTCCGTGCACCTGGGAGAGCTATCCCGTATTTGACGATGTATGTACCTCTGACCAAATGACCCATAAGTGGTTGATTTTGAACAAACCAATCCATCTGGCTGCTCAGTCCTCCACACTGTTTGAACCCTGTATGGACCTCTAAGGACAGCATAGTGCTTTAATCTCCTCTGCCATTTGTTTGGCTGGTCAGCCGTGATGTGTAGTAACTGTAGTCACTACACATCACGTTTTTAATACACATCACGGTTGTACAAGAGGTAAGACTACACAGTACATTGTAGGATAGGCTAGTTGACTAGTGTGTAATGGGGCTCTGCCCCCCAACCCCAATTTCTTTTTGTGTTTTTCCTTTAGATGTTTATGTTGTTTCATCTAGGTGTAGGTTATATACTATAAAGGCAAACCCCAGCTAGCATAGTGTGGGTATGTGACACTAGGTGATACAAGTCTCAATACAAAACAGGACTGCCTTAGATTAAGTCATTTTAAGATGTAAGATTAAGATTGCGCTTTAATGTTTGTCCGCGTACCTGGGAGAGCTATCCCGTATTTGATGATGTATGTAGCTCTGACCAAATGACCCATAAGTGGTTGATTTTGAACAAACCAATCCATCTGGCTGCTCAGCCCTCCACACTGTGTTAACCCTGTATGGACCTCTAAGGACAGTATAGTGCTTTAATCTGCTCTGCCATTTGTTGTCATGGTGCATGAGCATTCCCAGCAAGTAACTGACAGTGTGCATTCACACATCATGCTGACTATGAATGCAAGTTACTCGACAAGGTTGCATTCATGCATTATGCTAACAAAGGGTATGATGCATCAAGGATGTCATGCCATCTTTAAAGGTTTCAACATAAACAGCGTGTGGGTGGATCTGGGCTGCAGCCGGGAGCAGAGACCAAGACTGAGGAATGAGGGGTGTGGGGGGTGGTATGGGAGGGGACAGCACTGGATGCTTGGTGCTCAGATTTGAGAGTTACCGGGAGTTGGGGAGTGAGAGGTACAGGTGGTGGTTCCCAGTTTGGTCCCCAGGTGGTGCTTCAGTGCGGATTGGTTCTGTCACTAACTGTGGGTCTTATGAGTTAGAACCAGACCCGGGATGTCATATCAGAGCATAGTCATCTCCCATTAGATAGCATGATTTACGATCTGGATATGCAGGACAATAAGTGACAAATACAGTTGGCAATTAGCTGTGTAGTTGGGTTTGTTCCTACATACATGCAGTATAGATGTTAATATTACTACAGTACGACCCAGAGCCCAAGTGGTAGCACAACGCAATGCAGTGGTGGATGGTGGTATTAGCTAGTCTGTACATGTGTAATGGTCGATGATAGTCTGTGATTATAAACGAGTACACTGTGTGTCATGCTTGATATGTATATATGCTAATTAATAGCGGTTAAGTCTTCATAATATCACAGCGGCACAGGGTGTGGATCAAACAAAAAGTGACCAGGTATTAGAGCAGTGGAATGCCAAACTACACCTATATATTGCCCTACACATTCCACATGCAGACATGGGCATTCATTAGGTTTGATATGCAACATGCATCATACTGACATGACAAATGATATTTTTAATTTGGTTTGGGACATGATAGGTTTTTTCAGATGACATGGGACATCCAATACATCCCACATATTGTTTGTACGTATTGTAATAGAAAGACTAAGGCCTGCCGGGAATGTAAGGAACACGAGAACACAGACAGTTTAGGAATAAAGGCTTGTATTCAGAAGGACACTTGACGAGTTATTATTTGATATGCAAGTAACATCAACAGTTCTTATTGCCAACTGCGGAGTCAGGAACTTAGGGAGCACGTCCGTAGCCAAGCTTGAGCCAGAGTAGACTGAGGGACGACTCCGCAGCGCGCCCTAATATAGGGCTCGCTACGGAGGCGCCCTCTGGTGGGCGGCGGACGCACTACCCCTGCGCCCCCGACTCCGCAGTGGCTCCTTCCCGCTACAGTATTTAGTCACAAGCATTGGTATGCTTCAGATAATTATCAAGGTTCAGTAAAAATCCAGTTCCCTCAACCAGTAAAAAATCTTTTGAGAATAACCTCACCTTTGATGGTAAGAGGTGGGCCTGAGGAACTACAGGGGAGATGGTGGAGAGTAATGTTCAAGCCCTCGAAGCAAAATATCCTGCAACCTGCCAGTTATTGAGTAATGACCACTCCCCCAAACTTATTTAGAAATCAGTTGTTCTTGGATTGCCATATTGAGATGCCCATATCTGGGCTGGAGTTATGGCCCGCAGGGACAGGTGAGACTAATTATAGCCAGGAGGACTTGCTGACTACCGCTTTTAGTGAACCTAAGTAAGACTGATTACACCACAGTGCTGCCACCTGGCTTATTTCAGTTGTACTAGCTAGGACTTTCCCCGGGGACATCAGACAGAAAGTAGTTAGTTAAGGCCAGTGTAACTATAGCTTGTTTCTTATCAAGAGAATTCGTATAAGGATTAGTTAGCCTAGTACTTTTTACTCACTTAGCCTAGTAATCTCTCCTCACAGCAGACTGAGTTAGCCTAGCCACATCAACAAAGTTAGCCTAGTCTTCAATCTATGAAGGCTGATTTTCTCTATAATTGCATTTAAAGCTGGGCCATCAGGGAATAAGTTCTGCATTTTCCATACATAGACTAAAATAACAGTTCCGTCAGAGGGCAGCAGTGTTTGGACAGTGGACCATGAGCATTGTCTAGCTACAACAGCCCTTAAGAGCCTTCTTGTGAATGACAACTGAACCATATCCAAAAGGGCTTTTGGCCTCACTTCAACCATGACCGTCAAGCTTTAATGAGACTGGGAATCAGATACATGACCACATATACCTATACCTAAAGATTCTACCAGCTATCATGTAAGAATATCACATATTTGAATTACAAATAGAAAAAAATCTGTTAAGCATTGCTTGTTCATCAACCACCATTACGGATCAGCTAACTCATGATTCCAAGCCCAGTTTTCCTATAGTGCACTAGTGCATATCTGCTGTGACCTCATTCAGACCGAAATAGCTCTTTATGTTATTAACAGGAATCACGACATGACGGGTACGGGCTGGTGGAGGCGCATTTAGCAATGATACTGTTAAGTCTGTGTAGGCAGCCATCTTGTCCCCCTATATAAATCCTACTGATACACCTGTGTAGGCAGCCATCTTGTCCCCCTGTAGCAATCCTACTGATACACCTGTGTAGGCAGCCATCTTGTCCTCCTATAGTAATGTTGCTGGTAACTCTGTGTAGGCAGCCATCTTGCCCCCCATAGCAATGTTACTGATAAATCTGTGTAGGTAGCCATCTTGTCCCCTATAGCAATGTTACTGATAACTCTGTGTAGGCAGCCATCTTGTCCCTCTATAGCAATGTTACTGATAACTCTGTGTAGGTGGCCATCTTGCCCCCCATAGCAATGTTACTGATAACTCTGTGTAGGCAGCCATCTTGTCCCTCTATAGCAATGTTACTGATAACTCTGTATATATGGCCATCCTGTGTGGTGACCTTGACCTTTGCAGCCACTTATGATACTATCCTTAGCCGTATATTTATATACATGGCCGGTATACAGGTGTATCAGACAGAACGGGTATTTGATGTGGCTGTAATTAGTCATCAACTATCACATGTGTTTTTGTAGATGCACTTTATTCTGCCATGTTAAGGATTGCATATCACTAAAATGCAACATTTGTTGTCATAATGCACCATGGCGACCCTACGGAGTAACTCACCAGTGATACAGCTGGATATCAAGCTGATCCCTCTGGAGTGTATCAGACCTGTACGGGATGATGGGGCTGCACTTGTGCTGTATGGGCTGCATTCACGCATCATGATGACTAGGGGCATACTTTCTGAAAACAGGATGCGGGATGGGAAGTGTCAATGAATGTTAGAAGGGAATGAGGCCAACAGATTTCGACCATTTTCCGTGAAAAAACAAAGCCCATATTTTTTGTTCAAAGGATGGGCTAACAAATCTGAAATCTGACCCTGTGGAAAGAATGTTCCAGCCCTTTAGCCAACATCTATCAACCCAATATTGTTGAATAATGAACCCAGGACTAATCAAACAACTATCCAATATTATGACTGATTATAAGACAGTGCTGCCACCTGCCTTAAGGCAGTCTTACTAGGCTATTTTTTAAAGTGGTTTAGGACAAAATAGGTTTGCAGATGACATGGGACAGGCGGAGTTAGGGCCAGCAGGGACCGGTGAGACTAACTATAGCCAGGATGACTCCCCAACCGGTACCAGTAGTGAACCTAACTAAGACTGATCACTCCACAGTGCTGCCACCTGGGTTATTGCAGTCGGACTAGCTAGGTCTTCCCATGGGGACCATTATATAGGAAGTGGGTAAGGCCACTGCAACTGTAACTTAACATACACAATGGAACATCAAACTGAAAGCAGTTAGTTAAGGCCACTGCAACTGTAACTTGTTTCTCATCAGGAGATTTTAATTTATTGATTCAAATTTAGAAAAATAAAAATTGTAGAATGCTACTTCTCTCTGTAATGCAGGCTTGATGCATAGCTTCTTTGGTACAATAAACCATAGCATTAGATTAGGCATTAGGGTTAGGAGAGTGACAAACCTTACTAGTGATCCTGTAAGCTATGTAGAAGCTATGTTCCCAATCTCAAACACCTTAATAACTACTTAACTAAATAATATACATGAGGAAATAAGGCATCTTCAATTCCCGTTTATAGAAGATGAGAAACAAGTTTTCTTATATTGGCCTAATATAGTATAGTTGGAGTGTGGTTAGATATGGGGTGCCGTTGGTTCCTAAAGTCCCCAATGAAACTTATGTCACATTCATTAGACATATATGTATAATTTGAAATATTGTGTTTGATTTCAGGTATTTTACACAGTAAAGCTAATTATAGATTGACCAATAATGTTTCTTAATGACTTCAAGCCTGATGCTTGTCGTACACAAAGAAAAGAAAAAATGCCATGTCACAGGATTTATTTGCGTTTTGGAGGGTATTCTAATTTGGGTGTATTAGATATAGGCCCTCATGAGGAAATCATATAAATTCACCAACAATATCCAATGAAAATGCAGGCTTGCATTAATATGATCGATCATTAGAAACATATTTAAAACAAGAAAATATAGGGTCATGGGTGCTGTGTGCGTAGCTTGTGTTAAGTAACTTTCAATCAGACACATGTCTTATTAGTTAGAGATAAGTTAAAGCAATTCTACATATGTACAATTCAATTTACAATATGACTCTTCTATTTCCACATCTGAGGAATTGAATCTTATATAAGTAAAATTCAATTTCACATATGTAGAATTTGAGACATTTGATATATATGTGAAATGTAATTCCACATATATAAAAGTCATTCATTTCCACTCAAGCTATTTTGTACATATGAAATTAAATTCCACATATTTACTATCAATTAGACATAATGTTTAATTTGGTACTTTAGGAACAACGGAGCCCCATAGTATGAGGAACTATGTAGGCCTCTCCATTATCTATTGCAACAGGGCGTAAAATTCCAGAGGTAAATGTAAACATCACTTTCAGCCTCTGATACTCAATCACAACTATAGCTATTCCTTGTTCTAAGGAAATATTTATCTATAAGTAGCAAAGGGGGGGATGGATTTTAATGGATTACAGCAAATAGAGCCTGATTACAAGCCCCATGCCCTCTGGCCCTCCTGATTTAAGGCCCCCAGTCAGTTGGCACCCTTACTATAGGCTCCCATAGGTCACAGCCTATAGCATCATACATCCACAACCCTGTCATATGTAGGCAACATTTCCTGCATCTGTTTCCCTGTCTCTAACAAAAATGCCCCCACTACCTTCCATCACATCCACCAGCTTTCATGTCCACTACCTCTCCTGTCCAGTATCAGATTTTTTTTTCTCGGTAATCAGACTTAGTATACAAGGGTCTTGATTAATAATTACTCTACCATCAATAATTGATATAAAAAAATTATAGACTGATATAAACACCTACCATGTGGAACTTGAGATTTACTTAGAGTCTCCAACATTTGTGGCTTTCCTCATGATATCTCAATTATCAAGCTCTTTATCAAGCACATTGTCATAAAAATGGAGAATGTGAATGGAAATGGAATAATGTATATGGCTCAGAGAAAGCCGGAGAAAAACTGTCATAAAACATTATAAAAACGTAATATAAACCCTTCATTGACATGCTATTTCGGTTAAAATAAGGTTTGTAACATAAACGTAATTAACGTAATTTTGAGTCTACATTTTGCATCAATTTAACGTTAAAAAACTAACATTTTCTAAGCTTTTCACAACTTTTTCCACGTCAATATAACGTGATTTTTGCTGACTGGGTTTTAGCTAACGAGCCATTTCACCTGATCCAAGAAAAAATACCAACATGTGGCACCTAAATACGGAACTAATACAGAGATTAAGAAAAAAAAAAAGTCCATTTCTGAACCATTGCTGTGTTATCTCCGTATGTTGAAATGAAAAAAAGAACACATGCGGCACTCCAAATGTGGAGGTCCCATATTCAAATATGGAGTGCCGTATCTTCATCCCTGCATGTGGTCCCTCTCTCCCGCTCCCCGACTAAAAGCGGGGGAACCCCCTGGGGAACTCTGTGTGACGTCATATATAGGTCAGCCGCCATATGCAATTTCGGGATCACAACATTTTCGGCTGGCGCACGACCGCTCCATTTTCAGAACAAAAAACATGGGAAGGCCGCCTAAACGTGTAAGTACTTTAAGTGATTTCATAGCAGAAGAAAGCATAAAGGTGTGGTGCACATGTTGGTGTGTCTGTTGTAAAGAGACAATGAAATTTTCATTCATTTCTCTTCCTTTCTTCTCCCGCGCTTCCCGCCTTTCTGCTATAATGGCCACCGGTGGCAGTCTTTTTCCCTCCCTGAATAACATGCTTACATCAGATGCTATAAGCACTGTACCTTTCCACTACAATATCACGTATACTATCCGGGGTGGGGTTCAAACAAAATGATGCAGTATGTGTAGATGGAAAAATGAATGTTGGGGGTGGGGGGGAGGGGGCGTTGTATATCATAATGCTGGTGGGGGGGGGGGGGGGATTTGGTTCTGTTTCTCTTGTCTCACACAGAACATATTAGACAGGGCAATTTCTACAAAGTACTCACCTAGGTGGTTGACAAACTTTTGAGAAGTGATTCTTATGCAGTTTTTTCCAGAGAATCTAAATCTGCCAGGGGCCATCATGAATTTTGCATATTAAGGCACTTAATTAGCATATTCTAATTAGGTAGGCAAAATAGCAGGTTGGCTTAGCTAAAATATCATAAAACGAGTCCAAATCTTCTAGAACTGGTAGAATGCCTCCAGATATGGGTAATGATCAAAAATGCATCCTTTCATAAATTTTCATTATGCCCTAATTGACATGGACTAGTCAACTAGTACTACTATTAATCAACAGGGGGTGTTACCAGCTCTCCCGCCAGTGACGCCGTGACGTCACTGCGGGCCTGCTACACCTTCAATCATGGACATTTAAAAAAAATTCTCTTCAATATTGCCTCTATATCGCCTCTATATCGCCTCTATATCGCCTCAAAATGACGATATGTTTTTGTGGCCATGATTACCACGGCAATCGAGCCAGTTGTCCGCATTGTAAAGCCCCAAATCCGGATAAGGGCACGCCTAAGAAGACAGTGCCGGCACAAGACGACAATGGTGGCCCCCAGGGCCGGCATGAGACCGGCAAAGACCCCCCAGCTTCGTCGGCACCCCCGGGCGGTACGGCCCGCCAACAAGATGAGCAGGCCGCGGAATACGCCGCGGCCTAAGAGGAGGAGCTTATGCAGGCACTTCAGCGGATTGAGGCCCTAACTATCAAAGAGAGGGCCAGAGAGGCCCAACTTAAGAGGACACAGAAGCTGAAAGAGGCTGAAATGGAGTTGGCCGGAATCAGAGCCAGCAATAACCGGGTGGAAAAGGATACCTACCTGGCAGAGGCCGCCTTCCGCGGTGTAGTGCAGGCTGTCGGCAGCGCGGACACGTTCGAGGGTGAAAAAAGTCGGTCAGTAACTTACCAGAGCGCGGATTCGCGGCCGGTGCCCGGCGGCCGGCACGCGGACTCGCGGGTACCAGCGGCAATGACGGCTCACCGGGGTGGAGGCTCGAACGCGGCCGCAGACGTCAACAAATATGGCGGCGCCCACTCTCAGCCTTCCGGTTTCGCGGCCGAGGAGCAGTTGCAGCCGGAGTTTCATCAATTTCAGGCCGATGGTCGTCAATATGGAGGTGAATATGGGCCTAGATCGTCACTCAGGCCCCCCTCGGCCACCGACGACCGCGCAGAGCGAGAGGTGGGCCGCGGAGAGCGATCGGACACCCGTGAGGAGCGAGGTCAGGTTGGTGGTGGGTACACAAGTGGCAATGCCGACACCTCATACCAGTCTTACCTGCTCTGGGTGCAAAGGCAGCAGCAACCCCAGCACCAGCAAGCTGATCAGCAGCAGCAACAGCAGTATCAACATTGGCAACAGCCATTTCAACAGCAGCAACAGCAGCAGAGGCCACAGCCTCTGTACCCATCCTCTGCTTCAGCCACCATCCAGCCCAGGGGGGCGACTTGAATTAATTTTACCGGGATGTGTGGTCATGGACCTCAACACCTCACCCATATGTGAGTAGGCTGATTAGTTGAAAAATGACCCATAATGGTGCAGACCTTCCAAGAATATGGACCCATATGTGTGCAACTTAGTTGCATTACTGGTAGTATAGATGAAATATAAACATAAACTACTCATCCTAATGTATTACTTTTTATCCAGTGAATATCTGTAACTTACCAATTTACTTTTCTACAGCTATTAAGTTCTTTACAATACATTTTGTTTTACATAGAATTGTGCAGGTTTTGACACAGAGTATCACTATCCTAAAAATCAGACCCATAACAGAGTAGCTCCTAAAAAAGATACCCATAATGGAGTTCACAGTCCCACTCTATGGAGGCTTAAAAAGGACCCATATCACTCCAATCTTTTACCACACCTCCTGGTATGTTTGAAACTGAGTCGCCCCCCTGGGCCATCCAGGCAGGGCTACAGAGGGCTGGGCTATCACACCAGTCTCTGGGACTACTCTCCCCAGACTTTGATGCTGCTCTCCTGGGACCCCGTCAACCTCAAGGTTTGTCTGATATTCTGTGTGATGAGCTGAGGGGTTATGCTAGGGACAACAGGAGAAAGAGGTCTAGGGAAAAAATTAGGCCTGATTATCATCTGGAGGTGGACAAGGATTACAAGCAAATGTCCTACCGAGAGCTTGTGTATGGCATGACATGTGTGCACGAGTGTATCATTAAAGGTGAATTTCCCAGCCGCATAACGGCCAGGGGCTACTCTGCCCATATGAAGTTCATCACTATGAGGGGCTTGTCCAAGGCTTATGAGGCCGACACTCTTGCTAAATATGAGTTCAGGGTCACCACCAAAGTCATAGAGGGTGATCTCACAGATTATGTACACTGCGATGAGGATGCCCGCCACGACTGCCTGGGCGCGGATAACACTGGACCAGTCCGCAGAGCGCTGGCCCGGGAGGAGGCGCGCAGTGAGAGTCGGGGGGCCAACAGCGGGGGGCGGGGCTCCGGCAACAAAGGAGGACTGTGCCCCCCGGATATCTGTGGGCAATGGAACTTCCGAGACCGATGCGACTATAACCCTTGCAACAAGAAACATATTTGCAGCAACTGCCGGGGGCCCATAAAGGTAGATACTGCAGGAGCCAACCTAGCGGTTTCTATGGCAACCAGGCTCAGATGATGGGTAACCCCCCTCCAGGATATGGGAATGGTTTCCCACCTCAAGGTCCCCCTCATGCCCAACAGGGCAACCCAGGTCATCATATGTGACCACATGATCTAGTCGTCAGCGCGGAGCCGAGCCGAGTGCACGCGCAGACATTAGCCGTCAGTGCGGAGCCGAGCCGAGGGCAGGCGCAGACATGGGACATCAGTGTAGATTGTGATGCTATTTGTGTATGTGCGAGTGTAGATGATTTGTGTAGCATGTACGCGGACTACCTCCCATTATGGGATGTCAAGGAGACCCACTTTGTGGGGGGTGTGCGATCACAGATGAATTTATGTGCATGGAGGGATATGCTGTCGGGACATGGTGTAGCCGCCCCCGACCCAGACGCACATTTTTTGTTGGACGGTTTAACCCACGGCTTTAAATTAGTTGACCCAGGCTCTGTGATTCACCCCTATTTGTGTACAAACTATAAATCTGCGACCGTCTCAGCCAAGGATGAGATTAGCGAGATTATTCTCGAGGAGTTGAGTAGTGGCAAGTTGTTGTTGGTGCCGAGTACCCCCCACTGCATCCATGCCCTCGGTGCCGTCGAGAAAAAAGGGGGCTCGTATAGGCCTATCACGGATGCTAGCCGCCCGCTAGGGGCATCCATCAATTCCTTTATGGAATCAACCTTCCAAACTTTCAAGTATAAAACCGTAGATATGGTTTCCGCAGCCATACAGCCGTACTGCTTTATGGCAGTCACAGACATTACCAGTGCGTACAGGTCAATTTTGATAAGAGAGAGTGACAGGAAGTTTCAAGGTTTGCAGTGGGACATAGACGGTACCCCGTGCTTCATAGAGGACAATTTCTTGGCCTTCGGGACCAGGATGTCTCCTAGCGTGTTCACTCGCATCACCGACGCGGTCTCGCGTCATATGGAGGGACAAGGTTTCTTTTGTGCCAATTACCTTGATGACTTTCTAGTGATGGGTCGCAATTTCAACGAATGCCAGACAGCCCAACTTTACCTCCATAGTGTATTGAGGAGGTCCGGTTTCTATATTTCATATAAAAAGGTCAAGTCGCCGGCCCAAATCCAGACCTATCTGGGAGTGGAGTTAGACTCCATCGAAATGAAGCTCCGTCTGCCCGACGAGAAAATAGCCAGCCTACACGAGGAAATAGCCTTCTTCTCAGGTCGCCTGCGGGCGACGAGGAAGCAGCTGCAACGCCTATGTGGGGTCCTAGCCCACTGCAGCACGCTAGTTAGGGGCGGCAGGACCTTCAGTCATCGAGTCATCGAAATGCTTTCGCATTTTACCCCCGGCAAGCGATATGTTTCGCTATCGAAGTCATTCCGCCAGGACCTCCTGTGGTGGTCAGACTTCGCAGCGTGGTTTAACGGGGAGGCTAAGATCATCAAACCGGGCCCAATGAACACGGCAATCATTCACACCGATGCGGCGACCACGGTTGGGTGGGGGGCTGTGTACGGCGATGACTGGGCCGCCGGCTCGTGGTCTAAGAGTTGGAGGGACCCGAGAGATCTTCACAATCATTGTACTCCTAAACCGGATATGCACATTCCCTCTAACATTAACGTCCAGGAACTATATCCTATCCTCATGGCGTTGAGGAGATGGGGGGACGAGTGGCGCGACACACGTGTAGAATGCGTGACGGACAACACCCAGGTGGTGGCCGCGTTGAATAAGGGCAAGAGTGACAATAGCAGGTCTATGGACATCCTCCGCCTCATTTTCTGGGACACTGTGATTTTTAATTGCCATCTAGTGGGGGTTTTCTTGCCGGGTTACAAGAATGTTGTTGCCGATGCAGTGTCCAGAGCCGAGTGCTTTAATGACATTCCTTTCCATTTATGTTGTAGAAACAAACCAGTTTGTCAGGGAGCTGGACATCAGGGCCGCAGAGTTGAGGTCGATGGCGTGGTCGGCCTCCACCTGGAAAACGAAAACTTCCCAGTGGAAAAAGTTCCTCGGGTTCTGTGCCCTAGCCGACGCCACCCCGGTACCCACCAAGCTTGACGTCATGTGCCGTTACGCAGTGTACCTGTCTAAATCCTTGAGATATTCTACAATCCAGAACTACATCAGCGCTGTGATCAGCCTTAACAATTATTTTAGCCATGATGTGCTATACCTCAGGTCTGAGTTTACTTTTGCTATGACAATGTCGGGTATCCGCCGGGCCTTGGGCGACCCAGAACCTCACCGCCCCACTCTATTCCTGGAGGACTTGCATTTGATGTTTAACAGCTTGGACCTTTCAAATCCAAACGAGATCACTATGTGGGCATGCATCGCCTTGGCCTTCAGAGGCCTCCTAAGGAAGAGTAATCTTGTCCCGGACTCCAGTGCCTTGCAGGGTCACTACCTGCGTAGAGGAGCCGTGGTCTTCAATGACTGGGGGCTGGAAATAAAAGTGTCCAGCTCCAAAACCATTCAGTACTGCCAAAAGGTCCACCGAGTCCCTGTCACTGTAGCTGTTGGTTCCCCAGTGTGCGCGGTGACTTGGGTCCGGAAACATTTCATGGATTTCCCAAGCTCAGATCCAAACAGCCCAGCCTTCATGCTGGTGGGATCTGGCACCCCTAAGCCTTTGACTTACAGCAAGCTGTTATCCTTTCTCAAGACCCTGCTAGACCGCTCGGGTCTGGAGTCTAAGAGGGTGGGTTGCCACTCCTTACGACGCGCAGGCGCCTTGTACATGTACAATCTGGGCCTCTCCTTGGAGGATATAAGACAATGTGGGGATTGGTCCAGCATGGCGGCATTGGTGTATCTCACCAAGCCTTTCACCAATCAGGTGGCGACAGACTCCTTAGTCTCCAAGGCCTTGTCGTCGTATGCGACGCACCACAAGGGTGCGCTCTATTGACTAAGCTATATTATCATGTGTGACTTAAGTTTATTGTTCTATACTCATACTATATAATCATACTATATTATTTGGACTTTGGCCGTCTATCCAGCGGCGCGGATCCCAAACAGTTCCTGTGTCGCCTCACTTCCCTTGGATAGATTAATGACATGGACTAGTCAACTAGTACTACTATTAATCAACAGGGGGTGTTACCAGCTCTCCCGCCAGTGACGCCGTGACGTCACGTCCGGCCTGCTACACCTTCAATCATGGACATTTAAAAAAAATCTTTTTCTTTCTACTTTATTCAACTAATCATGTTACGATGTTAATAAATAGGCCGTCTATCCAGCGGCGCGGATCCCAAACAGTTCTTGTGTCGCCTCACTTCCCTTGGATAGATTAATAGCATAATTTATGCAAAAATGAAGATATATATTTCACTGTTAAATTACCCAGTGATAGAAACACATGATTCCCTGCATGAAAACATCTGAATTTTGGCATATACATCCCTGAGACCATAGACATGAATTATAAATCAAGGGCCATTGCAGATAAAGACTGTAGCCATTATGGCAGCCATCTTCCAAGATGGCCACCACTGAATATTTCTAAATCATGTATCTCCCCTTCTAATCAACTTAGAATCATGATTCCAAATGCTAAATATACATTTCCGTGGTCAAGGACTACAACAATGTTATTTTTAAGGACTTAAATGGCAGCCATCTTGGATTTTAATGAGGCTATCCTTTGAAAACATAAGAATTAGCTGATTTTCTGAGCTAAACCCTCTCTATTTTTACAAATTTCATCACTCTGCCAACTACCCTCAACCCCATTATTACCTCCCATGGTGTTTTAGATATGATAGCCATCTTGAATTCCCTATGGTTGCATTATATCAAGTAGCAGTAGGTAGCAGCAGTGGTATCTTCGCTGGCTTATATTGGACCACATTGACTGGCATTATTGACAACAGAATGCAATCCACTTCTCGTGCCTGTTGGGGGGCTAACATTTCTTGGTAGTCAGGCTGAGGCCAAGATCAACCAAAGGGTGCTATAGAATAACCTGGTAGTCCATTCCAGGTCACTGTTGCATCATGGTTACAACGTCAAGATCATTGGGGTAAGCCACATACCAATGTCCAAGCTCATCAAGTAAATATATCAGAGCATTAAAGAACCCTCTTAAACTCTCCCGGAGGTATTCACCAGGTATTATCGGAACTTCTTTACAACCTTTGGGCCAAATCTTTACCAGCCAACTGGTGTTTTACAAGCATTATTAGTATACATCAGACAGGGGGTATGTAAACAAGGTATCAAATAAGTTACCTTCTGTGACCACCATGGCTGCGTGGTGACTAGTAATGGTATGGTGAAGGCTGGTACAGAACCATATGATGGCCCAAGAACTTCATCTTTGGTTTTGAATCTAGAACTGATTTTATTCAGACACTCAAATTCTCATTTTATCTTACTTGGAGCTCAGGCATAAGGAGGTATTATTTAGCTGAGATCTGTACAAAGCTGCCTACCCCAGCACCATCTCTCAAAAAACAGGACAGTTGTACATGTACCCAGCACGCAGGGACTCCTGCCAATGTATAGATGAAACATGTATAACCTTGTGCCCCTACATAGACCACACTGGGAAAAGAATTCTTTGAGGTGCATTCCAGAATTGATTGTTGCATAGTAATGGTAACAATACAAAGCTGGTCCTCCTAGTGACAGTACATAAACAGTCCTGGAGGGGGAACCAATCATGATACAGTCGCAGCACCCACCACTCCACTGTCTTTTTTCCAGACAAGTTTCAAGACATTTATGCCTAATAAAAAGGCCCCTTGCTAAGATAGCTGCAGCTTAGAAGAGTGACTCAGATACACACCATCCTCGCCTTCCGGTGCTTGTTGGCTCATGCAGAGAAGTAGTTTCAGGTGCAGAACTGGTCAGAAGAGATTCATTACATCGCCATTGTAGATATGGGTGTCATGCAGACCTACATTCCAAGTTCTCCAATATGTACTCAGGCAGGCTATTCCCAAAATTGATTTCAGCTACCTTGGCCACTAAAATGAATGGCCAGTGTGAAGTTGACCCAAGTGACAATGAGCCAAAACATCCCTCACTCATACCATTCTCCACAGGACATATAATGATGCATCAGGCTTCAACAAGCATGATAGCTACATTGGTCAAGGGGTTCAGTTACAGCGACAAACAAGGTGCTGTATCTGCAGAACAACTCCAGAGGCTAGTACCACTCTTGTGCCTAGACTAGCCTCTGCCAGCCATGGGACTGATATACCTAGTCCAATTCCTATAGGGTAGACCTAGCTCTACTTCCCACTCCTTGGTCTGCTCAGGTGGTTGTGGAGATCAGCCAAAAGCCTAAGCCACTAGTGGCCTCCTCGGGTCCTCTGCCAGGATGATGAGCTTATATTAGCCTAGCCCCCTCAAACTTCATTCCTACATGGGAAATGTTCCCTGGGTCCTTTGCACATATAAGATTGTGGGCGATGCAGTCCCATAGCTTTATAAATCCACTGGACCGCACCTAGAAGTGCACACCCACGATAATTGTTTTACTATTATTAAACAAAATAATCATGAAATCAATAAGTAGCAAGAATGGCTGGCTTCTGAGTATTTTTTTCTCTCCTTTGACATATATCATTCTACCATGATGGCCCAGTGGAGGGTCTGAGTGGGAGCAGCGATCTTGTAGGACACAAACTCTCACTGCTTTGGCATGATTTCTCACTCATTTGGTGAGGTTTCACAGCTCTCTTATCTTCTGGAGGGAGGGGGCAGGGGAGGGGTGTGTGTAAAGCTCCTACACCTATCAGCAAATAACTACTGTACACAACTCTGGATCTAAGTCTTAGTGGGCTGCATATTGTTTTAGGGGGGATTGTGAGTGATCACACCTGATAAATGCCCACCCTGCCTGTAGTAACAACACTACCGTAAAACGTCGTGTATAAGCCTAACTCGTGTATAAGCCGCACCCTGACTTTGGACCGATTCAATAAGCTGCAGAGGCCACCTGAGTGGTACTTATGTATTAGCCGCACCCCTAACTTTACCCCCCGGGCTTTACCCTCAGCACCTTCCCGGCAGCCTCTGAGTCCCAGTGGGATAAACGCTGGCCAAGGCTGCCCCCTTGCCTCCCCAACGTTGCACCTGTTACAGTCACACCTCCCCCCCTGAGTCTACCTGGGCTCGTTAGCTTTGAAAACACTGCATGAGAAGCCGACGCCCCCCACCCCCTTGCTCACCATTATTATGCAAGCCTAGATGTACGTGTAGATAGCACCTACAGATCCAATACATCTAGCTCACAAGATGGTAATACCCCCCACGTGACCATGTGACATTACACGTGAGTGGTGACAGCTTTCAACCCCCCCTCCCCCCAGGATGCTGGCACGGATTAGCGGTAGCCTACATTTTCTTTAGACTGAGGTGTGAATATCAGCCCACTCACCTACCCCCCCCCCATCCCATCCAACCAACACACCCCCTGTAAGGGGCTTCAGCTCATGGGTTTATTTTATGTTGATTTTTGAAATTATACTTTGGAAAAAACTCGCGTTTAAGCCGCACCCTGAGTTTTGGCTTATCCTATAAGCCGCATTGGTGATCTGACTTGCGTACTAGCCGCGGCTTCTACGCAAGGTTTTATGGTAACTCAGTTTATTTCCTTCAATGAGTGTAGACTCACTGGCTCTGTCTTACTTGCATAGCTTCACTCTCCGCACAGATGTTTGGTCACTCTCAAAGGAGAATTTAATTCTTTAATTGTTGTATATCTTAAAGAAACTGACTCAGTAGATGTACCAAGATGATATAAAGTATAAATGTATGCCTAAACCATAGCTTAATCAATCAAAGATACACTGTGAGCAGTGACCAAAGTAGACTGTACAAAGAGGCTCAGTGCCATATTGTCTTACCTTATAGATCTGATGTGTGCCAACATTTGGTGCCACCCTTAACATGTTAGAACCCTATAACATGACTATATTTCTAGAGGTACAGTCTCATGGAATTTTCTTCAACCACTCCTTTGGGACTAATGGGCCTCTAGGAAGGTAGTTTTTGAGAAAACAGTGGACCCATAGTCAAAAGTGGGGGTCATTAGCTCCCAGGTCAGTGGTCAAATTTGGGTAAGCTTGTATGTGGGAACCTGGCCTATTGGCGTTGCTGTGGAACAATATGAGGCCAGTAGCTAGTGTTTTAGAGCAAACTGCTTATGTTAGGACCATGAGGCAGAGCTGTAGACTAGCCAGGCAGAGAGTCAGACTGGGCAGTCCTTTAATGCTGTGGTCTACTCACTTGGTAAAGACACACACACAGTCTCAGTGAGGTCCTTGTGAGGTGATGCATGTGTGAGACACGCACAGTCTCAGTGAGGTCCTTGTGAGGTGCCCTTCCTATAAGAAACACACACAGCCTCAGTGAGGTCCTTGTGAGGTGCCCTATTTGTGAGACACACATAGTCTCAGTGAGGTCCTTGTGAGGTGCCCTCTATGTGAGACACACACAGTCTCAATGAAGTCCTTGTGAGGTGCCATGTGGATAAGACACTCACACAGTCTCAGTGAGGTCCTTGTGAGGTGCCCTCTGTGTGAGACACGCACACAGTCTCAGTGAGGTCCTTGTGAGGTGCCCTCTGTGTGAGACACACACACAGTCTCAGTGAGGTCCTTGTGAGGTGCCATGTGGATAAGACACACACACAGTCTCAGTGAGGTCCTTGTGAGGTGCCCTCTGTGTGAGACACGCACACAGTCTCAGTGAGGTCCTTGTGAGGTGCCCTCTGTGTGAGACACACACACAGTCTCAGTGAGGTACTTGTGAGGTGATGCATGTGTGAGACACGCACAGTCTCAGTGAGGTCCTTGTGAGGTGCCCTTCGTATAAGAAACACACACAGTCTCAGTGAGGTCCTTGTGAGGTGCCCTATTTGTGAGACACACATAGTCTCAGTGAGGTCCTTGTGAGGTGCCCAGTGTGTGAGACACATACACAGTCTCAGTGAGGTCCTTGTGAGGTGCCCTCTGTGTGAGACACACACAGTCTCAGTGAGGTCCTTGTGAGGTGCCCTATTTGTGAGACACACATAGTCCCAGTGAGGTCCTTGTGAGGTGCCCTCTGTGTGAGACACATACACAGTCTCAGTGAGGTCCTTGTGAGGTGCCCTCTGTGTGAGACACGCACACAGTCTCAGTGAGGTCCTTGTGAGGTGCCCTCTGTGTGAGACACACACACAGTCTCAGTGAGATCCTTGTGGGGTGCCATGTGGATAAGACACACACATAGTCCCAGTGAGGTCCTTGTGAGGTGCCCTCTGTGTGAGACACACACACAGTCTCAGTGAGGTCCTTGTGAGGTGCCCTCTGTGTGAGACACGCACACAGTCTCAGTGAGGTCCTTGTGAGGTGCCCTCTGTGTGAGACACACACACAGTCTCAGTGAGGTCCTTGTGGGGTGCCATGTGGATAAGACACACACACAGTCTCAGTGAGGTCCTTGTGAGGTGCCCTCTGTGTGAGACACGCACACAGTCTTAGTGAGGTCCTTGTGAGGTGCCCTCTGTGTGAGACACACACACAGTGTCAGTGAGGTCCTTGTGAGGTGATGCATGTGTGAGACACGCACAGTCTCAGTGAGGTCCTTGTGAGGTGCCCTATTTGTGAGACACACATAGTCTCAGTGAGGTCCTTGTGAGGTGCCCAGTGTGTGAGACACATACACAGTCTCAGTGAGGTCCTTGTGAGGTGCCCTCTGTATGAGACACACACAGTCTCAGTGAGGTCCTTGTGAGGTGCCCTATTTGTGAGACACACATAGTCCCAGTGAGGTCCTTGTGAGGTGCCATATTTGTGAGACACACACACAGTCTCAGTGAGGTCCTTGTGAGGTGCCATCTGTGTAAGACACACACACAGTCTCAATGAGGTCCTTCGTTGGGGATCCAAGCCGGCAAAATGTCATTATTTAACTTTGACCTGACATGAAGACCAATACTTGATATGAGGGTTTGATTAGGGTAATTTGAGTATGCTGAATCCGATTCTGCCATGTGTTTAGCTGTATCTAGGTCGGAACAAGGTCATATCTAAGGTCAAAGGTCACAATTTATGTCTAGCTACATATATTTCCATCTAAATACCAAAGTTAGTGTAGATAGGGAACTCAACTTTTATACTTTTATTATACTCTCATACTGGAGACATAGGTCAAGCTGTATCTAGGTCGGAACAAGGTCAGATATAAGGTCAAAGGTCTAGTTACAATTTTTTTTCCATCAAAATACCAAAGCTATTGTAGATAGGGAATTAAACTTTCATAATAATATTATTAGCGTACTCTCCTACTGGGTACATAGATCAAGGTCAAGGTCACATCATAATTGAGAAAGTAACAAGAAGCCAATCACTCAGATTAGATTTCTGAATTTGTTATTACTAAAGGATGATAGCTGTTAAGCTTCTACTGCTTTAGCAGTATTTTTCCCTCTTGCCACATTTGACCATGACCTTCTCAAGGTCATATAACATGACACAAGTAGAGTCCTAAATGCATGAGGTCCTTGTGAGGTGCTCTGTGTGAGACACACACAGAGTCTTAGCGAGGTCTTTGTGAGGTGCTGTATGTGTAGGAGACACCTACACTTTCAGTGCTGTTCTTTTGAGGTTTCATTTGTGTAGGACCGACACTCAGTTTCAGCCCTTCTGAGGTTTTCTTTGTCTTAGTCCTTTTGAGGTGATATTTCTATCAGACACAAAATCTTAGTGTAGCCCTTGTGAGGTTTATTTGTGTAAGACAAACAGTTTCAGTGTATTAACAGTTTCAGTGTGAGGTTTTTTTTCTGTAGGACGCACAATTCTGCACTGAGAATACTTAAGGAGGGAGAGGGCTGGCAGTTTACCATAAAAGTGAATACATCTTCATAACTCAAAGGGTGGGGGGGGGGGCTGAAGTATTGTGCAGGATTTGAAATAGACATTTTGACCTTCATTCAATGTAGAACTCATCTGTATACACCATGTACCCTATTACTATTAAACGCCAGTCAAAATGAAATGGATCTAATGAATCAATCATGGCTTTACTGCTATCCTTGTAAGAACTCTAAACCACTAAGGTTTTTCCTTGTGAGGTACACACACACATAATTACAAAGTAGTCCCTACGAGGTACTCAGAATGCACCTTATGAGGTACCCAAAAAGTACCTCATAAGGCAAACCTCATAAGGTGCCTCTCTCCCCGTACCTCACAAGGGTACTTTTGCGTACCTCATAAGGACTGTACCTCACAAGGTCGAGTTTTACCTCACAAGGTCGATCTGTGGGGTTGTGTGTGTGTGTGTGTGTGTGTGTGTGTGGGTGGGTGTGTGGGTGTGGGTGTGTGGGTGTGTGGGTGTGTGGGTGTGTGGGTGTGTGCGTGTGTGCGTGTATCTGTGTGTGTGTCTGTGTGCCTGTATCTGTGTGTGTGTCTGTGTGTGTGTATGTGTGTGTGTGTGGGTGTGTGGGTGTCTGTGTGTGTGTGGGTGTGTGTGTGCGTGTGTGCGTGTATGTGTGTGGGTGTGTGTGTGGGTGTGTGTGGGTGTGTGTGTGGGTGTGTGTGGGTGTGTGGGTGTGTGCGTGTATGTGTGTGTATGTGTGTGTGCGTGTGCATGGTGGAACTTGCTCCTCGGACGTGTGTGCACACGTCTTGCACTCCGGAACATGTTCAAACACGTTCGAACTTGTTCGAACCTGCTCGGACGTGACTGGACAGGACTCACACGCCGACCGTGTCTGAACATGTTTTCACCTTATGTAGAGCACCTTAAGGTCACCCTATTTTGAGCAGACGGGTGAAGGGTTCTTTATAACACATGCCGCAGTGGCAGTCCCGGCTCGTTCTGGAGGGGAATCCCCACCTCCTAATCAATTTAGAGAGCGTCTTCTCTTCTTACTGCTGGTGGGATTCGAAGCCCCAACCTTCTGATTAGATCGCTTAACCACTGGAATCCCATAGAGAACTTTTCGGGAAAAATCTGACAAAAGAGGGTGATTTCAGGGGGTAAGAAAATAGATGGAGCTTCAGTTCTTTGACACGGGTATTGATTTTCTCCGGTGGCATAATCGTTCGGCCACCGGGACGCGGCCAACAGCTCATCTCTCAAAACTTAGTCAGATGCTTGCCGACCGAAGGGGAAACACCGCAGGGAACCCCTACTCAATAAATAGCAGCGGGGCGCCGCTGGAGGCTGACTGTAAATACTACGACAATGGTGAGTATAGCGACACTATTTTTTAACAGGTTTTCATGCGGATTACTGACGATTTTGACTTCTGTCCGCACACTATATACATATAGCCACTTGGTGTACTTGCTTATACAGCGTTTTATAGTGTATGACAGCAAAGAAGAGTGACTCTTAGCGAGTTACAACTCTCGGTGTGTGCTAGTTCTTACTTGGAGGTCCCCATGGGGCGTCACATATCAATCTTAAGAAAATGATCATGCCCTATGTCGCTACTGTCACTAAGGGAGGTGTTTTGGGACCCACAGACCCTCAGAAAATTTAGGAATTTGCATATCGAATTGTCACATTCAGAGGGGTGGAATTCTCCAACCTTAAATGCTACATCATATGTTCGCTAATCTTGGGGTCGCCACCCATATAGCGCCGCATTGGAGCAAAAGCAGAAAATAGTTCTGTTGTTCTCCGCTTGGTGCTCGTATACAGGGGGGGTAGATGGGGGGTCCCCATGTCGCATGTCGATTTTAAGAAATGACCATGTCACATGGCACTCAGGAAAAAGCCATGTCACTAGAGTCACTAAGGGGAAAATGTAGGGGCACCGTAATTGGTACAATTGGACTCTTGGGACCATAGACCCCAGGAATTTTTTAAAAATTTGACTACCCACAAGAACGGAATTTGAAGGAAGAGTTGGGTAGCATACTTTACAGTAATTGAGAATTTTTTATTCATGTCACTAAGCCCCATGTCACATGTGGATTTTAAGAATGGCCATGTCACATGTCACTTAAATGGCCTAATGACACAGATAGTACTAAACCTAAAGACCTACCCACCCCGTAGAAAAAGGAGTGTCGTTTGTGAACGCTCCATTAGTCTTTCTATTCTTTGTTTATTGTGTGGCCCCTAAAGAGGGGCCGACTAACCCCAACTTTGTCTGGAGTTAGATGCTGCGCAAGATCGGCGTAATTAATTACACCTGATGTTAGGCAGCATGGATCAAGCCTCGAAGCCTCAAAGCTCAAAGCCCTGCTGGGCGAAGAGCCTTGTGTGGCGGACGAGGCCCAGTGGGAATGATCCGTTTGTAGTGTACCGATCCGTGAGAGGTTCTGACTATCTATATCTTTTATATCGCCTTAGATGTGGTGTAGTATTTTTCATCTCGCTATAGTTTAGTTGATATTTTAAAGAAACTGACTCATTCTATCAGAAATACACAACATTGACTTGTTTTTTATATTTAATATATTAGAAGCACACTTTGTTGCTTTATATAGCTCATTATGCGTTAAAATGTTCGCGAGTATCGTGGAAATGTACAAAAATCCTATTGTGGCGCCATCTGACGAAAGAGCGGAGAACTATACTAGTGGGTTTGTTATTCGCATCTTTGACAGGGACTAAGAGCTGCTCAAAGGGTATGGCGAGCTAGACTAGAGCATGTAATCACTAGGCGGCAGAGTGGTCAAAAGGCAATCTCGTAGTAGTAGGTCTACTTGGATCTTGAGTAGCCACCCTTGTGGTTATAATTACCTAGACTAGTTGGCTCTGCCAGCCTGGTCAAGTGAAAATTGGTAAGGAGACTATGAACTAGGCTAAGCTTGGATTTTAAAATAGCCTATAAAAGTATAATAAAACTATAGTACCCTCTTAGATTTGATGATTAGACACTGCCTACTAGGTATACACATTTGTACAATGGTATCATTGTGTATAAATGTTCTTTTGGTACATCATGCCGACTCTACACGAGCACCATTTGCAACGACAGATAGTGCTAAACCTAAGACCTACCCACCCCGTAGAAAAAAATAGGGATGACGTTTGTGAACGGTCCCTTAGTCTTTTTATTCTTTGTTTATTGTGTGGCCCCTAAAGAGGGGCCGATCGGTGTTATTAATTACACCTCATGTTAGGCAGCATAGGATCAAACCACAAAAGCGTCAAAGCTCAAAGTCCTAATGGACAGAGAGCCCTGTGTGGCTTTCGAGGACGAGTGGGAGTGATCCGTTGCAGAATACCGATCCGTGAGAGGTTCTGACTATATATAGCTTTTATATCGCTTTAGATATGGTGTAGTATTTTCATCTCGCTATAGTTTAGTTGATATTTCAAAGAAACTGCCTCATTCTATCAGAAATACACAACATTGACATGTTTTTTATATTCAATATATTAGAAGTGTGCTTTGTTGCTTATTATAGTTCATTATGCGTTTAAAATGTTCGCGAGTATCGTAGAAATGTACAAAAATCCTATTGTGGCGCCATCTGACGAAAAGAGCGGAGAACTATACTAGAGCATGTAATCACCAGGCGGCAGCAGAGTGGTCAAAAGACAATCTCGTAGTAGTAGGTCTACTTGGATGTTGAGTAGCCACCCTTGTGGTTGTAATTACCTAGACTAGTTGACCCTGCCAGCCTGGTCAAGTGAAATTAGTAAGGAGACGGCACATTAACGCGCTCCACAGTCTTTAGACAGTTAAGACTATAGTACCGTAGATTCTACTGTGTACTCACACTAACTATTTACAGTGCTACATATTCATACCCGAGTTCTAAGTGTGTTTTTTTAGAAAAAAGCAATCTACTCACCCCATTTTTTTTAGACAAAATCCTATTAGCAGGTAACCTCTGTATAAACCATACTGCAAACATCTGCTACTTCGAGCGTCTGCCTCGTGACTGATAGTGTACAACAAGACGAAGTGGGCAGAGGTGAAGTACTGTTCCAATAAAAATTGAGGCTCTTTATATAGCTGAGAGAGCGGCTAATCCGGATGTTCTAAGCTTGTTTTCACCTAGAGCCCCACCCTCTTCCAGAGAGGAATCAAATTGCTTTTCACCTGGACCCTTCCACCCCTAATCCATCAGCATGAAAAGAGGGATAACAAGTGTAACGTGCGCTACATGTATATGGGATTATAGCTGGTGAAGAGATAAAGCCAGGTCAACTGTGTATACAAAGACTACAGGAGGTGATTAACGACAGGTGTGACGCGCCAGCCCGTGGACGGATTATCTTCTAAGCTGACGCTTATTCAACTAGCCAGCCGCCGTCTGCTCCACTCACCACGGCAAGAGGAGGTGCTTTTGTTTTACACTTAAGTCGCTTACCACATGTACTCGTCTCTACCTCACAGACAGACACACTCTCGCTTGCTTCACGCCCCCTGTAGCTTTTTTTGTATACACACTCTAATCTCATAACCCCCTGATCCGTTATACAGGTAACGGGTATTCTCTTTTAAATAGCTGCCAGTCAGCCTGCGGCAGCTGAAAACGATGGTAAGTAACTTAGCTCTAGAAGCAAGAAGGTGTATATAAGGAGACTGACACGTGTATAGGCGCCTTATAAGTCGGCAGGGGGTAAATACTAGTGAAAAAGGAAGGCAGGTGTGCAGGTAGCTTTCTAACAGACACGTGTGTGCACTAAGCTGCTTAAGTCTAAACCCACCTGCAGTAGTCAGGTAGCATGTGAAAACTTACTTAACAGATCTCTTAATTGAGTAGAGACTCTGTACTGAGAGAGTCTTTTCAGCCGTTTAAGAGGCTTATCTAGGACAGGGTACATAAGGAGTGAAACGACGCTCTCACCCATCACACTTTCTCAACCCGCCCTTCATCATCGTAGCATCGTCCACTCTACGCTCGCTCAGCATGTTATGATGGTTAGTTCTGCTATTTTCTTTACTTATCAAAGTGTTGACGCTACAGAGCATCGAAACTCTCTCCAAATGAGTCCAAGAAAGAAAAAGCAACTCCCACTTGAAGCAGGAAGAGAAACAGTGCCCTATGATGCATGTGAGGTAAAGAAACATTGGAAGCATCAAGGAGCAATGGATAGAAGCATGCTTCAACTTCATCGGAACGGAAGTAGTTTCATTTGGACAGAGGGAGAAGATTTTGTTGGAGCTATTTTTCTTAGCTACGTATACTTGGCCTGACTCTGGTGAAATTCCTTCAGGTATTTGTTCAGTCTTCGCCATAGAAGTTATCAGGTCTTTGAAGGAGCTTCGATATATGCAAGGCACTCAGGAGGAGATTGTTCAGAAAATGACGGAATTCGAAACAGGAGAAGACACAATATGGTGCAAGGAGACGACATATACAGACGATGATCTGGAGTGCATCATTTGTAGCCCGTTGGAACATTATGTTAAAGACTTTGAGGACATGCTAGACAGCACTGAGATGTACCCGAAAGAGAGATCCCTTACTGCACAGAAAGAGGCCAAAGCTGTGTTGGAAAAGCTCAAGTTTGGTCAAGGATTCACTCTTCAAAGCAGCTGTGTGAGTGTGATAAAAGGCCTTGTGTTGAAACATCCAGACATGAAGTTTTTGCGTGCTGTCAACACACTTCCTTTGCCTGAACTGATGATGAACATGATCGATCCCATCGTACCAACACGTTTCGACTCTGCCAATTGTCCCATGTATAAAATGGTTTCAAGTTTTGCCCGTGGCCGATGGCTAAACGATCCACTGAAGTCAGAAAACCTCCTTGATTTAATCAACTGACTAAATGTATTTTCTCATACTAGTATTAGTAGCATTAGTAATAGCAGCTACTCAGTCTCGTGCAGCACAAGCAGCAGCATCTGTCAGCAGCATCCGTGACATCGTCAGCAGCAGCAGCAGCTGCACGAGCAGCACAAGCAGCAGCATCTGTCAACAGCATCCGTGACATCGTCAGCAGCTGCAGCAGCTGCACGAGCAGCACAAGCAGCAGCTGCTGCAGCAGCTACACGAGCAGCACAAGCAGCAGCATCTGTCAGCGGAATCCGTGACATCGTCAGCAGCAGCACAAGCAGCACAAGCAGCAGCATCTGTCAACAGCATCCGTGACATCGTCAGCAACTGCAGCAGCTGCACGAGCAGCACAAACAGCAGCAGCTGTCAGCAGCTGCAGCAGCTGCACAAGCAGCAAATCAGCAGCAGCAGCACCAACAGCAGCAGCAACAGCAAATCAGCAGCAGCAGCAGCAGCAGCAGCAGCGGCAGTGTGGACCACTAAATTCGAGATGGCGACATGTCTGTTTCTTAGAATCGACATTCTAAATGAGGCCTAGTGACATCTGACATGAAGCTTGAAAAACATAGTGACAGGTGACATGAGCAATTCTTAAAATCGACATGAGATATGAGCATAATTAAGCGACATCGACATGTGCCATGGCTATTTTTTTTTAAGACAAACGCCATAGACTCCTCATCCAGACCTCCACTAGTAGTGCTCTATAAGCGCAAGCTTTGCCTTAAGAGAGCTGTGGCTGTGAACCCTCTCCTCCCCCCGTACACACAGGTAAATATCAGAGTCAGCCAATGTCGCCAATACTACTCTCATACAAGGGTCAGGCACTGCTGGACTATAATAGATGGGTCAAGGACCATTCTACTGAGGGTCAGGCTAGGCCGGATATTCAATAACAGGCTGGACTTTGGCAAACTAAGATGAGAAAAGGGGGGCTGTCGCTGACCAAAAGGCTCTAAAACAGGGGGCTGTTGAAGGACTATATGGTAAAAGGCTGCTGTTACAGTCAAGATACTCATATTTCAAGCCCAGAAAACTGTAATTAGCTTTCCAAGTTGTTTATTTAACAATATCCTGGCCTAGCAAGAAGCTGTCAGATGACATCTAAGAAAAATGTGGGCTGTTAATTGATCAAGAGAGCTACATTGTTACAGAGTCCTATTCCTCTTTTGAGGTGGGACCAAATTTGAAAAAAGAATAAACTCAAAAAAAAAAGCCTTAAGATTGAAAGAGTTGTAGATGACAAATTTAACGAGGAAGTCGTATTCATTAGTTTACAAATAGCCAGTGTAAGTACGCATATGTATAGGAGAGAGAACTTGCTTATTCTTATAGGTTTGTAAGATAGTCACATCATGATGCACATCATCATAAACGCATCATGATACATTTCAATCTTTTGGTCGTGTAGCAAGAGTCCTAACACTCAGTACACTCATCATGTAGTCCCGCTCAACCTAGAGCAAGAGTTCTCTTCTAGACGTTATTGCCCTAAGTAAGTCGCGTTTTTTTTCCTTGTGCAAACTCAGTTTGCCCAAAAACAAAACAAAAAAAATGTTGACATTGTGAGTAGACGAACCAGTAGACTCGCCTCTCTGCCCTCTAAAAGAGAGGGCAGAGAGCGAGTCTTACTCTTAAAATCTCAAGTGACTTATTTGAAATTCGCGCCAAAATAGTAGTCAAGTGACCCCCTTAAGTAGGTCACTTCCAGTCACGTGACCTATTTGAATTTCCCGCCCAAAGGTCACGTGACCGGAAGTAGGTCACTTCCGGTCACGTGACCTATTTGAATTTCCCGCCAAAAGGGAGGCTTCTCATTGGCTGCTTTTGAATTTCCCGCCAAAAGGGAGGCCTCTGATTGGCTGCATATCGATTGAGTAATAAACAGTACTTAAGCATAGTCCCGTTCCGATACATTATATACTACTAATGGAGTTAGGCTAGATGGAAAGTGCATGTTTTTCCTCTCTTTAAATGACGTTAAAATGATGTTCACACAACCTCAACTTGTTACCTGGGTAGAGGTGTGACTGGGTAGGAAGCCGTCACCCAGACACCCTGTCTACATGGCTGCAGTTAAACAATGGGTAATGTGCGACCTACATACATACACCAGCCAATGGGAAGCCTTCAACAGAAGCCAATTCTCATTTTGAAGCATTTAGCAGTTGGGAACGGATAGAGCAACATCTGTAGCTTCTGGCGGTAGGCCTCTAGGCTATATTATATACTTGGTGAGTACTTCCTTGCATAAGTCCCTGCATTTTATGAAGCCCTTTTATTCCAAAATATTTTTTATATATATATTGAAGTTCTAGCTAAAATTTTATAATCTATATGAATCATTACAGGTTGTATGCAAAAATTAGATTATCTGATTCTAATTACAAAAAAAGGCTATAACTTCTTAATTGGATGTTTTCTTTTACAGAACCCCACATCTACATCAACATGCCGGAAGTCACCAACCCTGTGGACCAATATGAATAATGATAGAGGTGACATTCCACCTGGCTACATTCACCTGTTCACCCCCTGCCTTTCCTTCTCCTCTATCTCCTAACGTTCTTCCCTCCCTCCTTCACTCCACAACTACCACCTTCTATTTAACTCACTCCCTCCCTCATCACCCTCTCTCCTTACCTGCCTCCTTCTCTCCACACTCATTCCACGTCCCCACTCCCTCGGTCTGTCCCCATCCCTCACTCCACATCCCCACCCATCGATTGGCTATACCACAAGGCTATTGGAAAAAGTTAATTTAGATGGGCTCAAACTGCCACAGTTGACATGGGGGACATGTTAAACATGTCATTTTTAGTTTTTCTGACATTTTTAGTGGTTTTCGGCCTTTGGGGTATCTCAAAACCAAAAATATTGGCACTGCTTAGGTACAGGACGGAGTAGAAGTCTCGATTTCGTTCAAGACCAATTCCATGAATTGTATGAAGCAAAACTACTGTACCACGGAGCGGGAGTTGTTGGCCGTGGTGGTTTAGATAAAGAAGTTCAAATATTTTTTGTGGGGCAGCAATTTCACACTACCAACTGATCATTCTTCTCAGCGATGGTTGCCCAACTTTAAAGATGCGGACGGAATGATTGGGCATTGGTTGGCACATATGTCAGAGTACTGTTTGGAGCACAGTCAGATCAAGCAGAGACCCTCTACAAAACATAGCAACGCAGAAGCGCTTAGTCGAGTGTCAATCCATAAGTGTAGTAGGATCGACTGTGATGACCTCTAATATCACACACATTATCTATTTTACTTATACTCCAGAATCGCCTGGGTATCTAGCTGTTTGTGGCAATTTCAACAAATACAAATCCTAAATCACTTATTTGCAGACATTGTCTCTTGGTTATACCAATAGCTAGACCAGGTACACTAGCTTGATGTTTACCATGAGGCTATTTCACGTGCAATATGTGAATCTCATCTTTCATACGCAAGTGATGAAGGTGAACACATTTTTCCCAAGTCATCTTTGTCCATGCTTTGTCTGCTACACATTGCTCGTGAAATCATTGAAATGAGTGTCAGTGATGAAGAAAAAGTCAAGACTCACAACCAAATTTCCCAGCAACTAACAGTATCCTTTATTACAAAGTCTGAGACATATCCCTTTCCGGTTGCATAAAAGAATTTGAAACTCCTATTATTTGCCCCTTGGAAGTGCATTTGCAATTGAAAGCATAACTTGTTTTCCTAGCTTACAAACATGCTGCTTGAGGACAGGATATATCACAGAGTCCTTGTAGACAAGTTATTGATGTTATTCAGTAAAAGACCATAGTTTCATAGTCTTGGAAACCTTTGTTCTGACTCCCAATTTCACATAAAACACACATTCACATAACAATTACATGGCATTAAATTTTTTTCCAGGAAGCCCCAGCACCTAATCAAGTAGAAGACAAATGCAGACATATAATTGTGATTGTTTGGTGATAAAAAAAAGTATGTTTTAGTGGCTTAACTGTCAGAAATCTATGTGTGAGCTTTATGTATAGACTAAACATATGACAATTTTCTAATCGTAAAAAATTAACAAGTTAGATGTTTAAGCTCATGCCATATTACAAAAAAGCCATTGCCCATTTGGGAATGTGTAAGAGCCTAATATGTCATACAAGTGTATTTAAGCATGTACACAATTGTCTTAAACAAAAGGTAAAAGGCCATCCTTGAATTTTTTTCAAATCCATTGTTAAACTGTTCCAGATAGTTCAAAACAATATGAACCATGAAACCACTTATAATCAGTAAATAATTTCTGAGTAACTAAACTTCACTGGCTGATAGAGAAGTGCTATTATCAACAGGAGTAGTACAATGTGTATCGGAACGGGACTATGCTTAAGTACTGTTTATTACTCATTGCACCTGCAGTCAATCAGAGACCTCCATTTGACCGGAAGTGACCGTTGCAATGGTTAACTTGTGAAAGTGACACGGTGTATCTTGATGCCAGCCCTGGACGCTCATGATACCGACCTTCACGTCTTTGTTGTAGTTGAGTAACCCTTCCAGGTAAGCCCGGTAAGGGTAGGTCTTGGTGTTACCAGACACTTTGAAACCACCAATGGAGACTTGGACATCTTTGAAGAGCGAGTGAGCCAAGTTGTTCACAGGAGCCACTACATCGGTAGCCTCTCGAGCCTTGCTGTCTGCTTTCACCACCTCACATTCTAGATGAAGGTAATTCTCGTTGACGTCCGTGTACTCTTTCAACTTGTTGATGGTGCAATTGATGTTACCCCATCCTCTAAAGAGTTTTTTGTTTCTATCCCGACAAAAGTTGACTTTGGGATAGTCGTCTGAGTTGGCGCTATGGCCTGCAGGTCCAGCTCAGAGAGCGCGCACTCGTTACTGCTTTCGTGTACGTAAGCCATTGTGCTCTCTCTTCACACCGATGATAGACTGACGCCGACGTCCTCTAGGTTTTTTTATTTATAGGTTGCCCGTCTGTCTGCCTGTCTGCCTGTCTGCCTGTCTGCCTGTCTGCCTGTCTGCCTGTCTGCCTGTCTGCCTGTCTGCCTGTCTGCCTGTCTGCCTGTCTGCCTGCCTGCCCGCCTACCGGTCGAAGATGTCCCCTCTGCGCCTCTTGCAAGAGCCACCACCCTTCTGAGGAGAGCGCCCGCGTCGCTTGGTCCCCGCTCGCTCTGCTTTCTTCTTCTTGGGTGTGGTGGTGTCTTTTTTTCCTCCAGAAAACGCCATACTCGCCAGACTCTTGAGAGTGCCTACTCCTCGTTCTTTCATCCTGTTCTTCAAAGTCCGCCCCTCCATCACATCTTTAGCCACACCCACACCGGCACGGAAGAGCGTTTTGCCTACCTTCTTTAATAGGGGGGGAGCCGAGCGCATCAGCCCTAATAGAGCGCCACCAAAACTGTGACCGTTCTGGAAAGAGTGCCCGCTGTACACATTGATGCTGTTGCCCAACTGCGCGTTGTAGTAATCGCTGTACCCTTGGCCAGTGGTGCGCTTTGGTGGAAAGTACGGAACGCGTTGACGTATCATTTTTTTAACGCTCAACGGGTCTCAGATGAAGTGTCACAGTCACCTCACCTCTACTGAATGGTATTGGGCGCCCGGATCGGTCTCTTAAGTAGACGCCGACCTCGTCCAACCTCTTGGATTTCAAGGGGAAATAATCCAAATGCGGAAAACTGATAGCTGCCATCCCAACTCGACCCTTTCCACTCCTGTCCACCATGACGCAGCGTACCAGAGGCACTTGCATGTCACCCACACGTCTCTCCTCAATGATGTCGGTGTACACGTACACAGAGTACACGTCTCCGAAGGGGTCCATCATGTAGATGCCGGTGGTTGACGCATCGAAATGAGTCTTCTTCCCGAAGCCTAGAATGTCTGCCAGATGCTTGGTGAGGAGGACAAAAGTGTGTCTCGGCGGGGCGATGGTAAAGCGTCTCGTCAGCCAGTCGTACTAGAAGATGGACCTCTTGGTGAGCAGGAAGCTAGCACCCACTAGTCTATCTGTCATGATCTTATTCAAGCGCTGGATGAAGTGGCCATTGTTTCCGGTGAAAATAGGGGGAACATGTTTGGCAGAAAGGAGCACACGTTCATTTTTTTCTCCATTCCTTCAACCATACTTTTTGCCTGAGTACTCATTTCCTCCTTCTTGCGGGTTGCGGACAGGAACTGCTTGTTTACTGCATTCGTCTGTTTCAAGTCCACGTCTCTTTTGAACTTTTTTCTTCCCCCTTTCACTCGCTGCTCTTGCGACGTGCCTTTTCCATGACATAACGCGCCTCCGTCTCATTTAGTGGGTTAGCGCTCAAGATCAACTTCTTCAGACCGATCAGCTCGTTCACTTTGGCCCAGTCTTCCTCGAGGGGTTCTCTCTTGCCAAGTTTCTTCTTTTCCCAAACTCTTTTTGCCTCAGCCAGCGAACCCTTCTTGCGCAGAGGAACAACCATGATCAAATCGTCGTCTTGCACGTTGCTCCATTCTGTAGCTAGGATGATCTCACTCAGAGCCGCTTCGTACGCTTCGGTCAGAAGGAGCGGCGAGTCGAAGTGAGTTCGGAAAGACATCAAGCTGTTGTCAGGGTAATACTTCATAGAGCTGTTGCTAGGTAGGGTGATGTTCATTTTCTACGTGATTTTTTTGACAGGAATCCACTCGTCGAACTTGTCGTCGTAACCCAACCAACTTACGAAAGTTAGCTCTTTGCCGTCCACGGTCTTGCGACTCAACACCTCGTCTATCAAGTAACTGTTGTCGTAACGACTCTTTTAGACCTTCTGAACCTCCTCCCCATAGAACACACCCTTTATCTCCTCACCGCTGTCGTCTTTTAGCTCGAACCCTCTGCTTCCCAACGTTTTAGCAACGTTCATCACTTCCTCGAGCCAGTTTCCCTCGTACCCATTGTCAAAGGCGCCTTTAGTTCTCAACATCTGCTATCTGTCACCCTGAGCGATGACGTCGGCGGTGGACGTCTTTTCTTTTTTTTTCCTTTTCCATATTTCATCGATTTGTTTCTTAGTGGGGAGATCGTGTCTGTAGAAAACCCTTTCGCTATTTTCCGAGCTGACGTCAGCGGGTGCTATTTTGAACGTTTTGTGGTGAGTGCCATTGTAAGAAGGCACTACATCTTCCAGTACGTCTAGGTAGCGATACTTGCACTTGTGTGTGAAATAGCGCCACACCTTCTCCTTCAGACTTCGGTTCAAGCGCTCCACTAGACTAGCTTTGATCTCTTTCCCTTTGTCTGTCTGAACGGAAAGCGGTTGTCTCTCCGCAGACATGGTTTGGAACGCCTCGGTGACAGCCGCGCAACTTTTGGATTTGGTGGGAGCGGCCCACGCATACCTGGAGAAAAACGTTGATTGCCGTCACCACGTACCGGGAGCCACCGTTGTGAGACGTCAAAGCTTGCATGTGCATCAGATCTAACTGCCACTGCTGATCGATTGCGCCGGTTATTGTTCCTTGCGTATTTTCTCAGAATGGGTTTATGTTTAGTGTAGGCGTCCAGCAATACTAAGGCATCTCCGATGACAGCTGGGTCTCGGTCGCGAAAATGATGTTTCTGGAGTTTGGTGAGGCTAGTGAAACTGGAGGGCGCTTTGACGTCAGTATATTTAGCTATTATGCGCCTCTTTTCTTTTTCCTTCTTGGTCAGTCTCTTCACTGACTTACCCATGGGTGCCGGGAAGCGTTGAGGTCCGCTAGGTGATGGTGATCTGTTGGTAGTCGGAGTTTGGATATCGTCGTCTTTGTCGTCGGAAGCGCCAACGTGGAAGGGGGTGGCCCCCGCACCGTACTCTGCTGCAGTTTCTTCTTCCGCGTCGGAACTCACTCGTTTCTCTCCTCTGTCGACAGCTCTTATGTCCGAAGGTCTCTTGGGACTGCTTGCTTTATACAACGGGTTGCCAATCAAGGAGCCGGTGGGATCTTCCGCGCGCAGCACCTGTTTGAACGGGGTGTAGCCTGCCGGTCTCGGCACCGTCTTCCTGAGCCTACTGAAGTCGTTCAGTAAGTCCACTATGTTAATTCGATGGACGGGATCTGTTCTTTTACCCATCATCTCGGGCACCGTACCAACCTTGTTCCACTTGACCGAGGTGGCGTTTTGCAATCTTTTATACAGCTTGGTGTTGGGGACGCGTTTTTTCTGCAGAACTTGTCGGAGCAAACCCTCAAGCAGGGAGACGTGGTGTTCACCAGTCTGATGGGGTGGTGGTGGTGGCGAGGTGGAGTAGGATGTCGGGATGTTGTGGTTGTTGGGATTCGTGAGAAAAAAATTGCTACCTATTCAACAACTTTCGGTATTTCAACATTTTCTCTCGCGATTCCAAAGTGGGATCGTTCAACACTAAGTCCAAGTCCCTGTAGATAAACTGCAGCACCTGGTGTAATGCTGCGTTGGGATGAAGGGATTGTTCTGCCTGTCTGTAGTAATAGGGCATATTGGAAGGTAGGCCCGCTGCAGCGGCAGCAGTGGTGGCGGTGACGGTGGTGGTGGCAGCGGTGGTGGTGTTAGACAGGGTTTCACTAAACTCATCAGGAAGAGGAGGAACACTTGGAGCAGTAGAAGAACTAGCAGCAGCACCAGTAGTACTAGCAGCAGCAGCAGCAGGAGTTGTGGCGAGCCCATGATGAAGCGGTGGTGACGCTTTCGCTTTCAAGAGTGTGTCAGGATCCACGAGCGCCAAGCGTTTGTAGTGTTGTTGCTGCTCTGAGTCCGTCATGGGGGTAGCGGTGGTAGTGGAGGAATGAGGTGTCTCATATACGGAGAATGCTTTTTATAAGCGGTAAAGCCATCCCTATGAGAGCCGGAATGAGGAAATCTCCCTGTTGTACCAACAAGCTTCTCTTTCTTTTGATGGAAGTAGATTTTTTGCTGACCTCCCTCAACACGTCAGCGGATTATCAAATACTGTCCAGTTGTTTGTCGCTGAGCGGAATGTTTCCTTCCAGTAAATTCTGACAGATCTCGCTCAACGCTGTGATCAAATCATCGCTTCCAGAGCCTATTAAATGCTTGCAATCCTCTGGCGAGCACTTAGCTAAGTGCTTAAAAGTGCCATAGTGTCTTCTGAGTCGTTGAGAAGCCATTGCTACTACTTTCTCTTTCTCTTTTTTTTTGTCTAGCGGCACAAATACGAGCTGATCGTAAATGGATGTCAAAGAGGAGCGTATTCTCAGATCGTCGGGTGTTGTCTGCTTGAAGTCCAGAAGGAGGTATGAGTGAGGTCGCTTGAGTTCATGGGTAAATATACTAGAGAGAGCCGTCCCGTTGGAGGGAAACACCTGCCGAGACAGACTCGCTATTTGCCCCATGTAGCGTGGGTTCTTGAAAACGATCATGTAGTGAGTGTTCAGACTCATAATTCGAAAGTCGGGTGATTTCTGGAACAGGTTCTGAGTGATATATATGACCCTCACGTTCCAGTGATGGGAGTATTTGGCGAAGATGTCAGCTTCCACTTGCTGATTGGAACTACTCATTAGATCGTCCAATATCAGTAGAGTGTGCGGTTCGTAGATTGCCTCCTCCCCGTCTCCCGCTATAGACTCTTTGCTAGGAAGACCTTCTCTGAATTCCACTCCGTACTGATTTTGCATTTTTCAAACAGTGGTTGCCACTCACAGTAATGGTAAAAGATCTTTTCCACTGGTGGTGTGACCAAATTCTTCACGTCGCTCAGAAATTGATCCACCAAGCGCGGTTTTAGACAATCCGACGGACTGCTGATGATACAATTGAAGGGTCCTTGTAGTCGACGGTCGAAATGTATTTCCGTGAAGGGTATACTTTTACCACTCGACTTTTTTTTTTTTCAGCACCCGTTATGGAGTCTACTTGTCTGTCTGTCGAACGTTTGGTGACGAGTGGTTGTCGGGGAGCGCTGGTGGTGCGTTTTATTCATAGCGTCACAGCACCACCAGCAACAGCAGTAGTTTTTTCTTTTCTTTTCTCCTCCGGAGTCTGATACAATTATTTACTTTAAAAAAAGGAGGAGGAGGAGGAGCAGGAGGGGGCTCGGATCAATTTTTTAATTTTTTTCAGTGGGTTCGCTGAGGGTGGCTATCAAACATTGCCGGACTAACAACTGTTCTTTGAAGACAGCTCTCGGCCATTTCTCTATGTTTTCCTTTTCCGCTCTTCTTGTGCCTGTGCTAAAGACGTTCCCCCCACGTTTGCTTTTCATGAGAATCTCATACACTTCAAGACAAGCGTGATTCTGAAGTATGTGGCGTTCACTACTTTCAGATAAAAAAATAGCTAGGGAGACGAGGGGTGGAGGAGGAGAGGAGGGAGAGACTTGTTCCCGCATCCTCTTGAGTGCCATATTTTTCTCTCCAAAAAATTAAGTGGAAAAAAAAAAAAAAAAAAAAAAAAAAATAAGAAAAAGGTGGACTCAGCTCGAATTTCCTCCTGGAGTGTAAGTGTAGCAGTAGTAGTAGTAGTAGTAGTAGTAGTGGTGACGATAGGGAGTGGTGGTAGCGACGGTAGTGGTCGTGGTGGTGGTGGTGGCGGCGGCTGCGGCGGCGGTGGCGGTGGTGGTGGTGGTGGTTGTAGTAGTAGTAGTAGTGGTGAAAGTGTGTGTCAAAAGAAAGTAAATGCAGGCCTTTTATATGAGTGATGAGAGCACGATCTAATCCCGTTTTCACCTGGTGTATGATGATCAAAGAGAAACAAAACCCTAATCCCACTTTCACCTGGATCCCTCCACCTCTGATTGATCGACATGAGAGGAGTGTCCAAACTGTGATAATTGGTGTAATGCGCATCACCTGTATAAAGGATTATGGGATCATGGGTGTGAGTGTGTATACAATAAACTAGAGGGGCTGATGAGTGTAACTAACCCCTCTCCCCTCCCCTGAGACGTGTGCGCGTGTGTGTGGCAAGATCCCACTTTCACCTGGATCCCTCCACCTCTTATCCATCGACATGAGAGGAGTGGTTCAAACAGAGTACCGACTGTGATAATTGGTGTAATTGGTTTAATGCGCATCAGCTGTATAAAGGATTATGGGATCATGGGGAGTGAGTGTTTACACAAAAAACTACAGGGGAGGGGTGTTGAACAAGAGGTGTGCGTGTGGTAAGCGACTTAAGGCTAAACAAAATCTAAAATCACCAAGTTAATCTCTTCCTCCTACTGTGAGGAGGAGTTGGCAGCTGAAAATCGGTTTAAGAGGATTTATGTTGTGGAGTAGGGGTATATAAGGGAGAGTGAAACCAAGGCTCACTCACACGCCTCCACCAGCTTCATCACCGATCGCTCTACTACTACTACTACTACTACTACTGACTATCAACTCACAGGTAACGGTGACATGGGGTTTTATGATGTGGCGCGCGTATGTCAAACTACTGCTGCTACTGCTGCTACTGCTAGTGCTGCGGGTCGTGATTCTTCTGCATTTACTACAGGAGTTAGTGATGGAGATGATATTGTTGTTGCCGCCACTGCTGTGACTGTTATGTTTACGACTGCAGAACTGGCGCCTCCTGCTGTTGCTGCTGCTGCTGCCGTTGTTGCTGCTGCTCCTGAACTTGGTTTTTTGTGTGAAAATTTTATTTTTTTTGATTGAAATGAGAATAAAAGAAAATGAAAATGACTTTTTGTTGTGTTTTTATTTTCATACATAAGTTATTCAGCTCATCGTCGTTATGTTTACAAAACAAAAAAAAGAGTCATGTGTTCTCACTGATTCCCTAATTAGGTCAGCAGCTGCTGTTGTTGCTGCTGCTGCTGAACTTGTTTTTTGTGTGAAAATTTTATTTTTTTTGATTGAAATGAGAATAAAAGAAAATGAAAATGACTTTTTGTTGTGTTTTTATTTTCGTACATAAGTTATTCAGCTCATCGTCGTTATGTTTACAAAACAAAATTAAGAGTCATGTGTTCTCACTGATTCCCTATTGAGGTCACTTTTGTTTACAAAAAAACACGTCACGTGACATGTCACATGGCACGTGGTGTTGTTTACAAACAAAAGAGTCAACTGGTCGCTAATTAGGTCACGTTACCTAGTTACCAGAATGCTGGCCTCTGATTGGCTGAGAGTCTCTAAGTAGGTAAGTAGGTCACCATTCAAGTGGTCGCTAATCAGGTCACGTTACCATGGTTACCAGAATGCTGGCCTCTGATTGGCTGAGAGCCCCTAAGTAGGTCAGTAGGTCACCTAGAATGCTGGCCTCTGATTGGCTGAGACCCTAACTAGGTCACGTTACCATGGAAATGGTCACTTCCGGTCTAATGAAGGCCTCTGATTGCCTGCAGGTCCAATGAGTAATAAACAGTACTTAAGCATAGTCCCGTTCCGATACACATTATACTACTAACAGGATATAGAGATCCTCTTTCTGTTACAAAAACATCATCTTGGTATCTGATCCTTGCAGAAACAGTATAACTTATGTGTGCGTACATTGGTACAAATAGACTGATTTCCATATTTGTTTAGTCTACTTATATCTCCATCAGTAGTGAAGATTGGTTTATTAGGATCCCAATCATCACTACTGTTATTCATAATCCTTCGGCTGAGGTGTACAGTACCTTCAAACTTCCCATATCCTGGCTTAGTTGTGAATACGATTCGGTGAACTCTGAAGTTATTATATGCTTTGAATGTAAATGCTGATGAAATATTATGGAGCTGAAGTTGAGCGCACACGTCTCGCGATGCATTCAGTACAGTGTTCATCTCGCCAACAAGGAACAATGCCTGTCGGTTAACTAAAGTACTTTTTGTGTTGAGTCTTTGCTGGTCATAACACATACAATATTGGAGCGGAATTGCAGCATCAAAGCAAGTTCTGTTTTTAGGAATCTTAGATAGTAGGCTGAGGCCATGGCTTGTTGGTGGCTGTGTTACATTTCCCATCACTTTGAGAAGGTGCAGAAGTGTTTGGTGTGAGTCGAAATGAGTTGTGAGTCTCTTACTGTTGGTTTTCAAATTCTCAGAGAACTGTGGATATTTATCTTTGAATTTTTTTGGAAAAACCACATACATCATAGGCAAATTTCCTTCTGTTCTACCAACCTTAGTATTCATAATGCTTCCCATTCTTGATCCATGGTCACCAAAGAAAAGTAATGCAGTATTGTCCCAAATGCCTATTTTATCAAAGTACAAAAATAATTCCTCATAAAGTTGATCTAGTTGTCTTGAATCATACTGAATATCATGAGATGACTTTGTAAGGAATGTAAAGGCAAGGAATGGCTTTTCATTCTGGTATTTCAACACAAACTTCATAAGATAATCCAGAATCAGACGGGACTCTATCACCTCTTTCTCACATTTTTTGTATCTGAAATTTTGTTCTCCTTGCAGAGCAAGGCTAAGAGGCCTGAAATAACAGTCAGTAGGAGGTTTCTTAAATCCTTCAGCAAGATAGTTAAATATTGTCCCTTGTGGCACATCTTCTGCTAATAAGGTTTTGTAACCCGCAGCTGCAAAGTTCTTGAAGACCAGTGGGTACTCATCAAATGGACCACTAATGGGGAGCTTTTCCTCTCCCACATGTAAACCTGTAAGGAAAGATACCATATTTGGAAAGGTGTTGTCTGCAAGTTTTATGTACCCTGACAGTTGTATTGCACCAAGAGTATCCAGAAGATATTTCCTTGTCTTTGGTAAATACCGAATGCCAGCTGATTGTGACATGGAGTCTGTGCCCATCAGCAATACATTTAACAGTTCACCTTTGCCATGTTCTTGCCTTGATTGCATCTTGATATTCTTCCCTTTGTCCACTATAATGGAATGATAATTGACATATGTAAAATATTTCACTGTCTTACGTTTATAACAGTACACTTTAATGAATTCATCTACTATCTCAATCCCATTGCGCTTTGACAAATTCTGCGGTTTACTTAGCTGAATTGAATAATCGTCATGTGTTGGGCGCTGTATGACCTGGTACTTGCACCTTTTTATGTTTTTGTATTTCCGATTAAGCAAGGTTAGATTAAATTTCAGCCAGTTTCCCTCTATATAGGTCAACTGTGGCGTCCATGAACAGAGGGGTAGTTTCTCTTTCACAACAGCTCTTAATAATGTCCTGTCCCAAGGGTCAAGGATAGGTATCCTGCAATGTGGTTCCTTAACAATTAAATTGATCCCATGCTTCCATTTGTACAGCCGTTTTGAGCCAATAAGAATCCAAAGAACAGCTATGAATTGCATAAAATGTAGCGAGGTTCTCAGCCATTCTGCCATCTAAAGATAGAAAATAGGACATATGATATTTTGGCATATACCTACCCCTCATTACAGTTCCTCTGTGCCCAATTATGAAGGTTGTAGGATAGATAAGTGCATTATAAAGCCTTAAGATGAAGCTGTTTGCCCACTTCATTGTGATTGATTTAGTATACCACTACATAGAAGGTTTCCCCTTGGAGGATTCACCTTTTAATTCAATGACACAGAGTTGGAATAACATGCAGGGGTCGTAAAAATATGAAACAAACAAAATTCCAAATTCGAAATTCAGTTTGACTGCAACAGGTTTGTTTATTCAGGTATTATTCAAACCGGTAATGATATCACTGAAGGTACAAAATAGTTCTATGTACAAACATGGTTACTGAGGGCAAGCGAACAACGCAATATTAGCATAGGCTGGTTCAAAGCATGTAGCAAAGGGTGAAGGGGCCCTTTGGTTGTGAAACGTGCGGACAGGGTCTGTACTTGTCCTTGGACAAACTCCCTTAGGTAGCTGAGCGCAGCCTCTTATATACGGGTGTTGTGTACTGTGCCACCAGAAGTCCAACGGTGGTAGAACAGAGCAGACAGATGCTGCCACCTGTGATACTCCCAACCACTGCATAACGGTGCGTCGACGTGACACCACAGGTGCTGCCAATCTGTAAAGGTGTCACGTCTTTCCTGCGCACAAACGAACCTGAAATACACCTGAATATTGGTGCCCTTACATCACCCCCACCAGATTATACCTGATAACCAATCATCTGAAATAATATTAAACTGTAAATTTAGACAATAACCAATATCAGTGTATTACATAATTAGAGCCATAGACCTAATTTTATATAAAATAAAAGACCTGCACATTACCAAGGTTTTTTTCTTGTGTCTTTTTTTTATTTTATTCCATGAGTATTCATGTAAAAAACAAACTTTTAATACAATTATATGTAGTAGAGTATACAATATGGAGATCTATCACAGGCTCATGAAATAACCATTTTTTTATACAAAAATATATTACCACTTTATGTGCGCATAATAAATATTGTAGACACAGTAGAAATGAATCAAATAAGTTGATGGGCAAGTCGACCCGTGGAGGTTTTATAAACAAGATTATCAAATTTATATTAAGGCGGCTTGTAGTCGTCCATTACCGTCCGCATATTATTATATTATTCCTTAAGGGAATTTCTCTGATATGATTTTTATGAAAATTGACACAATTATGAAATTCTCCCACCAAGAGGCATTTCAAAGTACAAACAGGCAAGATTATGACGAGGCATTATGACGAGCCCTGTTTTCTACTACAGGGCTCGTCATAATGAGGGCAGAACATCATAAATAATACTCAAATTGGCCAGACAAAGGGTACTTTAGGGGGGTCTCAAACTCCAATTCCACCTATGAATAGGGTTTTCCAAAAGTTCATTGTATTTTACTATAGGTCGATTTTTTTCCTCAAAATTGCAATTCGACCTATAAGTGAGGTTTTAGGGTATTTAGGGGCTAGGGTTATACAGGGTTTATATGGCAGGTTCTGTTGGATGCTGTGTTGCGAACTCAGTCCAAACCCTTCAGCCCGAGAGCAGGTGGTAGCACCTGCCCCAGGCTTGGGGTATGGACAGAGGTCGCTATAGGCTTCCGGTCTGTGTGTGCGCGTGCAGGCTGGCTGCCTATAAATAGCCAGCATCCGATAGGACTCGTCGGTCACTCTGGATCCACGCTAGGACAGAGGCCCTGCGATCATATCGGCTATGAGCCTACTGACCTGCTCCGAACTCTATAGGGAGTTCGCACTGATATAGCTTTGCCTGTCTAGGTTACTGTATAAACCTTTGATTCGCAACCTGTACACTTGATCCGAACTGTGTCGACTTTGGTTCTTTACTTAATAATATATCAGTATTATAAAGGACAAAGAATCGTTTATTACACTGGTGCTGTGACCAGTTCTGAGTGAAAACACAGGTTAGCCTGTGCAAAGCACAGGTCACATACTCTTGAAGGAGTACGGAGGTCCCCCGATGAAGCGGAAGCTTCATCCCCGAAGGGGACTCCTGCCATAGAGAAGGCAGTGACCCCAACAAGGGATGTGCATGATCTTTAGGGAGCAGCTGCACCATTCAGAGAGGAGGAAACTCCGAGACCACGAGTGCCCGAAATCTTGAGTCGCTCGCTGGAAGAGATGAATCTGTCAATGTTTAACATCGGCGGATCCAGGCAAGCGGCCCCTACACCCAGGATGTATGGCATTCTGGAGGAAGGTCGTTTTGATGACTATAGAAAAGCAAGAGTGCAGGAAAGGCTGCAAATTGCCCAAAGAGAATTGTTGGCTCTACAGAACAAATCTGTGGAGTGGACAGACAAATTGATGTTTCTGGAGGGTGCGATATGTCACCGAAAGATCAAGGAGAAAGATTTGCGGTTGTCAACTCTATTAGAGGAGAACGAGAAGCTGAGTTTTAATACCGCAAACACGGACCTGAATCAGATTTGTGAAGACAGAGATCGGATGGCTAATGATAGTGAGGGACGGAAATCATCCAGGAGACAGACACCTTGAAACAAGCTCGCAGCAGTCTGGCCACTGAATGCGAGTTGTTGAGAACCAAGAAGACTGCAATGCAGAAATTCTTGTTGGAGGCTCTCCAGAGCATCCAGGACAGTAGGGCGGACTGTAGTAGTACCTCCTACACATCAGCAGATAATTGAAGTGCGTCCGCGGGCCATTATACGAGTTTCTCGGACACCCAAATCTACAGGGGGGCCGAGGAGTTACGGTCGAAAGTGCCCTGTTCGCCTCCACTCCAGGGAGACCCGGAAGGATGGGTCGAGCTAGGGGTAGGGGTTTGGCCAGCGTATACTCTCCAAAGGTAGGTATGCCCGGTATCCGACCAATGCCGAAAGATGTACCCTCATTTTCATCTGGATCAGCATGAGAAGTTGCAAAAGCAACAACAGCTGTTGGAGGCAGAATGCCAGAAGATGGCAGTGCTGTTCGGGGGTTCCGCTCGGACTGATCCGATGGTAGCGTTTAAGAAACACTAAGCTCATAAATGGCTCCTTCCTAGAACTCTGTTGTTATCAAGACACGGTTGACAGATTGTCTCAAACTTATACCCAGGGCAATGATACGCTTTTTCCAACAAGTCTATGCCTTTCTCTAGCATAGTCAATAGCGTATTTACATTTTTAAATTTCTTTTTTTTGATTTTTTCACTCAGCCCTCTTTTTTTAGAACTTTGATCAGGTTCAAGTCGTAACGCCCAGAGTTGAAGCAATCAGAACTTGGCGAAGATACCTCAGGAATCTTCTCTTCAGTTTCACTAAAGGGTGATGGTCTCGAATTTTGGCGAAGTCTTCGCTTGTAGACGTGGCGGCCGCTGCCTCCAGAGCGAGAGCTTCTACTATTCGTGCCTCTAGTTTCGCTAACGTCGGTCGGTAAACTTCCAGCACCGCTTCTCCTATGACTTTGGCGGTGTTGTCGATGTAGTTGAGAACCCTGTCCAACAAAGGGTCCGACTGCACGTCTGACTGTCTCACGAAACACACCGGAACCTGGAAAGTCGGACGCCACGCTAGCCGAGAGAGGGACGTGCTTGTACAGTACGGAGACGTTTTGTGTGGACCGTGCTTTGGCGGGTATGAAGAAAGCTTCTAAATCGAAGGTTATTTTCTAAGTGTAAGTTTTGGAAGCAGCGTCCGGAGGATAAACAGATTAGTCTGCCAGTGCTGCAAACACCGATTTTGTGTTTTGGTACACTTGGGAGGCATGGAAGTACCTTAGCTTGTCTCCTTGTCTTCTTAGTGTTGCAGGATGAAACCAACAGACAAACCCACTTTGTATCTGAATCTTTGTGTGATGTGGATCTGACGCATTGTGCTGACGGCGTCCCGCAACTCACCGATGGGCAGTCTCACGTTGGTTACGCTGAACACCATGAGCTCTGACGCCTGTCTGTATCGCGAGCCAATTAGTGGTGAATATTTCCTCACCTTGAGGTATGGCGGATATCACAGGAGGAATCATCACCCCGGCGATAGATTCACGTCTACAGGCGCTTTTCCTACAGTTACCTTTGCCACATAGGGGACAATTTCGGTAATACCGCGCATCTTTTCACGTGGGTGTTATAACGGAACGTTTTTTTGAATTTTTTGAAACACCTTTCGCACACCAGTTGAGTCATCTTGACTGAGTTACTTATACCTAAAGAATTTCCATCTCTCTCTACGTTTTTTGGTGTTGTAGTGGTCCAGCGAAAATGGATTTTTGGTTTCACCAGGGTTTGAACCTGGGACCTCCCGTTTCTGGAGTGAGCGTCATAACCACTTGACCATAAAACCTTGCCTGCCATTCTCACCTTACACATACATCTGGATTGGTAGGTATGAGGGGGGACAGTGATTACCCTAGGTGGCTAAGCCAGGGCACAGGGACAGATGTTGGCTCGATCTGTTCCCCTACACTCCTCCCATCCAGCTTCAACTATCCCAACCGGCTACCCAAACGGTGGTAACCTTAGACATACCTGGCACTTAGTTGTGGGATCCTGTGTCACTAGCCCAAATAGCGCTTTCCCGCCTCATGCGTCCTCGCCCTTTTTTACCAGCTCGCTAGATGACTGCGCCACTCTAGCTTTCGCTACTGCGCCACGTCGGACCCACAACCAGCCACCAGGTGTTGAAGCATACCCAATTGTATCATACCGTACCTATCCAGTCCAGCCAACATATTCCCAGGCACCGGGAAGGCTGGTGAAACCACCAGTGTAGTGGTCCAGCGAAAATGGATTTTTGGTTTCACCAGGGTTTGAACCTGGGACCTCCCGCATCCGGAGTGAGCGTCATAACCACTTGACCACGAAACCTTAGGTGGCTAAGCCAGGGCACAGGGACAGATGTGGGCTCGATCTGTTCCCCTACAGTGTATTTCTTTTTCCTCCAGCTAATCTATATTTAGGGTCACCAATAGGCGGCACTTATCAGTTGGATAGCTGTTGTTACTGTTATGACTACTATGCATGGGCCATAATTTCGGGCACCACTGGGAAAGTCCTCCATTCAGTTACATGTAAATGAGTATACCATGAGACGATAAAGTTGTCAGATACTCTCAGTCACTATGAGGACATATTTAGCTAGTGTTTAGTATATTCCATTTAAAAATCGGATGGTGCAGAGCAGAAAAAACAACAGTGTAAAAAGACATAATTTTTATTTCATGAACTTTTCAGAATATTTACCCCGCGCACATTTTCTAGTGGGCACATTATATAGAGGAGAAACGTGGCTTTCCATTGATCATACATGAAAAACCTGAGTTGCTTATAAGGGCCGCGGATTTGCATGATGATTTTTCATGTAAAGTGTGGGTGTACCAGGGGGTGTGTGGCCTCTCCTTACAGCTTTGCACCCTTATGTCCCTCAGGGGGATGCCGGGAGGGGGGCACTCTCCACACCTCCGTGACCAAGCTCCGTGACCAAGCCCCACAAAAAAGCTGTGAAAGCAACCCATGGCGACACCCATTAGGGGGTCCATGTTGGGGGTACTTATATATACAGTGAAACTTCTTTATAAGGAACTCTGATATAAGGAGACCTTGCTTATAAGGAGCAGATTTGTGTGGTCCCAATTTTCCGTAAACATTTATATAGTAAGAAAACTCTCTTAGAAAGAGGTTTATTACCTTAACCTCTGATATAAGGAGGTAATTTTGGCTCATTTCCGTATTTCGTACGTGCAAACCTTACCCAGGGAAGTTATTTCTCAGGATTACAGTCACATACTGCTTAAAATTGCCCACTGCCCCATCCCATAGAGGTGGGGAAAATACGTTTGTAGCTTCCCTAGGGAGGAAGGGAGATCAAAAGCTCCATGAAGGGGATCTAGAAGGGGTTTTCACTTGAAATAATACACACACCCATCTGAATTGTATTCAAATCAAGTATATAAGGGTATAAGAGACACATGTAGGGAGTGTTCTGTTGCTGGACCTTTATAAGGCTGACCTTGCTTATAAGGAGACCTTGCTTATAAGGAGCAAATTGCACGGGTCCCAAGGTCCTCCTTATAACGAAGTTTTACTGTAGGACCATTCCTCCAATAGATGACCCTTTTTTCCGGTGATTAATTTCGAATTCTTCTAGACATGCTAGACACAAAATTAAAGCAGTTCTGTAATGCAAATGGCATTGCACATAAGTACAATGGAAAAGTAGTTATATACACAAGCTATCTATTTCGTATACGTTTATGTGTACGACCATGTAGATCAAAAACGTGTGGTCCGTGTCTCATTCACTGGTGGGCATTCTTAGCCCTGCGTAGAGCACTGGTAATTTCCACCATGATCTCTCTTTTGTCAGCCAGTTCGATCAGGGCCTTCGTGGAAAGCGTCATGCCGACCGGTGTCTGAGTCATGTCTTGACCTTTGTATTGCGAACGTGAATGATGTTCTTGCCCATGTAGTAGCTGACACCTACGTGTAGGTTGTGCCCATCATCTAGTTCCACGAACCAAGTGTTGTGGTAACCCTTGAGACACAGATCTGTCACGTTTCCATACCTCCTCTTTGATGTCTGGGACGTTCCTGATGAGCTCGAAGAGGGCAGAAATGGAGAATGCCACTTCCTTGGTAGATGTTATTTCACCCTTTATGGCGCTGTATCGCTCCTTTGATAACTTAGCCCCACTACTCCAAAGTTGCAGCTTCAAACCATTGATGAAGAACTCGCGCTTTTCCTCACCTTTTTCAGGTTCATTGAGCTCACCATTGTTGTTGTTGTTGTTGTCCATGCATCTACAGGAAGAACATTGCGACCAGCATGACGAGCTGAAGTAGCAGCAGAAGTAGCAGCAGTATCAACACTTGTGTTGGTACCCTGGGATTTGTGAGAAACGGCGGGTTGTCACGCAGACAGCCACACGCCTTCGTCGATGGAGGGGGAGACACTAGCTTGTTTGGAAGGTCGACGTCGAGGTAGAAAGCTCTCACTCTCATTTGTCTCCGGGTCGTCGTGGGTCTGCGCCGGAGGATAGGCGGTACCTGTCTCTCGCAGAGAATGTGCGATGACTTTGGCCAGGATGTCTGGAGACTTTTGACCGTCAGTGTACGATGAATCCTGGTCCTCCTCCGCCTCCTCCGCCTCCTCCGCCTCCTCCGCCTCCTCCGCCTCCTCCGCCTCCTCCGCCTCCTCCGCCTCCTCCGCCTCCTCCGCCTCCTCCGCCTCCTCCGCCTCCTCCGCCTCCTCCGCCTCCTCCGCCTCCTCCGCCTCCTCCGCCTCCTCCGCCTCCTCCGCCTCCTCCGCCTCCTCCGCCTCCTCCGCCTCCTCCGCCTCCTCCGCCTCCTCCGCCTCCTCCGCCTCCTCCGCCTCCTCCGCCTCCTCCGCCTCCTCCGCCTCCTCCGCCTCCTCCGCCTCCTCCACCTCCTCCGCCTCCTCCGCCTCCTCCGCCTCCTCCGCCTCCTCCGCCTCCTCCCTCTCCGTTCTGTTGGAGTCTGAGGTGTTTAAGTAGTCAAGGACAACGTCTCCGTCTGTCACATCTGTTGTGGTGTCCGTGGCAGTGGCCATGATAGCAGTAGTACTGACACTAGTCCCCGTAGCAGCAGCAGCAGCAGCAGCACCATCTGCAGCACCATCAGCAGCAGCAGCAGCAGCAGCAGCAGCAGTGGTACCGAGGGCATTAGAAGATCTTGCAGCGTTAGCAGTAGCAGCAGTAGCAGTAGCAGTAGCAGCAGCAGCAGTAGCAGCAGCAGCAGCGGGGGCTGTAGCAAAACTTGCTACAAAGGAGTCGAAGTTGACGACTGGAGAAGGCAGTAGTGCACACGGTGCTGCCGTGTCTGATGTAGTAGGACAAGGGTTCTTTCTTGCTACCTTCCTGCCACTGTACTTGTAGACCCAAAGGTTTCTGTTAGGTCTCTTTCCAACCATAGTGAGGGTTTGTGTGGTCGAGGTATGTAGCCCGTGTATGCTTGGTAGTGTGAGTGATTGAGTTTTCTGAACGACTGCCTTTATATATTACTATGGAGGAGATAAGCGTCTTACTGTAGTTTCAATGGTGGTCATGGACAAAGAGCTGTCTCAGAGACATCAGGAGCGAATCTCTGTACACAGAGAGGGGAGGGTGCACAGCTAAAAATAATTTTCTTACTTTTTTTTAAACAATATTGAATGGTAGCCGAAATGACTAGTTTCAAGAACAACTCTCAGAAAAATTTAAAAAAAGAGGGGGAAAAAAGAGATTTAACTTCATAAACAAAATGACTGAAATAGTTTTTTTAAAGGAGTTAGTTTGTCTACAAAGCGAGCTTTTTTTCATCTCACTTTTCTTAAAACAAGAAAATTATTGTTGGTTGCGTTATAGCAGGAGGAGGAGGGAGGTTGTTAAGCGGATCAGAAAATAGCTCTCAACCCTTCAGAGCCGCCTCTTCAGAAGGGAGCGCTGACAAAAGACTTAAAATAGATTAGTCACCCTCAATTAAACTGGCAAGTAGTATAGTGTGTATCAAGATGGGTCTATGACTAAGCTACTAGACTCGGTCTCTTGTCGTTTGAATCATTCTACTAGGTTAGTCATAGGTCCATCCAGATACACACTATACTACTGTCGTATAAGGACGAGGATCACAGTTTCAACACTCCTAATTCCACATAACACCATTACCACGACAGCCAGCTGTCCAAAGACTTAAGATTAAAAATTGACTCTGACCCTCAGGTCACACTGAGAGGGTGGCAGAGACTACTGCTTGTGAGAGGAGAGGGGTGAAAATGCGCAAACCAGCCTGTGAACCCCTAATGAGCGCTCTTTGAAAGACGCATGAGAGGGACTATCACAGTTAGACCACCTGTAATCCGCTTAATACCGTAATAACAATGCCCATTGTCAACTATGTGACGGATTCAAAGCGTTAGTTTGACAAAGGGGTAAGCAGAGGGAGGGCGGGCGTAATATCCTGTGGTGAACGGACTCAAAACACCCTATATAAAGCCAACTCATCTCGAGAAGAGTACATTGCTTCTGATCCCCGCACCACCACCACTACCAGCACCATGAACCAACCTCTGCACTGTGAGTCTCCTCGCGTCGCCCACTTACTCGCTTACCAACCGCCCTACCCTCTGCTATTTGTGAGAAGTGAGTTTTGGCATTTTTTCAGTAAACAAAATGATTCCCGAAACCCACACCTCACTCGAATCTTCCTATGATGTTTGTCAAGTGCGTTATGAGGATTTTCTAGAGAGTAGGAATTTCTGCTTCAGCGACAAATTACTTCGTAAAATAGGTACCTAGCTAACAAAAATACGTTATTTTACGTCAAAATAATGTTATAAAATTTCATATAACGTTATGCCATAGTAAGGAGCCTTAGAGAAACGTTATTTAAGGTTATATAACATTATAAAATGTTGTATAACGTTTTTTGTTTACTGGGTAGTGAGTTACCAGCGCGAGAATGGAGCAAATTAGGTATACGATTGGGAGCTCTCTACGACAGTCTTGAACGATCTTGATTACAACGACACATGTGTGATGGACGCATACTTTCTCAGCATTTCTGAAACTCTGGCATCTTCTAAGAATTGGAAAACCGTAGGAATACAGCTAGGTCTAACCTTTGAGCAGCTGAACAACATCTCTTGACAACCAGAAAAAGATGTGTCTCTCTTATGTTTTGAAGTTTTGAAACTGTGGCAAGCTTTAACATGTAACTGAATGGAGGACTTTCTAAAGTCTTCCATTAACACTGAATGAGTCTATGGTGTGAATGGGAGGGCAAACAATTTGGAAGTGAGGCTCGACACTTTCAGAGGAATGTCATGGCATCACGGTACAGGTTTCGCAGAAAAACTCGCCGCCCAAGGTTTCTTTTACATAGGAGGCAATGGCACTGTAGTCTGCTACCACTGCGGAATCACCTTACACAGTTGGAGGATGTGGGATATCGTCGTGGTTGAGCATTTCCGACACTGACCTCAATGTCCCCTCGTCGTGGTCGCACTGAACAAGAGTCCAGTAGACATCAAACTACTGTCGAGGATCCTTGGACAGGCGACCACACTAAAGAAACGGTGCAGTGTCTGCACAGAAAACACAAACAAATGAGATGAGAAAATGACAGAGATGAAAAAAACAGAAAAACCAGAAGAGGTTGACTACTGGGTAGAGAAGGAGAAACTGGTAGACACTGCGAGTATCAGACAAACAACAACACAACTGAAAGGCTGCATGTTACACAAACCGCTAGCACCAGTAGCACCACTAGCACCACCATCATCTCCATGCATGGAGAAGGGGGAAGAGCAGGGAGAGGTAATGGAAGAAAGGTAGTGGATTGTAGCTGAGCTACGGAGATGTTCCACTTATTTCTGCTCTTAATTATAATGATAAAAATATTATGTATCTACCATTGTAAGGATAACAATAGTTGTGTACATCTGGAAGTGTGGGTTGTGTCATGTCCCTCTGCGGTATTTTAACTTGAATAGAATAAAGATGTATCAAAAGAAAGATGGGTGAACATAAAACACTTCGTTATAATATACCCCGACCCAACCCCTCATCCACCCACACACACACCAACTCGAGACCAGTTGCTCGATCAACTGTGGCCTTTATTTATGTAGCAGTTTGAGCTTCAGTTATGTATAGCAAATGTCTATGGTGGCTATAGGTTTGGAGGCAAGTGTATCTCACAGATAAGGACAATAGACACTTCCCCGTCACAAACCCCCTCCCATCTGAGCACATTTGCAACTACCTTAACTGAGCCGGCTGGCCAGAGGATGGCCGACTTGGTAAGTGGCCGACTTGGTGAGTGACCTAAAGTAAATATCTATTTCAGGGACTTAGCTTTAATTTTGAATACTGCCACTTACACACAGTCAAATATACACCATGAAATTATAGGGAAAGATATTCCCAGCTGATTTACTCTATTTTTGACATCGGGGAGGGGGGGTTGAATTTGGTCTACAGAGTCAATATAATTCTCAATACTGGCATATTTGGTCTTCAACTCACATTGTCAACTCCAAGGTAGACTGCACAGGAAACTACTGCTGCATTCAATCCTCATGCCGACCCTAAAGAGATGATACTGTAGTGGTACACTGTACTATTTCTATAGAACCGGATTGAGTTATTTTGGTTGTGTTTGCTGTGGCGTATCCGGGCCGCACTCCTGTCTGGTACCCGGTATGTGATTACATAATCCGGCACCTGAGTATTGGTGGAGTGCGACCTGGTAATATGCACCGAGACGGGACCGCCACGTGTCACCCGACATAACCCGGGTACCGTGTCGGCCCGGGCGAACCGGTTTCAGGTTATCCGGAGTTCCTCGGGAACTCAAGTGTTTACGAGTAATGGAGTGGAGTGTTAAAATATACGATTCAATATGGTTTCAATCTTGGCGGCAAACTATCCTTGCCGGATAACATCTTTTACTACATATACAGTCATGTACAATTTACGACAACTAGGACAGACTTCCTGTAATAAATCAATTTCCGCTCTTTTCCGCGGCACCTTCAAACAACCAAGACGTGCTAGAGTTTGTTTTACTTATTCTATATGGAGTTACATAAGTCTCAGTATATAAACCCATGGGTTCTTCGACTCAAGGACTCAGTCTTGCTGTGCACTTCGGCCAGCTTGACTGTTCCTCAGCAGAGATTCCTAGAACTCTGTTGTACTTTTCGGCCTAGTCCTGTTGCTGCTCCTACCTCGGTGACCCTGCGTCTCTCTCCGTTCCACCCTCAGGGGGAACAGAGGAGATAGACACACTGGTATATAACTCCGGGCTAGCCTCCCTCTGCGGAGTCTAGTCTGTATGGAGTTTACCGAGATCGGAGAGAGCCCAGGACATTGGCAAATTATTGATTAGACCATGAGCGTATCACTCCTGTATGTTCATGTAACACCTGTTGTTGGAAAGCATATTTGAATATCACTATCCATCTGTATGATTACGTGCCGTATGTCAGAATGAATAAAGAGTTATTTCTGAACAACCTATTTTCGAATCTGGAGTTTTTCATAGCTCATGCCTATATTAGAATAGCCAACAGCTACAACACACTCCCAGTCACAGTAGCGTATATCTATAATCTATGTTTCCTACATCATTAAACATCAAAATTTAATGGTAAAATTTAAGGGTAAATTAACAATGGCTTACCCTGGTGAATGCAATGGTATTTTTTTTACCTTTTTACTTTCGGATGCTTGTTGACAGTGCTAACATGACCCCTTGTCTTTAAATTACCGGTATGTCAATATGGGACACAGAGGTATTTCTAGGATACATATAGAGAAAGTGTTTTATACTGGTAATAATACCTGATTTGTTTAACTAGTACACTAGTACACCTTATCTATCCAAGATGTTGATTTTACTAAAGGTACTAAGCATATTTACATCTGAAAAATAGTTTTAACCACATTGAATTTTCCCCATACAGGAAAACCAAACATTCTTTCTTTATACTGACATAAATTGATATATTTTGGTCAAGGACATTTGAGAATGTATTTCGATATATATATAGATTATTAATAATTACTGGAGCAGTTATGGCATAACTTCTTCTTTATTTATAGCAATAAGAAAGAGCCAGTGCCCAGTTCTGTCTGCTCATCGTGTAATCATGTCATTTATATTTAGAAGGTCTTAAACAATAATTTCCAGGCAATTATTTGTACATTTTTCGATATTATAAACCTGAGAATACATTATATCATTGTTTAGTTCCGAGGTCCTGGGAGTCGACGAAAGGGGGTAGCACCTATCCTGGCTCCGAGGTACCGACAGGGGCGCTACAGATGGTATGGACTACGCATGTGTGCAGAGTTCGGCCACCTACAAATAGCCGACGTCCAGGAGAACTCGCCAGCTAGCTTAAAGCCTCGGTATCCCTATACTCTGGTCCGCCTTTTTGCTCCTATAGCTTGCTAATTATCATAATAAGACACACCTACATGCAGTGGAATCCGCCTACAAGTCACTAGTTCACATTAGGCAACGTGCAGTGATCCCTGGGCCCTCTGGCCAGCTATGTAGGGCTGCCATCACTTCACACCCACCTGTTGCAAGTATGTGCTATATATATATAGAAGCCATAGTCGCTCCCCAATAGCCCTTAGGGAGTGGTCATTATTTAACAAAAGTGGGGGGGGTTGGTGGATTTTCAGGTGAGGGCGCTCAAATTTACCCCCCCTGCCCCTGGGACGGGTTGTAATTTTTCTGCCACCCCCCTCTCCTCGAGACGGGTCGGAATTCCCCCCTCCCCCTCTTTAAACTATAGTAGTGCGTGTGCTTTGTCGAAAAGTGATTCGATTTTTTTGCCCCCCCCCCCCACTAGAGGGGTCGAATCATTTTATCTCCCCCTTCTAGAGGGGTTGAAACAATCTCTTCCCCCCCCCTTGTTGCCCCTGTTATAAAATGAACACCCCTAATGGTTGGCAGTGCACTGATTACCCCTCCCCTCACCACCACCACCACTGTGCATGCAAACGGAGTAGTCAAGGGTGTAGGTCCTGAATCGGGGGTGGGCACTCCCCATATATGATCTATAGTAACTATGTGCCTACACAAAATCCCGGGAAAGACATATTTTGGGCAAAGGGGTATGTTTCTAGCCCAAGAATATCCCACCAAAAAGTTCTGTAAAATGGGGTGTATTTTCCTTGTCCAGTTTAAGCCAATTGTAGTTGGTCTCTTACTACGTATGTAACACTTGAGTACAAAAACCAGACAAGGTAAATTAGACTTTAATATACGGCGACTTTATTGTAAAGGTAACTCTTGGGTATTATAGTACAAGTATAACCAGCGGATATACAAGATCAGAACAGATATATAATACAGTGGGGCAACCCTATAGCATAGAGTTAAGCCCGTGAGCACAGGGTGGTCATGTCACGACAGTCCCAAACCTGACTGACTTCCAATGGAGAAGTAGCCGTCTTATATACAGCGCTGCATAGCCACGTGACCGTACTAGCAGCGCCACCTGTTAGGTTTAGTTATGTAAAATGCTTATGTAACAACTACCGACGGTAACCGAAGGTGGTACCGGTACACTACCGTATAGATAACCGAACTAGAGGAGTCGGTGTATGTAACGAACCGACGACACTAGTTAGATGAATAAAACAGTTATTAAACACAATAGAACCGTGTTGTCTTACATCATACAACATACAATAGATATACAACAATAACAGTTAGACTTTATAGTCAACCCGTTACACTACCCCCCTTTAGAATGTAGGAAGGGTTGGTTTTATAATAATAATACCTCTTGGATACATTATATACCACGTATATCTATTTATCAACAAGTAACATTTCTACTCATAGTTACAACAGGCATACATACATGAACAACCAGGTTAACATGTATATAACAGTTTATATCAACAATATAGTCTTTGGTATCAAACCATAGTCCCGTAGGCACATGATATAAAAACTGTCCAACTGATAGTCCTAGACTAGTATCAGTTAAAAGTAAAGGCACCAAATAACCACCTTGGAAACTCAACACATCACCTACTACATTCAGCAATGGTGCGAATCCGTGTGGAGTTAGTGTCCTTATATATAAATAATAGAACTATAATAGTTCTCACTTCCTTTGGCGAAGAAAAGTTTTATAATTGGAACTATAGCAGTTCCCACTTCCTTTGGCGTAGAAAAGTTTATATATAAAAATCCATATTAGCGTATCCTAAATAAGGTGGGATAGATCGTCATCCTTATTAGGGGCGGTACTCCAGTACCTAGCAGTTTATGGTGGTAGAGATGGATAGAGTCCAGTACCGGTATAGTACTTCCATCTCTTGTGAAATATAAATATAAAAAGGTAGGTCCGTGCCTCCCTATAAATAATTATCACAGGAGGATGATCCATAATAGTTCATAGGTCACAATAGTAGAATGCGACCACAGGATCAGGAGCCCTGGACAGTAGTAGAGAACCGACGGTTGTGGCTTAGTAGTAAACCACGGTTTGAAGACATCAGGCTGCTTCCAGTGTGGTGGCAGTAGTGACTAGGTTAAGTCACGACAGCACCGTCGGTCTGCTTCGGTTGTCCAGGGGCGTGTAGCTGCGTCGATGGTTTAGTTTTACCTCCGAGGGGCGGAACAGTGCACCCCAGAGGGCCTGACGGGGGACCAACCTTAGGTGTCCATAGGGACACCGCCGGATGGCTTTCCTTCCCCATCAGGACTTCCTCCAGGAGGGGCCTCCGTGGTGTAAACCACAGCAGCCTCCACCTGGAGAGGAAGGGCTCCACCTGGGGCTACCGAGAGGGTACTCGGCGCCGCAGTAGGCTCCCCGCCACTGACCACCCGGGTAGATTGTGCCATGAAAGAAAATGGCATCTCATACCTAGGTGGGTGTACTGACAGTACCGGGGTCACAGGAGGAGCAGGCCTTGCGGCAAGCCCCAACCTGGACTGGAGATCTGGAAAACCAGTTCTCTCCCACTCTGTCAGCTTTAGCCCGAACTGCCGGAAGAACTTGGCGTCACAAGTTGTCAACCTTGATTCAAGCTGTTCGATCGTAGCCCTCCAGAGGGCATGATCTTGCTCCAGACTCGCCTCACGCTCGGCAAGGACTCTGGTGCGTTCAGCAACCCAAGCTTTCCCTTCCCGGATAGCCTGTTCTCTGAGCAACTTGTACTGCTCAAAGTAGGACTTCTCCAAGAAAGAAACCTGAAACTGGAGTAGCTTACTTGCGTTTTCAGCCATCTTAGCTCTGTAGCACTCAAATCCGGGGACTAGAGTGTCAGAGAATCCAGTGTCATAAGCAGGACCGTCTCCAGGCAACACAGGTAACCCTGCTAGCCCTTCGTCAACAGCCCTGTGCTCAGGTACTGGAGTCACCTCGTCATCCCTTGTGGGGTCAGAGGTTGCTCCGTGCTGGGGTGGAGCAGTCGGCTGGGCTGACGCCCCATCCGGCTGTTGTACCTCTACCTGTTCAGCGTCACTGATAGGTGAGATACTCTCCTGTGGAGCTGAAGCTTTCTTTTGCTTCTGGCTCCACTTGTACTGCTTGACATAGTCAGCAGCAACCTGACCCGCCTGCTCGTCACCCAAAGAGTTCTGAACAATAGCCAGTGCATCACCCAGTTTCTGTCTCTCCTGCCTGGGCAGTTGATCAGCAACCGGGGGCAATGCAACCGAAGATACCGTGACGGTACCGACGGTTTGGCTACGGTCGACCTCAGATGTTACCGTGGCGGTGGCGACACGTTTCTTCGCAGGTTCACTGCGGGAACGGTCACGTCCACCTTTGGTATCATCTTTGGATGACTGGCGGCCCCTTTTTAGATCTTTCTTCTTAGGAGGGGTATCCTTTCTGACAGTGGGCATCGGAGTTTCTGTATCTGGCCCGAGATCGGTTTGTTCGCACTTGGCGCCCTTACACAATCTCTCCCAGTCAGCCTCCGTGAGGTAATTCCACTGTTTAAGTTTGTTGGTTCGCCACTTATACTGTAGATTCCCTACACGTTTGTGGCACCCCCAAACCTTCAGTGCAGCCTCAACTCCACGACTAATAGTGCGCTTGTGAACGCCCTTATTGTCGCAAAGATGCCTTACCAAACCAGCCCTCCGTTGGCAACGGAATAGCTCCCCGTCACTGTACTCAGGGCAGGAAGTACTAGTACTCCCACTCACACAGTACAAGTACGGACGCACATTCATGTGCTTCTCTACTAAATGACGGGCGAACTTGAACAGGTTCGGCCACCGTTTTGCAGCTGTCGAAGCCCCCTTCAGGCGCTGACAGCGAACATACGGGCAGGGATCCCCTGGCACGTAGTTCTTCCAAGCATATTTCAGCTTGGGACGGCATGACCTGTGGATGTTAGGTTTATTCCCTTCCAACACTGCCCTGAGGTACACGAGGTACCAGTCAATGGGGTGGGAATCACCTGTCAACCAGTCTTCGTCGTCTGAACCCTCGGTCGTGTGAGGTGCAGGAAGAGCCATTTTGCCATTTTCCTGAACTAAGTCAGAAAGGCTCAGGTTCTTCCGGTCATCATCACGGAGACACAGGTTTAGACGAACATGCGCTGCCTTGGCGCGGAGGCGGCGATTGGCTCTGCTCTCTGCGACAGACCATCCCTCGGCTTCCGCCTTGGACACTCTATCAGCAACAGCTTTGAGCCTATCTGCCTCAGTCGGTGCGACCTCTTCGGTAGCAGGAGTTTCAGGGGAAGATGCAATCCTCCTCTTACGCTTCCGCTTCCGTTTGGTCTTAGCACGAACCGTGGACCCGTCTGATGAATCACCATCCGGGACCGTCGGTTCTTGTGCCAATACACCGGCGGGTTTCGGAGAAGATCCCCCTGCAGGGTTCTCCTCCTGGTTGGTATTACTACCACCCAGACCAGGTTCTGTTTTCGGAACAACATCACCCGACCCCTCAGGGTTAGGTTCAGCTGGTACCGAAGCCGAGCCTTGACCGACGGTTGGAGCACCGGTAGTGTCCATTTCCGTGTCAGACTCGAGAACTCGGTCATCCCCGTCGGAGGCCTCAGCCTTCTCCGGGGCCGTGCATGTGCCATCTACACGGGCTGCCATACTGTTAGCTCAGGCGTAGGTGAACCTCACGGTTCACTCACCCGAGCCTTTAGTAGCACAGCAAGTAAACAACAGTGTAGGTACTGCCGGGCAGACCTAGGCACCACTGATCAACACGCTACCCTACGGGCAAACGTGTTGATCTGAAGAAGCCTGGCCGCCTGTGGGGCTTATATACCCCACCCGTCCCCCGTGACCCCGCCCCTTGACCGGCTTCTCAGCCAATCAGGGGTCGCGTCTCGAAGACGCGCCGAGGTGACCCAATTTCTCACGGCTCATTTGGCGGGAGAAATCGATCAGGTGACGCGGGCAGCGCCCTTCCCACGTCTGGCATATCCGACGGTGGGAACTCTCACTGTTGTTTACAATTTTCGTGGCGGAGCCACCGGAAAACCCGGGAATGATATACCGGCATTAGAGGATATACACAGCAGCGTGTTACTAAGCAATATGTGGTCAAAACTAATCCCATACTTAGAACTAATCGGCAAAGCCAGCCACCCGCCCTGAACACGTGCTTTTCTACCTCCAACGGATAACCACACCGGATAACCCGTCTCTTCTCGTTGTGTTTTGGTGATCGAGTACCGGGCCAATGACCACCGGCCCAGTACGGAACTGTCCATGGAAATTTAATCAAGCCAGCAGCAAAATGTCGTCAACAAGGTAAGAAAAAAATGTTTACACAATTTTATCTCGCTCTCTGACACGTGTGCTCCTCCGTAGACCTTGTACCGGTATGTCCAGCAATGATGACACCGGAGGTATCACCTTGCTTTGTTTACCGGTGCCTACGGTTAGTCCTTTACGCACAGCTGACCCTTTTTTACGAGGCCTACCGCGCTTGGGCTTGGTAACACACGACTGTGGTTCAATCGGTAATTTCCTAGGACGACCCCTTCGGCGCGCTACCGTCGGTACCGACGGTATGACCGTTGGTCCTGCCTTCGGTATCTTCGGTAGCGCAGGGTCGGTTGGTGCTGGTACTCGACCAGCACCGAGGGAATCTTCACCGTCATCTATATATGGAACTCCATACCAAGGTCGGAGTCTAGCCACATGTGATTTAGTGAGAGTCCCTTTTTGCAACCGTATTACTACAGTAGTTTCACTAACCACCATAGTAACCGTATGCGGACCATCCCAGGAGTACAGGGTCTTGACTTTGGAATTTGGTGTGCTAAATCTCGCGACCTTATCCCCCACCTTGAATTGGCGGAGTTTAAGGCCCGTGTCATAGCCCACCTTCTGCAAACTAGCAGATTTTTCCAAGTTGTCCCTTACTACTCCATAGGACTCGCGTAATGATTGTCGAAGTGACTCAACAAACATCACTGTGCAGGGTTGCTCGAGCTGGTGTCCCTGCACTCCATAGACCATGTCACTAGGCATGACTATGTCTTCACCCATTACGAGCATATTAGGCGTACAGCCCGTCGACGCATGTTCGGTAGCATTGTAAGCATGGGAGATATAGCGAGCGTGCTCATCCCAATCATCCCGGTGCTCATTAACCATTGTCGTGAGACATTGGATCAACGTCCGATTGAAACGTTCCACCATACCATCCGATTGAGGTCGGTAGGGGTTCGTATGCGTCTTGCAGATGTGTATTTTACTACACAGTTCTGCCCACAGTCGAGATTCAAACTCACGACCCTGGTCGGAGTGAAGCATTAAAGGACCTCCCCACGTGAGGATCCAATTCTCGAAAAGTGCTTCTGCGCAGGTAACAGCTGTATGATTTACCAACGGATATACTTGGACATACTTGGTATAGTAGTCCTGTACCACCATCATACAGGTATTCCCACAGGGGGTCGTGTTGAAACCACTAATGATATCAACAGCGATCCGGGCAAATCGAACACCGAATAGCTCTTGACTTAGAGGTAGTTTACCAATACCAGGTCCAGGCTTTGATAAACAGCATTGGGGACATTGTTTCACCCAACGCCGTATGTCCAAAGTCATACCAGGCCAGTAATATCTACTCTTAATCTTTGCCTCAGTCCGTTGTCTGCCAAAGTGTGCTGAAGTTCGGTGGCCATGACAGTAATTGAGCAACTGTAGTCTGAGTGACAAAGGCACTACAGACTGAGCTGTTCTCTTCCTGCCAGGTTGCACCCTCCAGCGGCACAATACACTGTTCCGTATAAAAAGATTATCCCACTGAGCTAACAGTTGTCTAACTTCTTTACATTCCAGCGAAAGTGCGGGGCGAACAGGCTTGGACAGGCCCAACAACTTCAAGGAGTACACCCTCGAAATAGCTGGATCTGCAAGCTGCTCATCCTTCAAGTGATTTAACGTCCAGTTAGGAACTTCCGCACCCACAGACGCAATCACTGCATTGTGAGACCCACAGTCTCGGCAGTCTACACGGTGACAGTTCCGGATAGGATAGCGGGACAAGCTGTCCGCATTCACATGATCTACTCCACTCCTGTGTATGATATGCTCATTCGTCATGCCAAACTCAGAGAGGTGGTTCAACCATCTACCCATCATCCCCTCAGCGTCCTTGAAGTTAAGGAGCCACTGCAGAGATGAATGATCCGTCCGTACGAGATAATTCCCACCATATAGGAAATGTCTGTACTTTTTTGTGTAAACCACCACTGCCAAGAGTTCACGCTTGGTTGTGCAGTAGTTACGTTGTGTTTTGCTTAGACTGTTGGAAGAAAATGCCAGCGGCACTTCTCGCCCATCCTGGATCTGCGACAAGGCAGCACCAATACTTGTATTAGAAGCATCAGTGTCCAAGATGAACTTACCAACAGGTGCAGGGTAGTGCAAAACAGGTGTTTCTAAGAAGAGTCTCTTTAACTCACTGAAAGACTGTTCTGCGGCTGGAGACCAGACTATTTTAGCCTTAGCCTTCTTCTCTCCAATCATCAGCTCTTGTAAGGGAGCTGCGACTCTCGAGAATCCAGGTATAAAATCTCTGTAGTATGAACAAAACCCGATGAAAGAGGGTATCTCCTTCGTGTCCATCGGACGAGGCCAGTTCTGTACCACTTCGATCTTATGAGGATCAGCCATGATGCCATGTTCAGAAACAATTCTACCTAGGTATTCAACTGACTTCCTAAAAAGCTTGCACTTTGAAGGTTTCAATTTCAGACCATATGATAAGATGCGTTTCAGCACAGCTTGGAGGTTCTGTAGAGTTTCCTCCACAGAACCACCGAAGACGATGATGTCGTCCAAGTATACTAGGCACTTTTTCCAAAGTAAACCCCGTAACATGGTTTCCATCATTGCCTCGAAGGTTGCCGGGGCATTGCATAGCCCAAATGGCATGACGTTGAACTCAAATAGTCCCATATGGGTAGAAAATGCAGTTTTTTCTCGGTCCCGGGGGTCCATGCCGATCTGCCAATAACCAGATTGTAAATCTAGTGTACAGAACCATTTCGCCCCACCCAGAGATTCCACACATTCATCTATCCGAGGTAGAGGATATGCATTCTTCCTAGTGAGTCCGTTCAACTTCCTATAGTCGATGCAAAATCGACAGGAACCATCCTTCTTGGTGACCATCACCACAGGACTTGACCATGGACTCTCACTAGGTTGAATCACATCTTCATCCAACATCTTTTCTACCTCAGCCTCCATAGCACTTTTTTTAGCCATGGGTAACCGACGGTAGGGGATTCTACTGGGAAGCGCGTCCCCAGTGTCAACCCGGTGTTGTACCGTATTGGTACGCCCTAGAGGATCTCCTGGTTGCGCAAAGGCGTCAGATAACTCCGACAGCTCATTTGCCACCATTTCGCTCTCTAGGGTTGTGAGGTGTGACTCACACAACAGGGACCTTAAATGTTTCGGTAGGTTGGATTTAGCTAGAGCCTCTTCGTGGAAAGAGTCTCCGGCCACCACACCTACTTCCACAAAGTCCGTAGTTAGTGAGTCTACCCCATATGCTCGCGTGGTGTTACCAATAGGCGTCCCTTTTCGTAGAGTGATTTCTCTACTACTCGAGTTACAAATCGGTATCACCCCCCAACGAGCGTTGGCCAGGTAAGTATGATAGCCAGCAAGACCTAACTCAGAGAGCTTTTGATCTTCTGGTTCAAACATACCCGGCCGTTTGGCCTGCACTCCCACGCAGCTGACTAGGACATCGGATACATGTCCTGCTGCCAACTTTGTGTCTTGTGCCACTGACGCCACAGAAGAACCATTCCTTAAAACGCACTGTACAGATTGTTTATAAGGATGTTTAATCTGAAGTCGGCCTGTTGCGGTGTTCATTGTTACCCCGTAAAGAGCAGCAAAGTCCATCCCCAGTATGCCATCATCAGTGATGTCGGTGATGGTTGGACATATCCAGTATGTCTTGCCATCGACCAACATAGGTTTTACAGTTCTGCCATAAGTCTGCATACTATCTCCCGTAGCAGTCCGAGCCTTTACTCCCAGTAGCGGAGCTTCGGGCTGGTTGCAAAGACGGGCCATGAATTTACGATCGACCAAGGTGTGAGATGCACCCGTGTCGACCAAAAATTCACCACGCGTCCCGGAAATAACCAGACTCAGGTACCAACGCTGTCCCCGTAAAGGGACACACTCAGAGGTCAGCATCGGGCTTCCCCCTCCATCCATAGCAACCCCTTTTGTCAGGAGATAATCCCAACATGGGTCGCTCGGGGAGTCTTGAATCACACTGCTCTGGGCAATTGATTCTAACCAAGACTCCTCTAAGCCAGCGACTACAGAATCCTCCGGATTCCGTTCGTCCTTGCCAGCCCCGCCTTGCCAGACGCTTACAGGTTGTACAGACCCTTCTGCCTCTGCGCGGCCTTGGTTCATGGAAGAGTTAACACCGTCTACTAATCCCTTACAGGCATGGCTAACTGTGGGGGCGCCATCCTTGCCAAGAGGATGGGCCCCATTCAGTTTTCCGTCTCCTTTTCAGTTTTAGCAGCGACGGGTGCAGGGGCTTTGCATTCGCTAGCCCAATGACCCATCTTTTGACAGCGTCTACATGGCTGAGGTTTCGTGTCCTTTTTCTTCTTTTTCCTTCTCTTTCCAGATCCAGAATCAGAAGTGGACGCAGAGCTCTTTTCCAAGTGCTTCCGCAACAAACCCTCAATCATCTTTTCCATGTCCCTGTCAGGCATTACTGCCGCCACCTCCTCGGAGGCGGGCTGTTTTTTCTTAGGTGGTTTTGTGGCGGCCTCTACCACCTGAGCTCCTTTCGGGGCTACAGATGGAGCTGCCGACACTCCTCCACTAGGAAAAACAGCCTGTTTGGTGTCATACACATCTGCATGGTCGAAAAGGTCAGCTAGAGATAAGTCCGGCTGCCATTTCTCCCGCAGATATGCCTGGAGATTGGTGTCTCTGACTCCATTGACAAACCTGGAGGTTAACTCCTGGATGACAGTGGGGGTGTCAGGTCTACATCCCTGATAACACTCGGATATCAGTTCTTGTAGAGCAAATCCGTAGGATCTCAGATGCTCGTCCTTGCGTTGGACACGTTTGAGCAGCTGAGTCCTTGGGTCATGCTCACCAATCTTCCCAATCGCCCATTCAGCTGTTTCTTCAAGTGAGCTCAATGTCTTGATCTTCACTCTCTCGAACGCCAAAAGGGCTGGTTCACCTGGCCCGTTGCAGAGTGCCTGCTTCAGAGCAACCAGCGCTTGCTGATTGTTCCAGCGATTGCTCTCCACAATAGCCTTGAACCGAACTTTGTACTTTCTCCAGGGTGGCGACCCTGTGAAAGGCGGAATATCGATGGCCTTTTGACGGGCTGCATCAGGATGTTTGATCTCCCCAAAGTTGAAAGGAGCATACCGTTCATCCAGTTCATCGATGTCCCGCGGGACGATGTCTGTCCCCAGCTTCTCAATAGCCGGGTTCCGGTCATACTTAGCCCGCTGGACAGGAGTTAAGCCCTGTCTAGCTCTGGGTTTCGGTACTGGAACTGAGACCATGGTCTGCTGTTGGTCAACATCGTTGAACCAGTAGATGGGTGGGTGTACCCTGGAGGTGTTGCCGTGCCTCCAAAGGCGCCACCACAGACCGGAGTCTGTAGATAGCTAGCCCCCATCTGAGGTGTCATACCTGTTACCGTGGTGTGTACTAGCGGCGGGACACTTGAAGGTGTCAATGTCGTGTACACACTGGGTACGGGTATGACTGGAGGTACCACCGTGGTAGGTGGTGGTACTTGCTCCGACTTCGTCTTCAGGTCCTGATTGACCTGCCTTAAGCTTGCGAGGTCTTGTCTGGCTAAGTGGAGCTGCGTGCTCAAATCCTTTCCCAAGGAAGTTAAGCTTGCAACCTCACATTCGCCAGACACCCTCTGGTGCAAAAGTTTGTCAACCTCCACCTTGTGGGAAGCCATCTCGTTCTGGAGTTCCAGTAGGAACTTTTTCTTCTCATCAACCTCCCTTAGGAATAACTTCCTAGTTTGATTGATGGAAGCAAGTTCCCTCCGGGCTTCCGCGAGCTCATGCAACTCAGTTTTCCTGGTGGGGATACCCATGGCAGCTAGTAGGTCCCCATCCAGTGGTAAACTGGATGGCTCATCTACTGCTGGCGGGTACCCCTTACCAGGAGCTTCTGTTGCCACATTAGTCTTCTTTGATAGCCCGCCACCCCCCATACCGTTCGGTGTAGGAGTGGCACCATCAGTGAAAACCGACGTGTCTGGATCCAATGAAGGATCTGCTACCGTCGGTGTAGAACCGAAGGCAGCTGGGCCGAGAGTTTTAGGCTCTCTACCCGGTATTTTCTGACCCTCAGGACAGAAAAGATTCGTGGAAAGGGAGTCCAACGATCTCCTGGAGCTTATATCAAAGGGTCCCGGGATTGGAGATTGCTCCCCATCCTCTCCTTTGGTAAAGGCCTCCACAATAGGATCACCTATTGCTTCTTGGGAGAGGTCGTCACCGGGCACCTCCAAGGCTGCCCGGCTCTCCCGCCTATTGGATTTGCCTGTGAAGAAGCGTACATTCTGTACGGCTTCTTCACGTTCCTCAGCAGGGGTTTTAGTCCTGCCGCTGAACGAGCTGACAAAATCGTATAGGTAATCCATATACTGTAAGTCTATTTAATACCCTATCAATGGTCGGTTCGATCAAGTGGTCACGGCACCAATGTAGTTGGTCTCTTACTACGTATGTAACACTTGAGTACAAAAACCAGACAAGGTAAATTAGACTTTAATATACGGCGACTTTATTGTAAAGGTAACTCTTGGGTATTATAGTACAAGTATAACCAGCGGATATACAAGATCAGAACAGATATATAATACAGTGGGGCAACCCTATAGCATAGAGTTAAGCCCGTGAGCACAGGGTGGTCATGTCACGACAGTCCCAAACCTGACTGACTTCCAATGGAGAAGTAGCCGTCTTATATACAGCGCTGCATAGCCACGTGACCGTACTAGCAGCGCCACCTGTTAGGTTTAGTTATGTAAAATGCTTATGTAACAACTACCGACGGTAACCGAAGGTGGTACCGGTACACTACCGTATAGATAACCGAACTAGAGGAGTCGGTGTATGTAACGAACCGACGACACTAGTTAGATGAATAAAACAGTTATTAAACACAATAGAACCGTGTTGTCTTACATCATACAACATACAATAGATATACAACAATAACAGTTAGACTTTATATTCAACCCGTTACACAATTTTGAGTGCCAAAGGGAGTTGATTTTGGCCAATTAATGCTGGTGTCCCACTAAAAGGTGGCTGATTTTTTTCACATTGTAGGGGGTTATCCTGCCAAAAGGGGGGTGTTTTGTTGGATTTTTGTCCCGCTAAAAGGGGTCCAAATTCAGGGTGATGTATGCACATGGTATCCATAAATGTGAGAGTGGCCCCCTGGGGTCCTGAAACGTGCAGGGGAGGTGTGCCACTGTTTACATGGCAGTCAAACTAAGCCATGCACACCCAGGGAGAAGCACTCCCTATACATTCACAGCCAAAAATCTTCCAGATTCGGCCAGACACATAATTACCCCTGCCCACCCTTCACACACCTCTGCCCTGTATTAACCCTTTGAGGGACGCATAGTGCCGGCCCTGTGATCTATCAGTCACACTCTTGACCAAGGGTCTATTACATCAGGGAGGTAGGCATTGTAGTCATAGCTATAATCACATGTTTGAATGGGCAATCCATATGCCCTTGTGCCCTTATAAGGTACATAGTATTGGAGGTATGCAAAGGGGGAGGGGCACAAGGGTGTCACGACAATGCCCTCTAGTGTTGTCCAAGCATGTCCAAACACGAGGATACTGGGGCTTTAACAGAGCTCACTTAGCGCTTAAATGGTTTCCGACCAACTTACCTGATTTGTGGTTCCAGAGTATTGAAACTCGGACATAGACCAAAGTTGTTTCCAAAGAAATAGACTATTAGCAAACAGTATCCAAACTGAATTGACTTCTTTCTTTATGATATTCAATATCATAAGTAAGGGTCCGTTACAATAGCATAATTTACCATGACAGCACCCTGTCCGACATGAGGTACATGTTAATAAGACGCACTCTGCAACATCTCCTCACAATGAAACAGGCCAACTTCAGGGCCTGATCAGAAAATCAGATACTTTATAAAATGTGTTTGTATATATGTAATGGCATTGGTTGATAAGAAGAACACTCAAATGATAAATACTAAGAACGTAGGTATAGCATTAACGATATGTTACGTTTTATAGGGGTAAAAGTGACCATCTTAAGGTGTGTAACCTTCTCTGGGTGAATCTACTCTAAATATGTCGTGTCTATCTCAAGGAAATGCATACATCAAAATATCCATCTGATGGAGGTGGAGACCACATATTTTACAATGATTATGTCTTAGTGTCTCTTGAATTTTTGTAGTAGATTATGTTCATATGTAGCCAGAAAACATTTTATACAGTAAGTCTGGGAAACTGAGCAATCATAAAGGTTATTGCAGGGGTAGATAGTAGTCATAGGGACTAAAGCATTGAGTCACCATTCACTAGTGGCGATCTTGCAAATGGCTAGCGGGAACCCCTGGATCACTGATAAGGATAAAATCTTTCAGAATGATATATGTAATATACTGAGTAAAGATAATTTTACCTCAAAAGTTGTACACTTCCGTCCGTTTTTCACCAGCGAGAAGGAGTGGTTAGTACTGGCTAATGATGCACCATGTTATACTTTTAGGACAACATTGGACCAACCTGTGTACTCCTTATACTTTAAAAAAGTGAAAAAGTACATAAAGAACATACAGTCAATGCACGTTAGACTCCATTCAGATTTCCCCTACCATACCATCTTTTGTAATACCATATACTGGCTCATACTCTCTCTCTGTGAATTTGAGATGCATTTGTGATTTCAAGTAAATTAAACACAGTCCAAGGCACACTTTGGCAGCATGTGAGATGTAACATAAAGGCACCAGGACCTGGAGCTGGGGGATGTTCAGAGACTTTAACCATGGAAGGACAACATAGTTCATTAATTCATCATTCATGAATACAGCCCTGGTAAGGACCTTGCCTGGCTTCAACTATGCATCATGCTATCTCTGTATACTCCCATGGGGTCAACATGATGCAGCGATGCAGTACTGATGAGTTACTTGCTATGTGTAAATAGTAACTAGTAGTTACCCTGAGCTATGAAGCATCATGCTCTCTTAAAGGGTAACCTGGTACAGCATGGTACAGGCATATCACTGATTACCCAATCAAAAGGATGCAAGTATATATATTACATACAAGATGTCTTTCCTTGGAAGGCACATAAACTAACAAGCTTAGGGCTGTGTCAGTACGACTTTTGAAGAGAAAAATTGATAACCATACCCTAAGCACAGCCATATCGTTGCAAAAGGGCTGAGAGCATTGCAGAGGGGCTGAGGATGTCTCATAAGAGCTGAATGAGTCGCACAGGGTCTAAGGGAGCCGAACAGGGTTTGAGGAAATCGCACACGGGGCTGAGGGAGTCACACAGGGGTGAAGGGAGTAGCACAGGGGCTGTTGGAGGAGCACAGGGGCAAAGCAAGTCGCACAGGGGCTAAGCAAGTCGCACAGGGGCTAAGCAAGTCGCACAGGGGCTTAGGGAGTCGCACAGGGGTGAAGGGAGTAGCACAGGGGCTGTTGGAGGAGCACAGGGGCAAAGCAAGTCGCACAGGGGCTAAGCAAGTCGCACAGGGGCTGAGGGAGTCACACAGGGGCTAAGCAAGTCGCACAGGGAGTCGCAAAAGGGCTGAGGGAGTCGCACAGGGGTGAAGGGAGTAGCACATGAGCTGTTGGAGGAGCACAGGGGCAAAGCAAGTCGCACAGGGGCTGAGCAAGTCGCACAGGGGCTGAGGGAGTCGCACAGGGGCAAAGCAGGTCGCACAGGGGCTGAGGGAGTCGCAAAAGGGCTGAGGGAGTCGCACAGGGGTGAAGGGAGTAGCACATGAGCTGTTGGAGCAGCACAGGGGCTAAGCAAGTCGCACAGGGGCAAAGCAAGTCGCACAGGGGCTGAGGGAGTCGCACAGGGGCTAAGCAAGTCGCACAGGGGCTGAGGGAGTCGCACAGGGGCCAAGCAAGTAGCACAGAGGCTGAGGGAGTCACACGGGGGCTAACCCAGTGAACAAAATACGTTTTTTAACGTTTTGAAACATCTTAATGTATAACGTTATTTTACCTTACATGTAAAACGTTATTTTACATTCTTATATGGTTCACAAAATAATGTTATATTCACAACGTTAAATAATGTTCTAAACAGCTATAGTTTATCTCACAAATGTTTGAGATTTGATTTCTTGAAAATATAACCAAAAATGCAAACTTGTAAAGTTATAATTCAGTATGACTGTTCCAACCAGGGAGAGAAGCTCCCCCCTCCCCCCCTCCCCGAATTTCTACTAATATATAAAACCTACAAAATAGTGGTGATAGCCTGGATCGAACTCACAACCTTCTGATCTCCCAGCCAGCGCCTTAGACAGAGAGGCCACAGGGTCAGATGGAATATAGTGTGCATTGATGATTATAAATTCTGCCTGAAACCAGATGGCATTACCTTATCTTTTGTTTAAAAGAACAAAAACCATGTGAACAAATTGTGCTAGGATATGCTTCATATTATACCTCAATGATGCTATTGCAAAATGGCTTCCATTACTACTTTAAAAAAAACATTCTAATTTGGGTTACTATGGCAACTAGAAACCTTCTTTTCCCTGATTTACATTGGCGTCGCTATTTATGGTCAGTAATTGAGTAATGAGTTCTCTCTTAGTTAAGAACAGACGTTTTTGTTGTTCACAATGTATGCATACCTATTGCAAATAGAAGCATATCGATGTTATGACTGAAATTGACAGAAAAAACTAAAAACTGTTTTTGCTCACTTTTTTTCTCACTATTTTTATCATTTTTTCTGTAAATATATGTGATTTATGTGTCCTCCTATGGCCAGACCGTGCATTGTTAGTGATTTTTATGCCATTTGCATAATGTTTTCTTATATGATTATGTATTGTATGATCGGACTACACATGTGAGTATAGCCTATGTGGTGCCATTGAAAAGCTAATGTCACCAGGCTTCAAATTATGTAAGAATCATCCTGATCTGATGAATAGAGTGGTCAGGGTGATGTATATGTTATCAATGGTGCTAAAACCGCGCATTTTTGGAGTTCTGGGCACGGAAGGGTTAAGGGATACTAGTACTGATAGGATTTTTTTTTCACTGGGACAATAGGGACCCAAGTGCACCCTACTAAGGACCACAACCCATTAGCCGATTTGGAGGCATTATTGGCCAATACACCCTCAACAAACTAACCCAATGCAGTACTTTGTAGTATAGTTTTGTGAATGTATCGGCCGATAATGCCACCAAATCAAGTAATGGGTTATGGCCCTTAGTGCCATAAGTGCCATTAACTAAGTAAAGACGCTATGGCTGAGTGGTCTAAGCGCTGGTACATGAGTCCTACCCTTGGATTTTCGAATCCCACAAGAAGACCAATTTTTCCAACATGAATTAACCCTGCTAGTAGAAGGGTTTTCCGTTACAATTTTATAACGTAAAATAACGTTATTATCAGTCAAAATCCATTGTATAAAAACGTCAAATAACGTTACAATTAGGTTGTAAATGATATTATGATATAACATTAATATACGTTAATTGGAGTCAACGAATTTGCGTTAAATAACGTTAAATTACCGTTTTTTTCAAACGTTTTCCATACCTTCAGGAAACGTTATTTTAACGTTATATAACGTGTTCTTGCTCACTGGGAAGCAAATCGCACAGGGGCTGAGGGAGTCGCACAGGGGATAAGCAAGTCGCACAGGGGCTGAGGGAGTCGCACAGGGGCTAAGCAAGTCCCACAGGGGCTGAGGGAGTCACACGGGGGCTAAGCAAGTCGCACAGGGGCTGAGGGAGTCGCACAGGGGCTAAGCAAGTCGCACAGGGGCTGAGGGAGTCGCACAGGGGGTGAGGGAGTCGCACAGGGGCTAAGCAAGTCGCACAGGGGCTGAGGGAGTCGCACAGGGCTAAGCAAGTCGCACAGGAGCTGAGGGAGTCGCACAGGAGCTGAGGGTGTCACACAGGGGCTGAGGGAGTCGCACAGGGGCTGAGGGAGTCACACAGGGGCTAAGCAAGTCGCACAGGGGTTGAGGGAGTCGCACAGGGGCTGAGGGAGTCGCACAGGGGCTGAGGGAGTCACACAGGGGCTAAGCAAGTCGCATAGGGGTTGAGGGAGTCGCACAGGGGCTGAGGGAGTCGCACAGGGGCTGAGGGAGTCGCACAGGGGCTGAGGGAGTCACAAAGAGGCTACAGAGTCTCAGAGGGAGCAGCACAGGGGCTAAGCAAGTCGCACAGGGGCTAAGCAAGTCGCACAGGGGTTGAGGGAGTCGCACAGGGGCTGAGGGAGTCGCACAGGGGCTGAGGGAGTCGCACAGGGGCTGAGGGAGTCGCACAGGGGCTAAGCAAGTCGCATAGGGGCTGAGGGAGTCGCACAGGAGCTGAAGGAGTCACACAGGCGCTGAGGGAGTCGCACAGGGGCTAAGCAAGTCGCACAGGAGCTGAGGGAGTCGCACAGGGGCTAAGCAAGTCGCACAGGGGTTGAGGGAGTCGCACAGGGGCTAAGCAAGTCGCACAGGGGCTGAGGGAGTCGCACAGGAGCTGAAGGAGTCACACAGGGGCTGAGGGAGTCGCACAGGAGCTAAGCAAGTCGCACAGGGGTTGAGGGAGTCGCACAGGGGCTGAGGGAGTCGCACAGGAGCTAAGCAAATCGCACAGGGGCTGAGGGAGTCGCACAGGAGCTAAGCAAGTCGCACAGGGGTTGAGGGAGTCGCACAGGGGTTGAGGGAGTCGCACAGGGGCTGAGGGAGTCGCACAGGGGCTGAGGGAGTCACAAAGAGGCTACAGAGTCTCAGAGGGAGCAGCACAGGGGCTAAGCAAAACGCACAGGGGCTAAGCAAGTCGCACAGGGGTTGAGGGAGTCGCACAGGGGCTGAGGGAGTCGCACAGGGGCTGAGGGAGTCGCACAGGGGCTGAGGGAGTCGCACAGGGGCTGAGGGAGTCACACAGGGGCTAAGCAAGTCGCACAGGGGTTGAGGGAGTCGCACAGGGGCTGAGGGAGTCGCACAGGGGCTGAGGGAGTCACAAAGAGGCTACACAGTCTCAGAGGGACTGAGGGAGTTGCACGGAGGCTGAGTTTCAGCTCCTGAGTCTCAGAGGGACTGAGTCAGTTGCACAGAGCCTGAGAGAGTCGCACAAAGTCTGTTTGAGTCCGCAGAGGCTGAGGCAGTTGCACAGAGGCTGATAATTTAGCAAAGGGGCTGAAGGAGTCGCACATGGGCTGAGGGAGTCAGCGAAGGGCTGGAAGAGTGGTACAGGGTATGATGGAGTACCAAAGGAGTAGAGGGAGTCGCACTGTGTGTTGAGGGAGTCGATTATATCATGGTATGTGGTTATAGTGTCAACATCATAACTTTGCTTAGAATTTAGAATGTACACAATAGACCGATAGATAACCCCCTGAATCTAACTCATACATGTATATTAGAATACTAGCTTTTGAGTAACTCACCAGAGCTGTATTGGTTTGTCAGGTCCAGTTTCCAGAAGAGGATCAAACCTACAGTGTGAGCAATTTGCGGGGATTGTATTCATGCATAGAGATGACAAAGGATATAGTGCATTGAAGCACTATACCCAGTAAACAAAAAACGTTATACAACGTTATATAACGTTAAATAACGTTTCTCTGAGGCTCCTTACTATGGCATAACGTTATAGGAAATTTTATAACGTTATTTTGACGTAAAATAACGTTTTTTTGTTAGCAGGGTATGCTATCTTTTAAAGGGACTTGCTACTTGTCGCAGGATAACTGATATTCTATTGACTTTTGCATATAACTCAGGACTATGTTAGTTTAATTTATTATCTAATAGAAAATCAAAGAAATTGCCATGTCACGCTACTAACTCGCATGATACGGCCATTTGAGCAAAGGAGTACCTTAACTATAGAAATGAATAAGAAAACAGCATTTTCACATTATCTGTCATGGATAATCCCCTTCTTCTATTGATATTGCAACCAAACCTTGGGAATATATAATGGACATCTATACAAACATTTTAGGACCAATAAAACAGGTGGCCATGAATGGAATAAAAAAGGCATGAATTTTGGAAAATTATTTCTTTTGCCTTAACTTCGGTGTAGGAACCAATAATTAGGTTTAAGGGTTCAAGATCTGAGTTATGTATCTCTTAAATGGCTTTTGACTAAATATGCAAAAAACAAAACAGGCTTCAAGGCTAGAACACAGCACTTCATTATGAGTCAGATATGATAATATCATGATAATGATATCTTGATGAAATAAAAAGTGAAATTAAGATCGTAATCTGATATGAATCTAGCACAATCCTGAAATACATTCATGCGACATAAGACTAGTTAGGTGAATCACATCACATATATTAAATAGACAAATGACCCTTTAACTATATAAAGGCGATTTATATGTGTATATATACCCTGTTACATTCCCCGCGCTGCCTGTGATCTCGTGGGTAGTTCTTAGTACACCCTGCAGGTGGAACATAGGTATCCCCCGGGGCCGACACGGGTCTTATTCACAGTCAGTTTGAAAAGTTACTGGTGGTGTACCAGATGACATATCTGATCATGTGTAAAGTAACTCATTGAATGTCTACCAACCGTAGCCACCTTCCTCCCATCTTTAGAAGAAAGAAAACCATCAGGTGACGCAGTACCACTGTTTTATAAAGGTGAGAATTTGAAGTTATATAAACACGTGCAAACTAACCATAGTCCAAGGCACACATTGGCAGCCTGTGCGGCTAGACTTGACGCCATGATGGGTGGGAGGTGCAGGTGGTCTGGCGATTTTAACCATTTTAGGGCAACAGAATGTATGGAGCCAGCTAAACAGTGATAGAACATCATAACTGTTTTTTTGAATAGAAAATATGCACAGGAGGGAAATGGATGATTTAGAAGACATGAAGGTATTTTGTGTAAACTCTTTAAAACGAGATGATTGAAATTTCCCTTAAACGAATGATAGGGCCTATCATTCGTTTCAGGTTTATAGGGACCATGCGTCACATTCTAGAATCTACTAGTCAACATTTGTGGGAATTTTCCTTGTAACTGTAATAATGTAATTAGAATCAAGCCCTTAAATTGCACTGGTATATATACATGTTATACAAAAGCCGGGCAGCAAAGCAAAAAGAGGCCAAATGAACTTGGAGCAGAACCACTGAACTTTTGACAATTCACCCAAGATGTGTAGGGCCCTGTAGAGAAGACTTTTATTATACTTTTCCCTTTTCAGATGATTCAGTTTTGACTTCACCTTCTTGTTGGAACAAGTTCCGTTTCTGTGGGTGCATGACACTCAGTATTCCTTTGGTACCAGTTAAAGGTACTGAACACAATCTACACTGATAATAATGGACCTTAAAATGTTAGTCACTACGGACTATATTGCTATAGTCACATGAATGTAGCAAAAACGACTACACTAAGTTAGTCACCTATGTCTATAGTAAGTTAGTCATAAAGTCAACCTATAGTCAGCCACTAAATAGGCGGATTTGAGCTATATAGTCAGGTGACTATGAATTAAATGGTTTCATGGTCTAAAGTAGTCACTATGACTAATAGATATAGTCAATCATGAGAAATAAGGAAACTTAAGTACTGAAGGCAGGTCAAGGTTCAGCAGGGTAGACATGGCTAGGATAAAGCAGGGCAGGGGGCAGGCTAGGTAAGGCAGGGCAGGGGACAGGTTAGGATGAGGCAGGGCAGGGGACAAGCTAGGATAAGGCGGGCCAGGGGACAAGCTAGGATAAGGCAGGGCAGGTGACAGGCCAGGATAAAGCAGGGCAGGGACAGGCTAGGATGAGTCAGGGCAGGGTACATGCTAGGATAGGGTATGGACAGGCTAGGATGAGGTAGGGCAGGGGACAGGCTAGGAAAAGGCAGGGCAGGTGACAGGCTAGGATAAGGCAGGCCAGGGGACAAGCTAGGATAAGACAAGTCAGGGGATAGGCTAGGATAAGGCAGAGGAGGTGACAGGCTATCATGGCCTATCATGCTCTGTCAGTCCAGACATACACTATTCATGTATTTCTATGTTATCAAAATTGGAACAAAATTGCCATGATAACTCTATCAAACATGAGAAGTCATGCACCCTATAACATCTTAAGTTGTCATAGTCAACTGTAACATAACATATAACAAGCAGGGATATCCATAGAACAGTGGTTTAGGAGAGGATGTGCCTACCTGAAGTCCATGGACCATTCAAATTTGAATCCTAACTGTTTCCTGTGCACACATTCCTGTGACATCATCAATTTGTGTGATCCACATATAGTCACTCCTGACTATCTTTATGACTAATATGTGACTAAGTTGTATAGTCCCCTGACTGCGGGGGTCAAAATATGATGGTATAGTCAGTACTGACTATAGGTTTTATTATCAGTGTACAGAACTACCTAAAACCATGATATTTGCAGATTTCCCCCACTATATATGTCGTGATCTGCCAAGTGCCATACATTGGCATTCTGCTCATCCTGATCACTATATTTTCTATTTGCCATGCCCATAGGCTCACACCATGAATATGTTAGAAGTTATTTTGAATAGTTAATGATACATGTAATTGCATTTTGCACGTGCCCCCAATTTCCCTTTTTTTTTAACATGTCTCTAAAGATTATATAAATGCATATCTGCTTTTCCATTGAGACATTATTGGGGGATTTCTTTCTATGTAGGAAAATGTAGAAAAATTAGTTTTTCTCAACAGGGCCTATATGTTATGCACCCAGATTAGAATACCCTCCCAAAGGCAAATTAATACTGTGACATAGCATTTATTCTTTTCTTTGTGTTCCACGAGCATGCATCAGGCTAATACCCCTAAAAGTGTTGGTTGATATGTAACTAGATAAACTGTGTTAAGTACCTTTAAGGCAACGCACACAATTTCTTTTTCCATTATCATCAGTCCCGCTTTCCCCTCCCCCAAAAAGTGAAAGAAGAAATAATCCCAATATAAGGACACAAAGATACTACAGTTTCCGACCCTTGCCTACAATAACATGCCACTTTAAGTATTACAAATAGCATGTTATTCAATATATTTTATAGATACAGCTGCGGTCTCACACTTTGGAGTGAAGAATCCTTTTTGATGCTGGCCAACGGTCGAGGCAGGGGCATCCAGTAGCTGATTGTTAAATCAGGTTTCCACACCAAAATTATAGTAAAAGATATTTTAAATGGGGAAGGAGACCTGATGACCTCCGAACGGTCTGAGGAGTGGTGTGTGTTAATTCTTCATTCATGGTTCGAATGTTGTGCCTCAACTCGACAATCATCAATTCAGCAACATCGCTGAGTTCAGTACGGTGGTCAGTAGACAACACCCAAAGAAGAAGGGTATAAAGTGGAAGCAAGCTAGCCATAACTTTATCCAGAGCAGAGGAAGACAGGGGGATCTTCATGAGGCCGAAACTATTACTCATGAGAATGCTGCTTCCGCAATGGTATGGAGGAGGCAGACGTTCAGAATGATCTGGCTCATCTAGACACAATGGACAAAATCTGTAGCTAACATATTGGCGACTACGATTCAGACTAATGCCAGTGCACAGTTAAAATACTTTAAACCCATGTGCATGGCTGACTGTCAGAAGGACACTCGTACGTCAGCGGCAGCTTCGGCGATTAACCTGAACGGGACTTTGAACGACGAGGAGTGATTAAAAACCAATCCCCTGTCTCCAGATTCTGGAAAAAGGGCATGCGGATACCCGTGTGTATAACCAAAACCAGAAGGGGAAGATTCTGTGGGCTGTCAGTGCTTGGACACCGAGCACTCTGTGTCCGTTCCAGGCATGTTAGAAGAAGGATGAGTCTGGAACCTGGCCGAGTAAGGTGCGCGCCATGTGCATGAGTGACATTTGCACCACTACACCAGGTTTGAACAGTTTGGGCGCTGTTCAGAGGAGCAAGTACTGCCCCAACGGAACCAAGTCTACCTGGAGGGCAGACCTTGGGCAGGCTGGCTGCCCATATAAGTCGACGTCTGGGAGGACCCGTTAGTGAGTGTAGGGTTTGACTACACTGCTCACCTACTGACAGGCTAGTTAAAGCTGCAACTTACCTGATACCAGGAATGTTAAGTGGAGATTCAGCTCAGTGACGACCTAGAGCTGTTTGTCAGCCAGGAAAATGATTGTCAGCCAGCCCAGGGTGAGGCAGTGTTTGAAGAAGTAGAAGAAGCCCGAGTCAGTGCCTGAGGAATGGGAGTGAGGTGAGTGCTGAGCTTTCTCGTAGTATCGAGCGGCTCCCACATCAAGAGTAGGTGGAGTGGGGGTCCCGGTCCGACAAAGACAGACGACGACGCTGCTGCTGCTGGTGCTGGTGTGGCTGAGTGCAAGCAGAGTAGAGAGTAGTAGCAACATCTTGGTCGTGATGCCTCTGTCCCACTAGCTCGGGATCCACCAGTGCCAGTCGCTTGTAGGACATGCTGCCACCAAATGCGTGTTGCTATATTCATAGAATGCTTTTTATAAGAGGCAGCGCCATCCTGATGAGAGCCCGAATGAAAAAAAACCTGTTTGCACCAGCGCAGATCTCTTCCGCTTGTTCGACGTCCCCCTTTTGGCAACGAGCCGGAGAGTGGCTGCGGATTTCTTGAGTTTGGTCCGTTGATCCTGTGAGAAGCGGATGTTTCCCACCAAGAGGTTCTGACAGAGTTCACTCAGCGTTAGGATGAGGTCGTAGCTCCCAGACTCGATCAAGTGTTTACACGTCTGGAGCATGCATTTAGCCAAGTGTTTCAGAGTGTGGAAATGTTTCTCGAGCTGTTGGGTTGGGGGTGACCGAGGACCTGAATCTCAGGGTGTTGCCTGCTTAAAGTCCAGAAGGATGTCTAAATGCAGTAACTTCAGCTATTGTTAGATACGGCAGACAAGGTAGCTGCCTTATGTGGGAGTACTTGAAGTGAGAGTGCCCTCGTCTGTGCCATGTCTCAGGGGTTCTTGAAGAGGATCGTGTAATGTTAGTTCAGACTCATGGTTCGAAATTCTGGTGATTTCTGTGTGATGTACACTACACTGATGTTCCAATGATGAGACCCATTGGTGAACAAGTCAGCCACCACTTGCTGGTTTGAGCTACTCATGAGGTCTTCCAAGATGAGCAAGGTGTGGGGTCGGGGCGGCGGAGGCATTGCTGTTGCTCCTTCTTGCTACTCTCTGACGACGTCCTCCTTACTGGGGATGCCTTGTCTGAACTCGCCTGTATTTTAGTGAAGAAAGATTGCCATTTGCCATTGTGATAGCACACCCTGTCCACTCTGGGGGTCACAAGGTTGTGGATGTCACACAGGATGGTCTAGATCAACCGTAATTAACTGCAACCCAAAGGACCCGCAATGATACATGAAAAGAGTCCTATCAACCTAGGGTCGAAATCGACCGTGTTCAACTGCCAGACTCCCATAAGGGAGTCTGGTTAAAGCATTTCTTTAAAAAAATACTAAACTAAATCTTTTGCTACAGATCGAAAAGAGGGGAGAGGGGAGGAATAAAAGCGGGAAGTATTGAAGTAAAAAAAGGTATAAACAGAGATCTAGCTTGAAAAAATGATGCTGACAATGAGAAATTTACAAGTGAGCTTGCACACACTGTAGAAAAGTTAACAATGAAGTTTCTCAAAAAATATACAGTGTGTGGGTATCTGTTTTTTTTGACTGCCACGATTTGATATATGCTGGGTAAGTGGTTACGATGCTGAACGTATCTTGCCTAGTGGATTTGGAATTTATAAGATCCGCTGCTCGCACCCATTTTGTACACTTACCAAGGTGCCCGATTTTGGCCTCAAACTTTTTACAGGACGGTTATTCTCATGCAACCCAATAGACCCACCCAGCTAACAAAAAAACGTTTACATTACCAGGATTTAACGTTTCTAGAAGGTTTGCAAACGTTTGCAAAAACGTGTATAGAACGTTTTTATTACGTAAAAACGTTGACACTAAATAACGTTTTTATAACGTAATAGCCAAACGTTTGTCTGTAACGTTATATGCACGTTTGTTTAACGTTTTTTTGCATAAAAAGAAAACCACAATAACTGTAGGTACGATCTAGCGTAAAGCCCTGACCAAATGGTGTATAGTTTATGCTTTTTTATTACTACATGCTTCTTTCTAACTATGATTAAAACTACTTCTAGAATATGAAAATAAAATAAAACTAGTATTACAGTTTCTGCAAACGTTTGAATGTATATGTAAAGTATGGGCTAAACAGGGACTCGATCACTCAACCATTAGATTTAGAGTGCAACGCTCTATAGACCGAGCTAACGGGGCTGGCTATGATATTGAACCTTTAGGGTGACTTTTGGTGTATATATAACAACGATGGTCACCCAAACCAAAGCAAACCTTCTCCAAACCTTTCCATACATTTTCCAAACCTTTCCAAACCTTTTCCAATCATTTTCCAAACTTTAATAAAAATTTAAACAAAAACGTTTTGGTGAAAGCTTTTCTAGAAGTTTTCCTCCAAACCAGATAGAAACGTTTGCAAACGTTTGGAAAACGTTTGTTGTTAGCTGGGCAGTTCTCTGTGAGCGGTCAACATGGCACAAACATTTTGGCATGTAAAAATGCCGCCTTGGCCAGCTCCCATACCATTTCGAGACCGCCAAATTTTGCTTTTTTCTGATGGGAGTGCATCCCCATAGGTTTGGCTCTGGCAGTTGGGGATGAGTGAGACCTGGGAATGTGAGCATGCTTAAAGGCACTGATGTTGATGGGTGGACACGGCAACTATGAATATTGGCTGCGCGTGTCCAGAGTCTGGATCAACCTGAGCAGAGTTGTCAGATCTCGCCAAGCATTTGGAGCAGGGTCCACACCACACCCTTCACAACAGAGAGGTCGAGAGTTGACCTGTTCGGGTATGCAGAAGCACCTGTGAGCCATATTTTGAGATATGGGCGGCGGGTCAAGAGGAAGAACTACTGTGGTCTGTAAGCAGGCTACAAACTGACCGTGCATGGGAATGGCTGAAGCTTGTCCGATGATCCAGTGAAGCTTCACTGCTGTTTAAGTAAGGCTGACCAGGGTGACAGCTTGATCAGGGGGGCTAGTGTAACAGATCCCTGTTGCTAATCATGTGTGAAGATAATCCTTGGAGTGCATTGCATTGTTATTAGAATGTTTACATAGCCTTTCATGTAGCTGACAGGTGGTGAAACCTAATTGAATATTTATGGATCTGGGGTATGGTACAGAGTGGGGTGTGGGGAGGAAAGAAGGAATCACACTGGTGGTTTCTTTTTTTGCTAATTTATTTATTAAAAATAATTTTGAAATCTCTGCTTGTACCTTCCACAAATGGAATTGCGAGATTCGAGAAATTTATACACCCTTGACCAATCAACGACGTTTGGCTCATTGCTTTATCATAATTAGAGACAGCTCAACACATGAACTTGAATCTGATATGAATTTTTTGGGAATAATTTGAAAACACGGGGTATACATTTTACACAATGTGTTACTATACCAATTGAATGTCATAGTGGGGTTCCCAATATGTGGATGATCATTCATTTTGTGATAGAATGATATGATTTGGTTCTGGAGTTCTAAACTTTTTGGTATATTCACATGTTTGTTAGCATGCTATTCATATTCTAGAACAATGATACTCAAACTTTATATTATTAGCTTTTAGTCTCATTTGAAAATGTTTGTCTATGTAAAACCCGAACTGGACTGCAACTCAAAGAGGCGAAAGTCTAATTGTATTCCAGGATAAATAAAACTGATTTAAAAAAAAACACAAAAAAACATCACTATTTACTGATGAATGATGATCCTACCTTTCATATTAATTATTACTTCATGATACATGAGAAGCAATTTTAATTCTAGGTGGAAAATAATGTTTTTGTCAGAAAAATTGCTTTTGGGGGCTCTTGCCCCCCCTAAAACTAAAATCCCAGCTCCGCAAGTAAAATTTTCTGAATCTACAGAATGAATAGGTCTAGAAAAAATCTTTACTCAGAAATGCCTCTAGAACTTTGGGAATCCAAATTTGAATCCCTACTATGCCCCCAAACCCTTAGTGCGTCCCCCCGAACCGCTTCCCTGCATTTACTGACCCTAACCTGCCTTAACAAACCCTAACCTGCATTCTCAGACCACTATCCATATTTCCGCCCTTTTATCAATGCATTTCCTCATGTCATTATGTAGCATCATTCCCAGTATTCCTTGAGACTCCCCAATGAAATCTTTTTGAATTCCATGCCTGATTTGATGTCTGCATATACATTATGTACAATAAAGCTATATTGTAGGGGACTCAAATCATAACAGTCGAACGTTCCTCGTGTATTTCTTGGGCAGAAGCATAGAGGGTGGAGCAGTAGTGCGGGGGCGCTGCAATCGGATAGCGAAGGAGTATATAAGGCCAGACAGGCGAGGTAACAGACGGACCTGCCTGGGTCTCAGAACCAAAATGAACCGAGCCATTAGCTGATTGTATAAGAAACGTAATAATAAACCTCTCTTTTTGCATCCTGAATCGAAGAACCTTTTGAGTCTTTACTGCGACACGAAACTCTACACTATGTGTAAAACACATTACTCCACCTCCTTGGCATCTGTTGTGGTGGCTCTTGTCCTGGCTCCCCTTCTCTGCACTTTCCTCCCTGACTTTCGTTTCGTCGTGTTTTGGTACCCAGGCACCTATTCTTTTCAAACCCCATTAGAAACCAATAATAGCGGGGATAGGTATGGTCAAAACCGAGCTGAGGACCCAGGAAAGGTGTGCTGCCAAGGAAATAAACAAATAGAATGGCCGTTGCTAGGCAACCACTTATCATAGCAACCAACCAATGAGACCATTGGATTCCTTAGGTCCAATATAGGGGGAATAGGTATGTTTATAATCCTTTTGGGAGCAATATCTGTGATGTCGGAGATGAGATGCCTTCTATTTTTTAACCTAAATTAATTTCATCTGCCAAAAGGTGGCCATTTTGAAAATTGGCCAAAAATGGATGTTCCCTTACTTTTTTTTCTTGATGCAAGGAAAAATGTGGAAAAGTATATCATTCCATATATCTTCACCAACTTTGGTACTTTTGTCCAGAAAACACTGGTTTTTCCCTCAGGGCACCAGACTAATAAGGCTGTTTGAGGGATAAAGCCGTTTGTGCTTTAAAGCCATATTTGAGGGATAAGGGCCCGTGGTGAGCCCTTATCCCTCAAACGGTTACTCATTGGAGGGTTAAGGGTTTGTTTGAGGGATAAGGGCCCAACAAGCCTCCCCCTCTGAGTTAGTGCCAGAGGGCCGCCCTTTCTTGGGATTAGGGTTCTTCCATCTTTGGGCACATGTAACAGGAGTGTGGGAGACCCTACAACTCCTACTTCAAACGTTCATTCACAGCCCGAAGATCATCTGATTCCTTCAGGGCCTTCTCATACTGAGCCTGTTTCTCGGCCTGATCTAACAGAAAGGCTTCATCGATGCTCTTAATAAGAGATGGAGTGGGTGACTCGGATTTGAACGATGTACTTGCAGTGTCAGTGACAGCAGAGATTTGTTTCTCAACTTTGTGTTTGGTGAGTTTCTCCTTTCTGCCACTGTTGATGATGCTGTCTTCATCTGTCTTGAAGTTGCTGGGCTGACTGAGGAGCATCATATGAGGTAACCAATGCATCATCCCGATCTTCAAAAGCGAGCTCCTCTCACTTTTGCGCAATAGCTGAGAGCAGAGCTGGGGGCAGAAGTCCTGAAGTATCTGTCAACGGTGACACCCCCAGTATCATCATTAGCTGCTCCTGAGCTACAGAAGTAGTATAGTATGTATCGGAACGGGACTATAGTTAAGTACTGTTTATTACTCAATCGACATGCAGCCAATCAGAGGCCTCCATTTGGTCACGTGACCCCCTCATTTGCATAATTACGTAATAGGCCACGCACCCTCATTTGCATAATTACGTAATAGGCCACGCCCCCTTGATCACAAGCCAATCAGGGCCGCCATTTGGTCACGTGACTCGCACGTGACCCCCTCATTTGCATAATAGACCACGCCCCCTTGATCACGTGACCCCCTCATTTGCATAGTAGACTACGCCCCTTTGATCACCAGCCAATCAGTGGCTTCCATTTGGTCAGGTGACTCCCTCATTTGCATAATCATGGATCACGTGACCCCCTCATTTGCATAATAGGACCACACCCTCTTGGTCACGTGACCGGAAGCGCTCTTTATTTAGAGAATAGGCCACACCCCCTTGGTCACGTGACTTGACCCCCTCCCTCATTTGCATAATATAGACAATAGACAGACTACGCTTCCCTTTTGGTCACATGACTTGGACTAGCTAATGGGAGGCTTCTATAAGGGGCGAGGGGAGGGGAGGGGGGGAGGGGGGCACTTTAAGATGCATGGGGAGGGGAGGGGGGGAGGGGGGCACTATTTATGGGGTCTGCTCGGGAGAAAAAAAAAAAATTATCTGATCTCTAGGGAATCGCTTCCTCTCTACCCCCCTTTAGGGGGGTAGGGAGGAGGCGAGTCGGAGGTGACTGTAGAGGAGTTTTTCGGTGACTTGATGCCTTTCAAACGACTGTGCTGATAGTTGATGAATTTGACTTTTTGACTTGAATATTTCATGCGACTTTGTGACTTGTAAGCGAAAGCGAAAGCGACTTTGCGACCCGTAACCCTTTAAATAAAGAGGTGACTTTGTAACCTCAGGGGGGAGATCCTTCTACACCCCCACGGAGTAGAAAGGATCTCGGTTGATTGACTGTACTTTGACTTGTTGTTGTAAACAAAAAAAAAAAAAAAAAAAAAAAAAATCAATGAATAGAACGACCCCCTCATTGCTAACAAAGGAACGACTTTTGAATTACACAAATGACCCTCTTTTTGTAGGGGTTAGCGGTAACTCGACTTGAATTAGAGTATTAGGGAGAGCAAAACGCGACCACACACCGTCTTAGACTGTCGTCTTACGGCCCGGATAACAATAACCCTAGTTACCTCGGTTACTGTTGCTCAAGAGACGGCGATGGATCTGGTCACGTGGATACTGAAAGAAGGTCTACCTATAACCACCACGCTAGTTTGAACGCGGCGGGTATGAGTCATCATGGGGCTCTTGACGGGTGGGTCCTCCCCATGCAGCTGTATGTCGAATTTAAGAAATGCCCATGTCACACGTCACTAAGGGAGAAAACGTTTTTTGAAAATATTTAGAACCCGAATTTGAGCATTCTGGTACATTTTTAAGGACCCAGACACTGCAAAGCCGAGTACCATCCAAGAGAAAAAAAAATTTGGCGAAATGTTTAGGCTTGAAATGGCACTTTTCTGATGCACTCTTTGAACATTTTTTTTTTTTCCTCATGTCACTATGGTCCATGGCACATGTGGGACTCAAGAAATGCCACATGTCCCATGTCACTTAGATGTCCGTGCCCGTGTCGTCGTATCGAATTTTAAGAAAATGCCCATGTCACCATATCGAATTTAGGGGTCTAGTGTCATCAGCATGTCCGGCTATCCTCCACAAATTTAGCTCTAAAATGTTTACTTTTTTTTTTGGGCTGATTTTTCATCATTTTAAAAAAAAACAATAGGTTGTTTGAAATGTTTGCTGTTGTAAATAGAAACAAAAACAAAACAAAAGCGCATGGTAAGATTATGTCACATTGCAAGTGGCGGGTCCGCTCGAGGCTTATTCAGCCTCTTTGTGGATCCGCGACTGCCAATGTGATCATATACTAATCACCGGTGTTTACGGTATTATATACTAAGGTATGAGACGGGTCTTACAGAAAAGGTGTCTAAAGAGCCCTGTGACTTGATTGAAATGACGTCAGCGCCGTCTGCTCGTCAGTGCCCGGCTGTAGCCCGTAGGACATGTTATTCTGCTTTTCTGGATGTTTTGAAATATTTTGATTTAACTGTTAATACCTGATAACAAGCCTCTGAAGCAGATTTTTGGTCGAGCACCTGTTCTCTACTCTTCCATCGATTAGCTGCTTCAGCAAAAAAAAAAAATCGCGCGCGCAGTCTAGTCTATATGACGGAGTCGCTAAAGCTCTGTTTAGAGAGTGGAACTTGACCTTGAGTATAGACTCAGTACTAACTGAACGCCCCGCGGGGTCACCCCTCACGTGGGAATATGTACAAGCTCTGGTTCTTCACTTTACAGCTTGACTAAAACTGAGACGCGTCCATGATAAACTCTAGCCTTTTTTTTCCTTTACTAGGATCGAGAGAGAGATTTTAAATGGGGCGTTTATCTAAATAGCGTGGAACTAAAATCAGGCTGCGGCAGATAGTATCTCTGCGCACCTCAAGACTCAACGTAACTTTCACTCTCCAGCAGAAGTTTAGTTGTGACTAATGATGGGCGGCGACCGTCGTGCACTGGCGGACATTGGAGAGTGTTGGAGAGCTGAACCTTACAGACATATAAATCAATCGCTTTGGTGGAAATATCTCGCCATAGATTGGAACCAAATACTTATCTAATGGAATCGTTATCAGTTTTCAGTTTTCTTGCCGTACAAAATTTATTTCCCACTCTTCACGTGGTGATAGCTGAAGGTCGCTCGTCGTAGGTACGTGTGACCGGAACACCCTTTTTGTTTTTGGCGCGGGTTGACATCAGATTTGTACCGTACTGTCGCGATTAAGAGCTCTGAGGGAGGGCTTTTCAATTCGGTGAAGTTCTTACTCAGGAGCTATATACAAGCCAGGCGCTGGCGCTTATTCAAAGTCGCGATTTTAGTGCTTGAGAAAAAACATTTGGAGGCTCTTATACTCCGGCGCTTATAAAAGACCGGCACGCTTTTCAACACTAGTTGCTTTATCGCGACCGTACGGTATGACTTCGGTGTCAAAAGATCCCAAACTCCAAATAAGGAAGTGAAACGACGTCGTCTGTCTACCTCGCGCGCGTCATAGCGTCGTCGAAAATAGTGTGACGTCAGCATCTCTCAGGTGGCTAGGAAGTCAGTTCGACAAAATGGCTCACGGAGTGAACTTCGTGGCCGTTTCTCGATCTATGATCGATGCGGCCGTGGAGAAGGAATTCGTAGCCGTGCAACAGAGAGAGGAGGCGGAGAGACAGAACTTCGTGGCCGTTTCTCGATCTATGATCGATGCGGCCGTGGAGAAGCAGTTCGTAGCCTCGCTACAGAGAGAGGAGAGACAGCGGACTGCTGCTGAAGCAGAGGGTGTGGTGGATGAGCTGATCGAGAACGTCGCTGATCAACTCATCCGCCGGTGCGTGGAGCAGGTCAAGCAGCAAGTCTGCATGGAGGAAGGCTTACCGCCCGCCGTGCTGGAGGAGCTGCTGAAGGACTGCCACGCGTTATGACCACGCCCTCCGCTTCAGCAGCAAGGTCCCTGCGACCCTCTCTCTACCAAACGGTCCTTTTAAGGACCAACCACTGATCACAAAAGTTGAAAATCAATCTCAATATAATATACGCATCAGAAAAACCCTAATACGCTATACACTGAAACCCTGTTGAGTAGGTAGATCGAGTTGGGCATTTTTTTTTTTAGGAAGAGCAATCAGGTCATCGTGTGGAGATCATCAGGTGTCCTGTGTGTGTGTGTGTGTGTGTGTGTGTGTGTGTGTGTGTGTGTGTGTGTGTGTGTGTGTGTGTGTGTGTGTGTGTGTGTGTGTGTGAATTTTATACAAATACAATTATTCATTCCTTTCAGCAAGAAAATTAGCTCAATGTAATCATATGATTTTAACTGCCCTACTTATCAGAGCCTTGACGACATCTGACCGCCCCCCTTTTCAAGATCTAAATGGAAATTCACCGCCACCGCTTTTCAGAGTACTGCAGCGCCATTACCTAATTCTTTTTGTATGTGAAAAAAAACAGCACTGATAAGGGGTTTAATTAGACAGATATTGGTTTCTACACTATCAAAAAAATAAAACCCTCAGCGCTTTAATGCTAAAGGTGGCAATAGTGCTTTAATGCGCTACGCCCTTTGTCGATATGCCAGTGTATGCATGCATGCAGCCCTGGTGAGGAACTCTGAGTGCCGCATTCATGACTTATGACGACAACGGGCACTGCATATTAAAGCGCTATGCGACTATTAAAGGGTTAGATCCAGTCTTGCTACAGGCATCCAGAATGCTATACCCAGAGTTGGTGGTCTGGTCCAGACTGCTGTACACAGATTGTAGACGGGATGGCGGGTTGCTGCCAGACTATCCCTCTGGTACGATATGCGGCTGGCGCGGCCGAGCCTGTCTTATATGATGCTGAGTCTAACTATGTATTAGATACCCTACGAGTAACTGAGAGTATGTCAAAATAATCACGGCAAACTGACTGGCGTCTTCATAGGATCATAGGGTGGTTATTATTACATAACTCAGTAACCTTTGGTTATGTGTTAGATAGAGTACACTTGGACACGGTTATTCCATATACCCACTGCCCCACAGGGTCAAGACGAGGTGATTTAAATAATAAGACCCAGACGGGTAAAATAGCCAAAGTCAACAATGACCTGTTTTTTTTTTTTTTGGTTTTTTTTTTTAGCCAATATGGACAAAGAGACACGGGGTGCTGTACACAGGTTGTGGACGGGCTGGTGGGTCACTGCCAGACTATCTCCCTGGTCCGATATGCAGCCGGCGTGGCCGAGCCTGTCTTATATGATGCTGAGTCTAACTATGTATTAGATACCCTACGAGTAACTGAGAGTATGTCAAAATAATCACGGCAAACTGACTGGCGCCTTCATAGGATCATAGGGTGGTTATTATTACATAACTCAGTAACCTTTGGTTATGTGTTAGATAGAGTACACTTGGACACGGTTATTCCATATACCCACTGCCCCACAGGGTCAAGACGAGGTGATTTAAATAATAAGACCCAGACGGGTAAAATAGCCAAAGTCAACAATGACCTGTTTTTTTTTGTTTTTTTTTAGCCAATATGGACAAAGAGACACGGGGTGCTGTACACAGGTTGTGGACGGGCTGGTGGGTCACTGCCAGACTATCTCCCTGGTCCGATATGCAGCCTGCGTGGCCGAGACTGTCTTATATGAGGCTGAGTCTAATTATGTATTAGATGTGCTACGAGTAACTGAGAGTGTGTCAAAATAATCACGGCAAACTGACTGGCGACCTCATAGGTCAGTTATTATTACATAACTATTATTACATAACTCAGTAACCTTCGGTTATGTGTTAGATAGCGTGCACTTGGACACGTTTATTCCATGTACCCGCTGCCCCACAGGGTCAACACGAGGTGTTTAAATAATAAGACCCAGACGGGTAAAATAGCCAAGTCAACAATGTCCTGTTTTTTTTTAGCCAATATGGACAAAGAGAAACGGGGTGCTGTACACAGCTTGTGAACGGGGTGGCGGGTCGCTGCCAGACTATCCCCTGGTCCGATATGCAGTAAATTTTCTGCACCGTGTGACAACGACCGATCAGCTACCAACCTATTTTTGGTTATTTTTCTATTCAGTTTTTGATCAGCGCACTTTATTATCGTGGGTTTTTTTTTAAAAATTTTTAATCATAAATAATATGTAGACTTGGAAAAAAAAAAGAGAGCTGACATGTCGCTGTTTTGTCACTAAACCCAAAGACCCACCCACCCCGTAGGAAGGGTGGACGTTTGTGAACGTTCCCTTAGGTCTCTATTCTTTATTTATTGTGTGGCCCCTAAAGAGGGGCCAACCAACTGACACTGTCAGTTGGTTAGTAGATGCTACTCAACATGGGCGTAATTAATTACACCTAGTGTTGAGAAACAACATGACTGAGCTCAAAAGGCCCCCGTTGGGTGGGGGCCCTTGTGGCACAACGAGTTGGTTCGTTTTTCAGATTACCGACTCGGCGAGAGTTTCTGCCTATGTACCTTTTATAAAGCCTTAGATATGGTGTGGTATTTTTCATCTCGCTATAGTTTAGTTGGTATTCAAAGAAACTGCCTCATTTCTATCAGAAATACACAATATTGAATTGTTTTTATATTTTAATATATTCAGAAGCACACTTTGTTGCCTATATAGCTCATTATGCGTTGAAATGTTCGCGAGCATCGTAGGAATGTACAAATCCCCTATTGTGGCGCCATCTGACGAAAGAGCAAGGAACTATACGTGACCTGAACCCCGCCCTCAGCGCGTTCGTTATTCGCATCTTTGACAGCGACTAAGAGACGCTCAAACTGTCTCTTATTTAGTTTGAACTTATCACAAATTTGTCTTTGATAGGTCGTAGATCGACTTCTGACTTTTTAGTTAGAATAAAAAACAAGTGACGCCGCCACAGACCCGCGCATTAACGCGCTCCGCCGTCTTCAGAGGGCCGAGTCTATAGTACAGTAGATTCTACTGTGTACTTACACTAACAGTGCTACATATACATACCTGAGTCATAAGTGGGTTTTTTTTTTTGGTTTTTTAGGGGAAAAAAAGTGATCTACTCACCCAAACCGCTATTAGTAGGTAACCTGTATGACCCATGCCGCAAACATCTGCCTCGTGACTGATAGTGTACCGGTGGTGAAGTGCTGTTGCAAGAACAATTGAGGCTCTTTATATAGCTGAGAGAGCGAATGGACTAATCTTGTTTTCACCTTGAGCCCCACCCTATTCCAGAGAGGGTATCAAAAATTGCATGTACACGTATATGGGCTTATAGCTGGTGAATAGATAAGGCGGGGCACCTGTGTATACTAAGACTCCAGGGGGCGTTTTAACGACAGGTGTGACGCGCCAGCCCGTGGAGGGAGCTTTTTTATTTTTCACCTAGAGAGCGTATACAAAGCCTACAGGGGGTGATTAACGCCCGGTGTGACGCGCCAGCCAGTGGCCGGATCACCTCATCTTCTAAGCTTTTGTTTTCACCTAGAGAGGGGATCGAGAGTGTATACAAAAAACTACAGGGATGTTTAACGCGGCCAGCTGCCTACATGCTATAGTCTAAGCCTGTTTTCAGCTAGAGAGGGATCTACATCACCTAAGCCCTTTCCACCCTTAAATCGATCTGATAATTACCATAAAGAAGAGTAATGCGCGTTACATGTATATGGGCTTATAGCTGAGTAAGAGCTTAAGATGCTAGTCAACTGTGTATGCAAAAAAACAAACTACAGGGGGTGTCTAAAGTCGATTGTCATGCGCCAGCGGGCGGACAGAAGTCTGCCACTCTAGCTGTGACTACAAGCGCGTGCGTGTGGTAGACAGCTTAAATCAAACACGAGTTAAGCTCCTTATAGCTTCCTACTGTCTGCGGATTCGAGTCTTTTGTTTTTTTCATGTATTTCCTCGGAGGGTCGAACAGGATTAAAAGATGTAACGAACCCGCGCCTACACAGGTAGCCAGCCGGTCGCCTTCCTAGTGAGAGTTTTCCTCCTGAGTTAAGAAGCTTATCTCGGAGCCTAGTACATAAGCGAGAGTGAAACATGAGTCCCACACACTTCTTCAACCACCTTCAGCATGGCGTCATCAGGAATCACTCTACGTTCTACCGAATGTGAGCAATCCCAACACTACTACAGAGCCGCGACAACACCACATGAGGAGACGTCCATGTTTACTGATGAGTCAACAAGTAGCAAGGTGGAGGTTGGTTTTTATCAAGATTCGTACGGGTGGCTGGAAAGTGTGAGGGCTACTTCTGCAGCTAATGCTGCTGCTCGTGCAAAACGTGAAGCTCGTAAGGTGGAAGTTGGTTTTTATCAAGATTCGTACGGGTGGCTGGAAAGTGTGAGGGCTACTTCTGCAGCTAATGCTGCTGCTCGTGCAAAACGTGAAGCTCGTATCGCTGTTCGTGCTACACATGTAGCATACGAAGTTGCCAATGCTGCTAACAACGTTGCTGTTACTCTCGCCGCTGCTGCTCGTGCTGCTAATCTTTTTGCTACTGTTTCCGCTCTTGCTACCGATGCTGCTGCTACTGATGCTGCAACGTCTGCTAAAAGTGTCGCTGTTGCGGCTGCTGCTAGGGCTAATGCTATTAATGCTTGTACAGCTGCTAAAAAAATAGCCTGTTTTGCTTATGCTAGTCGCAGTGTCGCTGTTACGGCTATGACTGATGCCCATGATGCTAAGTTACGGGCTTCTGCTTTTGCTGAAGATGCTGTTGATGCTCAAGATGTTGCTGCTGCTGCTGCTACTGCTGCTGATGAGGCTGCTGCTGCCGCTGCTGCTGCTGCTGAAGATGCTGCTGCTGCTGCGGCTGATGCTCTAGACACCTATGACGCTGCTGCTCTAGACACCTATGACGCTGCTGCTGCTGAAGATACTGCTGCCGCTGCTGCTACTGCTGCTGCTGAAGATGCTGCTGCCGCTGCTCTAGACACCTATGACGCGGCTGCTGCTGCTTTTGCTGAAGCTACTGTTGATGCTGCTGCTGCTACTGCTGCTGCCGCTGCTGCTACTGCTGCTGCCACTGCTCTAGACACCTATGACGCTCCTGCTACTCCTGCTCTAGACACCTATGATGCTGCTGCTGCTGCTGCTGCCACTGCTCTAGACACCTATGACGCTCCTGCTACTCCTGCTCTAGACACCTATGATGCTGCTGCTGCTGCTGCTGCCACTGCTCTAGACACCTATGACACTCCTGCTACTCCTGCTCTAGACACCTATGATGCTGCTGCTGCTGCTGCTGCTGCTGAAGATGCTGCTGCTGCTGCTGCACTAGTCATCTATGACGTGGCTACTGCTCTAGACACTTATGACGCGGCTGCCGCTGCTGCTGCTGCTGAAGATGCTGCTGCTGCTGCTGCTCTAGACACCTATGACTGAAAACATAGTAGGCGTTATTTACAAACACTGCTGTTACCTATGCCTAAACTTAGTAGGTCTTATTTACAAACAAGAGAGCCACGTGGTGTTGTTTACAAACAAAGAGAGCCACGTGGTGTTGTTTACAAACAAAGATAGTCACGTGATGTTGTTGTGGTCTATCATGTCAATGAAGGGGTCACGTGATCAAGGGGGCACGGTCTATTATGCAAATGAGGGGGTCGCGTGACCAAATGGTGACCTCTGATTGGCTGGTGATCAAGAGGGCGTGGCTTATTATGCAAATGAAAGGGTCACGTGATCAAGGGGGCGTGGCCTATTATGCAAATGAGGGGGTCACATGACCAAATGGAAGCCTCTGATTGGCTGGTGATCAAGGGGGCGTGGTCTATTACGTAATTATGCAAATGAGGGGGCGTGGCCTATTACGTAATTATGCAAATGAGGGGGTCACGTGACCAAATGGAGGCCTCTGATTGGCTGCATGTCGATTGAGTAATAAACAGTAGTTAACTATAGTCCCGTTCCGATACATACTATACTACTTACAGAAGTCTCCCAGGCCTCCTTCAGCTCATCTTGTGAGATGCTGTATTCAGTCAGATGTGGTATCTCCTCCAATGGGGGCTTCTCTGAATCCACCTCGTCTAGATCCTCCTGAGGAAGGGTATTCATAAAACCCTTCGAAGGGACTCTTTTCGGGGTGTTGCGCTATGGCAGGGGACCCAGGTTAACTGCCGATGGTGGCGGCATGGCCCAGGCATCCTCAGAGCACCCTCGCTTGGCATGTGTTGAGCTGATGGAATCCACCCCTCCAAGGCGGACTCATATTCTGAATTGAACTGTCCATCATCAATGGTCTGGTAGTCCAGGATGTTGGCCTCTTCCAGGCTTTCACCCTGTGTACCAGTGGTTTGGAAGTCTCCCACAAAGTCAATGTCCATTTTGGCGGTTGAAAGGTCACTCATGTTTGACCGTAGAAGTAGCAAAAATAGCTGGTCTTTCAGTATAAAAACACTGTTCAAAAGTTTCTCTACCAGATTGGGTGTCTTATGATGCAATTTAACCGCGGCCTGCTCGTCAATATACTTCTCCTTGGCACAGTATGGGTATGTATGCTGTAGGATTCAAAATGGTGATTGCCATTCTTGTCTGGCACGCTCTGGCCCTACAAGATCAAAGGTCAACCAATCAGCGTTCACGCTTCACTGGATAGCCCTTCCTTCGTTGCCGGATAATTGCCACCACCAGTGGGTAGCTCGCTTTTGGCGCATAATTCGAATTGACCCGCATACCTACAGTGGCCCAAGAGGGTCAAAAAGTGATATTATTTAAAAAAAAAAAATATTTTGTAAAAATTAAGTTTGAAAAAAAGTTATTTTGAAAAAAATAAATTAAAAATGGATACTATCAACTGTCAATTCTGTAAATTATTACATTCCTCCAATTAGTCCTTCTTATAAAATCCAATCGTGCTAGACTGGACTTATTACAGTCCTCTACTGTACCTTTAAATTGAACAAAAAGGTGGATAATGGGAAGATTTTTAAAGATATTTTGTGAAGCTAAAATTGCCACCCCCCAAAAAAGAGGGAAAAAAATAAAAATTTCTTTAGAAAAATTAAAGAGGAAGCAGGGTTTTGATAGTGTCGGTCTGGTGACCTGAAACAAACCTTTTTTTCCGGCCTTATGCCTGTTCCATAGTTATTTGTTTATTTTGGCCTTTCAATGTAGAGCATCTCTGAACTATTAGTTCTTCTATGAGGTAGTTTTAATGCCTTATTGACTAGAAGTATTTAGTTGACTAACCTTGGTACCAGCCATATACAGGTGATACCAGTGAGACAATTTCTATTTCTATTTCTTGTTAAAAATAGGATAAACCGGCCCTACAGATAAACATTTTAGTGGTCAGTGTATGGTCACAATGGACCGAAATATCGTCCAGTATCAGGAACTGAATTTTACCGAAGAGAATTAAAAGAGAAATTAAGATCACGTGTCATTGGAGTGTTGGTTTTAAGGAAGAATTGGTGATAGTGCTATTACCCTGTATACAAAGAAAACATCCAGACCGAGAGGCATACATTTGTGTGGAAGGCTTAGATGTATAAAGAGTAGCCCGAGCTAGATACACAGAGCAAGTAATACTGCATTAGGGCATTATTCCAGAAGAAGTCAAATTGAATTGAATCGGAAGATATTCTATTTACATTCCATTAAGAAATGCCCAGGGCATGTCTGGCGCTATCAAAGGATACACATAGAGTTGGCCTGAAAAACACTTCTTCTCCTCAATACACTACCCTGTGCGTGATTCAAATTCAAACCTCATGCCTCATTTGAAACATATCCTTTATATACATTTTTAATTTGGAAATATGATTCAACACTTGACTACATCTATTGCACAAATACACATTGAATCAGTCGCACCCCACCCACCCCCACCACGACAGCGGTCGGCTGGTGATAAGGCTACTGCATTCCTGTGAGAGCATAAATGTGTAGATAAAAGAGAGGTTAAGATCACGTGTAAGGAAACATGTACATCAATAGGGGCATTTGATGGGGGCTGGGGGTCCAAATGTCCTCTGTTGATTCCAAGAAATACTCATGTAGCCGTGTCGCTTTTACAAATGTCAATGTTTAATGTAACTTAGCCCAAAAAAGGCCCATGTCGAATGTAGGGGGTCTAGGAATTCCATACACTGAAAAAAAAAGGTGTTTTTATACCTTAAATACTGTCCTGTCCGTATGTGTCAACACAATATGTTCCTAAACATGCTGAGGCCAAAACAATGTTTAGCCCAGTGCTTAGCAGTTTACGTCGCGGCCCTAGTGGCAATAATATGAGCAGTGTGAACTGTCTCAGATAAAGACATGTTAAATACAGACTGTGGCGCGGTCGGTGCTTGCATGATGATGGTGGTGGTGGTGGTGGTGGTGGTTGTGGTGGTGGTGAGGGTCATCTTCGTCGTGGTAGTAGTATATGAGTGTGGATGAAACCAGTGTTCACTCTCTCTCTTATTTAGTGTTATTTAGCGGGTGAATGATATATGTCACCTACCGCCTTACACGGCAGGATGATCTTAGATGTTTCAGCTCTCACCAGTGGACCATGGGCACAGTATGTATCAATAGGCTTAGGGCGACTAACAGTGAAGGTAGCAGGATTAACTTCTTGATTTGTTTGACTTAATCTACTTTCCACATACACCTGTTTTTGTAATTATAGACGGATTGGCGGACGCACACCCGGGGTGTGTCTACTGGAAGTCGCATGCATACTCTTCACACTTCTACACTTCAATTTGGGGGGTGGCACTCTTCAATATTAGTTACTATTGATTTAACACTATTTTAAGGGGGTAAAAAAGAGTCTGTTATTTTGCTTTAGGCAAAGGCTCACTATAAACCCTTGAAAAGGAGCGCTTTATAGGTAATTTTAAGGCGGAATGACTGGAAAGACCCTCAGATGACAAGCTAATTTACTATTTCTCAATTTCTCAACATTAAACACAGATCTTTTATGTTCTTTGCAGATTACGGTAGGTTTATGTTTACATTTTGTGGGTTATTTTCTAACATTTTGATTGATCATCTTTCATAAGGAAGTTTTTATTGTGGTCTCCCTTGATTAGGGTATTTTATTTTGCTAAATTTGCTGTTATAACCCAGCAAATTCAGGTGATCCTG